>CM059329.1:2636729-3294229 GCA_030340685.1 Protosalanx chinensis
GTGTGTGGTGTGGTATGTGTGTGGTGTGGTGTGTGGTGTGTGTGTGTGGTGTGTGTGTGTTGTGTGTGTGTGGTGTGTGTATGTGTGTGTGGGTGTGGTGTGTGTGTGTATGTGGTGTGGTGTGGTGTGTGGTGTGTCATGGTGTGTGTGTGGTGTGTGTGGTGTGTTTGTGGTATGTGTGTGGTGTGTGGTGTGTGTGTGGTGTGTGTGTGGTGTGTGGTGTGTGTGTGGTGTGTGTGTGGTGTGTGTGGTGTGTATGTGGTGTGTGTGTGGTGTGTGTGTGCGGTATGTGTGTGGTGTGTGTGTGGTGTGTGGTGTGTGTGTATGTGGTGTGTGTGGTGTGTGTGTGTGTGTGGTATGTGTGGTGTGGTGTGTGGTGTGTGTGGTATGTGTGTGTGTGTGTGTGGTGTGGTATGTGTGTGGTGTGGTGGCGGTGGTGTATGGTGTGGGTGGTATGTGTGTGTGTGTGTGTGTGGTGTGGGTGTGGTGTGTGGTGTGTGTGGTATGTGTGTGTGTTGTGTGTGTGGTATGCGTGTGTGTGTGGTATGTGTGTGGTGTGTGGTATGTGTGTGGTTGTGTTTGTGTGTGTGTGTGTGGTATGTGTGTGTGTGGTATGTGTGTGGTGTGTGGTATGTGTGTGGTGTGTGTGTGTGTGTGGTGTGTGTGTGGTGTGTGTGTGTGTGTGTGTGTGCGGCAGCCCTGGGAGTCTCAGTCTTTCTGCAGTACGTTTCCCCATGAGACCGTGTGCGCCGACTCCTGGGGTCAGTCACTGCTGGTTGCCACGGAGACGGCAGGGGTCATGTTATTGGACGGTGAGTTGATCTGAATCGTTAGTAAAACGTCGTCATTATCTCCCGTTTGCATCCTGGTTATTATTCTGGATTTTAAAACGGAATTCCTAATAGTAATAATCCCATCAGTAGATATTCTATAGCTGAACGGTTTCTCTGTGTTTCAGCACCTGATCCAGTGCAGGCGAACAGCGGTGAGTCTGCCAGACCGAGCTCCTCTCAGATCCCAGCTGTGACTGGATCCATTTGAAAGAGGCTTTATTTGTTTCCTCTGAAGCCCTGCGGACACTTCAGTCTGCCACCGGTCCTGTCATGTGACAAGGCTGGCAGCTGCTCGCCTCAGCAGCTCCGGTCTGAGGCCCTGTCAGAGCAGGGACAGCTCCGGTCTGAGGCCCTGTTAGAGCAGGGACCGCTCCGGTCTGAGGCCCTGTCAGAGCAGGGACCGCTCCGGTCTGAGGCCCTGTTAGAGCAGGGACCGCTCCGGTCTGAGGCCCTGTCAGAGCAGGGACCGCTCCGGTCTGAGGCCCTGTCAGAGCAGGGACCGCTCCGGTCTGAGGCCCTGTCGGAGCAGGGACCGCTCCGGTCTGAGGCCCTGTCGGAGCAGGGACCGCTCCGGTCTGAGGCCCTGTCGGAGCAGGGACCGCTCCGGTCTGAGGCCCTGTCGGAGCAGGGACCGCTCCTGTCTGAGGCCCTGTTAGAGCAGGGACCTCACTGTGTGTGGCCAGAGACAGATCTATACACAGGCTCGTCAATCAACAGACAGGCTGAATTCTCAAATGTATTTCTGAGAAGAAATAGACTCAGTTTGAGGCTGTAACCCAGACACCACTGTGATAGCAGCTTTAGGAGGGACATCCATAGTTCATCTGAGAGGGCAGTTTTATTAGCAGTGACCCATCAGTATGGTTTTGGGAATTTCAGTATAATAAGTTGGATTCATGTTGTAGATTTATAACATGGTCCAGTATAAAGGGTGTAGAGACGCCCTCCTGGGTCACGGTGACGCCCTCCTGGGTCACGGTGACGCCCTCCTGGGTCACGATGACGCCCTCCTGGGTCACGGTGACGCCCTCCTGGGTCACGTTGACGCCCCCCTGGGTCACGGTGACGCCCCCCTGGGTCACGGTGACGCCCCCCTGGGTCACGGTGACGCCCTCCTGGGTGACGGTTCCACAGTTTGGATCATGTTTCCGTGTGTTCTCCAGCAGAACCTCCAGCAGTGCCTCCAGTGCAGGTGTTTGACAAAACCATGGTGGTTAAGCAGATGCACATCGTCGAACCTCAGGACCTGCTCATCACCCGGGCAGATAAAGGTAATGCTGTCCACATCCCCCCACACCCCCCCCCCCCCTCCCTCCCATTATGTCCACATCCCCCGCCCCCTCCCATTCTGTCCACATCCCCCCCCTCCCATTCTGTCCACATTCCCCCCCTCCCATTCTGTCCATATCCCCCCCCCCTCCCGTCCAGTCTATATCCCCCTGCCCCCCCCTCCTCCCATTCTGTCCATATCCCCCCCCCTCCCGTCCTGTCTATATCCCCCTGCCCCCCCCCTCCTCCCATTCTGTCTATATCCCCCCCCCCTCCCGTCCAGTCCATATCCCCCTGCCCCCCCCTCCTCCCATTCTGTCCATATCCCCCCCCTCCCGTCCTGTCTATATCCCCCTGCCCCCCCCTCGTCCCATTCTGTCCATATCCCCCCCCTCCCGTCCTGTCTATATCCCCCTGCCCCCCCCTCCTCCCATTCTGTCCATATCCCCCCCCCTCCCGTCCTGTCTATATCCCCCTGCCCCCCCCTCCTCCCATTCTGTCCATATCCCCCCCTCCTCCCGTCCTGTCTATATCCCCCTGCCCCCCCCTCCTCCCATTCTGTCCATATCCCCCCCCTCCCGTCCAGTCTATATCCCCCTGCCCCCCCCTCCTCCCATTCTGTCCATATCCCCCCCCTCCCGTCCAGTCTATATCCCCCTGCCCCCCCCCTCCTCCCATTCTGTCCATATCCCCCCCTCCTCCCGTCCTGTCTATATCCCCCTGCCCCCCCCTCCTCCCATTCTGTCCATATCCCCCCCTCCTCCCGTCCTGTCTATATCCCCCTGCCCCCCCCCTCCTCCCATTCTGTCCATATCCCCCCCCTCCCGTCCAGTCTATATCCCCCTGCCCCCCCCTCCTCCCATTCTGTCCATATCCCCCCCCTCCCGTCCAGTCTATATCCCCCTGCCCCCCCCTCCTCCCATTCTGTCCATATCCCCCCCTCCTCCCGTCCTGTCTATATCCCCCTGCCCCCCCCTCCTCCCATTCTGTCCATATCCCCCCCCTCCCGTCCAGTCTATATCCCCCTGCCCCCCCCTCCTCCCATTCTGTCCATATCCCCCCCCTCCCGTCCAGTCTATATCCCCCTGCCCCCCCCCTCCTCCCATTCTGTCCATATCCCCCCCCTCCCGTCCAGTCCATATCCCCCTGCCCCCCCCCTCCTCCCATTCTGTCCATATCCCCCCCCTCCCGTCCTGTCTATATCCCCCTGCCCCCCCCCTCCTCCCATTCTGTCCATATCCCCCCCCCTCCCGTCCAGTCCATATCCCCCTGCCCCCCCCTCCTCCCATTCTGTCTATATCCCCCCCCCTCCCGTCCAGTCCATATCCCCCTGCCCCCCCCCCTCCCCTGCTCGCTTGTTCCTTTGTCTCTCTCTCCCTCTCTTTCTTCAATGTTGAACATTCACTTGCATTAGCTGTTTCACTCAGTCGCTCCATTAAACTCATTGATCTCTCCTGCAGAGTGTGTGTGTGTCTAGTGTGTGGATATGTGTGTGTGTGTCTAGTGTGTGGATATGTGCGTGTGTGTCTAGTGTGTGGATATGTGTGCATATGCATACATAGATGTGTATGTGTGTGGATACTGATGCATGTGCGTGTGTGTTTGTGTGTATGTCTGTGTGTTTGTGTGTGTGTGTGTGTGTACGTGCGTCTCCGGATGGATTATGATGACCTATTGAGATGACCTTTCCCCTGCTTTACTATGGAGGTGGCCAGAGACAGATCTATACACAGGCTCGTCAATCAACAGACAGGCTGAATTCTCAAATGTATTTCTGAGAAGAAAGAGACTCAGTTTGAGGCTGTAACCCAGACACCAGACAGCAGACAGCAAAGTCCTGAAGTCCTGAGCACGTTTCTGTCTGAGGAGGAGACGGGGCCAAGCGCCCCGAACCGATTTACTTCAAAATTGAACTATTTTCCACTTAATACGCCTGAGAGCTTCGCTCCCAAAGAACCCTGTCTTTGTACTCTCCGTTCCACTGAAAGGGAATTTAAAAAGACGTCCGGAGAACCACTTTGACTTATCTTAGAGGAATCCTCTCACTGTGGAACTGCGAATGTATGTGCGTGAGAATTACTGTCTGTGTGTGTGTGTGTGTGTGTGAGCATGTCTGTGTGTGTGTGAGCATGTCTGTGTGTGTGTGTGTGAGCATGTCTGTGTGTGTGTGTGTGTACGTTAGCGCTACCTACCAAGTTGCTAGTTCTAGGTGTTCTGTGCTAATTGGTATTACTGGTAAGTTTTTTCACCGGTGTCGTTATTTACGTTTAGCTTTTGTTTAGCGTTTATTTAGTCCTGGTTTGGGTGTATTGCTGCTTAAACAGCTTCACCCCCTGTCCTTTGTGAGGTATCGTTCGTCTAATTGTCACTCTGCTGGTACGAATCATGAAGTCACTGCTTTTATAGAAATGCTGCTTGGTTCTTTTAAATGTCTGGACCTGGACCTGCACTTGCTCTTGTGTTCCTTGGTTATATATAATGAAAACCCTCTGCCCTCTGCTCTTAGATCCAGCTGCCCCAGCCTCCGTGGGCAGTCACTGCAGGTCGCATGCCTCTGGGTGGTTGCACCAAAACAAACAAACTAAATAATAAATACACATGTACGGATAAATCCCCCGGTCGTAGGAAGCTTGTGTCGCTGAATCTCCGAGGAAGTTTTGCTGTCTGTCGTCCTGGATGACCCCTCATGAAGGAGGAAGCTCCGTGGATGTAGGTTCGATGCTGATTGGGCTTCTCTCCTCTCCCAGGGAAAGACGCTCGTCTGTACGTGTTCAGACTGAGCGCGCTCAGGAGAGGGCTGGAGGAGCGGCAGCTGGTCAGGAACAAATGCGACAGCCGAGAGAACAAGCTGGAGAAGACTAAAGGTGAGCGCACAGCAACCCCCCCCCCTCCCAGGAAGGATGCGCTGCCCTGGAGATAAAAAAACAAGCGCAGCGCCAAACATTTTGGGGGAACAGCCAAAACTATTCTCTCTCTCTCTTCCTCAACCTCCCCTGTTCTCTCCTATCCAGCTCATACTTCACTCTCGCAACCCCATTCTCTTTCTTTCTCTATCTTTCTTTCTCTATTCTTATACCTCCCTGCAACTCAGTTCCCTGTCATTCATGAACACTGCGACGCTGGCGACATTAGAAGCCTAACTTGACTAGTCTTTTGTAGTTTTGTTGATTTGTCTTGTGTCTTACACGTCACATAAAGTAAATAATGAATACATTCTGAATCTGACATTCTCTCCATCCTCCCTCCATTCTTTCTCCGTTGAGGCTGTGTTTCGCAGCCTTGAGGTTTGCGTTCCATTCTTCTTCATTCGTCTTACATTCCACTTCTCTCCTCTAACTGCCTGATCTCTGTCCTGTGTCCTCCAGGCTGTCATCTCTACTCCATCAACACACACCACGGGCTGGAGCTGCGCATCGTGGCGGCCATCAGGAACAAGCTCCTCCTGATCACCAGGAAACAGCCGCGCCCCGATGGCTTTGGCGCCATCGCCCTGGGAGCAGACTCCCCCGTGGAGGAGTTCCAGTACATACGGGTGGGTTGGCACACACAAGACCAGACGCCCCTCCCTCCCTCCTGTGTACGACACGTACTAACGAGGCTGCGACCCCGCTGCAGGAGATCTGCCTCTGCGACCCCCCGGTCGTCATGGCGCTGGTTGATGGGCCGACGGGGGAGAACGACAACATGATCTGCGTGGCGTACAAACACCAGTTCGACTTGATCAACGAGAGCACCGGCGATGCTTACAGGCTGCATCATGTGGACGCCAACCGGGTCCGGATACACACACACATTCACACACACTCTTCCATCAGGGTCACAAATACCACACACCCATGATACATCCATGATTACACACCCATGATCACACACTCATGATCACACACTCATGATCACACACCCATGATACATCCATGATCACACACCCATGATCACACACTCATGATCACACACTCATGATCACACAATACCCATGACACACCCATGATCACGCACCCATGATCACACACTCATGATCACACACCCATGACACACCCATGATCACACACTCATGATCACACACTCATGATCACACACCCATGATACATCCATGATTACACACCCATGATTACACACCCATGATCACACACCCATGCTCAACGTGGGGAGTCAAATCTTCTCTCATAGTCACAGACACAAACAGCCATGCTGGTTTACTGGGTAAACACTTTCACTCAGCACCTTGGACAGAACCAGACCCTGGGACAGCTGTTCCAACAACCTCCCTCAACAGAACCAGACCCTGGGACAGCTGTTCCAACAACCTCCCTCCACAGAACCAGACCCTGGGACAGCTGTTCCAACAACCTCCCTCCACAGAACCAGACCCTGGGACAGCTGTTCCAACAACCTCCCTCCACACCGCTTCAGTTACCCTAGCTCTGTTAGCATCCCGGCTAACCGCACGGCCAGGATTAGCAAACAAATAACACCACGACTGATATACAAGCTAACTAAACGATAGCTGTCCTCATCATGTCACTAATTGACTAGCGAGGAAATCATGTTGTCAAAGTGATTAACGCACACACGGCCGATCAGCAGTCAGCCCGTCATCTCTGGAGCCGTTCGTGTTTGTACGGAGCCTGCATTGGAGAAGCCTCTCGTGTTGAGTGGGGTGCTGTTAGGGCTGTCAGTGATGTTAGGGCTGTCAGCGCTGTTAAGGCTGTTAGGGTTGTCAGTGATGTTAGGGCTGTCAGTGATGTTAGTGCTGTCAGTGCTGTCAGTGCTGTCAGTGCTGTTAGTGCTGTCAGTGCCGTAAGGGCTGTCAGTGCTGTTAGGGCTGTCAGTGCTCTTAGGGCTGTCAGTGATGTTGGTGCTGTCAGTGATTTTAGGGCTGTCAGTGATGTTGGTGCTGTTAGGGCTGTCAGTGCTGTTAGGGCTGTCAGTGATGTTAGGGCTGTCAGTGCTGTTAAGGCTGTTAGGGCTGTCATTGATGTTAGGCCTGTCAGTGATGTTAGTGCTGTCAGTGCTGTTAGTGCTGTCAGTGCTGTTAGGGCTGTCAGTGTTGTTAGGGCTGTCAGTGCTGTTAGTGTTGTCAGTGCTGTTAGGGCTGTCAGTGCTGTTAGGGCTGTCAGTGCTGTTAGTGTTGTGTTCAGGTTGATGACTAACGTTCAGGTTCTGTTTGTGCAGGTTAACTTTGTGGCAGCCATCGATGTGTATGAGGACGGAGAGGCCGGCCTGCTGCTGTGCTACAACTGTAACTACACTCTCTACTCAAGCAGTGTGTGTGTGTGTGTGTGTGTGTCGGTGTGTGTGGTGTGTGTGTCGGTGTGTGTGGTGTGTGTGTCGGTGTGTGTGGTGTGTGTTGGTGTGTGTGTGTGTCGTGTGTGTGGTGTGTGTGTGTGTCGTGTGTGTGGTGTGTGTGTCGGTGTGTGTGGTGTGTGTGTCGGTGTGTGTGGTGTGTGTGTCGGTGTGTGTGGTGTGTGTGTCGGTGTGTGTGGTGTGTGTGTCGGTGTGTGTGGTGTGTGTCGGTGTGTGTGGTGTGTGTGTCGGTGTGTGTGGTGTGTGTGTCGGTATGTGTGTGTCGTGTGTGTGTGTCATGTGTGTGTGTCGGTGTGTGTGGTGTGTGTGTCGGTGTGTGTGGTGTGTGTGTCGGTGTGTGTGGTGTGTGTGTCGGTGTGTGTGGTGTGTGTGTCGGTGTGTGTGGTGTGTCGGTATGTGTTTGTTCATGAAAATGCATGATTACCGTACCCGGTGAATTTAGTTCCTCCAGAGAAATACATTTCCCCAAAAAGTCGTTGTTTTGTAGATTAGATTCTGTACACAAACATGTAATACCTGGGTCTGCCATGTTCCTTCTGGTGGGAGTGCTGGAACATTCTCTGGTCTTTTCTCTTTCTCCTCACTGTCGTTCTCTCGCTTCTTTCTAGACATCTGCTACTACAAGAAGGTGTGTCCGTTCAGTGGCTCCGCCCCCATGATCCACTCCAACGTGTCAGACTTCCACTTCAGCTGGAACCAGATGCCCAACGCCATCGGTAGGTAACCACAGCAACCAGACCACTCCCCATCCCGGCTCTTTGGATGGCCGCAGCCGTCGCCATGGTAACAGCGCGGTTGGTCTGGCCCATCCGCAACAATTATGTGTTTTATTTATATATTTTGGGGGGGATTATTTGCGTGTTTTTTTTGTCATTGTGTGTGTTTGTGTGAGACTGATTGCATTGTGTTTCCCCTCTAGCCATAACCAGCTGCTGCGTGTTTAAGCTCACGACAAAATGCTAGTTTTCCTCCAGACACTTTTATTAATCTCAGCCTTTATTTAGAAGCAGGAGGATAGATTTAACGTTGGAGGAGCGGACGGGGACACTCTGCCTGCCTTCACTGCAGCATGCAGGACCTGAGGCAGGGAGCAGCGAGCCAGACCCCCTAACAGGGGTGACACACAGACAGGCAGACAGACAGACAGGCAGAAAGACAGATAGATACATAAGCAGGCAGACAGACAGACAGACAGGCTGACAGGCAGGCAGACAGACAGACAAACAAACAGACAGGCAGACAGATACACAAGCAGGCAGACAGACAGACAAGCAGACAGGCAGACAGGCAGACAGGCAGACAGGCAGACAGACAGGCAGACAGACAGGCAGACAGGCAGACAGACAGACAGGCAGACAGACAGGCAGACAGGCAGACAGGCAGACAGGCTGACAGGCAGACAGGCAGACAGACATGCAGACAGGCAGACAGACAGGCAGACAGACAGGCAGATAGGCAGACAGGCAGACAGGCAGGCAGACAGACAGGCAGACAGGCAGACAGGCTGACAGGCAGACAGGCAGACAGACATGCAGACATGCAGACAGGCAGACAGACAGGCAGATAGGCAGACAGGCAGATAGGCAGACAGGCAGGCAGACAGACAGACAGGCAGACAGACAGGGGGGAGAAGGGCAGGTGGTGGGTGGCAGCAGCACAGAGCACTGAGGTTAGCGAGGACAGTCAGCGGGCAGGCGGGCGTGTGCACCGCCTACGTAGCTAAGCTGATGGGCTGAGGGCACAGCGATGGGTGGTCTGACGCCCGCTGCCCCCTGAGGGCCGGGCCTGAACCAGCTGCTGTCACTCAGGACATCAACGGCCAACCAGCACAGTGATCTGGGTGTGGGAGGAGCCCTAACCTTTTCCCTGATGCTGTTTCTTCCCGTAGTGTGTGCCTTCCCCTACATCCTGGCCTTTACCACGGACTCCATCGAGATCCGACTGGTTGTCAACGGCAACCTGGTGTACACAGCCGTGGTTCCCGAGCTCCAGCTGACCGCATCCAGGGTGAGATTGATTGAAGTGGACAGTACAGTTGTTATGTCCTCGTTGCCACCGATTTGACCACACACGGCTTAGAATGAAAAAAAACAACAGAACTGAATCAAATATAAGCAGAAATCGCACACAGAATCAGACTACAACGCAACCTGGGAGCTGGGGGTAATCAGCGAAGGCGTGTTTAGAACGAGCCATGTGCCGTGAACTGTGGGCACGAAATGCTCTGCATTCTGTTCCTGCAATCATCCTTTATAAGCCCACAGGGAAATTAGCCAAGCAATCAGGCTGCGCAGAGAGCAATACTAACACAGTCATAAGTCATTCCTTGGGAGGTTTTCCCATCCAACACAAGGAAACAAGCATGTCTCAATATCCTACAGTCTGACTATGCAGACGATAGCAACTCACGACTTGTTAATCATTCGTCTCGTCTGCATCCCTCTCTCTTTATGTCTTCCTTCCTCTCCGTTTCCGCCTCTTGTCTTTCTCTCGCTCGTTCCCCTCCTCTCTTTCCTCTGCCTCCTCCGTCCCTCACTCTCTCCGTTACCCCCCCCCCCCCCCCGTCCCGTCCCGTCCCTTGGTCCTGCTCCATCTTCTGCGATACGTTCCCTTCTTCCTGCCGCGTCTCCGTCCGTCTCGTTCCTCCCTCTCTTCTCTGCATCCTCCAGTCGGACATCTACTTCGTGTCGTCTGCTCCGGTGAACTCCGCCTCCAGCTGCAGCAGCTCCAGAGACACCAGTTCCCAGAATTCTCCTCAAACGCCCACCGGATACGAGATGCCCGTGTTCCCCTCCCCCCTCAGCGACGGTAAGACTGGCCCCCTCCTGGAAACGCAGTCCCCACGGTGCCCATACGAGAGCTTATGCATGTTATGGAAGTCTACAACAGCAGAATTCAAGAACTGGAATTGTCTCACAGTGTTTAAGCCTGCTTGCCTAGGATCGCTCTGATTAGCAAATAATATTCCTGTATGGCCTTGTGGTGTTGAACCTGCAGTTGTACAAACACCAATGTTTTCGATGTTTTCCTGCTCCAACACACCTGATTCAAACGAACGGGTCATTATGAAGCTCAGCAGAAGCCTGATAATGACAATTCATTTGAATCAGGTGTGTTGGAAGGGGGAAACATCGAAAACATGCAGGACAGTGGGCCCTGAGGACCAGGGTTGAGAACCACTGCTTGAGGGCTCTCTCTTCAAGGGCATCTTATACCAAAAAGTAGCCTGGCACACGTGTTCTCCCAAGGGAGATTAAGAACTACTGGGGCGAGCCAATCACCATATCAGCCCTTCTCCCCACCTTCCCCACACCTCTTTACCTCTACCCTTTCATCCATCCATCTATCTTTCCATCCTACAATTGACTCTAACGATGGTTCACGATCTCCCGCTGTGTACTGTCACGTGGAGGACATATTTCTGATGCAGATGGTCTTTTTTGTGACTCACAAGGCCTGTGAGGCGGTAAACACACTTATGCGCGGACGCACCAACACACACACACACACACAAAGGACAGAGAATCGGAGGAAGTCAGTCTCTTAGCTCCTAGCATCGATCATCAGACACAATAGCAGCGATTCCACTGACCAGAACACTTCGGAAAGAAGCAGCTTCAGAACGTCACACACACACACACACATCCAAATGAGGAGGCCAACGTTGTGCATGTGTGTGTGTGCGGTCAGGAGTTAATGATGACTTTGTTGGGTTTGATGGGTCGGGCTTGTTGCTATGGGATTCGGAAGAAGAAGCTATATGTGTTCCTGGGTGCTTCCTGTTTTCATCCAATTGGTCAACTCTTAGACTACCCACGATGCCTCTGTAGCAGGGTTTTTCTATTCTGAGTGTGTGCGCGTGTGTCTGTGTGTTTGTGTCACTTGTGTAACCTTCTTCTTCCTCCCCCTGGTTCAGATTCTATACGGATTCCGTACGGTACCAAGCTTGCGCTGTACGTTTCTAAGGACGCTGAAGGTACTGGAAGGGTCCTCTTGTGTGTCACGCCCTGGAATGCGGATGCTGCCCTCGCTAACATGCACGCACTCACACACTCCCCTGTCTAACTGTCAGACACGCCGGCATGCATACCAGATGACTGAACATGAAGTGAATGTTCTCCTTTTACCTGGCACCTGACCCTAAGCCCGCCTCCTGACCCTAACCTCGCCTCCTGACCCTAACCCCGCCCCTATTTCTGTCACAAACTCCTCAGCGTGACATGGAAAGACAATCAAAGACAATCTTAAATCGGAGTGAAAGGGGGGAACGTTACTCGTCTTCGAAAGCAGAGAAGAATGGAGACAAAGAGGAGAGAGGGGATATTGATACTGTGAGAAAACAGGAATAGACAGGGTATAAGGAGAGGTTGTGTGGAGAAATATCTAGAAAAAAGTGATGTAGAGAGGAGAAATGGGAGGGGGGGACGACAAAATGGATACACAAAATGTGGAATTCAGAGGACAGACAGTGGAGAGAAAGAAAGAAGTGAGGGAGGAGGGAGGGGAGGGTAGCAAATTGTTAGAGGGAGAGAGAGCGAGAGAGCGGGAGGGCGAGACAGGAAGAGAAGAAGACAGGTCTGCCATAGCATGATTTACAGATTGCACTGTCGCCATGGATACTTTTGTCAAAGTCTCTCTCCCATCCACAGTGGTTACCCAAATAGAGGTACCACAATGTAGGTGGGGGGGGGGGGGGGGGGGGGGGGGGGGGGGGGGGAGAGAGGGGGGCACTGATGAACCTTCGAGCGCCTGTTCAGTCCTGGTGTTGTGCACCCTCCCGTCTCTGCTGCTGGGGACTTCCTGTCGCTGATCACATCTGGTTTACGCCCAGCCGCGATCCCTCCAGCAAATCCGCAATCCTGAGTCGCGATACCCAGTGTGCAGTTCGCTCCCCTCCAGGAGCACCGCCAGTCTGCTACTGACGCTGTTTCAGTCAGCCTTCCATTTGGCAAGATTATCTTCCTGAGACGGGCTAAAGTAGTTAGCCTGCCTCCGGTCCGATCTGCTTCTGTCTTGACCACAAAAGGCCGGGTCATAAAAGCTCTAACCTGGTGCCTGTAGTGCAGACTGGACAAAACAATCATAATCAGGTCTATGCCTTGTCACAACATGGGACAGCAATAGCCATCAATGCTATTAGCCTTATCAGGATCTCATGCTAACGAGGTTACACTCATGCATTATTCCCCAGGAGCAGAAACACATGTGGAATATATGAATGCTGCCTGACGTCTATTGCACATGACTTGCATGCTTGATTCTATCGAAACCACCGTGTTGGTTGTGTCCCATGACCGTAGTGAAGGCGGAGAGGGGGGTTGCGATGCCGTGGGTTCGCCCCAGACATCACCGCGACTCCCCTCGCCCCCGTCCGCTGTTTCCTTCACCTTTGACCCCCTGACATTTGAAGGATGCTCGATTTTGAGCAATGCAGCCCCCTCATTGATTCAGTTCCCATCGTTGTGCATGCCTGCTTGTGTGTGTGTGTGTGTGTGTGTGTGCGTGGCCTGCGAGTGTGGCGTATGCTGCAGAGGAGTCTGCGATGGTGAATCACAAAACCGCCCCCTGGTGGCTGAATGCCAGCTAGCCACTGTTTTCTAAGACCTAAGCGTCCAACGAAACACACGTGTTCAATTATTGATTTAGTCCAAATCAATTATGAATGATCAACCATAGCAGGCTATATCTGAGCGGTCATATTACACCATGTTATCAAGACAATTAGGAAGAATTTATCCAATCCCCCCGTGGGTGTGTGTGTTTTTGTGGTTTGAGTAACTTGTGTTATTACCGCAGTCTGAGGAAAGTGTGTTTGTTTTGTGTGTGTGCGCAAACAATTTAGCCCCGCAGATGAATGTAATCCTCAGTTCTGTCACAGTGATTCACGATTCCTGGCTGGAACCGTCTCAGAAGTCTCTGTTTGAATTTCCCCCCCATGTCTTTGTGTTTACTCTACTTTCGGTCTTCATCTGTTTTCTCCTGCTTCATTTTACCATCTCAACATTCACACCGATCCTGTCTTGTCGCTCTCTCTTATCGCGTTTTTTTCCCCATCTTAACCCGTCTTTTTCCCCCCCTCTCTTCTCACTTTCTTTCCCACCTCTCTTTACTTCTCTCTCTCCTGTGCCTTCTCAAATTGTTCTTGTGCGTTCCCCCCCCCCCCCCCCCCCCGTCCTAGGTGAAACCGCTTGCAAGCACATCTTCAAGATCCCCCTCAGCAACCTGGTGGGTCGGAGCATCGAGAGGCCTCTCAAGTCCCCGCTGGTCAACAAGGTGGTGACGTCCTCCAGCCCCCTCAGCATGGTGGCCCCCAGCCCCCTCAGCCCCGCCACGCACTCCCTCTCGCTGTCCCGCATGGAGATCAAGGAGATCGCCAGCCGCACGCGCAAGGAACTGCTGGGTGAGACTGCGTACGACGCTCTCGCGCGAACAAGGATGTTCGGTCGCCTTAGCAGACGCTCCTGTCCAGAGCGACTTACAGCACGTACAGGGGCGTTCCCCCCTGAGGCAAGCAGGGCGAAGTGCCTTTCCCAAGGACGCAAGGTCGTGTTTTCATGGCCGAGATTCGAACTCGCAACCTTCCGATTGTTAGCCCGATTCCCTCACCGCTCAGCCACTTTTGAACTCGGGAAGGTCAGATGGCTCAGCGGCTTAAGGCGTTGGCCTCGTAATCGGAAGGTTGTGAGTTCGAACCCCCTGCTGTGGCTATTTGATGTTGTGTCCTTGGGCAAGGCACTTCACCCTACTTGCGTCAGGGGGAATGTCCCTGTACTTAATGTAAGTTGCTTTGGATAAAAGCGTCTGCTAAAAGAGGTATTATTATTATTATTATTAACACACAGGCGAGCAAAGGACACACAGAGACAGTGAAATGATCCTTACAGGGAGCATTCAAACGAGTATGATGAAACTGTGTTTGTACGTGTGTGCAGGTCTGACAGAGGAGCCGAGTGGAAAGCCAGACAACAGCACGGTCAAACAGAGGAAGATGAGCAGAAAAACCACAGAGGAAGACCCCAGGGCCCGACCTTTGACCTCAACCAACGAAAGGTGACACACATCCTCATCCTCTCAGCGGTTAAAGTGTTGGGCTCATGATCGGAAGGTTGTGAGTTCGATTTCCGGCTGTGGCTACATGATGTTGTGTCCTTGGGCAAGGCACTTCACCCTACTTGCCTCAGGGGGGAATGTCCCTGTACTTGCTGTAAGTCGCTTTGGATAAAAGCGTCTGCTAAATGAATAAATGTAAGTGTAAATCATTATTCCCAGCCAGATCTGTCACTGACAGTACGTGCTTTCTTTCTCCATCCAATCAGGATCGAGTCGGAGTCTGAAACAGACGCCGAAGTTCAGCGGCACTGCTCCTCCAGCTCGGAGGCTGAGCCAGAGAAGACGGTGCTCAGCGAGGAGACTCCGCCCCTTCTGAACAACCCCTTCACCCTCTCCACCTCCTTCGAAGAAGATGTCCTGGACCTCAAGTGAAGACAATCCCATCATGCATTTCTCCAGCCACCTCATCCAGGCGTATTTGGACTCCTCCTCCTCTCCTTGTGTGGGTTGGTTTTGCTTGTTGTTGGATTCTTTTTATTTTTCAACTCTTGTTTATCTCTCTGTCGCTTGCCTCCACACGTCTTTTGCCACCCGGCCTGGAGTGTGAGGGACCGTGTGCGTTCGTGTGCGTTCGTGTGCGTTCGTGTGCGTTCGTGTGCGTTCGTGTGCGCGCCGTGTGTCGTGCGTGCGAGTGTGTGTCTCAGCGGCCGCGAACAAACCCAAAGAAGTGAAGCGATGGCAGGTGTTGACTCTGCCAGAGTTCAGTGAGTTTCTGGCGTACGGTTTCCCCCCCCCCCCCCAACACACGGAATGTAAAGCGACACACCGCAGGACCCCCCCCCCTGTGTTTCTCCCCCCCACCCCCCCCCCACCCCCCCCACCCCCCACCCCCCTTTCTGTTCCCGCAGCTCCCAGATCGGCTGAATATTATGTGATGATTTTCACTATCAATGTTCATGTTGTGTAATATATGCATAGCTATGTGTACATCCGTTCATATGTTAAGATGCACACACACGGAAAGTCATTGTATACCTTTATAGATATATTATAAAAAATATATATAATTAAGTCACCTATTTAGTAAATGTGTTATGTTTTGTGCTCTACACGTTGGCCTGTCTTGTTCATTCCTTCGTACGACAAGCAGACAGACAGACAGACAGACAGGTACGATGATGCTTAGATGATCAGGTATGCAGGCAGACAGTGAACCAACAAACAAATTGACAGACAGGTACGATAATGACAGGTAGTGAGACAGGTTACTAGGTACTGTAGACAAGAACTGTACTAAGGAGACAGGCAGGGCAAGCTAGATATAAAGACAGGTGGACAGACGAACCAGAAAGCTAGACAGGTACTTGGGTAGAGAGGCAGACAGGTAGACCGTCAGGGTTGAAAGTGGAACCTCCCAGAAGTGCCAATCGTCAACATACTCCACAAAACTACAATTCCCATGATGCAACTGCCTCTCCAGACCCTCTGGTCTTATAGCACTCACGTCTCGGGGGTTGCACACAATAGCATCTCACCACTGGTAGCATTAACACATCAGCATTGCTGCCCATTCTGAAACTCACAAACCCACTACATGACCCTTGGGAGTTCTATATAGCTTGTGTGTATTTTTTTTTTATGTCCTCATTGGATATCTATGTAAAATCTAATCAATCTCAGAATTGTGAGTTTGGTAGGCGGAAGATTGCGTTCAACAAGCGCAACGGGACATGAGATAACAGGTGTCCGAGTGACTAATGCATGCTGAGTCAGAAACCAGTTAAAACAGCATTAAGACACAGCCCTAATAACTCCAATAGAAAAACAATATAAATAACACTGCTGAGAGTGCTAATGTTGATGACAGGAAGTGAGCATTGGAACTCTCATACTGATCGGCACCAGGGATCAGAACTACATGTCTTATGGGAAAATGGAAACCCCCCTTTTTTGAAAATGCATGACCGCCTCCTTTCTCCCTGATCCTCTCTCTCTCTGTCTCTCTCTCTCTCTCTGTCTCTCTCTCTTTCTCTGTCTCTCTCTCTGTCTCTCTCTCTCTGTCTCTCTCTCTCTGTCTCTCTTTCTCTCTCTCTCTCTCTCTCTCACCCGCTCTCCTCTGTCTCTCAATGTGTTTGCCTGTGTCAATGTGCATCCCCTCAGCTATTACACAACATAGGGGGTTCAAATAAATGGAAAAATATGAATGAATAATTTTTTACAAGAAACGTATACTTGTTCTTCAATACTTTGGTTCCTATAACGTGGGTCAACAAGGCTTTGCTGTCTGAAGATTTCTAATACTGCTTAATCACTTTGATTGTTACTCCCTTTTCTCTCTGAGTCCACCCGTTTCTCTTGTTCTCTTTCCTCTTGATGTTTTCACAGTGGTTTTGTATCTGAATCTATATTTACTGTTTAGACTGTTGCTGAACCTCTGTGATATCAAAACGACAACAACAAAAAATGACAAAAAAAACACCAAGTGTCTTAAAATATTGTATCGCCATTGTTTTTAATGCCAAGTACTACTTGTAAATGTTTGTGTTTAAAATCGTGGCCTCAAATGAAACAAAAATATGATTCTAATTATTATTAATATTATTTGAACAATTATTTGAATCAAGTGCTGTAGACCACTGCTGTGAGAGTAGTCATTTCTGTTCGTTGATATGTAATAAATATTTATGAAATTTGATACATTTGTACTGTCGTTGTCTTAACAGATGTTAGGGATCGCTATCTAACCTCTGTTTAACTCAATTGATTCAAGCAGATTTAATTAATTACTACAGCATTAATTACTACCTATGCAGGTGCACAGGACAAAGGAACCCAGGAACACATCCGTATCCAGGCAGGGGGCGATGTTACCAGAGAGATGGATTAGACTCTGAGACTCTGAAAATGAGATTTTGACACTACAAGCCGACATTGAGCTGAAGGCCAGAGCTCATGGACAATTCTGGAGCTTACTCACAGAGGAAAAGTACTCCAACATATGGAAATGTGCAACATCCTTGACTGCATTATTTGGCTCCACTAACTTATGCGAGTCAGCCTTGAGTGAGGCTTGGCATCTAACGTCACGTAGGTTTACCTGTTGTTACAACCCTAGGTTAGAGTGAGCACCACCCACTGTATTTATGGGTGCTTAGCACCTGGGGGGGGGGTTATTATTTCTTTCATTTGGTGCCAGTGGCAGTCCTCCTTGATCCCTGTGTTGTTGTTTTTTTTTTTATAAACGTTATTGATTTGTAAGCTGATTTCCTCATTTTGTGTCGGGGTAGTTACAAGCAATGTGGGTTCACGCAATTATGCAAGGTATACTAACATATATGGTTCTTATAAAGAATTCTCAATATATCTCTGAATAATTATATGTTGCGCAATTTTATAGTAGGTAGATCACTTTGACTCGGTCATTTTGTAAGTAGCTCGCATGCTGAAAAAGTGTGTACACCCATGGATTAGAGGGATTTAAATAATGTCGTCATCTCATACAGTATATAGACTGCAGGAAACTCAGGCCCTCGCTGTCTTACCACCACAAACATCTAAAAAGTTAACAAGCATACAGTAAGTAATCAAAGTTTGAGCCAGCTGTTGCGCACTGTGCAATGTGCAGGCATCAGTAAACGTATTCATTTATGTAACAAAATGCGCGGATCTATAATGGGCCACTGGAATAACTAAATAAAAACGAACTGATCAGAAAATGTTGCATTAAACGGATTCTTTGACCTTTCAGGTTTCCTGCTGTGCCTCCCTCTAACATGGACAGGAATAATGACCAACAGGTCAGTACCTGTGCCTACATGCTGTTGCTCTCTTTAATTATTATAGATATCTTTTTCTTGATGTCTCTCTGTAGATAACCTTAACCCCCTCTCTCTTTATTCCTCTGTTTCTATCTCTCTCTCTCTCTCTCTCTCTCTCTCTCTCTCTCTCTCTCTCTCTCTCTCTCTCTCTCTCTCTCTCTCTCTCTCTCTCTCTCTCTCTCTCTCTCTCTCTCTCTCTCTCTCTCTCTCTGATGAATGACTGTGCCCGGTCTTTTGTCACCCATGAGCTTACGTTTGCAGTGCAGGCTGATCCCTGTCCCCATAGCAATTGATCTTTAACCTCTTCCTAAGGAGACTCATCAATCCCACTGTGACAGCAGCCACCCCACATTGACACACACACACTTTCAGACACACACACACACACTCTCAGACACGCATACACATTATCAGAACCACACACACACATTCAAACACACACACAATTGTACAAACATGCATGTGCACACAAGATAGTATTTCATGGCTTTTCCAAGATAAACAACACAAATGATTCGACGGCATACACAATCACAACATTTCACACTTCTTCCTACTGTCTAATGTGACAGCACATTTTTATTTAGGAATTTATCTTCAATGGCAGACAGCAGGGTGGGAAGTTAGACTGCTTCTGCTGTAACCCAGGCCTTTCTCCAGTTATACAAGGGATTCTATAAAGGACCTCTGCCAAAAGCTAATCAATTTGCTTGAGGAAAGAGAGGGAGGTGCAGCCCTTGGCTTGGGCCTACAATGAGACTTGTTCCCTCCATCACTTCCTCTCTCTTTTGTTAAATGACCCTATTCTTTGTTTATGGTGTAAATGTTGATGGGTAGAGTGAATGTTCTAAGGCACTTGTTTGGTTTCCTACATTTACATTGAATCATTTAGCAGACGCTTTTATCCAAATCGACTTACAGTAAGTACAGGGACATTCTCCCTGAGGCAAGTAGGGTGAAGTGCCTTGCCCAAGGACACAAAGTCATATAGCTACAGCAGGTGCTCGATCTCACAACCTTCCGTTCATGACGCCTTAACCCGTTGAGCCATCTGACTCCCCAGTCCCACTCCTACAATGTACTGTTTGTTTCTTAATCTGACAACCAGCAATGTTTGGGGACTGTCACTTTGCTACGATCAGTGACCGATGCTCTTTTGTAAAGCTCTCACTTGGAAGTCACTTTGGATGAATTAAGAAATTTAAATGTAATCATCAGGGATTGAAAACACATCTAAACCCGGTTTTATTATACTCTCCTAGTCCCAAAGTAAGAAGAAGTGTAACTGGCTTCGAGATTGACCAGTTGGCCCAGGAAAGGACACCTCAGGCCTGTCAACTGTATCTAGCTCAGAAAGTAAGAGGAGAGGAGAGAGGGGAAAATCCAGATAAACACATTTCAGTAAAAAGCTAATCTGTTTTTTTCCCCCAGAGGGTGGAAGACGTTGCTTTCTCTTTAGAGGGACAAAATAAAGTCAAAATATGCATTACAGTGTGACCTTATTGACATTGAGAATAGAAACAATCCATGTAAAATGCAACACTTACCTGTTGGTTTGTTGAATGATGCGCATAATGGAGGCGACCGTTGACCACCTCAACTTGGACTCTTTGCACTCTTTCACCAGCCTCTCTTAGTGATAGACCGTGGTTGATTACATGGTCAATGATAGTGGCACTAATTTCATCACTGACTACTGTTCTTTCAGCCCTTGGAATGCCACCACTGTCCATTCTTACACCTCTACCTTGCCCTCTCTCCTTGGACCTGCTCTTCTCCCCAGCCCTGCTCCTCTTACTGCACCTGCACCTCTCCCTCCATCTCTCCTTGGACCTGCTCTTCTCCCCAGCCCTGCTCCTCTTACTGCACCTGCACCTCTCCCTCCATCTCTCACTGGGCCTGCTCTTCTCCCTGGGCCTCTTCCTTGTTCTCGTTCAGACATTATAATGTTTTCTGTTCCCAAAAACATCACTCTTCAAAGTCCTTCTTTTATAGTAAAGTATAGTATAGTCTAGTTGAGTCTAGTTCAATCTGCACATCTCGCGAGACTATTACTGAGGCTGAGTTTGCGCCTAGTGCCTGAGTTAACAAGTAAAGCACTTATGTCCATACAATGCAAAACGTGGACAAACACAGTTTTGAAAAAAACACTGCGTATTTCCTTTTTTTTTCTTCATACACATGCAGTTTAAACTTTCAACCAAATGTGAAAAGAAACTGCTCCCCTTGAATTGAAATACAAACTGTATTTATTTATCACTAAACAGATAGTGTAGGGTAGATGGGGGGGGGGGGTTGAATGGGGGGGGGTTGAATGGGGGGGGAATGGGGGGGGAATGTTGGGTAGATGGGGGCGTGAGTGTGGGGTTGAAGGGGGGGGGGGGTTGAGGAGAGCTGGGAGAGGAGGACATTTACACAGACACAGGTGGCATGCCAATGTTCATGGTGCTGGTGGTGCTGTTCAAAGGCTGGATGTTTATAAGCCTGGCCAGGTGTCTTAAAGGTTTTCACCCCCAGGCAGCTCTTGAGGCGCAGGCGGAAGGTTCCCATACCATTGACCACCTTTTTGATCTGCCGACGCCACCAGCTGGAGACAGAGACAAAGGCACAGGAAGTGAGGGAGCGCTGGAACAGGAAGAGAAGAGATACAGTGGAAAACAATTGAGAACGTGGTTTTGATGGTTGTAACGTGGGTGTGTCCTCTGAAGACAGACAGTACAACAGGGCAAGTGATCCAGGAATTTGGAATCTCTTCTCTTTCTCTCACAGTATGAACTCCCACCCTTTCTTTCTAAGCTGAACTGGTAATGCACCTTTTGGTCTGGACGACGAAGCTGGGCTCCTGCTCTTTCTCCTGCTCTTTCTCCTGCTCTTTCTCCTCCTCTTTCTCCTCCTCTACTTCCTCCACATCAGAAAACTCCACCTACGGAATTACCAGACTTGTCAGCAAAGGTTTCCGGACCAACTGTTGCTGAGATAAGGAAGACACTAAGCTAATCTTTAAGGTAGGGAACACTCTCAGGGTTTGCTCACTATGGTGGTATGAGGGCAAGTACATGTGATCTATTGGCTAAACAAAAAGCTCTCTGTAGTGCTACTCACTGCCACAGGAAGGTGGAGAGAGGTAGAAGACCATTACAGAGGGTTTCACTTACATATGAGTGAGGCTTCTCCATCACAGTCTTCTCCAGCTGGACCTCAAGATCTTCGTTTTTGGTCCTCAGCTCCTGAACACACACAAGGTCAAGAATGAAAGTGCCAAAGCGTTAATCATAATATCAATGGGAAAGAAAAGCAATGAAAAAATGCATTCTACTGTACCTGTATAATAGTGTGAAGTACTTCAATTGAACACACAAGTGTTCAATGTCCATCCATCTCTACAAATAAAACAGCAACAGACATCAAACCATTTTTGTAATAACATATAGTAGAAAACCACATGCAGGACTCTGCCAGAGCAGAAAAGTTCTTCCAGAAACTCTGTCTGATATTACATACGAGACAGATCCTACCTTTTCCAAGTCCTGACAGCAGGAATCAATGGCGAGTCTATATTCATCCAGTTGTTCCTGAGTCAAACCCCAAGTAGTCAATCATTCATATTATTTATCATTTTCAAACATGTAAATAAATGTGTGTGTGTGTTAAAAGTTGATGATGAGATACCTGTTGGTTGATGATGTGGTTCCTCTGCCTGCGGATGGTGACATCCATCTCTTCAGATGTTTTAACAACACTCTCTTCTACCATTTTAGCTGCTTCGATCACTTCCAACAAGTCGTTCAGTGTCTCTTCTTCAAATGAGTCTTATTAACTGATGGGAACCTAACCTAACTAACTTGCAGCGTTTATGACGTCATAATGTGACAGCATTCCAAGTCAGAAGCAGCTCCCTTTTGAATTTCATCCAATAACATCATATATAATAAATTATATTGTCAAGGCTATCAGCTTTAATGAGCTATATTGAATAAAAGCGACAAGCTAGCTACTTAGAAGCCTGCTCACGATAGCACACTGAAGCTTGTCTAACGTTGTTTCTGTACACCGTGGTAGTGGACTACAAATATGGCCGATTCTCGGCTTCCAGGCGCTCGGTTATGGGACGCGCATACAGCGACTCACTCCTTGGGAACGCGCATACAATAATTAACACGACTATTTTACCTCATGGGTAACAAAAAAACGAAACACAATTCGTACTTAATAGAGACGAATTCGTCAATAAACTTCCAGTCTGTCTTTTCCTTTAGCATTTGATTGTGTCCCTCGCTGATCATTTAATGCCACATGTGTCTGCTAATTATGTTTAGATAATGTATAGCGAGGGGAAAGTTATTAAGATGAAGCCCCCCTAACATTTTCTTCAGCCCCCCTAAATAATTATCGGGATTATTATCGGGCCGCCGAAGAAATACGATAATTAATCCCCCCCCGTCGAGAGAAAATGCCAGGGGCTAAGCCCCCCTCTCTTTCCATCCTTGAAACGTCCCTGGAGACTGGTAGGCTATATGAACAAGAAATAAACAGAGAAAAACTATTTACAAAATCCAAGTCAATTAGGAAGCTTTTGTAAACCTCAGGTGGAGATTTACACCTCTTTTTATTACAGTTTTTCTCAATTGCTAAAACACAATTTTTGAAACCTTGCTCCATTTTCTGAAAACAATGAACACAAAACCTCATCTTCAAGCACTATTTACAAAACCTCTGACTCCTCTTGCAAAATGAAACTTTTGCCTCAAAACAGTTTTACCTGTGTTAAAAATCAAACACTGCTTTCAAATCATAAACAAAGTGATCAAATGATATAAGCTATCAAGCAGTCAGTAAACAATACACCAACAAATAGAAAATACATTGTTCAAAACATAGTTCTCAGGGAGAAGTAAATTTTTTATCTCAAAACAAAGTTCATATGATTCCGTCATTTGTCTTTTGATGAACGAAAACATGTTCTATCATAGTAGCTCAAAATTGATCAGAAATTACTACTCTGCTTTGCTCTTTGTATGTTTTCTTTTGTTCTTCCTCCTTCTACCCCTATTTTTACAGTACTGTACCCTGCATCTCATGAACCTGCAACCATTCATAATCTATTGAGCAGTCAGTACTGTTCACAAATGGAAAGCACAATGTTCAGGGCCAAACAATCTGTTTATTGTACAGTATACAGCCTACAATGTACTGTAATATAAAATCAAAGGAGTAAACATGTGATGATCAATGTGCTTCTTGTCTTTGGGCTGGGTCAGGCCAGAGCACTTCATCGACGTCACAAGCAATATTGTCCCTCCTGAGGCAACGGGGGAAGAAGCCTCTTGTGTGCCGTATCCAGCCCTGACATGATTCCTCACCTGTATCACCACAGGCTAAATCCATGGCTTGCAGCAGATTTACTCTTGTGTAGGGTTGTCTATCATAAACTTTCCATCTCCAAGAGGAGAAAAACTCCTCAATCGGATTCAGGAAAGGCGAGTATGGAGGGAGGTACAGGTTCATAAACTGCCCATTGATGTTAAACCATTCCCTTACCTGAGCAGCTCTGTGAAAACTGACATTGTCCCACACTATCACATAGGTGGGAATAGGATTGTCATTTAGCTCTTGACCCTGCTGCTCTTGAACCTGCTGCTCAAATAAAATATCTCTTAGATTTGCAACAAATCTTAGAAGAAGCTGGGTATTATATGGCCCGAGTGTAACATGGTGATGCAGAACACCATGGTTGCTGATAGCAGCACAGATTGTGACATTGCCAGCTCGTTGACCAGGGACTTCAACAATGGCCCGCTGTCCAATCACGTTTCGGCCTCTCCTTCTCCTCTTCGTTAGATTGAAGCCTGCTTCATCGACAAAGATGAACTCATGGGGTCTGTCCAAGGATTCCAAGTCAAATATTGTCTGTGTAGAAATACAATATACTGTATTTAGAAGTTGTACAGAGACAGTGCTATACTGTAGGGTACAATTAGGCCTACTGTATGCACTTCTGATTCACATACATTGTATGTACTGAAGAGTAATGTAATTCACATAGTATGTGTTAGTACTGTAGACAATCTGAATTACAGTAAATGTTTCTTACAATAATGTACACTTACTTGCACATACTGAGCTCGCAGTTCTTTCACCCTTGGTGAGTTGCGCTCAAAAGGTACTCTGTATACTTGTTTCATTCGCATCCTGTTTCGATGGAGGACACGGTCAATTGTGGAAATGCTCACACTGTCGATTCCCTGGAAGTGTGTGTTGTCTTGTATCACTCGTTCCTGGATTTCTCTGAGTCGTATTAGATTATCTTGAAGGACCATGTCCACTATAATGGCCTCTTGCTCCTGAGTGAATATAAGTGTCCTTCCACCTGCATGTGGCAGCCTTGCAATTCTACAAAAAGTAGATGTGCAGTTACAAAAAAATATTCATGCAGTACTATATACAGGGATGAGCTTGCAAATGTCTATTGAAACAGCTGCATATAGTGTAGTACAGTAAATTTGCAATTACAAAAATAAAGTAGTATACTGTACCTGTTCTCTTCTCTGAATGTCCTTACTATGGTGGACACAGAAAATCGCCTCAAATTGGGTTGCACTCTAAGTCCTGCTTCCCTCATTGTCAGTCCATGGACAAGAACATGGTCTATGACTGTTGCTCGAATTTCATCAGATATTTCCACTCTTTGTCTTCCTCTTCTTCTTTGTCCTCGTCCTCCTCTTTCTTGCCCTCCTCCTCTTCCTCGCCCTCCTCCTCTTCCTCTTTCTTGCCCTCTTCCTCCTCCTCCTCCACCTCCTCTTCCTCTTTCTTGCCCTCCTCCTCGCCCTCCTCCTCCTCTTTCTTGCCCTCCTCCTCTTCCTCGCCCTCCTCCTCTTCCTCTTTCTTGCCCTCTTCCTCCTCCTCCTCCACCTCCTCCTCCTCTTTCTTGCCCTCCTCCTCGTCGCCCACCTCTCATACGCACTCGTCCTCTCACATTGTTTCTTCTATCCATTTTCAGACTTTCTCCTTTCCACCTTCAACAACCTGTTTGCTCTCTGAACTGGCTTATATTGGTTGTGTCACATCATTTGAAACAGGTTAAATCAATTTTGAGTCGTTGTGTTCAATCAATGACACATGTTCTCTATTTATATTTGATTGTTGCCACTTGTGTTTACCAGTATGGATGACATGTGCATTAGAGTGCAGAATGTGTTTTGAGAATGAGAATGTGTTTAGCGTTTTGCTGAAGAGTCTAAGTGAGATCTGCAAATTGTGTTTTACCATGTGAAATGGTTTAAGGTATTGACAACAGACTGCACAATTAGCTAAATAAGTTCAGGCAACTGAGAACTTTGTTCAGCCAATGGGTTTTAGTGTTTTAGCAATTGAGAAAAACTGTAAACCCTTGAATTTAAAGTCTTAAAAATGTTCGCTCTGTTTTGGTTGTTAATTTGGCTTCCTGAACAGCAGCTGTATCCTAGCGTTTCTAATTTCTAACATGAATCGTTCACTAATATAATGTTAACCTTAAAAAAAAAATACAGGGTAAAGCCAGCAACCGACAAAATGTCAAAACTCCTGCCTCCACGACCGCCCTGCAGAAAAAGGGCATGAAGAACATGAAGAATGTGAACAGCAAGCTGGCCTTCCTCATCCTCAATGAGATAGTGGATATGTGAGACTACAAGGACCTCACGATGTTAAGACAAACTGCAGTCATTGTACCTTTTGATATCAGTATCTTAAAGTTCAATGGCCTAATCATCTGTAAGGTCAAATGACTGGGTTGTAAAGTTTGAAGATGTTGCTGGTCAGGATTTGGCTAAACAGGCCCTGCAGGATTACTAGTCTACTCCAAATTTCATCACTGACCACTGTTCTTGCAGCCCTTGGAATGCCACCACTGTCCATTCTTACACCTCTACCTTGCCCTCTCTCCTTGGACCTGCTCTTCTCCTCAGCCCTGCTCCTCTCACTGCACCTGCACCTCTCCCTCCATCTCTCACTGGACCTGCTCTTCTCCCCAGCCCTGCTCCTCTCACTGCACCTGCACCTCTCCATCCATCTCTCACTGGACCTGCTCTTCTCCCCAGCCCTGCTCCTCTCACTGCACCTGCACCTCTCCCTCCATCTCTCCTTGGACCTGCTCTTCTCCTCAGCCCTGCTCCTCTTACTGCACCTGCACCTCTCCATCCATCTCTCACTGGGTATGCTCTTGTTAGCGTTCTTTTTTTCCCATCTGAGATATGTTATTTTTTTTACTAATATCATTGCAGAAGCCGATGTTTTTATACTGTATCAAAGGTTTGGATTATTGTTTTTTGCTATTGTGGGATGTTGTGTGTTAACATTCGTTCAAACTACACAAACGATCCATCATTTTGTTGGGAGGTATAGCTTGTCTGTTGAGAAAATGTACGCGTTGTGGAAATGTGTTCGCTGTCTGCATATTGTGTGAAAAAGACAAGAAACGTGAACTGTATAGCCAAAAAAGACTGATGCTGTGAGAGTTTTGAGAATGTGACGACTGTTTGGACAAATGCTTGTTAGCGACTGAAAGAACACTGTAAAACTAGGTGATGTCATCCGTGGGTGTTTGAACTACAGCCATCTGTTGCCAATAAAGTCGATGTTATTGTGGTGTTTCAGAACTCTTTCTGGACCTGGTCGATGCTTTTCACTTCTGCATTCAAGATTCCATGGGAGAGGACAATCCTGGTTATTCTGACTTGCACTCACTGTTCAGAGTCGCTGTTGACTGACAAAAAAAATAAACTTTTTTGAATACATACACCCAGAGTCGTCCTGTTATCTAGATTCATGTTAAAGTGATTCCATAAAGTTGTGTGGTTCTACATTACGTGTGTGATTAAGATATACAGTTGTAGCAGCATTGTCAGCATGGATACAATCACCCTGGGTGGGATGGCACAACACCAGTTTTCCATGACCGATTCTGGAAACTTCTGGAGTTTGCTTCATCCCAGTGTTAACCAACTCAGGGTTTTCACTAAATCCACTTTCTGAAACATTCCTCCGGACGAGCAGGATGGTTCATATCACACTGATTTTATATTAATTACACTGGATTTTGTGGTTTTGCAAAAGGTGTTATGCCAAATTAACTTAATTCATCTTTACTTACACTTTTATACTTAACTTTTTGTTCACAGCTGGCAAGTACTTTAATTGGGCAACCAGTCTGGTAAGGACCTGCAGGCAACCTACTTACCCTGCAACCAACAGGAAAGATTACATTGTAAATGTTGCTTATTCTTTCATGGTCAAGTACCTTCATGTAGATGTAATTCTGGATTTGTCCAAAAGGTGTAGCCATAGTACGGAGATAAACTGGTGTTGTGATCATTTTATCTTAGACAGATATCCTAAAAAACTGTAGAAGTTCTTACTTAAGAGTTGATTCACAAATATGCTGAAACCAACTATTACTAAGAATTGGGGAGAAATCTTAAATTAAGACAAAGAGTGGGGTTGACCTTGTTGCTATGGATGATGTCAGCGCGCTCATAATCTAACCAAAGTGGTTGGAAGCGATTAGTCTGTCAGTGATTTCATCGTAGACATATTGTAGAAGGAGTTATGTTGCCATATGTCTCTCATAATGCCAGGAATCTCTCTATATATAATAATAATAATGATCAAGTTCTAGAAGGAATCCTAATCAAAAACCTGGCTGGTGAGGAGAGATTGATGGACAGCGTCCAGGCTTATTCAAACCACTTACCCAGCCACTTACCCAGGTCTCACTCATAATCCTCTTTACACTTTCTGCTGCACTTGTATGCAACCTTAAATAACAGTTCACTTCCAGGCCTGCCCTGAAGGGCAGAGTTGCCCCTCCCAGTGGCCCTTTTTGATGGTGGTCCAACAACCCCTATAGTGTGATACACAAACCTCTGATCCAGTTCCGTCCAGATCCATCCTCCTCCCCTTGGGAGAAAACCACCTGGTATTTGACCATCGTGTAATTTGAGTTTGCGATCCTGGTGTGAACTTTCCCTTGCTTTCCCATAGTTGGTTTTGAAATTCCACTAAGTTGCAGTTCCAGGAACTGATGTTTGAGAAAGAGAGGGGGTTGGGGGGGTAGGAAACAAAATAGGGGTCGAACTTTTCTCGTTTTCTCTTCCTCCTTACGTGTCCTTGAAATAAGGGCAAGTTCTGACCTGAGACCCCAAAGAAAACACACACACTGACATCACCCAGAGGCTGTGTGTATACAGCTCAAACACGGGATACGTTATTGTAACACCCATGTCATGGTGAGGCACACCATAGTGACTAAGCACACAAGACATGAGTGTTGGTGGTTGCATTAACTGTTCATGTGAACCTTATGTTGTTCCATAGGGACTATGTGTGGCAGTGCATGTGTTAGTGTGAATGACCTGTATATGATCATGGGGCAAAAGAACAAGCTTTAGCTGAGATGAACGCTTCTATGTCTGTGGTCTTATGGCTGCGTGTGTTTCTCTCCTTCTCTGGCCTCTTCTTCTTCTTTCACCAGAAACATTTGAAGAATTACAATCTCAAGACTTGCAGCTGCCTAACCACTTAGCTCCCAAATCTTTCCAGCTTCCCAATACCCAGTATTTCCACTACCCCACCTCCCCAGCCTTTAAAACATCAAATAATCCAGGTTTTCAGTAACACAACCTCTAGCTTTGATTTACGTTAAGATTCTTCCAAGATTTTTTTTCTGTACATCACATAGCACAGGGCATTACGTAACAGGAAGTTGGAGCTCAGCCCTGTACTCCACCAGACACAGAGAAAAAAGCAGAAAGAAAACAGTCATATCCCAACTACAGTGCTTCCCCCCCCCCCCCCCCCCCCCCCAGGCCAGAGGAATTTACAAGTCTGTACCCCACTAGAGACGAGAGACAACCAAATGAGCACAATACTCCCCAGTAGTGGCTCCAAAGGTTCTCATTACCAAGTAGAGCAAATAAACAGGCCATGGATTAGAGCTGTACTTTTTGAAAATGCATTTATTTAAATAAATATACATATAATAAAATACTGCATTCGTGGCAGAGCGACATCTCTTTTGTGTAAAGCAAACTAGTAAAATAGTTCTAAAGGGAAGGTCCAAGTGAGCGAAACAGAACAGATGCAATTCAAGTAAACAGTTTTAACCAAAAACCTGGTTCCCTACTGATGTGTATATTCGAGCTGACTGCCAAAAACATTGGTTTAACTTCATTTAACAAAACAAGAATTCAATAACAAAGCACAGATCAAAATAATTTATGCATAAATATGAAATGGAATTTCCGTCTTCAGAATTCACAAACATTACACGTTACAGAAGCATTACTATTGCCTGCCCCGGACCTAATGAAGGCCACTTCCACGTGATTCATTTTCCACAATCTGGGGAGAGCGGAGCAGAGACAACCTTCACATACTAGTAAGAATGCATGATGGGCTCCCAACATGGTGGTGGCCGTTGCTTTGTAAATACACAAACTCATGAAAGGGTAAACATGGCTCTGAGCTGTAACCTGTCACCTCCTCCTTGGGTCGTGTTGTAGGACAACACGTGCGCTGTGACACAGGACAGCATCCCACATCGGAGTTCTCAAGTTTTAAACCATCCACAATAAAGGGTAAAAGAGTCATTAAATAACCTTCATGTTGTGCCTTTGAATTACATATACAATACAAAAACAAATAAACTATAAATATATACGAACTACGATCGTCTTTTAAAATATAGGATCGCCTGCAGAGTGGGTGTGGGTGCAGTTTAAGGCGGCAATGAACACAACTTGGTCCGACACTATTCAACAAAGCAAGAACACAATTTAGATCATAACCAAAAGGAAGATAGAATAGACAACTTAAGAAAAAGCAGCCTCTGGTTTTCCCTCCTATGTTTAAGGTCTCCCTCATGGGACATACTGGATGCCTGTATGCAGGCTAAACGACCTCTACGTTGAGTCAAACCTGATCTTGGTTGCTAACTTTTAACAGGACATCACACCAGTGTAACTCCTAGAGCACGAAATGACAAAGGACATACATATTCTATGTACGATTGGTCCTGTGCATCCAATCCGACGAATGAACTTGAACAACCTCCTAGCCTCCTTTTAAGAGCAAGGCGCCGGAGTACTGCGGTCATGCGTATGAGGCCACCGCCATGAGGACCTGCACGGCCATCGACACGCAAGGCGCCTGGCCAACGACATACACCAGGGAGCGTGTGGGAGCGGGCAGGGCGCACAGGTACGCCACGCTGTGAGCGAGGCGACTTACGAAGAACACTACGAAGTGACAGCGGGCCACTGACAGAGACGGGCTGATGAGAGAGTAGACGGCCCCCAGGAACAGGAAAGGGAGGATGTTTTCCATGTCGTTCCGATGAGCCCTGAAACAGAGAGCGGTAGAACAGGGATTGTGATAGATGTTCGAAGGGCAGGGCAGGAGAGGGTTGTGCTGGACTGGAACATACATTTACATTTAGTCATTTAGCAATGTCACTTACAGCAAGAACAGTGGCATTCCCCCTGAGGCATGTAGGGTGAAGTGCCTTGCCCAAGGACACAACTTCACGTAGCCAGAACCGGGAATCAACCTCACAACCTTCTGATCAATAGCCCAACACCTTAACCGCTGAGCCACATGACTCCCTGACGATCAGCATGGCCTCAGTAAAACAGCTGGTTCTTCTTGTTAGTGTGTTTCCGAGATGTTAACTGTTTTTGATGCAGCCCTATGGGGCTTGATCAAAAACAGAGCGTCGTCACACAAAAATACATCATCCACTGATTCACACACGGAAGAAATGTTCTCGATTGGGCAATCAAGGCAAGCTGAATCTGGGGTTTAGCCAAAGCTGATTTCCTCATCTTCTGTTATTTATTAATCTTTCGTCACTCTTTAAAGCCCAGAGTGATTTTGAGGTTTCCTGTATGTGACTAGTCCTTCCTGTTAGCATGGTTCAGTGTGAACATACCTCTCAATTAGGTAATCTGCAGGCAACTGTCCTCTTATGCTAATGACATCAAAAGGTACTAGCAGTAACTCCTAATAATAAAAAAGGAACCAATCATTGATAATCATAATAAAATAATCAATAATTGCGGACAATGTTCCCTTCCCAGAGAAGACCCGAATGAAATGTTCCACGTATGAAACAATATTTCTCTATATTCTCATCATGCCTGTCATGATTGAAATCTGAGTTTGCAAGTTATTATTTAGTACATTACAACACTAAAAAGGTAGACCTGGAGAGTTACACGACAAGTGAAAGTCAACCTTAAATTCAAGTCCTTTCCTGCAATTGTTCTTGTTTCCTCTCTATGTGAAAGCAACTCCTTAGGAAACACATTTCAGAGACCAGCCCTGATAACCTTTAAGTGCCAGAGCTGAAATACCTCTAATAAATGAACAGCCTACACATGTACATGTCATATTTGTTTCAATGGTATTAGATGGTTTGATTGAGCAAAATTTCAGTCAAACTAAAGGACAAACAGGCAAAAAAAACAAACATGTTCATCATTGCCTGCATTCCCAGCTCTGCCAGGTTCCTGCAGGCTCAATAAAATGCGCCCAGGGGGGTAAAGAAGAAGGGATGGAAACTTTTTCTGAAAAACATGTTTTAACCGACGTCACGGATCCTTTACCGACAAGTTCGAACAACACAGACAATTAAACCAAAGCCAGCGGGCTCGAAGCTACACTTTCAAGAAAAGGAAAACAAATGTGTGGATCCCTTTGGGGTAGAACCCACGCATCCCCTACAAATAAGGCTTCTTTTAGAGGAGTTATTTCAATGTTAAGGTCCCGGTCCTTATCCAGACACCCCCTTCCACCACATTAAGCAGGTGTGTGGACAGTATTAGGTAGACAAAGTGCTAGAAGACAGACAGTAAATGCAGCAGTTTGTGTCTGACCTCCTGCACCGCTCCACATCAGGGTCCTTCCTGCAGTATTCTAAGCCTCCGTGCCTCAGCGCGTCCTCCGGGTTGGCGAATGCCTTTAACGGGATCAAACATGTATGTTAGACCGCATAGATCCCGGGGGAATAACCTTGATATGAAACTGAGACTATAACAGATAGGTCCTGATTCACCACTCACCTTTTTGCGCAGCCTCACTTGTCCAGTTATGATGGCGATGATGTACATCTTCAATACGAGGAGAACACTGTAGAAGACGTAGCAGGAGAACACGCTGTTCAGCAACATGGTGACTGCAGGGTTACTCTTCAGAAAGGAGACAGTAGGATCCCAAATCTGCGCCGGTGGAAGAAGTGTGCCGCTGTCAGCTTGTGGAATGGTGAATCAGACCAACTGGCTCTGGAGCGCTTTTAACTTTGACAGTCTTGGTCTGCCCTCCCCGAAGCATCTCTCTCTCTCTCTCTCTCTCTCTCTCTCTCTCTCTCTCTCTCTCTCTCTCTCTCTCTCTCTCTCTCCCTCTCTCTCCGTCTCTCTCTCCTTCTCTTTCTTTCTCTCTCTCTCTCTTTCTCACTCTCTCTCTCTCTTCCACTCTCTCTCTCTTCCACTCTCTCTCTCTCTCTTCCACTCTCACTCTCTCACTCTTCCACTCTCTCTTCCTCTCTCGCTCTCCCTTCCTCTAGCTGCCAGTGGCTCCCTCTCTCTCCCTGTCTCAGCCTCGGGTTATGTGGAGCGTGTGAAATGTGTTTGTTCAGACCCGCAGAGCTGTAGATGCCAAAGGTGGAATTAACCGGACCACTCGATTTTTACCAACTAGTCAATACTGCAGTCTTATTATTTTACACTTTGAACATATTAATTTATCCAATTGTAACTTTTAGCATAAAACTGTTTCTGGAGGGACCTGTTTATTTTTTTTCAATCGTTATTGTGAACAGAGGAACACTCACCAATTGGTTGGTGAACTTAGTTTGTGGTCTGCGTGTAGGTCTACTGTAGGCTATACTGTAGGTTTTCTGATCTTGCACTGTTGTTAGACAGGCAGGTGGTAACGTGCATGAAAGGAATCGAATCCCCGTGATATTTTGGCTGTGGTGTGACTTCTGACTGGCAGCTCCTCACTAAGTGACAGGATATGAACCAGTTCAAACCTTCCCATCTCCCAGCTCCTAGCAGATTATGCTACAGGGGTTTAATTTACCAAGTTTACCATTCTTCATCTTCAGAGGTCTCCTCGTTCTTGGTGTCAGCGTCTGATTGGACTAGAATACAGCGTGAGGCGGGTGAGATCTTCTCGTCACCCTCATGTCAACAAACCAAACAGGAATTTCTCACATAAGTGATTTTCCTACCGCAGAAAGGAACAGAACTCATGTATCCAACCTGTGTTGATGTAGAACGTCTGCATTTATTACAGTTCATGGTTTGATTTGATATTCGAATTGCAATTGTTACATCTCTACATCCATTCGTCCAGCTCAAATCGGGTTGGGGGGGGGGGGGGGGGGGGGGGGGGGGGGACTAGGGGGGTCATCTTTGTATCACTTTATACTCCTCTCTTTTGAGATTCTCAGAAAGACCGTACCAACACATCCCTCTTCTGAGACACAAAGGGAATGAACCATAACCACAACAAACAATCCACAAATCTTGACAATTCTCTTACACACGCTCTCACAAAACACATTTTTAACCAGCTGTTTTCTTAGTTTCTCATAATCAAACAAACATGTTTCCAGAATCTTCTGTTTCATTCATTCGTTTTTTTAAAGATCTATGCAGGTTCAGCGTAGTTCTGTTTCAGCACCCATCAGTCCCCGGGCCCTGCCTTCCATTCCATGGTGAGGGAGCTCCCGGTGCTGGTGTCTTCACAGCAGTCTTCGGCATCAGAGAAGGAGGATGTGTAGTGGAGCCCCGTAGCCCGATGGTAGCCTGCCTGAGCTGCCTCAGACATCCCAGTGAGCTCCATCGCCCTGCGGGTGGAATATCGCTCTGACCCACACCACACGTCCATCAGCTGGGAGCACATGGTACAGCCCATGGTACTACGAGCCCCCTGGTGAACGCACACAGGACTTCAGCAGCGAGCGGGATCGATCACTGGCACGGCCACAAAGGCGTGATTCCAAAGCTAACGCTGGACGTGTTCTGTCTGGTCCAGGACAGACACGGGTCACAGGTTAGTCACTGTCACTCACACAGACATGCAGCCTGTTACTAACAGGAAGTTAGACAGACAATGAGAACACACAACACCCTTGGGTGACCCACATGCACTTTCCCCCAATGTGACGCAGGCTAGCGATGAAGCAGGTGAGTGTTTTCAACGTGTGTGTTCGCGTCCATGTACTGGAGCGATCGTCTTCCTCCGGGAATGGGTTCCTGCGTGCTTGTCCCCGTCAAAAGCTTTCGCCTCGGGCCCTGGGAGGGGGTGGAGAGCACAGGAGAGGAGAGATGACGGAACATATTCACGGTATTTACCAGGTTTCTCATCTTCTTCTCCTGGTTAGCCACACCCAAACAGCTGTCTTGCTTCCAGTCCTGCTCTAAGACACCACAGTGGGTGCTGAGAATTCAGGGGTCACAGGGGTCGCAGAGCTGTTCTCATGACGCACTGTATCGTAAAGTGAGAGTAAACAGTGTAAATATTTAGCTAATTCCACAAAAAACTGCCAAGAGATCTAAACGGGCCTACAGACAGAATACTGGAGTGGAGTGGAGTTGTGTATATTATACAGTACAACTTCTACCATATTATTTTATCTCCCGATCTGTATATACTGTATCCTAGCACTCTTATTTTACTCCAACTCCAACTTTTTACCCCCTGTGTGCGTTTATTTCATTTGATCACCTACTCCTTTATCCCTGTGTGCACACTGCTCTTCTACTCTTTTAATCCTTCACCCACGTGTGCATTGACTAGACTGTGTGTCGTGGTTACTAAATAGTTTCCCCTCGGGGATCAAAAAAGTCATTCTGATTCTGATGATTCGGTGTACTTGAGGTAATACTGCCAGATTGTCTATCCAGAGGTCTGTTCTGTGACACAGTGAAAGGACGAGGCCATTTGTGGTCACTGCCATTTCAAATGTGGCGGGATTGTGGTCAGGTTAGGTTGTGGAACCGAATCTGAGGTCAGGTTGCGTTGCATTTAGGTTGCATCGTTTCATTGTTCTTTGGATCCCCGGCAGGAAGACATCCTGCACATTCGATCGCTTTAACTGGAAAAAAGAGCCCCTGGAGTTCCAGAAGAGGGGAGGGTTAAAGGGAATAACTTCCTAATACAACCTGGAAACAAACCTTGAAACTACTGCAAAACAAAGAGTCAGGACAGAGTCATTTCAAGCAGCTAAATATTCCACAGATAAGAAATCCTTCTGTATGAATAGATGTAGTTCACATTCCATTTAGTATGGCCTTTAGTACCCTGCTACCATCCCACACTTTGCGTGCCACTGAAACTTCCTCTCACAAAGGCGTAGACTCCACTACAAAGCTCCATGTAACCTGTCTAATGAGTGATTACAGTAATGAGCGATTATTTCCGGCTCACAAGAGCAGATCTGAACATGCTTCTGCCAAACTGTGACCTTTCCGCTTCAATAATGACATCATTCTGTCACAGCAACATGCAAAGCACGTCTCCCTGTCTACGGATATGTTAACATACAGTGATGTCAGCTGTAGGAGGGAAAGAACGTGAGCCGCTGAGTGTTTGGGCTGCCAAGGTGCCACACCCCAGCTCACACACAACACCACGCAAGGGCAAATCCGGCAGCTAGGGAGACGGTTTTGCCGTCCTCTCATTTCCTTTCTTTCAGCACGGCCCATCATTAAGTCTGAGCCTCCTTCCTTTATCAAGCATACGAAAGCTCTGATTAACTTGCATCTCCTTCTTTCTAGTTCCTCCTCTGCCATATTAACAACATTATCTATCGTCTTCTCCCAGAACATCGTTTTCACAAGCTTTAATATCAGAACCAAATCAGCATGCATCTAGTGTGTACAAATTGATTACATGCTAAATCTGTCATCTAGATTCAGATTCACTGGCCTAGGTTCAGTGTCATACCATGTCAAGTCACTAGGACAGTGAAAAACACACTGTTTTGAAACAGATACAACAGCAGCAGCAGTATGCCTCTGTTTCGATGTGTGATAGATGAAGACTAGATTCACCCAGAAGTACTATGAGCTGGAGTTAGCGCACACACCTACCTTGTACACAATTTCTCACTGCTTCTGTCTTGAGGAAAATGGGTGACAATTCCCCCCTCCCCTCTCTCCTCCATGAATCCTTTTTCTCTCTCTTCCTTTCTAGAGTCACCCTCCTCTGGTCGGCTGGATCTGTGCTGGATAGACAAACCCAGGCACGGGACTGGCAATATAGATGACATCATAGCTGCCCACTTGCAGTGTCTTCCTGTCACTGCCACCCCTTAACAGTCACCAGCATGCTTCTGAAATACTCACCAGAACAAGCTAATGGAAAAAAAACACCAGGACCTCTGATGATATCGTGATTTCCCAGCATGCAGCAGGGGTCAGTCCTTCAAGAGCTTAATCGATGAGGGTTTACCGATCCTCAGAAGTTCATATTGATCCGGGGATTAGTCACACGGGCAGAAACATTATTCACACGGGCAGAAACATCCTATAAAAAGCATAATATCCCATCCATCATAAACTCAGACCAACAGGGATATTTCTTATGATTGGGGTTAGGAGGGTGCTGCTAATTTGCAGTACAGTACATACATGCACCAAGTCAAAGAGCTATCATTCAGTATAGCTGTATAAATACTTTATATATGAGACTAAATATTTTATCCAAGTGAGTGTTGAAATGGCAAAAACATTAAGTTCTTTCTTCACCAATGCTTACTAAAGTCTTCGTTCCCCTTCAACCTTCAAGAGTGCTGTAATATACTGTGAGATAAGTAAGTGTTTGGTTTCTCACGATGTATGTTTCATAATCTATAAACCATCAATGTTTGGGGACTATCACGTTGCTGTGATCAGTAACTCATGTTCTTTTGTAAAAGCTCTCTTGGAGGTTGCTTTGGATAAAAGCATCTGCTGAATGAATACATGTAAGCACCAAAAACAGATGTAAACAGAAAAAAAACAGGCATTTATTAGTTGTGTCCTTAGTTATGAGTACATCGGCTTTACAGAAGACATCAGAGAACATTTCATGCCTCTTACCCAGCAGTCTATAGCTGTTAGCATCAAAGTCACACTGACCATCAAGCATCATGAAGAGATTCACACACTGAAATACCATTTTACACAAAGTCCGACTTCACATCTTTTCTTTTTTCTTTAAACAGAGATGTGTTGATGAATTCTTGCCCAATTTCGTTATGCTCTAATTCACTTGGTCTCTAGTCTCACACACGTACACATGGGAGTGTGACACTTTGTAGAAAATACCAAACATAACACACACACACACTAGTTTTGAATGGGACAATAATGAAGACGTATCACTGAGAGTTGTTGTCAGATAGTGTTACTGTATCACTGTAGTATAGGTACCCTAACGCTAATAAAACCGTGAAAACGGATTTTGCTTTCTTCCTTCTCAGGGGTGAAAACATATTATGCAGCGTCTGTCATTGCACATCTCCGATAGAAAAACAAAAAAACAAACAAAAAACACACAAATGTTACAACAATATCGATATTCATAATCTGAAAAATTAATTAAATCATTAGGAATAATTTATTTAAAAGGGATCGATTTGTATGTTCTCTTCTGAAACTGAGTTATTACTCAATTAAACATTAACTTTTCTTCAGTTACACAAAGGAATGTTTCACTTGAATAGTTTCCACACTTAACAGCAATACACTGCAGACAAGGGCTCTTAAAATAGGAAGGTTATCTTTAAACACTTGGATATAATCTGGGTATTATGGGCGAATTTCTTCAGCTAATATAGCCAGAAACATGTTTTCTGAGGTCAACTCTGTTGTAAAGACAGGTGGAAACACATTTCATAATCTCACCATTCCGTGGTGATCTAGACTACTGACACTCGGGGCCGAGGGGAAGAATCCTTCAAATTTGTTGATTGTTTATTGATTTTAAGAACTTCAAACCGATTTAAACGCGAGTGCCATCCAATTATGCATACCCCATCCATTTTTGCATTAGAATCATTATAATTGGATGGGATTGAAGAGTATGTTAGCAGAAATCGTGAGGGTGGAGTGAAGAGAAGAAGAGATTCTATCCACTTACAGAACATGAGCCCCTCTGGACGGCGCAGGCCAACGAGTCCTCTGTGAGAACGGTGCATTGTGGGTTATGTGGTCCTCTGTGATAGCAAGGCGTCGTCTGCCAATATCTCCTGTGTGTCTAATCATTAAATAAATCACTTACAGAATCCTTTTATATACATGTAAACTTACACTAGGGACACCTTGGATCACATTCAAACGATCCATTTATTCGGTTTTTCAATAAATTAACAGGTTGACTATCTACATACAACTGTGATAATCAGCTTCTGAGGGACTCAAGCCCTGCAAACTGCACAAATCATCATAAGTGTTGAACGATCAGAGATCGTCCAGGACGATACATTAAAAGACAGTTCTCAGAAACCCAGATGGCCACCAACAGGTCACACGGAGGAGTACATGGATTTTGTGTTAAATGAAAGAATCTTACATCTTCGAAAACTCCCTAGCAAGGAGGGTGGGTCACAGGAAGGTCACACCAGATATATCTTAATGTGCGGTTCTGTTCTTAAATGCAAGAGTTTCATATCACAAGCAAGCTTGCAGAAAGACAGGAAGCCAATTGAGAAATAGTTCGTTTTTAGCAATAGTTGTCAACACAGGGATGTGCTGTAAGCTTTGATAAATAAATAAAATAAGCAATTGGTTGTAAAAATAAAAGAAGAAAAAAAATAAAGAAAAAAAATAAATAACGTTATTTATTTGATCCAGAGTCCTGTCCCAGATCTAAGATCGTCTCCAGAGTTGCTCAGCACCAAACAAGGTGAGCAACCGGGAAACTAGGGGCCTTTCTTAAGGGACCTCACCTTTCAGCCGAGGTCTTTTCACACAAGCAAAGACTGGTCGTGACCCGTTCATACACACGTACAACAATCACTGTGGTCGTCTCAGGAACGAAGAAAGGAAAAAGTGCTCAAATGGTGCAGAGTGCTGTGGACGTTACGGAAAGACTTCAGCTAGGAGTTATTCATGTGGCACAGTTGTTAAGCAGCAGTTAACATACGTCTAGGAGACCGATATCTCAACTCCCGGATTCGGAGTCAGACCCTGATGGCATTCAGATCGTGACAGAAAGCCTGCAGTATTCCAAACCAGGTGGCTCATTGGAGCCATAGAGGGGTAGGCTACAGGGATTGTGACATCAGTTGATCTGGTCCAGTGCCCGCGAGACCCAAGTAAGCTTCACAATTCACACACGCTAGCTAGCAAATACAGTGGCCATTTGAACACACCACAGCTACCCACAATGCCCCACAGAGGAGGAATGACATGTTCTTTGTTTCCATTTAAACATCTTAAGATTGGTTCAATAAATAGAACACTCCACTACAGTTATGATAGGAAGTATTTGAGTACCCATGTGTCTTTCGCGGAGGACGATAAAGAGACGCTACGTTTTAAAACGTGCCGCTCCCTACAAGGCTGTTTCTTTCATGCACATCCGTCCGAGGTTCCTGTAAAAGGAGGAGGAGAGGGAGAAAGTAAAACAATCTGGTCAAGGATCATTAATCAGCAATACATGGACAGCCCCCATCACTGACCTGAAACCCACGATTCGTTGCAAAACAACGATCTTCTGATTAACAGAGCGATTTATGAGTCAGTTCGGTGATTTCCACACATACGCACACATCCACCCTCTGGTGCACTGAAGGAATGCAGTGAGAAAACAGATCCTGTTCCGCTTGATAAAGTCCGCTCGAGTACAGGAGCCTGGAGTTCTAGCCAGAAATGTGGTTCCATCCTACACCCCCTACAAAATGAACAAGCTTCTCTATGTGTGCTCATGTCTATAATGCGTGACTGTGAGCAAGCTTGTGTGTGTGTGTGTGTGACCAATGCAAAGTACGTGTGACTGAGTATGTTAGCATCCAGGTGTGTGTTTGAGTGTGTTTGCCGGCGCACCAGTCAGACGTGCAACCCAGGTGTTTGTAAACGCACGTACGTGTGTGTGTGTGTGTGTGTTGGAGTCAGATGGCTCAGCGGTTAAGGCGTTGGGCTCATGATCAGAAGGTTGTGAGTTCGATTCCTGGCTGTGGCTGCATGACGTTGTGTCCTTGGGCAAGGCACTTCACCCTACTTGCCTCAGGGGGGGAATGTCCCTGTACGTGCTGTAAATCGCTTTTGGATAAAAGCGTCTGATAAATGAATAAATGTAAATGTTGCACGCTGAGTTACCTCTCATAGCGCCCTGGTCTCAGCCTCGATCTTCCTCTCCCCGTGCAGGCTGTCTGTGTTGGCCGGGGCCACGGTCTGTCTCACCGCTATCTCTGGCCCTCCACCATAGAGTCCCAGCAGGTACAGCCAGGTCTCCTCGGAGATCTGCCCATAATCGGCCCCTGTGAGAGAGGGTTGGTGGGGATGGCAGAACAGGAAGAGATGGACCCACAGTAAGAGACAACATGAGAGAGACAGATCCTGAGACAGAGAGGATGTGGGCCAGAACCTTACTGCTCCTTGCCTTGTTTGAGCTGAATGTGCCCCGCTTTCACCACAGCGATCTTACTGTTGTCGATCGGGCCTGGAGGCTCTGAAAACAACACGATCACAGTCACACCTACAGAAAGTGGACAGACGGCTGCAGAGACAGTGACTGTTAGGGGTGTTGCCGGCCCGCACCGTTGTCTTTGCCCTTGACGAAGCTCTCCCACTCCCGGAACCACTGCATGCTGATGCACAGGATGACGCTGGGCGCCTCCTCAGCCTGGAACTCCTTGTTAAGCTGCACGCACACAAACACACACACACACACAAACACACGCTCACCAATAACACAGCAGCTGCTACTGTACACAAGCACTCCCAGGAAAGGTGCGGCGCACACCCACAACGCACGCGCCACGGTCAGGCTTGCCTTGATAAAGGTGTCGATCTCCACCTTCCTGCGCTTAGCCAGGGTTTCGATCTCCACCTGGCAGATGGCACAGACGTACAGGTGGTTCACGGCTGGGCCTCCTCCAAAACTGAGGACGCAGAGAAACCCACACCGTTGCTTTTTATTCGTTTAAAAAAAACGCTCGAGTGCAAAAATAACAAATATAAAAGAAGAGCAGGACTTCAAGCATCAGAAGTGCGTTAGTTCGAACCCCATTTTCAATATTATATATTCAATAGGATATACAAGGAAAGGCCAGTGAGAGAGAGACTGTGACAGACGGAACCAAAGACAGACCGAACCGAACCAGCTGACCTGTTGTAGAGGTAGTCCCAGACATTCTGGGGTAAGATCACCACCAGGTCGTCTACGTAGTGGTACTTGTTTGGTGGAATACCTGGACACAACACACACGAGGATCTCATAATGTGATCTTACATAAATCAAGTCCAGGGTGTACCCTGCCTACGGCCCGGAAGTATCTGGGATAGGCACCAGTCACCCGTGACCCCTAACGGGAATAAGCGGAAGAAAATGAATGAATGAATGAATGAACATAAATCAAGACCAAGTCACTCCAACCTCGACTTTACTGAAAAAACGTGCTTCTAAAGTCAGCTAGACGCGCTTCGCCGCTGGGGTGCTGAGGCCCTGCTGGGGGGCTAGGCTGCTTCCTCACCTCCGTGCTGGCAGAGGAAAGTGTGGTTGCTAATAGGGCCAGGCTCGGTGAAAGTGTTGAACTTGTTCAGCCATTCTCTGGAGATGTAAAACTGCAGCAGGCTGGGCTCCTTCATGTTGGCCAGAGCCACCACCTTCTGACGCTCTCGGACCGAGTCCTCGCTGCTCTTCCTGTAAGAAACACACGAGCACATGGAAGAGTATACACACAGTCACCTGCTATAAATATATATTATTACATGTTAATTAAATATGATTATTATAAAATAATCATTAAATATGATTACATCCAGTTTTCGTTTCCTAAATATATATAATTTGTAACATTAAATGTATTATTTAAATACGCACATATTTTATATTTATACTTTAATTACATATAAATGTATGTTAATTTATATATTCATACACTAAACACTGATTTTAATAATTAACTTGTCTTATTACAGATATTCTTTAATTGTTGTGTTTAATATGTTACGGCCTGATGTTTGACCTGTAGAATAAGACGTATGCTTCAGCGTTTTGCACCACCATCTCGTGGACCTCCGTCACGTACTGGTCGTCAAACTCGTACCACTGGCCGTTAATCACATTCTGACAGTAGGCTATGTAGTGGCCACCTGGAAAGGCAGAGGGTGGAAAGAGAGAGGGGGGGGGGGGGAGAGATGGGAGGAAGGTAGAAGGAAAGCCTCAACAATGGGGAGATGAATCACGCAGGATAAGCATGGGGTGGAAGAGATGAAAGGGATAGCAGAGATTAAGAGCAAGTCACAAATGGCCGCTTGCAACGGTAATTACAATTAATTAATTAAGCTTGTGTAGTTCTTAGTTTTGTGGAGAATAAAAAACTGACTTCCTGCAGTCCCGTGGTGACAGATAACAGACAGCAGGTCGTAGGTGGTGATCTGGGAGGGGCTCTCCTTGGCCAGGAAAGGTCGGAGGTCAAGGCCCTCCAAGGGGAAAGAGACGTGGCTGTTGATTTTGAAGGAGTACATGACCTCGTGGCGAAACCGCTTCAGGTGAATGCACAGAATCTGTCAGGACACACGACACGCACGCGCTGATGAAACAGGATGTCGCTCATCTTCAAAATGCCTCATTTCTCACCCACTCGCACTTTCACCAACAGGGATTAAAAAACACAGGATGTGAGAGTGTGGTGGAGTTCCCACATGTTTACCTCTGGTAGACGAAGCACTTTGCAATATTTAACCCCATTTCTCAACCTGCCGGAAGGAAGGAAGAGGAAAAGGAGTGTGGTGATCTTTCATGGATGATGGTCATCGCAGCACTAGAATTCTGAGTAAATATTTCATGCATAATCAGAGAATTTAAAATAAATAAAGATATTTTGAAAGCTCACTTTTTACATCTTTCACAGCTGTACATGTTGTCCCCTGTAAAACCCAACAACAGTTTTGTTGAATCGGTCTGACACACTGAACAAAGATTGAAATCCATGTTAGGTAAAGATGGTGTCGGCAATGTCGTTGAGAAGCACTTTTACCCCATATCTGCATCGCAGGACTGTAATAAACAAATCATCAAGACCGTTCTGAGACTAATGATTGGACGGGCTACCTGTCTGTCTACCTGCCTACCTGCGCACACTCACTCACTCTTAACAAAACGGTACTGTAGTATTGAACCAGGCTAGACAGAGGTCTGTTAAACCAATGAGCCTGAGTTCTCGTGAAAGTTCCAGATTTTCAGATTCCAGATGTCACAGTTCAAAGGTAGTGTCAGCCATGTTTCTGTTCATTACGACTGTCTTGTGTGTGGTCTTGCATGTCAGTGTGACATGTAATTTGGTAATGTGTGAAGTTCTGTAGCGGTTGGACTTCACGGTTTGAAATATGGAAGCTAAAATAGGTAGCTTCGCAAAACTTGCAGACACCACCCTTAGCGCTGAGAAGATCGGGAAATAAACTTTGAATGAAATAAACGAGCGTTCACTCAAATCTTCAAAAGCATGTAACTCCTGAACAAGTACGTTATTTCATCCCTTGGTTTCTTTTTCTTCTTCCTACCTTTGAGTTCATCAGCGGCAAAGAAGGCAGCGAGACAGTCTTCCAGGGTTACCATGGGACCCCAGAACCAGCTGGGGATACAGGAAACAACAAACCTGCAGCAGAACAAAGAGGAGACGAACAAGGACCAAGTCAAGGACCAAGTCAAGGATCAAGTCAAGGATCAAGTCAAGGACCAAGTCAAGGATCAAGTCAAGGACCAAGTCAAGGACCAAGTCAAGGACCAAGTCAAGGACCAAGTCAAGGACCAAGTCAAGGACCAAGTCAAGGACCAAGTCAAGGACCAAGTCAAGGACCTAGTCAAGACCAAGTCAAGGACCAAGTCAAGGACCAAGTCAAGGACCTAGTCAAGGACCTAGTCAAGAGCTAGTCAAGGACCAAGGAAAGGACCAAGTCACAGACCAAGTCAAGGACCAAGTCAAGACCAAGTCAAGGACCAAGTAAAGGACCAAGTCACAGACCAAGTCAAGGACCAAGTCAAGACCAAGTCAAGGACCAAGTCAAGGACCAAGTCAAGACCAAGTCAAGGAACAAGTCACAGACCAAGTCAAGGAACAAGTCACACACCAAGTCAAGGAACAAGTCACAGACCAAGTCAAGGACCGAGTAAAGGACCAAGTCACAGACCAAATCAAGGACCAAGTCAAGACCAAGTCAAGGAACAAGTCACAGACCAAGTCAAGGACCAAGTCAAGGAACAAGTCACAGACCAAGTCAAGGACCAAGTCAAGGACCAAGTCAAGGAACAAGTCACAGACCAAGTCAAGGACCAAGTCAAGGATCAAGTCGAGGACCAAGTCGAGGACCAAGTCAAGGACCAAGTCAAGGATCAAGTCGAGGACCAAGTCGAGGATCAAGTCATGGACCAAGTCGAGGACCACACAAATCAAGTCCTTCATCCCCTAACACGCTGCCCCGCTACGTACTAAACTTCCACCAAGTCCTTCCTGACCCTGCTCTGCAACCTGTGACCCCTGACCTCCGTATGGAGTCCATGATGAAGGAGATCCAGCCCTGGGAGCCGTAAGTGTCCGGGCAGACACCGGTCTTGGCCGGCAGGTTCTGGTGAATGGAGGAGTGGAGCTTGGCCAGGTCCTCCTTTCCTGGGATAGGAAGGGACAGGTCTTGGAAGGTCTCCACTGTTGTAGATACCTGCCAGAGAGACCAGCAGATGGATCAGAATCTGTATTTGTTTTTTAATCGCCATGCAAGTTACACAAACACGGAATTTACTGTGGCAGGATGGTGCCAACAAAAAACATGTACGGAACTTAAAAATATATTAAAAATAAGAAGGTAGGCAATAGCTATACACGGAAAGGGTTATTTACGGACTATAAATAGTACAAAAGTATACACAGTATAGAGTATATGGGTGAGAATGGATATATACTACAAGGGGAGTGGTTCAATTTCAGTTGAGTTGTTGACTTGAGTTGAAATGAGAAGTATTACTTTATCATTCTTATGTTGTCTCATATTATTCAGCAGCATCTTCTTGGTCTTGTTGTTTCTATTGATTCACACAGTGAATAGATATATCGATATCGATTATAGTTGGGCAATTGTAGATGACAGGCCACAGCTGCAAGAGACCATCAATAGCCCAAACAGGAGCCAGTGCCTGGGTTTGGAAGTATTCTGGTTCTGTGGACCCTTGTGATAGGTAGAGCCTGACTGATACATGCCCCATGGGTTAATGTTGGCTGTAAATATCTGTTATCCATTAGTTCCATGTAAAACGTGCACCCACCCATGCCTGAGAGGAACGTTGAAGCAGACCATATGCATGTCTTTGATCTAAGCCTCAGTCCTGAGTCATGGAAATGATCTGCTTTTACTCTCTCCACGCAGAGGACTGATAAATGGATACAGTCTAGATAGAAACCAGGCGTACACATTTTTCTTCCACAATTTAGAACTTCTATTTTGGTACAAATTCACACGGGTCAGAAGGCAAACCTCCTCGGAGATGACTTTGTTCCAAACTTCTGCATGAAGCCCAACAGAAGTACTGAAAAGATGAGAGTGAAGAGATCATCATCTACCAAACCCAAACGTTTAGCAGCAACGTTCCGTCCCTCTATGTGAATTTGTTTCTCTCCCTTTGGGTCAACTAAACGCAAAGGTGTTTCCAGATGTAAATCTTTTAGCATTGGATAAGCAATGCATTCTCAAGCAGTTCTATAGCTCGGTACTGTTTGGGTACAAAGAGGGGCGCTGGTTTGACTGTGAACGGATCTGAGGCGGTTCGCATGTGAGTGGCGCCCCCTGGTGTACGGGACCTCTCACCCTGTCGCAGGTGAGACACTGGACCAGACTGAGGATGGAGCCGTCGAAGATGTCCGAGATGACGCTGCGGTAACGAGACTGCTTCTTCTTCTTAGTCCCCAGCAGGAGCTGAGCTGGAGGAGGGAGAGAGAGGGGGAGAGAGGCAGAGAGAGCGAGGGGGAGGGAGAGGGGGAGAGAGGGAGCAGGGGGGAGAGAGAGACGGGGGGAGAGGGAGCGAGGGGGGAGAGAGAGAGAGGGGGAGAGGGAGCGAGGGGGAGGGAGAGAGAGGGGAAGAGAGGGAGAGAGAGGGAGCGAGGGGGAGAGAGAGAGAGGGGGAGAGGGAGCGAGGGGGGAGAGAGAGAGGGGGAGAGGGAGCGAGGGGGAGGGAGAGAGAGGGGAAGAGAGGGAGAGAGGGAGCGAGGGGGAGAGAGAGAGAGGGGGAGAGGGAGCGAGGGGGAGGGAGAGAGAGAGAGGGAGAGAGAGGGAGCGAGAGGGAGCGAGGGGGAGAGAGAGACAAAAACCAAGGAAGAACTAGTTGGGTCAAGGTGGAGGCAGAAAAGCATGGAGAGTTTGAGTGTGGAGAGCAAAGAGAACATTTTGAAAAATAACTTCTGTATAAAAGACACCCAGGCGGTACCTTTCTTGAAGGAGTAGGCAGGGGGGGCGGATCGGAGGGGGCTGGACCGCGGGGGGCTGGAGGACAGTTTGGGGTGGAGCTCCTGAATGGAGCGAATGGGGCTGCAGGGGCGGGACTGCGGGCGGGACATCGATGCTTCATTGTCTGGCTCTGCGGGGGAGGGGGCAATGTAAAAAAGAAATACATACATGAAAATACATGTTGCATCAGATCAATGAAATCCACCACATAAAGCCACAAGAAACCAATGCATGAAACTCACTAACTTATGACGTGCTAGAAAACCAGCACACTCCCATTAGAAGCTCGTACCTGGAACACCGTTACTCTGTCCTTCTCCTTGTGTTTCAGCCTGAGCTGGTTCCGGACTTGGGGCCTGAGTCCGGGGGCTGGGAGGGGTCACCCCTGCTTCCTCCTCTTCCTCCTCCTTGTCCCCCCTTTCCGAGGTCCCGTCCTCGGCCGCCGTGTCCACGTCTGCGTCCTCGTCCATCTCCTGGGACCCCCCGTGGAGCGGGGAGCCCGACACCCTCCTCTCCTTCAGCCTCTCCTTCTCTGAGATGACCCCGGCCGGCCCCCCGCCGCCCCCCACCCCGGGCCCCCCGGGCCCCCCGGGCCTCGGTCCTACGCGCTCGTCCTGGATGAGCAGCTCGGCGTCGGCCAGCCCCCCGCCCTCGCCCCGGTCGCTGCTGGAGCCCGAGTCGCACGACAGGAACTCGTCCTCGGAGGGGGAGCGCTCGCCATCCCGCGGCTCGTCCACGTCGCCCCCCTCGCCCAGGCCCATGCCCCCTCCCACCCCGCCGCCCTCAGCTAGAGGCTCCTTGAGCTCCTCGTGGAGCTGGTCCATCAGGCAGCGCAGGAACTCTTGGGTGTCCTGCGGAGAAACGACAGTGGTCGGGGCGAACGACACACATGAACAGGCACACATGCTGAACGAAAGGCACAGACAGGAGGAGGAGGGAGGGAGGAGGGAGGAGGGAGGGAGGAGGGAGGAGGGAGGAGGGAGGAGGGAGGGAGGAGGGAGGAGGGAGGAGGGAGGGAGGAGTCACACAGCTGGTTAGCTGATTGGATGTGTTTCACAGGAGTAGAGGGATAGAGGGAAGCCATTATGACCTGTTCCACAGGAACTACTGAGTGGGAGAAGCAGTGCAAATGCGTTTTATTTATTTACCGAATACTGCAGTCCTATGGACACATCTTTGGATACTTGCAGTCAGTATTTAAAGTCTGTAAGAGTGTGGGTCTATTTGTATGTGTGTGTATGCAGAATACAATGTCAATCGATAAACAAATCCACCACTGATACTGTATTGGCCCTGAGGGGTACAATTAAACAGCATCTTGCCTGAACGTCCACAGCAATTGCAAAAACTATTCTAGGCAAATTCACCCAAACAAGGCAACAACACAGGCATTGGATTTTGGGTGATCCAGACCTGTCAGTCTTGCTCACTCCCAACTTTGATTACTGCAGGGGTAAGTAGCCAATCAGCAACACGGGGGGGGGGGGGGGGGGGGGGGGGGTTGAATGAGGTTAGGCAGGCTCTTCCAAGGATTGAGGGATGGCGGTTGGGGTCAGGGGGGTTAGAGAGGGGTGTGCGGCCGGCTGTGGCTGGATCCCTACCTGCTGGGAGGTTCCCCCTACCTGCTGGGCGTAGCCTCGGAACATGGGGTTGACAAGCTTAATGCCATGTGAGAGAGTCGTGGGCACAACGTAACTGGGCCTGAGAAGGGAGGAGGGGGAGGATGATGATGATGATGATGACCACTTGTTCTCATTCAAGAGATGCTGCCCCCTGCGGAACTTTTGTCTTTTGATTGTTTTTGGTCGATTGTTGTTACTTGTTTGCCTTGTTGATGTTTCCTTTGTTATGTGTAAATGTTCAATGTTTGTCTGTTAGCAAACATTGTCTGCCGACTGATTGATTTTAGAGTGATGCATTTTAATATTTGTACATTTGACATTTTTACTTCGTAATAACAACTGTACTTTAATTATATTTTACTATGTTTAGGGGGACATTTTAACATCTGTCCAGGGACTACAGATGAAAAATTGCCTTGCGGCTAAATCTGGCATATTTACATGTAAATGTGGATTAATATGCACTGTCCCCTGAAATAAATAAATAACCAATGTCTCGAATGGGAGTTGATGTTTTATATGGGTATGTGTCTTTGCTGCTACAGCTCATGATCTCATTGAATCAGTCCAGCAATGCTGAGGAGGGGCATCAGACAGGAGGTCTTGTGTTGAGCGACTGTACGTATTGGTTTGTTTACCGTTTCTTATGCCAGAGTTCAGATATGAGCTTCTGATAGCTCTTACACAGGGCTGGCTTCTTATCGGTCCTCACCAGCCCACTGCAGTCCAGGAAGAACTGGGTAAGAGGAGGACTGGGGGAGGAAAGGATAGAGTGACTATATGGAGTTCAAAAACCATCAAATCATGAACACAACTTCCAACAGCAAGGCCACACTCCAAGCATCCATCACATCAGGGTGTTAGCAAGTTATACTAGAAAAGAGAGAGAAGACGTTGAAACCTTCTTAGGACAGGAAGTGACCTCACCAGTTCGACAGGGCTTGAAGGGCAGCGTTCATGTAACAAGAGTTCCCGATGTTCTTCATTCCTGTCAAGCCTTGGGAAAGGAACAAGTGCAACAAGACCATTACTCCTTTACCGCAGTTGTTGTTTTACTGAACTACATTTCCGGTCCTTGGTTATGTCCCGTATTCACCATTTGTTTATTGATTGGGCTGTAAGCCTGAGCTATATTAATAAATCCAAACATGATAGAAGATATTTTAACAGTCAAAAACAAATCTAATGCAAATCTAACTTTTTAATTCATGTACAGCAGGGGTGTCCAATCCTGGTCCTTGAGGGCCGCCATCCTGATGGTTTTAGATGTTTCCCTGCTCCAGCACACCTCCACAGAGCTTGATAACGACCCTTCATTAGAATCAGGTGTGCTGGAGCAGGGGAACATCTAAAACCTTCAGGATGGCGGCCCTCGAGGACCAGGGTTGGACACCCCTGATCCAGTACCCCTGATCCCTGATGTACAGTACCGGTATATAACTTTCCATAGACTAAATAAAGCATGAGATGATGAGTTTGTACATCTCTCAAGCTAACTTGCCGGCTTGTCAATCTACCACAGCACTCACCTCTGGGTTTGAGCTCATCCTCCTCTGACTCCGACCCCTCCTCCTCTGCCACCGCAATAGGCACCGCCTTCAAATGGTGTCCCACATTGGGATGCACCGTATCCTAGAACATCAGAAGGTTTCGGAACTGAGTGTCACTTCGTCAAGAAAGAAGAAAACAGCCTCTCTGACTTATTCCAGGCCAAAGCGAATCACGCTGGTGCCATGTTGTAATTTCGGATTGTTAAAACACCTGTAGACAGTCTGGATGTGAGCAGGCAGGGCCGGTCTTGGTTCGAGCCCGTACCTGCTCAGAGGTTTTGGGGTGGTGGGCGAGGGACGCAGGGGCCACAGGTCTCTGGTCCAGAAAGACTTCCCGCTCACACACGTAACACCATATCCTGAACGTGGTCAGGTTCACCGTCAGGTTGTGTTTCTTTGCCTGAGGAAACACAGACACAAACGCCCACCCCATTTTTTAATCACAGACTTCTGTCAACAAGAGTGAGCCATAGAGGTAAAAATCTAATAATTAATATTCATTTATTAGACGCTTTTATCCAAAGCGACTTACAGCAAGTACAGGGACATTCTCCCTGAGGCAAGTAGGGTGAAGTACCTTGCCCAAGGACACAACATCACATAGCCAACAGCCGGGAATCGAACTCACAACCTTCAGATCATGAGCCACCTGACTCCCCAGGACCACAGTCATAGAAGTGCAGACAGATGAAGAGGGAAGAACCGTGCTCACCTGCGCATGTAACGTGCTGTGATCCGAAAAGGACTCGCCACACCCAACATATGGGCAGTCACTCTAACCATAGGAACACAGAGCATTACTGGTGACGCATCATTCAGGAGCCAAGGTTAATGATACCAAATATTAGTCACACTAATACGGTCTAGACAGAGGAAACATCTGAGGGGGGTTTTACCTGCAGACAAGCCCAGAGGTTGGGACCTCCAGCTCCACAGGACTGACACGTTCCCTTCAGGAGGCACAAAAGTAGGTTACACTAGCAAGTCTTGGAACCCTTTATTTTCTCATCAGTGTGGTTCTATAACCAACATTTAACATCCAATGGGAATGATAGGGATTGTCTGATTCTACTTAAAATGTGTAAAGCCATTTCTCTACGTCAGGGAGGATAGGAGTTGAGCAGATCTCACCTTGGATTTTAGCAGAAGTTCCTCCTTGGTGACCTCTCCTGTGGAGTCCAGATGAGGACAGTTGTCCCTCTGATCTTCCATATCTGGTTTTTCGGATGCAGATCTATCCCAGCACAGGTGTGTTTAAAGGACCGAAAAGCATTAGAACATTGCAACGTCAATGGACTCCAGCAGAAACAGAGCCAGAAGTGCAAGAAATAACATCTGTTAGACAAGATCTGACACTTAAAGAGCCTAGATACAGTAACTATACTGTGATCTTACCTAACGTTTCATCAGCTACCTATCTCATTGCGTGAGAGCAAAGCGGAATCAAAACACCAACAACAATTGTCACGTATTAACAGCTCGTACAAACACGATGTGATCTCTGAATCTAACTTTAATCCATAAAGCACAGAGAACCATGTTAGAACCTGGTTAGAACCATGTTAGAACAGACCTCACCTGTCAGACAGGCCCTGTTATCCTGCTGATGATGACAGCCTCAACGCATCATGGCAAAGTACATGAAGGATACTTAACAACATCAAACAATGTTACATCAACACGGGGAGACGTTCGTTTCAGAGTCAAAGTGCAGTAAATGGAGTTGCAGTGGTAGGTATCTAAAGGTCTGTTGTTAGCCAGCTAGCTCAGGGTGGCTAACACATCATCAACGTCAGCGACTGAAGAGGTCTATTCGTTTTGTATCAAATCTTTTTTTTACTGTAAACTCTTTCTGATGCGGGCATAATGTGTGTGCTCATCACAAGCATTGTGTCTTCTTGTTACGACACCGTACTGGATTTATACATTTAAGACATTTACCCATATGTATCCTTCCAGTTAATTCCACAATAATTAAATATGTGTAATGTTCTAAACTGTGTACCAAATTAAGTCGGCGTGTGCCGCGGGGCACCCCGGTGTTATTAATCGAGGATTATCAACTGGTTCATCGGTGAATTTCTTCCCCACTGGTCTCACCTGTTATCTGTTCCGGTCACATTGTTGTGTTGAGGATCTGCTCTGCTGTAATACTGTAGACTGGCACATTAACAGAAAACTAAACTATCTAAACTATCCAGCCAGAAAACTATCAGAATGCCGTCTGGTAAGAACTTCAGGAGGAGAAGAGAAAGTTCTTCAGAGGAAGAGGAAGATGAGATAACTGCTGAAGTCAGGTACTTGATATGTTTAGGCCTGTTTCAAAACACACAGCGTGGATGGTCTTCCTGCTGCTGGCTGCTTTGTGTTAGTTAGTCAAGTTAGTCAAATGATTAATAATCTACATCAATTATGTTTTACTCAGATCTAAATTGGACGAAGCCAAAGAGCTACAAAGTTTACGGAAAAGACAAACCGGAGTCAGGTAATCTACATTTCTACAGCTAAAATGCGCGGTCTTTAACACGTAGATCCCAGTTTTTACTTTGTTTTGATGTAATTAACTCAGTTATTAACTGGTTAGCAAGGCTTCCTCCGTGACGAGCATACATATTGTTTTTGATGTTTTTATATAACTATAAAAATATATATATTATAAATATATATTATATATATATTTATAATATAGCTAGCTATATAACAGCCTACATGGAACTACTGCAAACTTGTTATACATTTCTTTAAATTATGGTATTATTACCCCATTTGACAACATTTTGACGATATATTCCTATATTATTCATATTGTGTTTTTGTTGTGTTGTCTAGTGTGGCTGCTTTGTTGGTGGGAGAGAAGATGCCCCTGGAATCTGCCATAGACGTAAAAACACCCATTTACTGTCCGCCTATTCCTGATGATGTCTTTAACACAGTTCCTAGTTCAGTTAATACAAGCGGTTAAAGAATCCAACACTGAACTGTAAGTCTTCTGACAGGATGACCCTTTCAAACTGAAGACGGGAGGCGTTGTGGACATGAAAAAGGTCAAAGACAGAACCAGAGACATGTAAGCCTACTATTCCAGGATTCTGTTTTAGCCTTAAATAAGAAGACAAATATACTATAGTAAATCTGGTATGTGTAGTCTAAGATTGTGTTTGGTCCCATTTAACATGCAAATATATATTTTCTTCCTTTTAGGAACGAGGAGGAGAACGACCTGAATTTGGGTACATCTTTTTCTGCGGAAACAAACAGAAGAGATGAAGACGCTGACATGTATGTGTTTACTTCCACTGATACACCTTTTTAAACGGTTTTAAACAGGAAATGAATGAAACCTCTCTCCCATCTTTCAATCATCCTTTATTTCTGACGATCTCATTCGACTTGTTCTAAGGATGAAGTACATTGAGACAGAACTGAAGAAGAAGAAGGGCCTGGTGGAGGCAGAAGAACAGAAGGTGAAGGTGAAGAACGCTGAAGACCTTCTGTACGAGCTGCCGGAGAACATCCGGGTCAACTCTGCCAAGAAGACAGAGGAGATGTTGTCCAATCAGATGCTGAGTGGAATTCCTGAAGTGGACCTGGGAATTGAGTAAGTAGCCTCAACTACTTACTCAATCTACTTACTATTCCTGTAATATAACCATGTATATTTGGCAATATTCTGACACAACTTCCTGTAATATAACTATGTATATTCTGCTAAAACCCTGTATATCCTGTAAATCCTGTACATCCTGACACAACACTGTATATTCTACAAGACCAATACTTGTATAATTGTAATTGTATAGTCTGTACATAATTATCCAAGCCTCTGCCCCCCCCCCCCCCCTCCCCCCGTGTGGATTCACCTACCGTTTTTGCTCCCACCCCTCTATCCCTGCTTTTGCGAGACTGTGTGCCGTTGCTGCGAAGGAGTTCTCCCTATGAGATGACAGGCATTTCTAAGTTCATGCAGCTGATTGTCCAGTGAAAGGCCTGGATATCCAGCAGTAAAGTGTCCTTTGCTTTAGAACAGTTTCTTAGCTTACGCCGTTTCATCTATTTACTGAAACTAAAGAATTTCTCGCATTTTAAAGCGTAGATTCTGTGGGCCTCATCCTTACACTGCGCTGTGTTGCTCCCTTTCAGTGCCAAGATAAAGAACATCATTTTCACAGAAGAAGCCAAGGCCAAACTTCTGGCAGAACAGAGGAACAAGAAGAAGGACAATGGAACATCGTTCGTACCGACCAACATCGCTGTCAACTACGTACAGCACAACCGCTGTGAGTTCAGTCTGTGGTCGTCTGTCGCAATGTTCTGTACAGGTTAACAAGACAGATATACAGACTGAAGTACCAGGACTTTCATGTATATTCATATCCAGCACAAACCTTTTCCATAAGGCTCAGTGAAATCTGTCAGGGTTAGAATGTGGTCAAGTTGTGGTCTGGTTAACTAACTGGTTGAAATGTGTTGTTCAGTCTACCATGAGGACGTGAACGCCCCCCAGAGACACCACAGGCACAGAGAAGAGCCCAAAGCCAGGCCCCTGAGGGTGGGAGACACAGAGAAACCTGGCCCAGAAGGTAAGACAACATCAGGTCACAAGGTCAAGTCACTTTGCTTTTTTCTTCATCCCCAAAGGAAATTCCAGTGTTCCAGTGCTAATTCACTGCCCAGTTACTGAACGAATACACACAAGTAGTCATTCAATATCAGAATGAAGCCTTTTGAATCAGAGTGATTAAATCTGAGGACGTGAACATGCAGCTGGTACATACTACAGGAGTAACTGTCGTTCTGTATCTAGCTTTATTCTTTTGAGAATTTGTACAAATGTACTCACTTCATCTACCAATGCTGAACCAATAAGAGAATCAAAACTAAAACCGTATCCAATCTTTCCCAGTTCCATCTCCAGTCAACTATCGCAAACGACCCAACAATGAGAAAGCCACTGATGATTACCATTACGAGAAGTTCAAGAAGATGAATCGTAGATACTAAGGACCTGATAATCTTGTATAGTAACTTCTTTTCAACAATTTTTTTTTAAATCTACAAACATCTTTTCTCTCGATGTGATTGTGTATTAGTCTTCAGTAATTCAGTATAAGGTATGATGTATTACATTTCCTTTCTTAATGTCTACAATATTAAAATTCCCATGCTTGTTTTTATTCTGTATATGTGTATAGAACTTGTATTACATTTATGACACAATTATAAAATGTATGGGAGATCAATTACATTTGTCTTGCGTTGATGGTCATTTTATTCAAAAATAAGAACACACATATTAGAAAAATAATTTCACAAAATAAATCCAAGAACATGAACATAAAATGGAGTCCTATACTCATCACATTTTATAATACAAAAAGCAAATGTCTGGGAAGAAGCTGCTGCCATGGAAGAAACTCAAATATAAGTGTGCTTGTACACTGAAAAGATAAGTGTAGCTGCAAGTACTTAAACAATGGTAGGATGAGCGTCCTGGTTTTTGTCTAAACGCGATGCCTTGTGTGGATCTGACTTTTAGCTTATGCACTGATGTCAATTGGAGATGAGTTGTTGTATGCATCAGCCATCACATCTAAAGGAACTACCAGATAACCAGAGGGGATACCCAGAGGGGATACCCAGAGGAGACATCCAGAGGAGACATCCAGAGGAGATACCCAGAGGAGACATCCAAAGGGGACATCCAGAGGAGATACCCAGAGGAGATGTCCTCTGCCCTGTTTGGTTTGATCTCAGCTCCAGAGATGATGCTCACAGTACAAGGCTCACCTTACTGAGCAGGACTACATTCCCACTACCTGACCCATTATGACACTACATTATAGAGACTAGTTTGAAGTGGTCAGAACTCTTGCGCTGATCAGTGTTGCACAGTCTCTGCCTCAGCTTCGTCTCATCAGGGCTTCTCTGCAGCAGCAGGGTTGCTGGTCCCGTGCCCATTCAGGTGGTGCTTAGGCGTGGCCTCCTGAGAGTCTGGTCCCTCCGCATCCTCAGCAGCCCCCTGGGCAGAACCAGAGGCGGGGTCTGGGGAGGTCCAACTGTCTCGGCGGTGGTAGGCCTCACACAGGGGCAGGTCGGTACTTTCCCACTGACTGTAACTTTCCAGGACACAAACCATAGGGGAGGGGCATAGAATCAGCACAGCAGAGAAGCAAGCAGGTAGATATATACAGACACACACATGAAGATACCCTTGACATACACAGATACAGCTGGAAGAGTGACGGGCAGGGTTAGGATGAGCAGTGAGAAAAGGGGAAGCAAGTAGAACGGTTCAGGCATCACATCTGGTGGTGCTGTGATACTGCAGGGTTAACATGGCCAGTATCAGTTTATGCTGTAAATATTGCTGTTAAAAAATGAGGATTATCAGGTAAAATGTATTCAAATATATATATATATATATATATTTATTTATATTTGAGGCATAATGAATTGCATTTTGAGGACCTGATACAAGAGAGAAAAAGGAGCAAAATCAGGTACCATAAAAAAAGAATATATATAAAAAAAGAGTTCCACACCTAGAGTGGCCAAGCAGAAATCAAAAACGGCTTTCAGGCATCTCAACAATAAAACAAATTAGACAAACTGCTTCATTATTTTGTCTCTATTTTATTTTTTTGACTAAGTAGATCATAAGCCTGTGAAAATAGCTGACAGACGGGATACACATGGCCATGTATGGTCAATGAGCGTGCAACCGTGCTTGCTCTCTAGACATAGACAGAGTATTGTCACTGTGGGATAGAGACATCTGTAAAAAAATACAACAGGCTGGATTCTGTTTACAGAAGGCAAGGTCTGGGAAACGGTTTACCTTTGTTTGATTGTCATACATCTTTCGATAGAAAATAAATAACACAAATCTAAAAATAGCAGGAAGGCTATGAATACACAGCTGATAATAATTAAACAGAGATATCAACAATAACTGTCCTAGATATAATTGATAAAATTATTTGTATATCTCTTTTGGTTCTTCATAAATTGGTTTCATCTTTACAAATTTTGGTATGTGAGGGGGAGGTACTGTACTGTTTCTCCATCCAAAGCCTCATGCTTGAAGTTTCACAAATCTGTACAGTCTAGATCTTAACATCCATGAGCCTTGCATAAAAGTATGAAATTGCACAATAACTGTAAATTCTTAAAATGTACAAACCACCTTTTTATAAAGTGCTTTGACGATACAGTTCTTTCATTGTTACCACATATTTGAGAAACTCCTCATAACCACATAGGAACTTCCTGCCTTCCAAACAGACTGAATTAACACCCATGATAACTCCCTGGGTCATGTAGAACAAGGCACTTCGTTCACACAGGTAGGGCCATGGATAACACGGACCAAGTGACATGGTCACTTGATGCTGTCGCACTATAGCCACTAGCCACTGTATATGCTCACCTGCAACATTGTATTTACTGTTCAATAGGATGTCTAGCTACTCTAAATGCACCCAATCGAACCCATGGAGAAAACGAATAAGGCACAGTGGTGTGATGAGGGGTGATAAGGGAGGATGGATGGGGTGGGCGGGCGGGCGGGGCAAAAGATAAGCAGGAGGTGGGGGCTAACTAAGAGGTAGTGTGAGTCTTCTACTTGTACCTGGAGGAGTAATATTCTTCCTCTAGCTCGTACAGGTCGATCGCGATCTCGTCGCGGAGGGAAGTGAGCTTCTTGTCGCAGTCGTCCTGCAGCGAGCGCAGCTGCTGGTTCTGCTGGCTGATGGCCTCGTTCACCGAGGGGAAGTCGTTCAGGATCAGGAACTGCTTCAGATCAGACACCAGCTTCATCAGCGACTCCCCTGCACGCACCTGTTACCACGCCAGCGCACAGGGAACACACACGATCACATAGGAGGCTGGAAGAACAGGCTGTTTTAGGGTTTAGAACATTTTGTGGCACCGACTATACTACAAAAGCCATACAAGTACTCCCCAAAACAGACAGGTGAGGGTGCTACAAAGTGGCTGATGTGGACTTACAATGTTGGCCGCCCTGACATGCATCTCATAGTGGTCTTGTTCCCCCTGGGTAGCTCGAGAGACCTGGGTCTCATCCTCCACCTGCAAAACAAAATCACTTCAAAGTTCATTTGAATATGCCTATAGGCAAGTCCTTGAATCTAGTACAGCAGAAGAAGAAAAGGCTGTGACTCAGAGTTGTACTCAGAAACTACCAAACACACCTTTGCCGTTTTAATGATTTCTGTGAAGTTGTCCAGAATGGACCGGATATCATCCTTGAGTCTTTTGTTGTAGTTCTGAAGAAGCGATTCTTTACTTTGAGGGAGCACTCTCTGAGTGGCCATGATGATGGAGAAAGCAAACAACCTAATCTGGGACACAAACACATAAGATGCAGTTAAGATGTAAGTAAGTAAGTAAGTAAGTAAGTAACAATGTTACTAACATCACACTGGGGATGAATACAGGAGAGATGCTGCTCATCAAACAGTCTTATTGGGAAAGATGTTAAAGCAACCCATAACGTGATCTCATAATAATCAGCCATGCACATACACAGCCTTTCCACCAATAAATCAGTTATCAAATCTCTTCACTTACCAGCTATTGCATATTTTTTTTTAAACGTTGGCAAAAATATAAAAATACAAACATCTAAACCTCCCTACTGTGCGAAAACCGACACGAAAAGGTTGTCGACTGACGATGACGTTGAAAAAGACAGAAACATTCAATAAAGTCGCAGTAAAATCTAAATACCGACTCTGGGTCAGTTCTGTTCGTTCAATATGAGTAATTTCAGGTGAACTCGCACCTGCAATAACAGACTCCAGATCAGGGCTTCTGAGCTAATGGACAAGCTCTCGCGGTACTTAAATTACCCACAATCCACTGGTCTTCCTTTCTGTCTGATCCAACATGGTGAGTGAGCGGACTGTTCATCTGGGAAGAAAACTGATCTTTTCATCCTAAAACATCTCAATCTAACAACATTAAAACACGACATGCGTTATATATGTTAATTGTACATCATGTAAATGTTAACTTCGTGTGATTATGTTTTTATAAGATGTTGTGATTGACGTTAAATCCTTAAAGAACTTTCCGTAGTGTAGCCGATTGAACGACACACGAGAGTTACCGTTCCAACGTGTTATGGGACAGTTTTCTTCCTTTCCTGGGGTTAAGAAGCGGTTAAGCAGTTTGTTTTAGGTGTTTTAATTATAAACTTGATTTGGTTTAATTTGTGTAGGATGCATGTTAGTGTTAAAGGATGCAGACTAGCCGGTTTGCTAACTGGTGAAGATACTTGGGCCTGTTGGATGTCCGCAGTGTAGGAATGATTTGAGTGAAAATGAGCATGGAGGAGGAATTTAAACGTAGAAATGTAAAGACAATTTACAGATAATTAAAATATTGCATAGAAGTCAAATGAACCCTGCCTTGTGAAATGCACCTTTGCAGTTTAATCGGCCGGCTATTGGAGCTAAGGAAGCTGATGTTAGGCAGCAGTGTATCAGAAGCAGAGTAACATGGCCTCACTTAGTCTTTGTGGTTCATCTTCATTCTGTCATTTAAATAATCTGCCGACGTTTAAATGCTTCATATTGTTCTGTTTTAAAGCCGAAGGGTAAGAAGGCTAAGGGGAAGAAGGTGGCTCCTGCCCCTTCAGTGGCCAAGAAGCATGAAGCCAAGAAGGTGGTCAACCCTCTCTTTGAGAAGAGGCCCAAGAACTACGGCATTGGTGAGTAAACATGAGTGTTAGGAACCAGGAGACACCACCTTCTGCTGCATCAGACCGGCTAGACTCACTCTCTGGGTATTTTGCTTTCCCTAAACCGTCAAGAGCTCATGTAGCTGGTCATGTTGACACTGCTGCCTCATTTGAAAATGGGACAAATACCCCTCTGTTCTTTAGATTGGCAACTAAGATGTCAAGTCTGCACCTCCGTTCTGTTAAAATTAGGGTGGGTTTGTGCACAACTGACCATATGGTAGGTGTCTGGCTAATACAGTAGCAACCTAGTGTTTTAAGTAAACCTTTGGATCTAGGTGATGCCTGAAATGGGACAAATGAGGACAAAATTTGCACTTTTTGCAATTGAAAAGCAAAGTCATGGGGTGTGGTCAAGCCGGTTATATGCAGTGAGAGTGGAATTGTCTTGGTACTTAAAATATTGTGCAGATGATGGAAAACAATATTTGCTATCTTAATAACCATGCCGACAAGCTTCCACCAAGATCGCTGATGCACGTTAACATGAGTTGTTATCACCCTGGAGTGAGAATAAACACTAACCTCTCTTTCCTACGCGCTCTCTCGTGTGGTCCAGGTCAGGATGTCCAGCCCAAACGGGATCTGACCCGCTTCGTGAAGTGGCCCCGCTACATCCGCCTGCAGAGGCAGCGGGCCATCCTGTACAAGCGCCTGAAGGTTCCCCCTGCAATCAACCAGTTCACCCAGGCTCTGGACCGTCAGACGGGTAAGATGTCCACTCATGGGTGCTTCCTGTCACCCTAGGAGAGGTGTGTGTTGGTGTAGAAGTTAGTGTAACTGACCGATCCTTTGTGGCGGTCTTTTACACAACTTTGAATTTCAAGTGTCTGCAGATGATGTAAAGAATATTTGCTATCTTAAAGCAATGATGACATTCCCACCAAGATCGCTGATGCATTCTGCTTAATACCCTGACTTCCTCTGGAAATGCCTGTAGCTCTTCACTGTTGCTACTGCCAGCGGTTCTTAAATGATTCTAATGCATCAACCGTCCCCCTCCTCCTCTCCCAGCCACACAGCTTTTCAAGCTGGCCCACAAGTACAGGCCGGAGACCAAGCAGGAGAAGAAGCAGAGGCTGATGGCTCGTGCCGAGCAGAAGGCTGCCGGGAAAGGAGACACCCCAACCAAGAGGCCCCCTGTCCTCCGCGCAGGTACGCTACGTGCTGCCGATGAGCCGGACGACTGGTCTGAAACTCATCTGGTAAAACATGGTTCTGATGCAATGATGCTTTGAATTTCTTCACCTGAAACAATCATGAAGTTTTATAGAGCTTTTTAACCCTGAGCATCAACTATCTTAGAACGGCCTCGTCAAAAGACACGGAGCACTTGTAATGGAGCTGGTGTTTTTGTGTCCTGAAGGTGTGAATACAGTTACAACTCTGGTGGAGAACAAGAAGGCTCAGCTGGTCATCGTCGCTCATGATGTTGATCCCATCGAGGTAAGCCACAGAACCTGGTGTTGTTGACCGTGTATGTATAATATGGTCATATGCAATGATGTCAGAATTTCTTCGACTGAATTCTCTATGTGGATCAAAACACGAGCTTTTTAACCCTGAGCAAAGATCATGCGAATTAAGGGTCTTTCGTCCCTGGATATATTGGACAGATTTAATGCTGGTTTTCCCCCCCTCTTCTGCAGCTGGTGGTGTTCTTGCCAGCCTTGTGCCGCAAGATGGGAGTCCCTTACTGCATTGTGAAGGGGAAGGCCAGGCTGGGAAAACTGGTGCACAGAAAAACCTGCACTTCAGTTGCCTTCACACAGACAAACCCGTAAGTGAAACACATGACCGTGACATTCAGAATGCTGAAAAATCTTGATATTTCAGGCTAATGTCGATTCTTGATTGCTGATGTAGATCAGAATGTAATGTGAACACTTTGGCAATGATGTTTGAATTTCTTCACCTGAACAAACCATGTGGTTCCATGAGCTTTTTAACCCTGAGCCAAAGATGAAACTTGATCTCTTCTGTCATGGTTAAGTGTTCTTAAAATGATCCTAAATAGAAAATAAATTCCCTTTCAGCGAGGACAAAGGTGCACTTGCCAAGCTTGTTGAAGCCATCAAGACCAACTATAATGACAGATATGAGGAGGTGAGTGTTACGCTCTTGTTTCTAAGCCTGCATGAGACAAGGTAGATGGAGAACTAACAGCAGTGGAGGAAAAATGGCAATGCAAACTGTTTACTGACTGACCATCTCTTCCAGATCCGTCGTCACTGGGGAGGTGGTATCATGGGCCCCAAGTCCACTGCTCGCATCACTAAGCTGGAGAAGGCAAAGGCTAAGGAGTTAGCCACCAAACTCGGATAAACTGTTTGATATTAAAATAAATGTCCCCCAAGAAAAACTAAACATTGTCTGTTTTATTAAAGTTGTAACATTTTATGGTTTAATGATTTGCACATTTTATTTGGTTTTCATTCAATAGTGTCAACTTCAAGCCTGATGTTATTTTTCTATTGGTTATTGTATAAGTTTAGATGTTGAGGCTGAGAAGTAGACTTAAATAAATAAATAATTATAATACATTTACACGTTAAACTTCTACATTGAAGAGGAAAACACTAAATGGTACATATACAATTTATTGACAGTTTATTTAACAGCTTTTCACAGGCCCAACTTCAAGGTACAAGGCAACATAATTGCTTGATAAGTATTGTACTATGCGAAAATGGACCAGTGAGCATTTACAACTTGATCTTTTTGATGAACTTTGCATACCACATGTAAGAGGTAGCCATACAAAGACCATACCTGGAAAGGAATCAAAAAAGGAAACAATTAGGAAATGAGTTGCAACATGCATATACCTCCCAGCCATTCCTCAAGTGCTGGACAGACTAAGCATCTGACATAACATCCTGTAATACAACAACAATGTATGTTGTCTGCATAAAACCCTGTATATCCTATATCCTGAAACACAAACCTATATTCTGCAAGAGCAATACTTATACTAATTGTAGTCTACATAATCATCCCAGCCTTTACCCCTTTTGTGCATTCACTTACCTATTTTGCCCCCACTCCTTTATCCCTGTGTGCACTATTCTACTCTTTTACCTCACACCCTTACCCCTGTGTGCTTTTACAAAACTGCCTTTGCTGCTAAGGAGTTTCCCCCTCGGGTATTAATAAAATATTATGAATCTGAATATCGGGTGAAAACCCATCCAAACTAGTTGGAACAATTCAAATACTGTAGAACTGCATTATCACTTGCTTAAAGGTGATGGACGATGTTCATTATAACTGCACATTAAATCTACCATGTCATGATGTACTGCATGTGTTCGTTCCTCAGCGTGACTCTTGTCTGTCCTCCTATTGGGCCCCCAGGAATGGTACTGGCTGAAATAAGAGAATAAAAACCTTTATTTGTCCCCCAGGGGGGGGGAATTGCAGTTCACAACAGTAACCCAATTACACATCCCATGACTAAAGATCAGCCTTTGTAGAAAATAATACATGTGTATGATGTAACATGCTTAGTTCCCTGTTGGTTATATAACTGGTATGATATCCGCTTTGGATAAAAGCGTCTGCTAAATTAATAAATGTGATTTACAATCAAATACAAAAAAAGACTGCCTGGTTGGTGACCAGACCTGACCTACCCAGGTCTGCATCGATGAAGATGGGTTCTGCACCCGTGACTGCAGACATGGCCTCCAGGTCTCGGTAGTGCCAAGTGTTCCGCTCCACGTTGTTTTGAGGCACGAAGGGCTTCCGGGGTTCCGTCAACCTCACCACCCCCACGATCTCCACCTCATCCTCCACCTGAAGAGGAAAGGAGGGAAAAGTCCAAACAAAGCAGCCATTAACATGGGATGCAACACAACCGATTTGGCCGAGGTTCAGGGATAGATACATTTATGGTGCCAGATAGAGTAGTTGTTTTTTTATACCTGTCCCTTTGTCCTGGTCTCAGGTTTGATCTTTCTCCTTGGTACATATCCTCTGTTCACAAGGATTGTGATCCTGTTGGATCGAATATTGAAAATTAATCCACAATGGACATACATACCATACATAAACATTTTATTTATGAGGTTATGGTAAGATACTAGTGAAGATGGCCCTAATAGTAAGTGTTCATTGGTAACAACCAAGCCACATGTCATAAGAAAATTAACCAAATAATGAACATACATGTGTGGTTAAAACGATGAATTCCTACCCTAGGTCAGTGCAGTAGAATGGGGTAATGACATTGGCTCCAGTCTCTCCACTGGATGACAGTGTGCCTGCTTCCCTGGCCTCTTTCTCTGGGTCGACAGGAGAGCGGGGCAGGATGTACATCTCCTGGGAGTGGTTGTAGCGACCTCTCACTTTTACCCTGCGGTACTCTAAGTCCTTCAGCTCCAGGGGACTGATGGCAGACGATAATGCGGAATAAACAACATGGTCTGTCATAATCAAGCATGCAGAGAGAGAAAGAGAGAGAGAGAGAGAAAGAGAGAGAGAGAGAGAGCGAGGGTGGGGAGAGAGAGGGTGGGGGGAGAGAGGGAGAGAGAGAGAGAGAGAGAGAGAGTGAGTATACAGTGACTTTTATAGGCTAAGACTTACTCAGTGGGTAATGGGATGGGTGTAGCTGAGGTGAGGCTTTTCAAATCCGCTATCATCTGCATTTTCCACTGCCGCCGTCTCACCTAGATGATGATTTCAGAAACATCAAGCGTCATTGATCTTTGAACATCTGTGAGGAGGATTATTTTCCAAGTGCCTTCAGTCAACACAATGTAAGGGGGTCACACCTGCCATGTCCCCAGGCCAAACGTGGTTGCAGGGATGAGAAGCAAAAACCATTTGAGGAAGGAATCCTCTCCTTTCTCTGCCCTTGCAGCTGTAGAGCTGGACTGTCGCCCCACATGGATGAGTTGGCCTAAATATTGAGAGTGTCAAGGCAACAGGATTATACGTTTTTCCAACATGTTCTGACTCAGAACCTTGTGTTTTTACACGCTGAGAACTTGATGGAGCCGTTGTCTCATCAGCATCATTCTGACAGTAGTATGTGAAATGAAACATTGTCCACTTTACCTTCTGAACATTTGAGAGGCAGTCTGGTCAGCAGCCAAGCTCGTTTTAAGCAGATACGCATCTGCAGAGAAGAAAATATGTCAATATGAATGTTATTATTACAGGCAACTAGTGGAAAGAAACATCTCCAATCATGTTAGTCTAACTAGTTTAATGTCAACCAAAAGTGAATTCATTTTATTAACAGTGGTAACTCACCATTTTGTTTCTGATGATCCTCTCTGAAGAACGTTCAAAGATCAATTACAGACGGTTCATTTTTAGAAAACTAAGCATGATAATCGACCAAAAGCACCAACTACATAACTGACATCTCTTCAGTGCGCAGGGGGAAGATTCTAAATGGAACCACATCCGGTCCCGGGGGAAGGTTTTAAGTGGAACCACATCCGCTCCTGGAAGCCACGCCCATGTTTATCCTCCCCATGTGTTCCTGGTTGTCACGTGTCTCAGTTCATACTTTATACAATCATGTTGCAGTCATAACTTCAGTATGTTACAAATATGATTTTATTTTTACTCTGCATTGAGAACATTCTCGACATAACTTGTTGTTAGCTTTGAAGCTAGCATAGTAGTGCACACCTGGGTGCATTAGTTAGCTAGAGACCCAGCTAGCTAGCTGCTGTGCTGTTTGGAAAGAAGCTCAAATCTGGGGATTTCGAGATGGCAAGTCTGGCTTCTAAGGACTCCTATGTACAAAAATTAGCTAGTAAAGTGTGTGCTCAACCGAATAGAGAACCAAGGAATCGACCATTTGGTAAGCGTTAACTGCCTTTAACCTTAGAAACGGAAACTATAGTATTAAGGCTATGGTTATTTGGGGAGGTGTGTTAGGTACTCCTTTTACAGGGCCTTTTTCCCCTCTTGTCTCCATAGTACCTTTTCGAAGTGGGGGTGATGCTGGTCCTTCTAAGAAGAAAAAGAATCACAAAAACAAGCAGGAAAACACCCAAGTAAAGCACGTCAATGTGAACAAGACAACCCAGCAGAAGCCACCTCCCTCTAAAAAGGCTCAAACCAGGACGGTACAGAATGGAACTAAGGACCAGATTGTTCCTGAACCTAAAGTTCATAATGGTATGAACAAGACACAAAAGACGTCTAAAGGTAAAGCTGGTGTTTGACGCAGTTTTCCATTTACTTTGTTGACTTTTCCTTTTTTTCCTGAGTCATAACTTTGATCACCTTCCAGGTGCACCTACAGTGACGACATTCTCAACTGTAGATATTCTACGACAGAGGCTTCATGAGAAGATTGAGGAGTCGAGAGGCCAGGTATGTATCTCAATGGGGCTGTGGGGCACCCATGTAAATGGGGATAATCAGGGTTTTTCTAATATCTAAAAACCCACCATTCTGTAAACTGCAGGCCAAACTCAATGTATTTAACCCCCCCCCCCCCCCCCCCCCCCCTAGGGAGGAGTTAAAGATCCATCTTCAGAAGCTGTTCAGGCCAAGCGAGCCAAGCGGAAGATGGAGAGAGAACGGAAGAAGAGGAAGAGGAAGGCGTTTCTGATGAAAAAGCTGGCAGAGGCAGCTGGGGAAGAGCTTGCTGAGGAGATCAAACGGGAAGAGCCACCTGTGGTCGCTGCTCCAGCAGCTGGCAAGAGGGACGAGACCGCCATCGTTTTTAACAAGGTAAGACAAAAGATCCCATTTGGATCTGTACTAGAAATGTCCCCACTAAACATACTAAATAGGGGCTCGGATGGCTCAACGGGTTAAGGCGTTGGCCTCGTGATCGGAAGGTTGTGAGATTGAGCCCCGGTTGTGGCTGTGTGATGTTGTGTCCTTGGGCAAGGCACTTCACCCTACTTGCCTCAGGGAGAATGTCCCTGTACTTACTGTAAGTCGCTTTGGATAAAAGCGTCTGCTAAATGAATAAATGATAATGACTTCACTGCCTTAAGAATATGCTAATGATAAACGTGTCTCTCCATTGTGATCATCAATAGGTGGAAATGGTAGACGAGGTCTACGTGAGTAAGGAGCAGAAGAAGAAAGAGAAGAAGAAGAGCGTGAAGGGAAACCTGACGCCCCTGCTGGGGAAAAACTACAAGCAGCTGCTGGACCGCGTGGAAGCGCGCAAGGCCAAGCTGGAGCACCTGAAGCAGACCAACGAGAAGAAGGCCAAGGTGCTGGAGGAGAAGATGAAGTGGACCAACGTCCTGTACAAGGCAGAGGGCCTCAAGATCAAAGACGACGAGACCCTCCTCAGGGCCTCCCTGAAGAGGAAGGAGAAGATGCGCTCGCAGAGGAAGGTCAAATGGACAGAGCGCAGCGAGACCGTCGTGCAGAAGATGCAGAACAGGCAGGACAAGAGACGAAGGAACCTGCGGAAGAGGAAGACTGGGAAGGCGGAGAAGAAGAAGGAGAGAGCGCGAAAGAAGGGAAGAATCCTGCCCCATGATCTGAAGAAGGTGGGGTTGTAAAGAAAGGACAGAGTAAGTTAGGGTGATGTCAGACATACTGGAAATGGTGGATATTATGTTCTGTACTGCATAGTCTAATTGTGTCATTGACTCAGAGTGAAGGTGTTATTGTATCAAATAAAATGGGGGACAAAGTTCCCTTACTTTTTCCACACGTGTATACTGCAGTTGTACCCTTCATTTTGGATTTTGGTTTTAAATGTGTTATGTCCTTGGGGGAGGGGGGGGGGTGGGGGGGGCTGCCAACAACACATGTGTTTCCAGCATATATATTGTTGGTGAGAGGGCAGAATTCAAACCAAACTAGTATTTGCATTTTAAACATTCACCTAAACTCTTGTTCCAACCAAACCTCCCATATGTTATATACTATATTCAAACCGTCTAGGCCCAAATTTATTTGGCATTTACAAATACTGTATTTTGCGGCTTCAGTATTTGTTTTTATGTTTGTTTATAAGATAATATAATAAAACCTTTGTCCCCCAGGGGGCGGGAATTGCAGTTCACTTTTCAGAAGTGTCTATAGTGTATTGGAAGGCAAATATCTTTTCATAAGTTAAAAGTAGTTAGTGAAGTTAAAACGTGTAAAGAGTTCCCTGTTTTATACAAACCAATTAGATTTTATAATCCAATCAGAATTAAATTGTTCCCCCCCCCCCCCCCCCCCTACTAAAATTCAAATCCAGTATACCGATTATATGATCAGTGAAATTATTTTAGCAGCCATTTAGACAGCTCAAACTATGAAACTTGGGGTTTTGTGATGAAGTTGTTTTGGGCCAAGGATACTATCTGATCACTGCACAATAATCGAAAAGCAGTAAAGTTAGCATAATATCACCTCTAAAAGGTTTGGCCACGGCTGTATAATATATATCTTTCTTATATGCATAATATGCTGTGAGGGATGTCAGTCTTGAGTCGCATGTATAGGTCGCATGTCCAGCAGGTCCATAATAAGATGTGTGATCATGTGACCACACAGCTGAACGATCTCAGACAGTTGAACGGCATTGAGAAGGACGGCGTTACTTACTTTGATTTAAAATAGACCGAAATGTAATATAAATGCATTTGACTTGCATTTTTGTATATATATAATTCCTGCTAGGCTATATCCGTAGGATTATCCGCTCAAAGGTTTATATAACCGATAGTGGCGTAGAGCAAAGGGCTCTAAAGTGAATTCCCCTTACTACCATCATTGCATGCATACGTCTTGTTTCGACGTCGCAACCAAACCAAGATTTACTTTTACTTTTATTTCAAGGTGATCTGCACAAGCCTCTTATGCTAAGAAGAATAGTAAGTCTGGCTAAAACTCGTAAAATAGAAAACCTTGTGAAATTTGAGGTAAGGCAATCATTGGTGTTACACTCATGACAGTATGAGACGATATATCCTTCAAAAACAACTCATCTGAATGTCTTTATATTATATTTCAGTTAGGAATGTCACGCCGTCTCCATGCACGCAGAATCGAGGGTGTTGACAAAAATATATGGTCTGCATAATATTTCTAAATGCATGTTTTATAAGTGGTGTTCTGTTATTGTCTCAGCGACCTATTTAATGATTCATGCACTGTTCATTCACAGGGTAGAGTTCACCCAGCTGGCCGCTGACTACAAAGCGGTCAATCTAGGGCAGGGCTTCCCGGACTTCTCCCCTCCAAACTACCTCCAGGAGGCCTTCTGCAAAGCATTGACCGGAGGATGTTCCATGCATCAATACACCCGAGCTTTTGTAAGTTATAAGTGGACGTAGAAGTACTGAATTAAAGACAATGATTGACACCGTTTGAATGCTTGTCTTACAGGGCCACCCCCCCTTGGTAAAGATTCTGGCTAAGTTCTTTGGTATGATATTGGGAAGGGAGGTGGATGCCATGGAGGACATTCTGGTCACTGTAGGGGCGTACCAAGCTCTCTTCTGCACTTTCCAGGCGCTGGTTGATGAGGGGGACGAGGTACAGAAAGCAAGGAGGTGTAGCCATAGCCTATTTTAGACTGTCATATTCATTGGACACATTTGATGTGAAGAATGATCGAAGAACAGACGTCTTTCTCCTTGTGGTTTATCAGGTCATCATCATCGAACCGTTCTTCGACTGCTACCAACCCATGGTTATGATGGCAGGGGGAAAGGCTGTCTATGTTCCGCTAAGGCCAGTGAGTTGTCCAATTATATCTGTGTCAGATAATGTTCTCTTCATGCGTTTTACAGATTATGACCAAATTTGTCATTTGTGTAATATGTTCTTTTTTTAAAGTATAATCATGTTTATTTTCTCCAAGAGAGCCGAAGGAAATGTTCTGTCTAGTGAAGACTGGGTGTTGTCTGCTGAGGAGCTGGCTAGTAAATTCTCTCCGCGTACCAAAGCCATTGTCATCAACACTCCAAACAACCCTCTAGGAAAGGTGACATAATAATGTTATAGGGTGTCTGAGGTATTTGTCTAGTCTTCAAATATTATAGTTCACGGTGTGGGAAATGGCAAAGGAGACCTGACCTCCATCTTGAGGGGAAAGTGTTATAAAGAAAACCAAATGTGTTGTTGCTACCTACAGGTGTATAAGAGAGAGGAGCTTCAGATGATAGCAGACCTCTGTATAAAACATGATGTGGTGTGTATCAGTGACGAGGTGTATGAATGGCTAACCTACGATGGAGCTAAGCACGTCAAGATAGGTCAGATATCACCGATAACATCAAGATCACAGACATCACCGATAACATCAAGATCACAGACATCACCGATAACATCAAGATCACAGACATCACCGATAACATCAAGATCACAGACATCACTGATAACATCAAGATCACAGACATCACCAATAACATCAAGATCACAGACATCACTGATAACATCAAGATCACAGACATCACCGATAACATCAAGATCACAGACATCACCGATAACATCAAGATCACAGACATCACTGATAACATCAAGATCACAGACATCACTGATAACATCAAGATCACAGACAGCACCGATAACAATATCACAGATATCACTGATAACATCAAGATTCTTGTAGAAAGCTTTCATGTTTTAAACTGACTGGTGTTACAGGTGCATCTGTATGGTTTTTATTCTTATTACACTGATGTAACTTTTTGTATTCATTTATTTTTCAAAGCCAGTCTCCCAGGAATGTGGGAGAGGACTGTCACTATTGGGAGTGCAGGAAAGACCTTTAGTGCAACTGGATGGAAGGTAAGGGATTTATCTCAGCTCGATGCACTACAGGTGAAATTGTAGGGGTTGATTATATAGATAATGTAATATATCAGATTGGTAATGTGTGTAATGACTGGCTTGTGTTTCAGGTGGGATGGGCCATTGGTTCTGGTCATATCTTGAAGCACTTGAAGACCGTCCATCAGAACTCTGTGTACCACTGTGCCACCGCTGCTCAGGTTAGAAAACTTGAGTTATCATGCTTGTTTTATAACACTGATGTGTATGTTATAGGATTGATATAACATGCTTCTATAATCATCGTTTTACATCTCTAATACCAGGAATCTCTGTTTGATAACGTCAGTGAATTTTGTTTCATATTGAACTAGTGCAATTAACATTCACGATGAAATGAAACTAAGCACTCAGCACTGGAGTTTGTAGTAAAGAAAATAGGCACATTGTGTTTAGTCATGTAGAAGCACACATAACAACAATATAAAGTGGATATACTTCCAGAATAGATCAGTGAATTTTGTCACACAAATTAATGTGTTTTGCGATGTCAACTGCCTGGACCTTGCAAATGCACATGCAAACGCTGGATGGTGAATTGGGCACAAATTATGGGGTAAGAATAAGCAAGCTTGACTTTCACACACTGTCAATCTCTACAGGAGGCAGTAGCACAGGGGTTCCAGAGGGAGTATGAGTGCTTTGGGACCCCTGAAAGCTACTTCCAGCAGCTGCCTGATAGTTTGCACCACAAGCGCAGGAAGCTGGCCACGTGTCTGGAGAGCGTGGGGCTGCAGCCCATCCTCCCGGAGGGAGGCTATTTCATGATCGCAGACATCTCCTCTATCAGTGAGTATCTTTTCCGAAATATCGACTGTATCGCGTTCCAGGAGGGTCATTTTTCGAATACAAACGATTCAATTTAAGCTTTGTTGCTGTTTTTGTGTAGAGGTTGACTTGAATGACCCAAACACTCAAAACGAGCCTCATGACTACAGATTTGTGAAGTGGCTGATCAAAGAGAAGGTAAAGTAAAGCTTGGATTCAGTCTGAACAAGATGATCATGTTAGGATAAATGATAATTGTAATGCCCAGATCCAGTTGATATATACAGTATTATCTGTGTCTCTGACATTTTAAAGGGTTTGGCGACCATTCCTGTTTCGGCTTTCTATAGCCCGGAGCATCGTCAAGAGTTTCAAAACTACATTAGGTTTTGCTTTGTCAAGGTGAACTTCCATTTGAAAAGTGTTCTGTGAAAGAATTCTGTGAAAACATAGGATTATATATGAATGATTTAAAAACTGTACCCTTCCATCTGACATGCTTCTCTATGACAGGAGGACACTACTTTAAATGCTGCTGAAGACATCTTGAGGAGGTGGAGTGATGGAATGTGAAAACCTATGAAAAAGCGCCCACTTAACTCACCTGTAACTGGTGGTCTAGCCTTGCACACTACCCTTGCTATGTAGCTGATCTTAATCCGTCCTCAGGGATCCTAAGAAAATTCTCTGTTGTACTAATGTCTCTTTTTTGTTGATTCCGTCTGTTTAATTGTTATGATTTAAAACTGTCATCATGGAAATCATTGTTAATAAAATGACAAATCTTTCACCTTTGCTTTATTGCCATCTAAGTGCTCTCAAATTCTTGTAACAAACTTGGTCTAAAATAAATACTGGTCAGATTATGTGATGTAGCCTAACTGTAGTTTTAATAAATTGTCATGCACCCCTTATAACTTGCAGTTCAGTGAAGGCGTTGGAAACATCTGACCGATTGTCTGAAATGACTTGGTTGTAGTAATTTACATGTGTAGCCCACTGGTAAGACACATTATCATGTAGCATTTTGTTTGCTGTTTCCTACACTCAGGGGCGTAGATTTGGCATGGACCGAGGGGACGTGTCCCCACCAATATCCAGTAATCATTGTTATGTCCCCACCAATATTATTTGGTCACTTCAAAAACAATTGGTAAACGTCTCCCTGGGCCCGTCCTCATCCAGACATTACAGTGTATTTTTCTGTTACCAAAATCATTACTCCTCAAAGTCCTTTTATAGTAAAGTATAGTAGAGTCTATCTCAATCTGCAGATTGGGAGAGAAAGCCAGACCCCTGGCAATAAATGAAGACAACACAAGGTTAGGTCTCAATCATGTCTCTCTACGCTCTGAGAGCTGGAGGAACATCTTTTATAAGGCACAAGAATGTAAACATAGATAGTTACAGTCAACAACGTTACAATAGCCTCAGAGAAAAAGATTCACAGCTCCAAACTTATGCCACTCTCTGACAAGAGATCATGGTTGGAGCTCTCTTTCTCCTGACCCCAAACCTTTATTAACTCTGACACATAAATACAATCTACTCTGCAAGCTCACATGAGAAATATACCAACTAGTGTCCAATGGCTAGTTCTATTGATTAGTGATTAATGTTAGCACACAGGAAATGCCTATTTCTTCCACAGTGGCCAGCGCCATAAATACAACAGCACAAACAACAAAACTCTAGGTATTTTAACTTAAATAGTTTGAAAATGCATGACAAAATTATTTTATAATCCCTGCCCTCCAGTTGCCATTTCTGACAACGCAATAGAACTCGGCCACATCTCGCAAGACTATTACTGAGGCCGAGTTTGCGCCTAGTGCCTGAGTTAACAAGTAAAGCACTTATGTCCATACAATGCAAAACGTGGACAAACACAGTTTTGAGAAAAAGACTGCGTATTTCCTTTTTTTGTTTTTCATACACATGCATTTTAAACTTTCAACCAAATATGAAAAGACACTGCTCCCCTTGAATTGAAATAAAACTGTATTGATTTATCAATACAGTGTAGGGTAGATGGAGGGGTGTGTGGGGTTAAATGGGGGGGGGGGGGGGGGGGGGTGAGTGTGGGGTAGATGGGGGGGTGAGTGTGGGGTTGAATGGGGGGGGTGGTTGAGGAGAGCTGGGAGAGGGGGAAATGGAGCATGTCTGCATTACACGGACACAGGCGGCATGCCAATGTTCATGGTGCTGGTGGTGCTGTTCACAGGCTGGATGTTTATAAGCCTGGCCACAGGTGTCTTAAAGGTCTTCAGCCCCAGGCAGCTCTTGAGGCGCAGGCGGAAGGTTCCCATACCCTTGCCCACCTTTTTCACCTGCCGACGCCACCAGCTGTGGACAGAGACAAAGGCACAGGAAGTGAGGGAGCGCGGGAACAGGAAGTGAAGAGATACAGTGGAAAAAAACTGAGAACGTGGTTTTGATGGATGTAACGTGGGTGTGTCCTCTGAAGACAGACAGGACAACAGGGCAAGTGATCCAGGAATTTGGACTCCATCTCTTCTCTTTCTCTCACAGTATGAACTCCCACCCTTTCTTTCTACACTGAACTGGTAATGCACCTTTTGGTCTGGACGACGAAGCTGGGCTCCTGCTCTTTCTCCTGCTCTTTCTCCTGCTCTTTCTCCTGCTCTTTCTCCTCCTCTACTTCCTCCACATCAGAAAACTCCACCTACAGAATTACCAGACTTGTCAGCAAAGGTTTCCGGACCAACTGTTGCTGAGATAAGGAAGACACTAAGCTAATCTTTAAGGTAGGGAACACTCTCAGGGTTTGCTCACTATGGTGGTATGAGGGCAAGGACGCGTGATCTATTGGCTAAACAAAAAGCTCTCTGTAGTGCTACTCACTTCCACAGGAAGGTGGAGAGAGGTAGAGGACCATTACAGAGGGTTTCACTTACATATGAGTGAGGCTTCTCCATCACAGCCTTCTCCAGCTGGACCTCAAGATCTTCATTTTTGGTCCTCAGCTCCTGAACACACACAAGGTCAAGAATGAAAGTGCCAAAGCATTAATCATAATATCAATGGGAAAGAAAAGCAACGAAAAAACGAATTCTACTGTACCTGTATAATGGTGTGAAGTACTTCAATTGAACACTCCAAGTGTTCAATGTCCATCCATCTCTACAAATAAAACAGCAACTGACATCAAACCCTTTTTGTAATAACATATAGTAGAAAACCACATGCAGGACTCTGCCAGAGCAGGAAAGTTCTTCCAGAAACTCTGTCTGATATTACATACGAGACAGATCCTACCTTTTCCAAGTCCTGACAGCAGGAATCAATGGCGAGTCTATATTCATCCAGTTGTTCCTGAGTCAAACCCCAATCAGTCAATCATTCATATTTTTCTTTTTCAAACATGTAAATAAATGTGTGTGTGTGTTAAAAGTTGATGATGAGATACCTGTTGGTTGATGATGTGGTTCCTCTGCCTGCGGATGGTGACATCCATCTCTTCAGAGGTTTTAACAACGCTCTCCTCCCATCTTATTCTTAGCTGCTTCGATCACTTCCAACAAGTCGTTCAGTGTCTCTTCTTCAAATGAGTCTAATTAACTGATGGGAACCTAACTTAACTAACTTGCAGCGTTTATGACGTCATATTGCGACAGCATTCCAAGTCAGAACCAGCTCTCTTTGAAATTCATACAATAACATAATGTATAATAAATTATATTGTCAAGGCTCTCAGCTTTAATGAGCTATTTTGAATAACTACTTAGTAGCCTGCTCACTTTTGCACACTGAAGCTTGTCTAACATTGTTTCTCTACAGAAATCAAAGGCGTAGATTTGGCATGGACTGCACCAATATCCAGTAATCATTGCTATGTCCCCACCAATATCCAGTAATCATTGTTATGTCCCTACCAATATTATTTGGTCACTTAATTTTATTTTTTAACGATCGGTAAACGTCTCATTCCCCTAGCAGTGCAGAAAGGGTTAAATCCCGTTCACTACTGAAGCGCTGACACATTTGACCAACGTGACTGGCTGCGCCTTGTACACCGATTCAACTTAGATCATTTGGCAGGGGAAGCGGCGGGGGGCGGGGGGGGTGATGATTAGGTGGGTGGGGGTGATGATTAGGTCCCCACCAATGCCCAGACCAAACCTTGCCTACACTATCAACATTTACTAAATTGGTTATATGTTAAATGGTCCACAAACAAAAAATATCAACACAAATGAGTTGCGCCTTCCTCTTAGACCAAAAGCCTTTATTTTGAAATCCTCCTGACCCGGAAAGACTCCCTCAGTTTGTTCAACATGTCGCATGGAGAGATGCCAGACAACGATGCTTATAAACGTGCCTCGTCTGAGGTCTGTTTCCAGGAGAGATTTCTGTTCACATATTATTTTATTACACGTGTCATTAGCAGATTCAGAGCATATCATGTATTCACGTATATGTGTTTGCAGGGTGACGAGAAAGTGAACTGGAAAAAATTGAAAGTTGAACGTGAGTTGCCCCCACCTAAACCCCCTCTACATTAACCAAAGCCCCAGGATTCATCAGTGGTTTTATGAATAATCTTATGAACTATCTCGTTATCTATCACCTAGCATGTCCATGTGTGTCTTCTTTCACTTCTGTTAAGGTCTGTTGGCATGTAAACTGCAGTTCTTTCTCAGACCACTTGAATGCTCAGGTGTTGAGTGTAATGCATCCTTGCACAAGGCATGCACACAATACACCTCTTACTTTGACTGCAAACCAATAGTGACACCCTCTGTCCTGAATGGCAGGCAAGGAGTCAAAGAAGCGTATTAAGGAGTCAAAGGTCATCCATCAGCTTCAGAAGCAGCAGCAGCAAGCGGATGAAGCAGCAGCGGAGGAGGCTAAAGGGGCAGCCTTGCAAACCAAAGGTAGTCTGGGAATTGTTTTAGCCATGATCGCTCCTGCATGTCTAACTAATGATAAACATGGTACAATGTTGATGGTGGTTTATGGTTGCTAGCCAAATTCTTCTCATGGGATTTTTATTTCAAATCCGTTCATTTGACACTAACATTTACATTTATTCATTTAGCAGGCACTTTTATCCAAAGCGACTTACAAGAGAGAGCTTTTACAAAGAGCATCGGTCACTGAGCATAGCAACGTGATAGACCCCGAACACAGTGGGCTTTTAGATTGTGAATCGTACACAATCTGGTCTGACACTTAAGTAACCAGACCAGTGTTTTCGGTGACTTGCATGTAATCTCTGCGAATGAATACTGTTTTGTTGTCAGGGCGACAATACACTGTGACTGTAGCTCTGCCCGGCTCTGTGATGGACAATGCCCAGTCAACGGAGCTCCGGACATACCTGGCCGGACAGATCGCTCGAGCCTGCGTTGTCTTCAATGTGGATGAGATCGTCGTGTTCGACGAGTATGGGGAGGATGTCAGGTGTGGCTTCAGATGCAGTCATTTAGCTGAAGAATCTCCACGTCATGACAAGCTGATCTGACAATGCAAGGTTTTGTTGTTGTTGTTGTTGTTCTTTCCAGGAGTGTGGAAGGAGAATTCACAGGTGTTAAGAAGAAGGGCCAGGCCTGCATTCAACTTGCTAGAATCCTTCAGTTTTTGGAATGTCCACAGTAAGACGTATCCTATTAAGATGACTGTCAGATCTGTACAATGTTTTGAGATTATTATTTTTTTCGACGACCCTTCACTTATGTGTTGTTGTTGCTTTTCTACCCGCAAGGTATCTCCGTAAAAGCTTTTTCCCAAAACATCAGGACCTACAGTATGCTGGTGAGTTTGACCACAACCGTACTTATCACAAGACTTCTTGGCATGAACTCTTAATACTGTTACAACTGCACAGAAATGGCTGCCCTTATCGCTTTTGCACATTGTATAAAAGCATATTCCAAAATTGAATGAACGATAACACACGTGTGTTTGTCAAGGCTTGCTCAACCCCCTGGACAGCCCGCACCATATGAGGGTAGACGAGGAGTCTGAGTACCGAGAAGGGGTGGTCCTGGACAGGCCCACCAGACCAGGGAAGGGCTCCTTTGTCAACTGTGGAATGTGGAAGGTTAGGGACGAACCTGACGGTTTACCTGCCAGCAGGCCAGCATATACTAGAACTGGGATGAAGAGCTGAACAACCAGCCAATACATCTGCTTTACTGATCTGCCCTGCCATGACATCATCTATGAGCAACAAAAAAAAATCCCAACTCAAACTACACAAACTGCGTTTCAAATGTGAACCCTGATCAGTTACTCACGTCAAGGAGAGCCACTCTTAGTTGTCGTCCTCATTCAGTAGATGAAGAATCTCTAAAGCCTGTCTTTTTCTGTAGGAAGTGCAGATCGACAAGCAGCTGCAGCCCGGTCTACGAGTGACTGTCCACCTGAACAAGAACCAGAAGAATGGTAACCTGTTACTCAGACTTGTTCGTAAGGAGCACATATGGAAGGTGTGTGTGTGTGTGTGTGTGTGTGCCTCACCATTCTAATCCTCTCTACAGAGAGCCGGAAATACAAAGGTGTGGTGGTGGCTCCTCACGTACCGCGCTCTCAGGGAGGGCTCTACTGGGGATACAGCGTTCGTCTAGCATCGGCTCTCAGTATGTAGAACGCACACATAACAGCATGTTAACCCACACAGATACAGAGATATCACACTCTGTATGTCTATATCTGTGTGTGGGCAAGATACTGTCTCAGTATGTACCCAATGTTCATTTTCACTATTTTTTTTTTAATTTAATGTAACTACAGGTACTGTTTTCACTGAGTGTCCATACAAAGAGGGCTACGACCTGACCATCGGCACATCAGAGAAAGGATGCAGCATCGACCAGGCTTCTATTAAACCCTTCAAGTAAGCACACTGAGCAAATCCCAGGGGCCAAATGTATGAAGGCACAGACGCATTCAGTTGCGTGCAGGAACATGATCAGGTGTTTCCACAGTTTGAGATTAGATATTAGACACGGTATAAAATGCTGTTGTTGAGAAGCACTTAGTCATTTCTTACAAAATAAACTTTATATCTTGATAGCGACCAATGCATCTAAAGGTTTAATGTTTTTTTTTTTTCATTTATTTATTCATTTCATTCATAGCAACAAATAAAATAAAAATATGTATATAAAATAAAATACATTTTAAACAGAGATGATGAATGAAAGGGCACAGAAAGAAGCAAAAGCTTATGATATCTGCCCCTTATCTACACAAATTGTTCACTTCCAGTGTCAATATGACATTGATCCAACATCTGTAGGTGCCACAGGACTGTAATAAACAGATAAATCGTTAAGACAGCTCAGAGACTAAATCTAACACACTGTAGAAACATAAAAAAAGGCCAAGCACTGTTTCTGTGACCATGTGTCTGTTCCTCTGTGCCTTTAACCCTAGAAGGTGATGGTTTGGCTTTAGACTGTGTCTGTGATGCTTGTCTGATGGATGTCTGTCCTTCTGTTTGGCTCTTAGACACTTACTGGTGGTGTTTGGAGGTCTGCAGGGCCTGGAGGCCAGTCTGGACACGGACCAGAACCTGGAGGTGACCGACCCCAGCCTGCTGTTTGACCTCTACCTGAACACCTGTCCTTCACAGGGCAGTAGGACCATACGCACAGAGGTGTGTGTGTGTTGTTTAAAATAAAAGATTTATGAAAGATGTGTATATATGTTGTAGATATTGAATGTACACATCAAAACGTGTTTCACAACCGTGTCAACGGCAATGTGAATGATGAGACTAAGTGATACTAACACCCTGAAGACTTGACATCACTCGATTCCTTCAATCTCTTGATAGTAACCATGGCAAATGTACCAACATGAATTGTATCAAACATTTTGAAAAGGTTTTTTTTCACCCAGTTGTTTCAAATGGCTTTGGAAAGCTTCACTTCCCCCATCATTATTTCAAAATGTGCTTTTTATTCTTTAGTCAGTTAGAAAATGTTGGAGGATGATGGTTACCAGGAAATAGTACCTATAACTCTTATACGTACATGTTAAGAGTCAGTATAACATACACCGCTAGATTGCCATCTATGCTGTTAATATTTCATGAATTTACATGGACATAAGATTCTTTTTACATTTGCATTACTTTTCCAGGCCTGGAAATTACTATAAATTCTCTGACTTTCTCAGCCATGTTTTGGTGACATTTAGTACAGTTTATAGATCAATGTCAGTCTGCCATCTTGTGTCTTGTAAACTAAACTGGTCTGTCCTGTTATTCCGTTCCACAGGAAGCCATCTTAATCTCTATGGCTGGACTGAGACAGAAAATCAACTCAGCATTCACCACTGGTTCATAACAGAAAGGTGACAGAACTGAATTCCTGGACAAGATGAACCTCGTCACAGTGCCTCTGACAGTAATGACTGGCAACCAGCCCCAGGAGCGCTGGCTAATATGGTGTTCTGGATTTTTACTATCATTTGGCAGAATACTCATCATGTGAAAACAATCTCATACATGAAATGTGTTATTTCTCATTCTTAATGTTTGACTGGTATTTTATTTCAGTTGCATTGTATCTCTTGTTCATGGGATGCATTTTGTATCACAGAGAAACCTGTTGTCAAAAACAGTATGATCTATACTTCTATGATAATATGTAAATTAAAGTGAAATGTATTGGTACATAACATTTATAAAGAATAACCAAATATAACAACACATAAGTACACCAATAAATAACATAACATTCAGTTGTACCATTCTACATTAGCATGCCTCAGGATGCTACACAGCAAGCACAAGTCAAGCTGAGGCAAAGTATTTATGCTTCCATTTTGTGATTTCAAACAGCAAAAACGTGTCAATTCAGCACAGTGGTGTAAATGCCTGAGGCCCCATTCCAAACTTGAATTGAAACTAGTTGAAACGGTATCTAGACACTGATCACATGAAACACAGTGCTCAAACTCTTCATCTTTGGCGCTGTCTTAGTTTATCATCTATGGTTCGTATTCTAAAGATGTGGACTCAGTATGGGAGTGAAGAACATGATATGGGGCCTTGGAGTGAGACAAAATATATCGCAGCTAAGCATTACCTTAATATAGCACCAAACTGTTAGTTGACATTCAACAGGCATTTTGTTTCCACATGATTGGCATCTCAGTTAAATTATACTGTTAGTGGATCCATGAAGGGTTCTGGCATTCACTATTTCAAAATCAGATATCTTGGCTCATACAATCCACCGAGATAAGTGGGTAGTATTTCTTAAATTTTCTTGAATGCAATGTGGCAAGGAAAACAAAAAAACGAACATTAGAAATGTAGAAATTCATTTTGAAAACCATTCAGTATGAATTCATGTTCATTCTATTTACAAAAACACTTCGTTTGTCACATCCTTTCATTCATTCCCCTTAACCTTGTCGTTTAAGTGAATAATAGTTTAACTCTGTACTCTTTGTTTTTATAGCTTTCACGAGAAAGAAAACATTAAAAGTATCTGTTGACACAGTTCGACCTTTTACGTTCCAAGTTCGAATGCCTTAGTTGTTTCTCACACAGGAGGTGGTTCCCAACAAAGATGGCCACTAACTCTCATGCGATGGGGCAGAAGTGACACAGCCGATTTAATTCAACACGAGCAGCCCACAGCTGCATGTCCAGGCTTCATCATCTCTGTTGTGTTACATCATGGGGATTATAACTGCCTAACCCTCCATCTCTTCTCACCAGGTGGGGTGAGTGAAGGTGATGTTGTACTGCTTGGCCCAGCGAGCAAACACGTGTTTTTCTGTGATGAAACGGTGATGGGGGCCCCTCCGGCTCCGTTCGTTCTGGAGGTACATCACACATTCGTCTGGCCCTCGGGGTTTGTAATAGTGGTAGGGCATCTTCTTAGGCTGAGGCTTCCGTCTGGATGGGGAAAGGATTAAAGATGGACACGTTGGTGATCCTCTGCAGATGGGCAAATACAGCATTTCTCAAGACACAAACCTCTAGAGGAGGCAGAGACCTACCATGTACCTCTTTCCAAGAACCCTCACCCTAAAATCACTCAGTTGATACACATACTAAAGGCAAGGAGCACTGCATGTGAGATTGATGATGCTAAGTGTAAAATGAAAGTGCTGCTTGTTAATGATGGGATCATATCATGATGATAAACATGGCTGATTAACCAATTGCTCAGAGATGGCAGCAAACTCCTCATTACACACACAAACGAATGACTCTGTAACTGCTTCTCATTAATACAACATCCCTCCTAGGCATACCTAGATAGAATAGTTCCTTTTTCTATGTACTTACCCACAGTGGCTTGAAGGGACCATGCCATAGACTTTAATGTTGTCGCAGAGCTCTATGGCGATCACCATGGTGAACCACCCAGTGCTGAGCCATGACTGAGACTTCTGTCTGTTGAATTGCACAGAAAATCTTGTGACTAAATGTTTTCCTTTGAAGAATACGTGTTGAATGGAAAAATTTGAATTTGATGGGAAAAACATGATTTCAAGCACATCACAAGAACAAGTGGATTTACTGGATTTACACAGTGTCTAAACCGTATATTTGTGTGTGATTAAAAATCAAATGAATACAGATTTTCCTCACCTGTCTCTTCCTGTCTCCTTCTGAAATAAGTTGTCAAACTTGCGCATTTTATTGGGTGCGATGGTGAAGCTGGACAGGTTACTGTAAGTCATGCTGACCCTCTGGATCAGACGATACAAGGTGCCTTTGGCCTCCTTTCCTATCTTGGAAGGAGGACCCCAGAAAATAACGACCGTGTTTCCCATCCGGTTGAGAAACTCTCCTGGCCGTCGGGCCACCCGGAACACACTAGAATGAGCCACCACCCTGAGCGAGGTCCGATTCCCTACGTCGGCCTCATACCCAGAGGTAGGGGCGTCGTTCATGCGGATCACGCACTCCGTTCGGTCGATTTCAGGTCCGGAGCGGGTCCCAAGCACGTGGCTGGAGCTGGTCACCAGGGCACAGTGTTGGCAGTGGAGGGTCATGTTCTACAGACAAGGTGGAGGACAAATCCCCTTAGAATAGGACAATCCAACCAAAGATCTACCCTCATACTCATACATACTTTCATACTTTAGAATTTTCCTCTAATCCCAGTTATCAAACAACTATGCTTGTCAAAGAGCTAAGTCAGGGGTCGGCAACCCGGGTCATAGGGAGCCACTGTCCTGAAGGTTTTAGATGTTTCCCTGCTTTAGCACACCTGATTCTAATGGAGGGTAATTATGAGGCTTCCACAGAGCTTGATAACGACCCTTCATCAGAATCAGGTGTGCTGGAGCAGGGAAACATCTTAAATCTTCAAGACAGTGGCTCCCTATGACCAGGGTTGCCAACCACTGAGCTAAGTATTCAAATCAGGTATGTTGGATTAGGGTGGGAAGGGGAACCTTAGGCCACACCCACTGGCTCTTATGGAACAGTAGGGTATTCTGGCCTGCAGTATTATAACCTTGCATAACGTATACAGCTCAGGCATGTGCAGATTCAGTAACCATGCCAACATACCTTTTAAGTACTCATGCTGATCAGATATTAATGCTGGCATATTTATCAATTCTTACTGTTGGTTAGGGTTTATCTCATGAACTTGGAGGTTAGGCCCTTGTATCTAGTGTTTACCCCAGATGAGGAAACCCCTTGCAAGTCAAGTCCAATAGCAAAGCATTCGTTCCAGATAACATTTACATTCAGTCATTTATCAGACGCTCTTATCCAGAGCGACTTACAGCAAGTACAGGGACATTCCCCCCTGAGGCAAGTAGGGTGAAGTGCCTCGCCCAAGGACACAACGTCATGTAGCCACAGCTGGGAAACAAACTCGCAACCTTCTGATCATTAACCTAATGCCTTTATCTGCTGAGCCACGAAAAAGTAACACATGCCTCTTCTGCATGATCAAACATTTTACTTGAGGTGTTTCTTTGAATTATTGGGTTTTAATATTTGAATACCAAGTAAAACTACCTTGCTCTAATATTGACAGTCATTCAGTCAACATTGCATCAATTCTGGACATTGAAGGAGTTTCCCCCCGGGATTAATAAAGTATTCTGAATCTGAATTCTACAATTTCTACTCCACTAGTCACATGACTAGACCCAAGCAGTGGAAGCAGAGCTGTGTTACACTTGTGGTTGTTCTAAAAATAGGTCCAACCCAACTGTGTTGCATTCTCTTTCAATGCTTCAGTTAGTTATTGAGCAGCCAGACACTGTATATAACAGCAGAAAGAGACAAACCAGTGCTTTCTGCCCTACCTTATTGCCATAGACGGCCACATAGCCGTCTTTGCCTGCCCATTTCCTCAGGTCAGTGGTCTTGATGGAGTGGTGGTTGCTGGCCACGTGGAAGGGTCCAGAGATGATCTCACTCCCGCTGTTGGAGCTGTAGAGGATAAGGAGGGTCATCAGGAGGAAGATGGCCCCAAAGATCACCATCCTCTGGCTCTGCTGCCCCTGCTGAACCCATCGCAAACACGGTTACTGTCAGAGGGGAAACTTCACCCCAGGCGTGATTGATCATAGGCATAATAGGCTGCAGTCATGTACAGTATCCTGACTTAATAGACATTGATCTACTAACCACTCCCAGAAGTCCATCTTACCTTATCAACCAGCCTCTGCCCCATATTGGAAAATTAAGCTTACATCACATGTAGCTACATCCCAATGTATGTGCGTGTGTCATCACACCTGAAAAGAAATATGATTTTTATCAACATAAACACGTTTAGACATTCGGAGATCATCCATGATGGAGAAACTGTGCTGAGCAGACTACCACGGGAACCCTTTTCTGCATTTACCCATCAATTACAGGCCATAAAAAAGCAGTAGCCTGTTGAGAGATTGGCGTTGACCAAAACTGGAGTTGCTGACTGACGGAAATAAACGTGCCTATTCGTAAGTCTCTGGAACAAAATCCTCAAAACCTGGCATTTTAAAACGGCCAAAAAAGCTAAAGATGTATAGCATTGCCGAAAACTGACGCAGATTCCCTATGGGTCTCGCTGGTCATGTTGCTCAATGCAAAATGAAACAGCTTTATTCACAAGGTACCATTTATGCATTCTACGTTTAAAGAAAAATCCTTTAAAATCTAATAACTTGATAATCCATGGCATAGCTCACCTATTCAGCGAAGCATTAGTATGTATTTCATGCATTGTTAAAGTGTGATCCGCTGCTCTCCCATCTTCGTGCATCGTTGTAGGAGGGGTCTCGCTGACGTCATCAAATTAGCCTCACTGCAGTGAAAATACAGAGTGATGCTGTTTTACTGTGCTTAGTACTTATCAAGCTCTAATTAAGGGGATTTTTAAGGATCCGATCAGCATGACAAGAATCATACTTTATACTGTCTATAACCGTAAAGCTATTCTTGAAAAAGGACCACGTTTTACTTTATAGAGATACATATGTATACATAAATACTTTTATTTCCAATATTTGGAGTCACTCCATGTAAACATCTCACAAGACAAATATTTGGAATCAACCACACATTTCAAACAAAATGTTTAGAGCGGGTTGTAATTTTCTTAGAAAATTTCTTAATAATTTCTGCAGCAACACTTTTCCCCACAACTTCGAAAGTACACACACAAAGTATTCTTTGAAATGGCCTGTGGCATCTTAAAACACCGATCGCATAATAATAGACAAGATAGATTAGGTATAACACCATGAACAAACGGGAGATATTTCACTCCTGTATATAGAATAAACCTTTGCAACAAGATTCATGAAGACAAAAAATGGTATTCGGTCAAGGTTAAAACTACATTATAAAATAAACCAAAAAGGCACAAACACCACCACCTGTGGATGAAATAATCTCATAACTAAACAATGAAAAACGTTCAATTCATAATTATCCTATGTAGCCCTGGACCACTCTGTCTTGCAGTTAATAGGACAGCAGTTTTTTTTGTGAATCACTAATAAACAAGCAAATTACATTCAGTTCATTTAAGACAATGTTTAGAGACATTCTGCATTCATATAAAACCATGTACATAAAAATGTCTGGTGCAACAAAATATGAACTTCGGTCCAAAGACCATAAGTTACCAGAGTAGTGTAAAATACTGTTGTAAATGAATGACCAATAAGTCATACAGCATTGAAGCACTACGAACACAACAAAATAAAAGGACAATAAAGGCACCATCGATTGTTTTAAATATTCAAATGTGGTTCACTATTATTGGAATGTCCAATAACAGGATTGAAATAGTCAGAAAGATGCCATTATGAGGCTTTGAAGAGGATACAAGTCTATCACCAAAATATGGACCTCTCGCAATGTTGGCAGTGAAATCTTCTGTTATGCTTAGAACCATAGATGCAACATCATTAAGGTTCAGTTTCATCATCAACCTAATCAAAGGGCCATTCTAACTCAAATATGACCAGTATGCCGTTACGCTGTATTCAGAGGAGGATCAATGGACACAGTTAGCCGTCCTTTCCTCTGTGCTCCGGATCCTGCAGTCTCCAAGATGGATGTTTGAACGCCATCTTGTGGTGCAGTGCCCACCTGGCATAGATGGTCTTCTCTGTGATGAAGCGATGGCCCCCGTGGCGTGCGCGTTCGTGCACGCGGTACATTCGGCACTCGTCTACCCGACTCCTCTCGTAGTAGTGATATGGTACAACGCTATGATTGGCACGGCTACACAGACAGAGGGAAAAGGGAGGAGTTTTCGTGAACGTTTAATCTTTGATATTCCCTGGAGCTAAATGAAAATAGAGCAACAGTATGCATGCATCAGTTTGAATTTGATTGGCTTGGCAGATGCGTCACCTGCAGTAACTGTCGTCTATCATGCCGTAAACATGGATCCTGTCACAGACGTCCATGGCCAGGATTATGGTGAAGAAGCCTGTGCTGAGAAAAGCCCCCGACTTCATCCTGAAAGAGATCCAGCATGGCAGCAACTGTCAGAGTTTGGGTTCAAACACCTGAGAGCAACAGTCGGAAATAATACGGTCTCACTCTACCTGTTTTTACCAGTCTCATTCTGGAAAATACTGTCACAGTACTGGATCTTCTCCCTGGTCACGACGTACAGCTTTGCCTTCGGATACTTCCTGGCAACCTTCAGTAGGACGTTGAAGACACGCCCCTTCCCATCCTGTTTCATGTTCCTCTCAGGACCCCAGAATACATAAGTGGTGTCAGCCAAATGATTGAAATAGTAGGACTCGTTTTTGAGCAGCAGGGGCACGCTGGTATGGGACACCACGCGCAGGCTGGTCCGGCTGCCAACGTCCCTTTCGTAACCGGATGTGGGCGCGTTGTTCATGCGGATGACGCATTCCGTCTTGTCGATCTCCTCCCCAAGGCCGGCACCCAGCATCTGCCCGGAGCTCGACACCAAGGCACACTGGCTACAGTGCAGGTTAAGGAACTAAAGAAAAAGAGTCACAGGCAGGACAGATATTACACATATTTACATAATAATAACAACACAGTTATAAGGAATAATAATAATAATATTGAACGTCATAATCTGACAACTTTCTGAAATGGAATTCCTCCTTGGCCCAAACTTGTGACATTGAACAGTGAATGTTGTTGCTTCTCAGTCAGCCCCCCTCGCCCTGTGCCCACCTGGTGCATCAAGTCAGCACTGATCCTTGTGTACCCCTGAAGCCCTGTGTTGGGCATAACAGTGGAGCCTTCTGAGTGGATCAAGTGGCCATACCAGAACAACACGAAGAGGCTGATGACAACAAGAAAAAGCCAACGGATCCTCTGTGAGGGAGAAGAGAACGAGTTACCTTCACGAAGCCTGACCAGGCCAATCAAAAACCTGGGCAACGGTTCATATTCATGTGAAGGAACTAGGAACTACTGTGAAAACAAGGAACTGCTTTGTCATTCAAACGGGTTACGTAACAAATGTATGGGGTGTGGCTGTTAAGGATAAATGGATGTTATATTGGGTAGTTCAAGTTGAATGTTGACACCCACTCACCCAATACCCCCCATACCAAGTCTCATTGGTGCAATAACCTAACCACCAAACCTTTGTTAAGTGTAGCTGGCGGTGTCTACAGTGTTGTTACAAAAGGTAGATAGTGAAACGTAATGCAAAGTGTTTTCAAAAGCTGTTCTCTCACCATATACTTCATCTCCTTCTGAGACAAGGCAAGGTCCCTGGTCTGAGGCTCATCACCACCCTCACCGATAGAGACGAGATCAGCCAGGCTCACCTGTTGGAGGGGGAGATGCAGTTTGGTCAAACATGGTTAAAGTTCAGCCATTAGAAAGTTGTTTGTCGATGAGCGCCCCCCACTTAAAGGCTTAGCTGCTAACGGGCCACCAAAACCCTCCTATCGATGTTTAACAGTTGCCGGATCATTTCAGATGGCTTGTCATGAACGAGGACAACAGAAAACAGACGAATATTTTACAAACAAGTGGAAGACCTGTACATATTTCTAACCTCATCTCTTCAATCGTGCGGCTTGTTTGTTTGTTCATACGGTGCAACGCACAACCTAATCCGTCGGAGAACACCCACAAACACAATGGTTCCCATGTGCAGTGACAGACAAGTAGGCGTAACGCACACCTACATATGAAAATACATAAATAAAACATCAAGGTGACACGCGTATTAATTTATACAAATATATATGTACAGTGCATCACCAGCAAAAAAGTTACTTAAAAATACTTCAGATTCAATGTTATTGTCATTACACAGGTACAAGTACAGGGTAACGAAATACAGTTAGCATCCAACCAGAAGTGCAAAACAGTTAATCCAACAGAATATAATAAATATGGGTACACTCAGAATATACATAGTATGAACAGTATAATCAGAATATACAGGGTATGTACATATTCAAGTGATTTTAGACAAATGTGCAGCTGTATGGTACAATATACTACAGTATTAAACAGAAATTAAACATTAATGACCGGATTGCATGTATGTACAGTTAGTGCAAATGATGCAATGAGCAGATGTGCAAAATGAACAATGAACAGATGTGCAAAATGAACAAAAAGTATTTAAAGTATGAAGTACTGTTGTCATTCAAGAGAATGGAATAAGCTTAATTAAGGCTTAATAAAATATTTTAAAAAAAGTTATGTTAATATGGCCCCAGAACAAGACATTGGTGTAGAACCATCCAATTGGATGGAACGATGTGATGCTGCAGGAAGACCTGATGGATGTCCAGCATAATGGTGAACTAAATAAGGAGCATTATCCTAGAGAGAGAGAGAGAGAGAGAGAGAGAGAGAGAGAGAGAGAGAGAGAGAGAGAGAGAGAGAGAGAGAGAGAGAGAGAAGAGAGAGAGAGAGAGAGAGAGAGAGAGAGAGAGAGAGAGAGAGAGAGAGAGAGAGAGAGAGAGAGAGAGAGAGAGAGAGAGAGAGAGAGAGAGAGAGAGAGAGAGAGAGAGAGAGAGAGAGAGAGAGAGAGAGAGAGAGAGAGAGAGAGAGAGAGAGAGAGAGAGAGAGAGAGAGAGAGAGAGATGAGAGAAAATGGGACCAAAAAATAAATTAATAAATCAGATTCAGGGCTTGTAGGGACAGGGGCAGAAAGAGTGATGATGATTGAGAGCTGTGGGACCTGCCGGGGACAAGGAGTTCAAGGATGGCTGGTTTTATGGGCAGAGAGGAGGAACCTAGAGGAGGGGAGGTAGAAGGATAGGGAGAAGCCTTGGGAAGAAACTGTCAAATAAATTATCCTCTGTAGAGATTGTGTCTGTGCATGTGCTACATCCAGCACTCATACCTTGCTTTTATGTGAGGCTAGTTGCTCAGTGAGCTGGCTGAGTTTGTAAGAGCCCAAAGAGATTGTTTGTGTTCATCTGACAATCCTGTGTAGACTGATAGTGTAAACAGAGACTGTACAGCTCAAAGTCCGCCATGACCTCCATGTCTTCCCGGATCAGTGCTGGCTTGACGTTGTGGGGGGTAGGGTCCTGTATAGGTCATGTACTGTGTGTTGATTCATTGCTACCAGTTTGGTGGAAGTGTAATGTTGTCATCATGGGTTGATGGACCATCCTGCTCAACAGCCTCTTCCCATTGGTCATTTCAGAATCAGAATCTGAACAAGTGCTGACAAGAAACAGAATCTAGTGCTGTTTTATGTCCTCTTCAATAGTGTTTGATTACCAAAGCACAACAATGAGTTCAAACATTGAGCATATAGGCCTTATCACGGGAAGCGATTGATATTCCACTCTTATATCTGCCACCCTGCCTGGAAATGATTCTGATTCTGATTATTATCTGGCATAATGAAGCTGAGTAGAGATAGGAGCTCTTGGAGCTTCCGCTGCAGAGAAGCCGTGCCTGAGATACAGAGGCAAAATACAGAACAGCTGATGCTTATCTCCAAATTGCTGTTTAGCTTAATCAATACTGGCCATTATCAACCAAGGTGGCCGACACAAATGCAGAAACAAGTGTAATCTGCAGTGCACTGACATAGATGGCCGCGAGGTGGCGGTAATGCAGCGATCTCGTGTTCTTCAGCTATCGTCAAGCAGCACATTTGAACAGGAGCTTCTGGAACAGGCTGCGGTCTCTGCCGGCTGCCGATAGTGCAAGTGTCCCTGTCAAGAGGAGGGATGGAGAGGCGGAAGGGAAAGAAACCAGGCTGCTAAGGGAACCAGGCCAAACCACGTAAAGCTCCTCTCTAAGTCGTCTGCCGGACCTGGCGACCGCTTGATTACCATGAATAATGAATGTATCACAGGTTCAGCTTACAAGGACCTTTTCAGGTTCAGTCAAACGCTGAATATAGTCTCATTATTGGAGACCGCAAGGGGTGACTTACATGGCACCCGGTTTAACAAGTTATCCACTAACTCAGATAGATAATTCCAACAGGCACTTAGAGCTAAGTGACTCCAATGCAGCAACGAACCCGGAGCTGAAACTGCAGACCGCTCGACTCGAGTGCAGTTTTATGTCCTCTTCAATAGTGTTTAATTACCAAAGCACAACAATGAGTCCAAACATTGAGCATATACAGTAGGTCTTATCATGGGCAGCGATTTATATTCCATTCTTATATCTGCCACGCTGCCTAGAAATGATGATGTTAGTTGGTATTCCATCAGTTTTTACCTTTTCGTCCTCCACTGACACTTAACACCAAGAATGTCCATTTTGTCCAATTTAGGACCCAATGGCACACAATATGAAAGATAACAATCTCAATAGGGTCAGAGATTACGAATCAATAGCTGCTCAATAGCAGGAGATTGTATACCTTAACACAGGGGTCCCCAGAGCTAGATAAAGACCCATTCATTTGAATCAGGTGTGTTGGAGCAGGAAAACATCTAAAGCATGCAGGACAGCGGGCTCTGAGGACCAGGGTTGGGGACCCCTGCATGAATGTATACGAATCTCCCGCATTAACCTGCTCCGACGAATTATGTTCTGATTCAGGCAGAATCCACTTGGATTCTTTATATAGAAGCAAGCGGAGGAGCTTCAAGTAGGAGTCACTGAGTGGGGTTGAGTTGGTAACACTGTCGTATCACACTCGTCTAATAACCCTCACCAACGTCAGTACGACAGTCTATTTCAGACCAAGAACGCTTCATCAGGAAGCAGGGGTGGACTGGGACAAAAATTCAGCCCTGGCATTTTCTGTCCAGACCAGCCCACTACATTATCAGCGGACACTACATAGAAGTCCACTAATCTCGCGGCATCTTCTCTCATGCATACTACAGAGGAGAGTCATATTCCTTGATAGCAGTTAACAAATAAAGCACTTAACTATGAACTCAACGACTAAAATTGACAGCTATAGCAATCAATCAATCAATCTTTATTCATTATGGTGTCAAATCACAACAGAAGTTATGTCATCATGACTAGGGGTGGGACGAGACTAATGGGAAGAACCCTTAGGCTACCCTTTTAGTTTTTAGTATGTGACTGTGAAAATCTTTTGGTGTAAGCCCAGCATTAGTTAAAACCAGACTCGGACAATAATAAAAAAAAAAATATCCTCACAAATAATCTAAATAGAAACATATTACAGACAGTAGCAGCAGTACAGCTGAAACTCACTCAAAGGTGACTCAGTCATTATGAAACCATAAATAGAGAATTGGGAAGGAAAAAAAATATATACAGTATGTATATATATATATATATATATATATATATATATATATATATGTAGCCATGTAGCCTTTTTGTGAATTAGTGACACTTAGTGAACACATTTATCTGTCTTGAAGGATGACTTAAGTCTCAAAAGAGCCCTAAGGCCTACCTGCATAACTGTTAATTGGACTTTGTTAACTGCTATCAAGCAATTTGACTCTCCTTTGTAGTATGCATGAGAGAAGATGCCGCGTGAGATTAGTGGACTTCTATGTAGTGTCCGCTGATAATGTAGTGGGCTGGTCTGGACAGAAAATGCCAGGGCTGAATTTTTGTCCCAGTCCACCCCTGATCATCACAAAGCGAGTATGAATTCATATAACATTATAAGACATACTCAACAAATCATAGACTTCTCAGTAGCCAAAAAGTGGTGAAGTGGAGGTAGTAAGGGAGCAAATCCTTGAAAATCGACGCAGGGGGAACAACTCCTCAGGTTCTCACATGTCAAGTGGTCAACCTGAGAGGGAACTGGATACATTATTCAGTCTCTATTCATCACAAATTAAGTATGATTTTATGAAACATAAAAAATGATAAACTCACCATACTAGAGGAGACTCAACAGTTAAACTTTGGTGCAGTGAGGGCAGAGAGTGGAGGCAGAGGGAGAGCAAGTCCTCGAAAGACCAATAATATGTGTCGATGCTGGCAACACACTGCAGCCAATCGGCCAGCCTAATTGGAGGGAATTTAGAGGACATCAAAACAAAACAAAAAAACATAGCGGACCGGACCGGCCCACATTGGGTCAACGACCCACCTGGACGATGCCCGGTATGCCAGACGGCCAGTCCACCCCTGTCAGGAAGTGCACGGTCTTCTGTTGATAATTGCCCTGGTTCAACCCCAACCCAGCCTTTACCCTTGATTCTGGATTTGTACTGTCAGAGGAATGATGGATGTAGGCTTACCTGTCTATCCGTCATTGATGTTGAGTGAGGGTCTCGGTTTGGCTTCTTGGCCAGAGAGCATCACAGACAGATATATACTGGCAGGATGATGTGTCTGTACACTCAGTCAAATCATGTTAACTACAACCTGAGGCTCCTGACGGGCCTATTCCACAATAATCTTCAAAGCTAGAACACGAACACCCTTCTGTACAAAAGAGGTGGACTAATGGTGCTGATTTGTGGAATATTTCGAGTTTGTGTCACTACTCATCATTACATTAATCTTTATACAAGTACTGCAAACATGGTCACTGCACCTTTTCATTGCTTTGAATTGATCACATAAACTTAGTTTTTCTCATTCGGTTTCCACCCACCAGGACATATCTTACCCAACATCAACCTTTTACCCCTGAGCAGGATTAGCACATGTGCACCATGATAACACTAATTAAACCCACAGCAATTAAACCCATATTTAAGTCAATTTATATATATCACAAATTTCTAATCACAACAGCAAGCAAACATTTAAACAGCATTTTAACTTAACTAAATATTCAAAGTTGTGCTTTGGTGCTTCTCTCCTGCTCAATGGGCTCACCCAGTGTTGAGGCAGGCATCAACAGAAAATCAAGCCCTTTGTTGCCTTTCTCATACAGGCTTGCCAGGAAAGGCAGTTGCCTGGATGGTCCTCCACAAACCCCAAACAAAAGCAACATTTGAGCCACGTATCCAGTCAAAGCTACACAACAAATGAATGAATGACAGACAGACATTAGAATGCAGATATACTGTAGCTCCCACATACAGCAGAGGGAGGAATCTACATTCTGATGTGGACTTGTGGTTGTGACACTTGATAAATGTATTCATTCTAATATCATAGGCAAGCCAGGTCTCATCACTCAACATGTTCTCAAACTCCGTCATGCTCTAGAAGATGAATGGACCAACACTGCATCAGCGTTCCAAAAGATGAAGGTTGTTAATAACTGTGGCATTAGTTCAATATCAAAATCCCACAATGACACGTTTATCAAGCAGGTGTCTATATGCCCAGAGGTGTCTACATACCATTGGCCATAGTGTATGTATTTGAAAGGTACAGTATTTAAGCTCAGAGGCCAGAATCAGCCAGGCGTACCCTCACCCCTGACCAGGCTGGGAAACCTTCACTGTATCATCCTGGCTCTTCCACCCAGGGTCCAGACCTTCCTCCTCAGAGCTCTCCATCTGATCACGTGACGTCCCAAAGGCAGACAGGCCAATTAGAGGGCCGGCAACTTCTCCCCACACTGACCGGCCCTGCTTCGTATCCGAAATGACAGCTAACAAATGATGAAGCAGTGTGGCGCTTTATCATCCTGGTCAGGGAAATAAACTGGTAACACTGTGGTTGGAATCCCAGGTGGGGGCGAGAGCTTTTCATGTCCTTGAGCGAAGCACTTAAGCTTCATTGCTTCAGTAAATCTCCGGCCCAACAGGAATGACTCGCATAGAGATCCCACTCAATTCATGGGTCCATTTTCCATTACTTTCAAGGGTACTTGATATAATTTTACATGACAAAACTTCATGAATAAAGTTCAAACTAAATATATCCTGTTTCAAGCTTTTACCTGTGTTTAGTTGTACTTCCCTGCTTTTATGTTACAATAGCTTTGAGTCCTGGGTACCTTCAAAGCAATTACTTTTACATGTATTCATTTAGCAGACGCATTTATCCAGAGACTTACAAGAGAGAGCTTTACCAAAGAGCATCGGTCACTAAGCATAGCAATGTGATCATAGCAGGAAAACATGATTATGAAACATACCTCATGAGAAACCAACAAGTTCCAAGTGAAGAGCTATAAGAGCATTCAGCTGAACAGTTGACAACTTTTATTTAAGTTTACAAACAATTATACTTTAACCAAAAGGAAACGATGAACCCCAAAACTTAAGCAATACAAGGTAACCCATGGGACCAAACAATCTTATTTGTTTGTATTGATTACAGAAAGACAGCTTGCGTACGATACGGTGCCTTACTGAAAGCAGTCCTGCTTCTTGTTTCTGTAGTGTAGTTTACCATGTTGCCATCCTCTCTACCTTCACCTCATCTACTGTAACAATCCTCTGCATCCCTTCTTCCTGCCTCTCTTCTTGCCTTTTCAAGAAGTCCAAATATTAGATCATTCATGAAGCAAATCCCAATCCCAATGCCTACATTTCAATTGAAGACTGAGTAGAAACAACACTTTAATAAACCAACAAGAGGTCTGGCTTAACACTGTATTACTAAACTTTCATGTGAAATGGAATGGATCAAAAGTATCATGAACATAACCTTCACAGCCCTTGATAATTTTGAAAAAAAAGATGCAGATACTGATAACTGAGTTATGGAGCATCTGCCAGTAGGGGTGTAATAATATATTGTCATATGTATCATTGAGTTCTGGCAATTCTTTTAATGACATGATGTCCATGTTATCCCGCTGGTTACTAACATGGAACCTAATCTGCACCTACGTCACATGTGCATGTACAGAAATTCCTTAAAAATAAGTTGCCAATGGAACGTGAACATTGAAATAGCTGTTCAGCAATCTGAATTTCAGGTTGTTGTTTTTATAAATATGCATCCTAAACCTACACCCTTGAGTATCAGTTTCTTAGTGAGTTACCACCTCCTCCCTCCCCATTTAAACAGGTGGGGCTCTCCTTCCCAACATCAGGTGTCTGTTCCATTAGCAGACGTGACTGACATGTACTAATTATTCACCGTGGCCTTTTGCACTTGAGTGCCAATTTATTTATTTATTTGTAGAGAAATGCAATTGGCTAAAGTGTCCATTACATTAATTACCCGTTGTAGTCCCAATTCAAAGTTATGCTGCTTTAACCGTATAGTAAGCACACGACACCGATCAGGCATATGTATCGTTGACTTAATTCACTTCAGGGAGGATCTATGATTTAGAACCTTATGAGTTATGATTCTGAAACGTCTAGTACGTTTTTGGACCACTGATATTTGAGTGAACCCATTATCAGGGCTTTTAAGTTGTTTCCAAGAACTAGCGTTAGAATAACATACCGGCCAACGTCTGTGTCTGTGTGTGCTGGTTGTTTTCTGATTGGCTTTTATATCTTTAATGTCCGTTAATTGCATAATTCAGGACAAGTTATCCATTAGTTGTCAGTGAGAAATACACGGTGCTGCGTGGAGAGTGAGAAATGGCTGAAATGCGTGAAACTTTAAATCCTGTCATTCACTCAGAGAACATGTAGGTTTTACTGTATGTTTTGTTTGGAAACTGCACCTTTCTTAATAGTCGGAGAATAAAGTTAAATTAAACTTCAAAAACTGTCCCAAAGGAAAAGTAGAAGAAACTAAGACGTTTTGAAAACCTGGATAAATTCCTAACATGCATGAAGGGTTTCAGGGTCCGTTCAGCAATGATCTTCTACTTAAAGATCACAGCAAACATATATTTTACTTTAATTTAATCGACTGCGGCTGTATACAGAAATAACTCATGACATACATGAGGAATATATTCATTTGCTACATTACTTAGATTAATTTTGCTTAGATAACTTTGCTTCCTGCAAACGAGTACAGCGTGTGACGTCAGGATCTGGTGTCCAATCAGAAACAAGTGCGCATTGCGATCTTGTGTTGAAGAAATGATTTAAAGGGGAGGTGAAGGAGACCTGAAGTCACTTTCCTCAGGACCTTGGACAGTTCCATCTCCTTAGACCAGTTGGAGAGGAGACGTATTCATCATGAAGAAGCGATATGAGGACATATCGTCTAGACCAGTCGTGTCAAAGTCGTGCCATTGAGGGCCCAAGAGGGTGCAGGTTTTGGTGTCAACCAGGCACTACAACCAGCTGATTTCACTAATGAGTTTCTCTACTTAGTGAAATAAGCTGGTGTAGTGCTTGGTTGACGTGAAAACCTGCACCCTCTTGGCCCTCGATGGCAGGAGTTTGACACCACTGGTCTAGATGTAACCTATGCGATATCGTTCACAATAAATTGCAATAGGCAACTGCACCAGAAAAGTCAATGGTTAACATGGTTTGAGGAATAAATACCAGGGTACGAATATGAGAGGTCTCTTTCTGAATGTAACTTTGCTCAAACAGAATTGGTTGGTGCCACAGCACAAAGGCATGTGTATAATTAGCTTCAAGCTTTGCTTTATGGCCCCCTGATGCTCATTTTCAAGAAGTATAGAAGAAGAAGCCCATATTTCCTCCGTGTGATATAACTCCTCCATTCCCTTGTTGTCTCAGCCAGCAGCCATCACATTCATCAGAGGGCTGGGACAGGTCCCAATATTGGTCCCTGAGTCAAGATGGAAGTCATGTGACTTTTGACCAATCAGCTCTGGCCCTGATTAATGTTGCCACACTAGCTGTGAATTTGGAATGAAATCATATTGTGAATCGACCATTAGTCTAAATTATAAAGACTTTGTGGAAGTCAGCAGTGAGCAAGTCATTGTTTTTGGACAGAATACAAGAGAAGAGAAGTTCCGTATTACACATCAACATTCTGAAAGGTGCTTTTACGGCTCTGTAACTATCTTATAAGGTAGTTTTTTATTGTTTTAAGCAGCCCAAACGTCCATTCATTTAATTATAATAGTTATATTATTGGCTAAACTGTCTCATATACAGTAATAACTCGTCTATTTTAGAAGATGTCACTGAATGATTGAACGAATAAGGTATTGAATCCATACATCAATGACTGTAAATTAAATTATATTTCAAGGGGATTCAATTGTTTCAGGCCTACATCTGAAGGGACTATTGTTTTTCTCTTGTCAGTCTCGTTGAAATAAAATAGACTATATCCCTGCATAGTACTCTAGGCTATGTTACCTGTCAACAAAAATAAAAAATCTGAATTTTTAAACAGATGTTTCAACCTTTCAAGTGACGTCACGCCAGTTGTTTTGGTGTCCTCTATCCAATCAGATGCGTCAGTCACTTTCTACCGGAGCCGAAATGGGTCAATTTATGCACCGTACCCATCATCCCGCACCCCTGATCGGGTGCACCGTGTTACCCCACTGCTGCTTTAAACGGCAGCACTGACATGGAAACCCCATTGCAGCTGCAAAACGATTTCTTTCCAGAACAGCAGTTCCAGCCCTGTAAGTACCAGCAGCACTACTGCGGACCGGAGGACCGGTTCACCAGGCAGCACTGCACCTGCCATAACTGGACCTGCGATCCCAGGAAAAGCCTCGTTTTTCACGGGTCATCACCGACCACTGTCGGAACTTTAAGGACCCCATCTGTAACCTCGTCCAAGCAAGGCGGTCAGTTCAGCGTTGGTGAGTTCACCCCCTCCAGTCATGGTAGTTCAACCAGGCAGCATCACCCTCCCCGTCAGCGATGCCCCGATCGGCACCCGGGCAGCCCGGGCAGCGGCCACCAAGAGGGGAACTCCTACCATGAAACAGCCATGAGCAGCTGCAGATACAACGGCGGGGTGATGAGGCCGCTGAGCAACCTGAGCTCGTCCCGCAGAAACATCCACGAGTTTGACTCCGAGTCTCAGCCTCTACAGCCTCTCTCTGCCGCAGACCCGGCGGACACCTTGATCTCTAAACCGGAGAACAATTCAACTACCCTGATGCCTTACGCATCCGGAGACGGAGGAGGGGGTGGTGGGGGCCACAGTGGCGGCAAATCGGGGAAAAAGAAGAACCAGAACATTGGGGAGAAGCTTGGACACAGAAGGGCCCTGTTTGAGAAGAGGAAACGTCTCAGCGACTATGCTTTAATCTTTGGGATGTTTGGGATCGTGGTGATGGTCATAGAGACCGAACTGTCATGGGGAGCTTATGGAAAGGTGCGTAACTCCATCCCATCATGTGCAGAGCCACATGCGAGTTGATTTCCAAGCATGTTCAAGGGGGACTTCTAAAGTGCCTCCTGATATTTCAACATATTTACATTGTTTCCATAACGTTGCTTATGGGTTCTATTGATTATGGGTTGGCTGGATAGGGATCAGGTCCAGGTGCTTGTGATCTCCAGCAACCCAAATAAGGCCTAAAGTAGTGACACATGGTGTCATCATTTTTTTTTTTACAGGTCAAATACATGAATGGAAACTTAGTTTACTTGAATGAAACCCAGGAGCACATTTCATCATTCTTGTGTCGTGTTTATTGTTGAATTGCTATAGTGTTGTTCCTCTCTTCCCAGGAGTCTTTGTATTCATTAGCGCTAAAATGCCTGATTACCCTTTCTACAATAATTCTCTTGGGTCTGATCATCATCTACCACGCAAGGGAGATTCAGGTATGTGCTTTAGGGTTTTTAAGTCATTAATATCTTAGACACATGTGGTATTTTCAGCATATGGGTACATAGCTTTATGTTCAAACACATTTGTCTAACAATGCATGCAGGCTTTAGAGCTGAAGTTGCGAAATCAGCGTGCAATACATCTATTGTTGAGTAATACTCAATTGACTACTGACTTTACTGACTCAAATGACTGACATTAAGTAGATTATTTTCAGATTAAGGTCACTTTCTCTTCAACAGGCGACATAAAATAATTTAAGGCATGAAATCCTATTACTCAATGATTGACCCATAAAAAGAGAGACCATACTGTATTAAAATGTGAGAAAACACACAAGTTAATAGATTCCTTCATCTCAGCCTACTTCAACATATTAACAATGTCAGCAATATAAAAAATAAAGGTTGGGTTAATGCAGTGGAAATACCCCCGTTGTAAGGGGACACACGAGCAGCTAAATGGGTGTAACGTCTGATGTTTTACATTTGTCAACCTCAACAGCTTGATGGTTTAGATTTCAGCTTCCCTTGACCTGCTTCAGCTCTTGGACAAAGCTCAGTTTTATGACCTTGCGTCAGAGCATTGTTGCATTACTTACGATGTTTCTTCTTGCAATTCAGCACTTATGTCTGGGTTGTAGGACTACTTAATTACAATGAAGAATGGCGACCCCACATGGTGTTACTCCCGGACATACAATAAATTATACAGAATACTTCTTGAAACGTCATCTATTTCAACAGCTTGATGAGAGTGAAATGAACAAAAGAGGAATCACATTTGCGAAAGATTGGGCCCCCAGATATGGGCACCTTACTGTAGATAAAAGTTCACTCAAGCACCATCATTTATCAAACCATTAAAACCATCTATGGAAATTACCAATCCAAAAGGATTTTTACTTCCTCTACTCAGTGATTTATATTACTTGTTACTTGTGTTAACTTTTAACTGTTTTCTATTCCTCTCTTGGCTCGATGCATATGAATTTAAATATTTTCAGAAGGATTTTGTTGTGAGATTTATTAATACAATGTCTTAAATAGAACACTTGTCTTGTGCACGCTTGAAAAAAAAGACCCCTGTTTCCATTAGGCCTTGCTGTAAAATGTAGGGCTACAATCCTCAAAGGTGTATCCATAATTGAAATAGTGCAGCAGTAAAAAGTCTCCTTTGAAATTGATTACTGTTGTATTTTGTCAAAATGACAGAAATTACCATATTTCGATACATCAACATCAAAAAGATCCACTGCATATAGTTCTTTGTTTGCTGTCAACATGATAAACTTCAATGTTGCAGTTGAATATGGTTTCCCTTAATTCATTTGTAAGTTTCAGGCACATATATATATTTATATTGTGAAGTACACATTCTCTTTGAGATTAAACAGTAATTGTATTAAAACCTTGCGAATGCCCAAAAAAATCTGCTTTAGCATTCTACATAAACGAATAACAACTATGTTCTGTATGTACAATCCTCCTTAGATTGACAATCGACAACAATCTTATTCATATGCACATTTTGTCTCTTCTACCTTGACTTTCTAACGGCATACACACTGTTATTACACATCTACACTGCTATATTGCTTCAAACTCCAGTTGACCTGGATGGTGAACTCCTCTGAAAGCATATACTCCCTTTTATTGCTACCTGCAGCGCCACAGTATTTAGTTGTGGCTAAAGTGTTAAGAGGTGGCAGAGATCGTTTCAATTAGAAGGTTTTATCCTCAGAAGGAAATGTGCATATCTGTATGTTCTCACTCATGCTTGTTTGATGGGGATACTTAGAGCCCCTTCCGCACACACACCAAACACTCCCATCACCATAAAAAAATAGATAATAATAATGTGAAGACTGGACAAAAAAGAGCTATGAATATGTTCCCTGGGGTGTTCAGTTTGTGTATTCTGCTAATGGATGGTTCTTTTTTTTCAGTCATCTCACATTGAGACTGACTAGATCGGTCTGAGCATGGGACATAAGCTGTCAGGCGAGGTACACAACTGGGACAGATCCTCGGCATTAAGATGGTAGTGATTGGTGAAATGGGGCTTCAAGCACATCAGATTTCTTTTCTCTATCTACAGATAGATGTCAGGTCCAGGATCTAAGGCGTTATCTCTCCAGATTATATTATACTTCCTTACTCTCTCTCTCCACATTCTCTCTCTCTCTCACTCCTTTGCCACCCAACAATTGTATTATTCAGCCAACCCCACCACGCTTTTTTTCTGTCTTTCTCTCGCTCCCTTTTTCTCTCTCCCTTTTTCTCTCTTGCTTTCACTCACCCTCAGCCCCCCCCCCCCCCCCCCCCAACCCTGCTGCCTCTCTCCCACATTCTGACTCCCAATCTGACTGTCCAATTAGAGGTTGTTGTTTCTCCCACTCGCTAGCCACACGCAACGCAGCAGCTTCTCTGGGCTGAGTGATCGTCTCCTCAGGTGCTGCTGCTGCAGCACGCCTCATGATGTCTTTTGTCGACAGCTGACAATCCATCAGTGCCATTGTGCGTTTTGTTTGCTGTTGTTGGCAGGAAGCTCTTTCAGGGGAACCTGTGAGCAAACCTGAGAGCGTGGAGCGTCAGCCCAGACGCCAGGACTTTGATTCGTCCTTGTCAACGGTCGTTATGAGAAACCGCGAAAACACCTGGATTCGCTGTCTCCTCAGATGAGCTTGTGTTTCCAAAAATTCCTCGGGTGCACTTCTAATTGTTGTTGTATTGGTTCTTCTTGCATAAAGACAACCTTGCCAGGAGCCAATTGAGTTGAGGGCACAGCTCGATTTGGGTGCCATCTGGTACGATCAGGATACTGCTAATAACTCATGTGTGGTGCTCGGAGATGTGTATTACTGCTCTCAAAGTGATCTTGGATGAGATGATTTTAATACATGCATCTGCCCCTTCACCTCCCCTTTTGTTATGATACCAAGTGAGATAAAATGAGATGTGACAACGTGAGGATTTTAATCCGAACGCCACACGTGTCCCAGCTGTGTGGATGACTGCAGAGCCCCAGTCTGTAGACTGGCGGTGTCCTCCTGGGGGGTGCATGTGTCAAGAGACAGACACTGTGTAACGGCAGGAGATGCTCCGCACTTCTCACAGACGAAATCTGTCCTCCACCTGATATGCCAGACGAGAGTCGGATAACAGCGCTGGCCGCTGAGTTTTCACTGAACAAACTGTCTTTGAAGGGCAGATATCCTCTGGCTCCCAAAGGGCTGAGGAAAGTACGGATGATTCATTGCTCACGTTTGGTAGAGAGCGTACTGCGTGTGCACTCATAGATGTAAAATGGATAGTTTCACGTGTTTACAATCGGAGCTCTTTGAAGAAAATGAGATGCGTTTGAACCTTTTTGGGTGGCTTCCGTTTTATTTTTTTGGCCAAACAATTTGGGTTGTGGAAGACCTCGTATTTTGAATCCAAAGAAAATGCACCCCATATAACTTCAGATTTATTTATTTACTGAGCAAGGTGGCCTTTTAGAGGCTCGCTTTGATACAATAAATAAACCATTGCATTAATTTCTAATCGGGATGAACCTCTCAACCTAATCCACTAATTAGATGGAGCGATTTCATTCTCAGCGACTAGATATATGTCCCCATCTCCACATTACACAGATTAAATATTGAGCTGGATTCCATTAGTTATATTGAGCAGCGTAGTGAAACCAGTAACCCACCCAACATGCACCGTGGATGTGCATCTGCCCTGAAACAGCCTAGCAAACAGGTGAGGAGGAAGAGATGCTGAGGAAAGATCTGACCGGAGGGACAGGGTGCAATTGAGTCATATGGATGCATATTATTTATTATACCCAGGCATGCAACTTTACTGTGATGAGCTGAGGGAATACTCCCTTAATGATTAAACAGTATTTGTATCCATCAGACGACAAGCCAACCAACTGCAGACCCTGGTCTTTGGCAGGAGGCTATAGTTTAAGAGTGATTGGCCTTGCTTAGAATTTGCCGCTAAATACTTTTTTAGGAGGTCCATTGTGCATTGAAGTACACTATGTTAACTGGCAGCCTCTTTGGTGTAAGACGGTTTTCTATATATATTTATGTGTGTAGTCTGTACGGTGTAAATGACACTCAGTAAAGTCCTCTCAGGATTTGAACTAACCGACTGCAAAAAGTATTGGCTTGACGAGAGCTGATTTCTAGGCCAGCCAGTCCTCAGTGTCTCATCTTTTTAAGGTGAATGATCACCCAAATGGCCACTTTTAGCCTCTAAAATGATGTAGTCACCTCACCCACCACTTTTCCCTTTTTCCATTTAGTTTTTAGCATGATTTTGACCTGGATCATCATTTACAGTACAGTACAGTGGAAGAAACCAGAGTGATTTGCAATGCAGCCAACCTCATTTTCAACATTTTCTCTGTGGAGAGGATCCAGTTTCCTCGCTCTCCCTCATAACTAGCAGTTGTGTGGAAGCCGTGGAATATTAGATGCTCATAGACAGAGAGCTCTTTGGTATTGCATTTCACGTCAGCCATTACCATGATTGGTTCTACCTACCGAGCGGGCTTCCCTTACGCAACCTGCATATGAATATTTAACCGCGTTGTTTTGAAGCAGCAAACTTTGTAAACGTTTTCTTTTGTCCGCGAGAATTGTCTCTAATACGGAGCAAACGCGTTCGTCCTCTGGGTCCCGACAAAAGATATTGTGTCCTGTTGTGTTTCGATGGCCGAACTCTGTAAGAGCCCGTCTGTCACGCAGCGGAGTAACAGCTTGTGTTTCCGTGTCTAAGTTACACTCCCTTGGACAGCTCATCAGTCTCTGGTTAGGGTTACACCATCTCCTGACAGATGTCAGTGCCTTCAGAGCGCTTGACGTTGCTCATTTGATATGTACAACAAGCTCCTGCTCGGTAAAAAAAATAAAAAAAAGATCTTCCACTGCAGGGGAAAATATAACCAAGGGCTCTGAAGAGTGAGGAGTGAATAATGTGTGGGTCTCATCATGCTTCACTTGCTTGTTGGGTCTCTCATCTAAAGTGCTGTGCAGTGAACTGTAGCCCAAAATGCTTCCCATCTATTATGCGTTGGACGGCAGTGGCTCTTGTATTTGCTGAATGCTGGGATGCTGTCACTAGTTGTAGTGTATTTCTGGTGTTGACTCAAATATCATCACCCTGTATTCAGCACCTGTCATGATTCATGTGGAATGCTATTGGTATTAGTTTGTGTATTGTGGGTGTCTATAGTATCAAGCGGCCTGTGGAATTTAAGGGGGGGGGGGATTTTAATTGATTCAAGATTTAGTAGTGTATTATCGCCAAACATTAATAACAATCCAGGTCATCTATCCCATTTTGCCTCTTGGAATTGTCGATCATTTCTCTTCTGTAATTATCATTTAGACTAAATAGAGTTAGTAAGCAGGACATCGAGCCCGTATGTGTGGCTTCACTTAGTTCTTGTCAAGTTCTTTGTACCCATTCAGTAGTCTGAATTATTTATTAGTTTATGTTCTTAACTGATGTGCCAGAAAATTGGGTTGATGTGTGTGATGCTTTTGTTGTTGAAGTTCTTCTTTTTTCTAGATGAATTGATCCTGAATATTCAATCATGTAATGTAGTTGAATCCAACAATGGGTAGTATACACAGGATCTATTTAAAGCACAAATTGCAGTTCGTTTTTGACAGCCAATTGAACCAGGCTGATAGAATTGTCTCCAAAGCCATGTCTCTAAATTTAATCACAAAGCTTCGTGGGCTGGGTTCAAGTCTAAATGTAGTTTGTAATTTGCATCCCCCACCCACCCACCCTTTATATTGAATGAATTCTGCAGTCACTGTGGATCTAGCCAACCAAGAAAGCTTTGCTGACGGCAACATTTTGTTAAATATCTCTACCCAGTTGTGACACCCCCGTATACAACCATAAGACCTTGAGGTGATTGAGTGTGGGGAGAAAAAAGCGTTGGGGAGGAGTACCGGCACTGTGTGTCAGAGAGAATGATTTGACGACTGTGTAGGAAACTAGTCGGCTCCATCGCATTTAATAATGATTCGTCTGCAGAAGGCACATCAAGCATGGGGGTTGGAGAGGCGAAACAAGGGAGGCCAAATCTGGAGATGGAAGTAGTTTATGTTACAGATCATAAGCCCAGTCAATCAAGTGGCTTGACCAGATTGTGGTGATGGTGGTGGGTTAGGGTTCTGGTCCCGGGTGTGAGCACGGAGCCATGAATCCTGCAGCTGGCAGACAGCTTAGATTAAAGGGAACGAGATGGATGGGAGGTTGAGGGATAAAAGATGGAAGGGGCCGCGGAGGCCAGATGATAGAGAAGAAAAAAAGAGAGGGAGAGAGACAGAGTGAAGGAGAGAGAGAATGAAGGAGAGAGAAGGGGATGCAGTAGGAGGATGAAGAAGAGTAATTAGACGTAGTGATCCCCCTGTCCCAACCGCAGAGGACTCTGCAACCTTCTGGTCAGTATATCCAGGTATTAAAAAACCTATGCTGAAGTAGGCTATGACAGATGTTCTCATCAGGATAGTGCTTTTTAGTTGGCAGTATATATGGTAATACTAAATATAGATATAATCCACTGTAACTACACAAAACTTTGTGGAGGCAATGCTTTTGGGTGGTAAGATAAATCCTAAAGGAACATTTCAGGCTTCAGATTGAGTATGTTAACTATCCCATTATCAAATAACAACTTTGTGCATTTTCCTTTAATATTATGAAACCGATTAGAGTTAATTATATCCAACCTAAAACCTCTGAACCCAAAAGTTTAATGAGATCGGAAATAGACGTCGGGGATAAGAAAGTTAAATGAGTTCCATGCTGTGTTCTTATGCCAGAGAAATACCATCACAATCTTGCTATCTAACCTTCCACTGCTTCTGTCTCCATGTGTCTCCTTATGGACAGTTATTTATGGTGGACAATGCAGCGGACGACTGGAGAATAGCCATGACATACGAACGCATCTTCTTCATCTGCCTGGAGATCCTGGTGTGCGCCATCCACCCCATCCCAGGGAACTACACCTTCACCTGGACGGCCCGCCTGGCCTTCTCCTACACGCCATCCAAGACGGACGCGGACGTGGACATCATCCTCTCCATCCCCATGTTCCTGCGTCTTTACCTCATCGCCCGCGTCATGCTGCTCCACAGCAAGCTCTTCACCGACGCCTCCTCTCGCAGCATCGGGGCCCTCAACAAGATCAACTTCAACACGCGTTTCGTCATGAAGACCCTCATGACCATCTGCCCTGGCACCGTGTTGCTGGTTTTCACCATCTCGCTGTGGATCATCGCAGCCTGGACTGTCCGAGCCTGTGAAAGGTGCCCTCCCATCTGCCCTTCATGCTCTATGCACTGCATGAAACATAGATAAGGCCAAATGCACCTACAGCAAAACATTCCTTTCTGCGAGACCCAGTGGCTGGATATAGCCTGATCCGCCAGATCCTCCATGTTAGTGGTTCTCAACCATGGTCCTCAGGGACCTCTACCCTGCATGATTTAGATGTTTTCTTGCTCCAACCCAACATGATTCAAATTAAATGGTTGCTGTTTAGCTCAGCAGAATCCTGAAAAGGACCATTCGTTTTAGATAGTTAGGGAGCAGGGAAACATCTCAAACAACCCCCCCATCCCCCCCCTGCCCCCCCCCCCCCCACCCCCCAGTGTTGTTGAGGACCCAGGTTGAGAATGGCTGCTCCATATGGTACGAGTGTGTTTGTGTGTGTAGTCTCATAAACACTAAGGGTCCTCAAAGCTTATCTCCTGTCAAATCATTTACCATTATTAATCAACAAATTCCTATTTTTGAAATCGTATTGGATAGCAGCTTCTGAATGATCATACATGAATAAAACACTTGGATGGACGTAATATTGTGCCTTGCACACACATATTCGAGTGTTGGCCTTTCTCTCCTCTTCCCAGCCAAAATCTGTTTGTTATGTTTTACTGTAGATACCACGACAACATGGACATTACCAGCAACTTTCTGGGAGCCATGTGGTTGATCTCCATCACTTTTCTAACGATTGGATATGGGGACATGGTCCCGAATACATACTGTGGAAAAGGAGTGTGTCTCCTGACTGGCATTATGGTGAGTTTGGAAGAAAAAAAACAACCTTTCTCTTCCACTGCTGCCCAGTCATATATTTGGGAGCTGTTTACAGCGATATGGTGCAGTGAGTTTTGTATCCACTCTGTGTTATTTCCCCAGGGTGCCGGCTGCACTGCTTTGGTGGTGGCTGTGGTTGCAAAGAAGCTGGAATTAACCAAAGCTGAAAAACATGTCCACAATTTTATGATGGACACACAGCTGACAAAAAGAGTAAGTCCATATCCCTTTGCTGGTCAGATTTTTTGTAAAATAAGGTTGTGTTCCCCTTGCTGTTAACATTTTTTGAATACTGAATATAAGGGCGGGCTGTCCTGTGCTTATGAACGACACCCTGTTCTTGCTGTCCTGTGCTTGTGAACGACACTCTGTTCTTGCTGTCCTGTGCTTGTGAACGACACTCTGTTCTTGCTGTCCTGTGCTTGTGAACGACACCCTGTTCTTGCTGTCCTGTGCTTGTGAACAACACCCTGTTCTTGCTGTCCTGTGCTTGTGAACGACACCCTGTTCTTGCTGTCCTGTGCTTGTGAATGACACCCTGTTCGTGCTGTCCTGTGCTTGTGAACGACACCCTGTTCTTGCTGTCCTGTGCTTGTGAACGACACCCTGTTCGTGCTGTCCTGTGCTTGTGAACGACACCCTGTTCTTGCTGTCCTGTGCTTGTGAACGACACCCTGTTCTTGCTGTCCTGTGCTTGTGAACGACACCCTGTTCTTGCTGTCCTGTGCTTGTGAACGACACCCTGTTCTTGCTGTACTGTGCTTGTGAACGACACCCTGTTCTTGCTGTCCTGTGCTTGTGAACGACACCCTGTTCTTGCTGTCCTGTGCTTGTGAACGACACCCTGTTCTTGCTGTACTGTGCTTGTGAACGACACCCTGTTCTTGCTGTCCTGTGCTTGTGAACGACACCCTGTTCTTGCTGTCCTGTGCTTGTGAACGACACCCTGTTCGTGCTGTCCTGTGCTTGTGAACGACACCCTGTTCTTGCTGTCCTGTGCTTGTGAACGACACCCTGTTCTTGCTGTCTTGTGCTTGTGAACGACACCCTGTTCTTGCTGTCCTGTGCTTGTGAACGACACCCTGTTCTTGCTGTACTGTGCTTGTGAACGACACCCTGTTCCTGCTGTCCTGTGCTTGTGAACGACACCCTGTTCTTGCTGTCCTGTGCTTGTGAACGACACCCTGTTCTTGCTGTCCTGTGCTTCTGAACGACACTCTGTTCTTGCTGTCCTGTGCTTGTGAACGACACCCTGTTCTTGCTGTCCTGTGCTTATGAACGACACCCCGTTCTTGCTGTCCTGTGCTTATGAACGACACCCCGTTCTTGCTGTCCTGTGCTTATGAACGACACCCCGTTCTTGCTGTCCTGTGCTTGTGAACGACACCCCGTTCTTGCTGTCCTGTGCTTGTGAACGACACCCTGTTCTTTTATCCATTGTCGCAGGTGAAAAACACAGCTGCAAACGTACTCAGGGAGACGTGGCTCATCTACAAGAACACCAAACTAGTGAGGAAGATGGACCATGCCAGAGTCAGGAAGCACCAGAGGAAGTTCCTCCAAGCCATCCATCAGTAGGTTCCACTTCCAGTTAACCCCTAAACCAGTCAGTAACTGGGATATTTGGTTGATGTGTTTCAGTACGTCCGAGTTGTGTTTATGATAAGAACCAGCTTCAGATATCTGAATTGTTTGACACCTGTAGCAATGGTTTGCATTTGTATTTCAGGAATTTCTTTTATCGTTTTTTGTCTTCTCACCTGACTGAGATATTGTATGGGGGAACCACTGTTCATGACCAATGTGACTGTACATATTTAGAGGTTGTGTATCACAGTCTTTAGAGGTTGTATATCACATAGATCTTTGAAAGCCAATGAGTGCCATGACAGATGTTGTGGGCAGGGCCTGTACTTCCTTTCATAATTTAAACTATTTCTCAAGATCATCTCAAGGCTACATCTCTGACTATTATGTATGCAGTCTTCTCAGCAGTTACAGGAAGGTCACAGCAGTAATCGACCTCTCTCTTCCGCCCTGTCCCTCTCTCCCTTTCTCTTTTTCTATCGCTCATGCTATCGGTCTCCCCTCTCCCTTTTCCCTACTACCGCCCCTCTCTCTCTATCACTCTTTACCCCCCCTCCCCCGTCTTCTCCTTAAAAGCTGCCAGCTCTATTCCATGTCACATTGTCTCCTCTGCATCCTCGTGTACCTCCAGCAGACAGAAGTCATACTGACCTCGGGGTCTGACATATCTAGCTTCTCTCTTTCCCTCCACATGATCAGACTTGTACCTGGCAGGCACTCTCTTAGGGAGTCTCTAGGGAACAACCTCCGGTGCTCTCAGGCTGGAGAACGCGTATCGATTTTAGTGACTCCGTTCTTTTAACGTGCCTTAACCCGATTAGGAGGTCCTTTATTAGTTCCTCTCTTGAAAGTGATAGACGGTTATACTGAATTTGGAAGGAATTATTTGCAAAAGCACCTTTGTATAGATGTTCTTGTGAAACACGGTGTTCTGTGCGTGTTAACAAGTTGCGTGTGGTCTCCCGTGTTGGACATTTGCTCGTCATATATTTTCTGTTATGAAGCCAAAGATTGAGAGTTTAGAACATTGGTAGCGGCATGCAGTTTTGGAGTTCCATCTGCTGCTGCAAGTCCAATGATTATTACTACTACTGCTGCGTTTAGGCTATTTGCGGGAGTGACATTTCATGTCAACCCACTTGTCACTTGAATAGCCGGAGTATGGGAAGCCTGCAGACCTAAGGAAATGATCTATAAAGATACATGTTCTGCATTAGGAAAGACACGTCTAGTCCTCTGTGCAAGGACATAGTGCCGTGTGTCACATCCAGATCGACTTCAGTATAAGAGTTCACTGTGCACTGGACTGTTTATGGAGAGACGCTGCCATGTTGTAGACCACATCGTATTGAGTGCCGACTCAAGCTTGAACTGAAGGGATGATTAAGCAGGCAGCATGCTGATGTGTTGTGGTTCCCAGTCATTGGCCACGGAGGCGGCCGGCCTTGCAGTCGGCGTGTCCTTCAAGTCGAGAAGAGAGGAGGAGGGGCAGGGGGGGAGGGGGGTTCGTCAGGGTTCAGTGACCTGTCAAGCGTCAGACGCAAATATGTCAAATCAAATATGGCCTTTCCTCGTCTGCTGGTCTCTGCCGAATCCAAAGTGAGAACACACCAAAAAAAGGTTGTGTAGCTGACTTGTAAACAGAGAAGCGTAATGGAAGAGGAAATGGTCCGAATGCTCTACCATCTCTCTCTCTCTTTCTTTCTCTCTCTCTCTCTCTCGCTCTCTCTGGCCCTGAACTGAGATGCACGGTTCAAGAGTATGTCCTCCACTGTTTCCTGTTTGGGGGATTTTATCAAAGAGCTTTGGCCCGACATACTCTGTGTCTGAAAAGCAAGTCCGGTCTGGAGGGGAAGGATCAGGGAAAGCTCTGGAAAGCAGCACTTCCCCTGGACCACAGAGTTACAACATCACAGAGGACTGGAGGTGATTACCTGTCTGGTGTGTAGGGGAGGGAGGCGGGCAGTGCCCGGAGGCCCGCAGGAGAGGGTGTTAGACCATTACTGCTCCTGCTGCTGCTGTTGAGGATATTACTGCTAGCAGGGTTTCCCTGAGCCTGGTTGATGTGATGGAGGCTGGCAGTGCAGCAGTGGGATGAGCGCTGCAGAACTCAGGCTCCATGCGACTGAAGGGTTCATCTGGACACGTGTCTTCTGACTGTTGTATTAATTCATTTGTCTATTTTATGTTTTTCTTTTTTTCCGGTTTGTATCAACACAATGCAATAGAGCTCGAAAGTAAGTCTTCGCCTCACACGTAGCTACAGATGTTGTGTGCATGCAAAACGAGAGCTTGTCTTTCAACTCAATGATGTGACTAAAAATTACACTCCCTCATATGATAAGTGAAATTCATAACGTCCCAACATTAAGCTTTCACAGGAAAAGCAACGTAACGTCGTACAACATCAGCATGCAGAAAAGGGCCATTTGTCAAGAATCTTCCGATTCATGTAAACACACGTTTTTTTTCCGGAGCTTTATCTTTCAACTGATTCAATAGCCTAATGATTAGAACTAAACACATGAAATATGCATTTCTTTTTACGAAAAACGTCACGCAATTCAGCTCTTGATGGTTTGACATCATTACACTACAACACTACACACATACAGCACCCTTGTTAGTCTCCTTCTGGAAAGAACCATACAACATTATTGCCACGAACATGAATTTCAATTATCGGTGATGGAGGGTGTTTTTCTTTCCATTGTTGCATGGATGTGATGAGAACTTTATCTTTAATCAGAAAAGCGCTGATTAAACTCCCTCAATGAACGGTGCTTTCGCTGACTGAAGGATGACCACTAGCACTCCCCCCGGAGAACCTCACTTCTATGGGCTTGGTGGATCATATATCTCCCCAGGTCATGTTTACCCCCTCCAACACCCCTTTCAATCATGCTCTCATCAAGCAGGGCCTGGGGGTCATCTTTCGGCTTGTGGAACCATTGTTGCGCCTGTAACTACATTTGCAACCACATCTCCATTTCTCTCTTGAATGACTCAATAACAGACGGGTGATTATGTGTTGGCTCCCATTGTTGGTGGCCATGTTTGATTCCCAGGTTTCATTGTTGTCGATATGCTTCAGTCCTCTCAGGAGCATGTGAGGAGTTCACCATGCTACATGTTTATAATTGGTTTCAGTAGATCTTCAGAACAATTAAAAAGAAAGGGTATGGCATTTTAAACTTGCCCTTAAGGGCAGCGTAAGCTGGTCAAAGTATCTCTGATGATATGACGTCCGAAAGGGTCGGAGGTCATTTAGCCAGGCTACTGTTTGTTCTCCTCGTTTGTTAATAACAGTATCACAGTCCCCCCCCGCCCCCCCCCCCCCCCCCGTCCCCCCCCGCCCCCCCCCCCCTGGCAGAGCGAGTAATGATGGAAGAGGAGGGTGAGGGTGATGGAGGGGGGGGGGGGGGGGGGGGGGGGGGGGAGGCAGGAAAGACAATAAGCGCACGGTTGCTTCGGGCGGTGATAACAGCTATGTGAACTGTGGAGGGGAAGGTGAGGGTGGGAGCCTGCGGGAGCTCTCCTGACTTAAACTGACAAGTGAGTCCAGATCCAGCATGAGACTGTCCTGTACAGTAATCCCTCGTTTTTCACGGGGGTTACGCTCCAAAAAGCACCCGTGATAAGTGATATATATATATATTATTTTTTTCAATGATTATACTGTACGATTCAATTTAAATGAAAGATTCATGCATTCCGTAATGGCGACCTACAGCCGCACAGCTTTTACCCTCCTTTAGCATGTCCAGAAGTGTAACTTTTTCTGCGACTGTTAACATATTCCTCCGACCGCAGGTGCCTTTGTCGGTGCAGAACGTTTTGTCGACATTATTGGTTAAGAGAATTTGCTTGTACAAGAGACATTTACGTGTATTTTATGTATCTGTTTTGCACGTGTACAGTACATACAGTATTACAGTAAACTGCAACGTTATTGACGCACAGGTAGAGAAGAAGCAGAGAGACTGTTCAGCCAATCAGAATGCAGAACACAATGCATGATAATAATAAAAAACGTGAAGTAGCGAAACCGTGAAAAGTGAACCGTGATATAGCGATGGATTACTGTACTCAGCACAAAGCCCAGTAGTGGAGAGCAGCATATCAGCTGAGTGGGACCAGATACTAAACTGAACCCAGGGTTACGTCGGTCGGTGGAAAATCTTGCTGTCAATTACCGTCCCCTCAGCAGAAATAAACATGGGTCCTAAAGGAGTCACAGGAGTATTGGAAATCTTAGCATAGCTGTTTTTCCTCCCGATTAAAATCGAAGCAGATTGAAAGCGACCATGGAAAAACTAGAACGCTGAATCTCCAAAGGGGGGATGGACAGATAACGTTGAATGTCAGAGGAACGCAAGCGCATTCCACATTTGGACCCTAGCGCACCCTGTTTATCAACGCCACCTAACAGCTATTGGTCATCCAAGCGTGAAACGCATAATTCCCTCCGGTCTAACATATCTGCTGCAAAGACACTGCTTAAGATGCTGGTTCTTCAAGTTAACCTATGCTTCACCCATTCTACAACAACCTCTGTTTCATGTTCCACATCAAATAAAACGATGTTGCTTTTATTACATTGTCTTCCTGTTGTAGAATGTGCTTATTGAAAGTATCACCAGTCAGGCCCTCATCTCTCTTTGCCTGTCTTTTAGTTAGTGTCTCCTATAGTGCCCCCTGTTGGTGGAGTGCTCCATCTCAGTTACACTTTTGCCTTTTGGGAATGCTAACATCAACGTTTCACTGCATGAGACTGGATGAATCTGGGCCAATTAGGCCCAGGGTCCGTAGGGACCCGGATCATATTCTCTAGCCTTGATCCACACAGCCAAATGCTATCACACTGGCACAGTCCAATTAAAGTTGATGACTCCGAGTCCATTAAAGACAGAGCATAAATACAGAGTGCCTTGTTCTTTGTACGCCATCAAAATGTAGAGACCTCCAGGGGTTTCTGGGCCGGGTACTTTCTGCTTTCTCTGAGATGTGATGTCCTTACATGTGATTTAGCATGTATGGGTGCTAGCAGAAAACCAGCACCGAGATATGTTGAGAACCGAACTGCTGTCCAGAATATTGCACGGTTGCTGTTTTTAAATCCCAAGAGACTGTTTGTGTGTGTTGAGGTGCTTTGCTAGCCTAATTACGCAAGAGTTGTGAATTATTTAGACCCGCTGTGTAGATTGATCAATGTCAGTCATTCAGACTGTAGAAGTACTTTTACTGGTCTGCATCAATAATATAGAGACATCGAACCAGCGAGATTTTATTATAGTTTCTAAATTTCTTAGAAAAACCCTGCATTTTGAATGTGAGACGTGCAAGCTCGGTAATAAATAACCAACCAGTAATAGTTTCGGAAACTGTATAAAGACAAGATATGGCCGTAATACGTCTGTCTCTTATAGTCTCTTAAAGTCTCTTTTTAAACTTGTGTTTCTTCAACTATTGTGTCTTTCAAATCAACACATACTGTATGTCTGCCATTTATTCAGGAGAATTTGAGAAAGGCTCACTAGGACACCTCACTTAAAAAAAAATTGAATAGAAACTTCCTTGGATATCTAACTAGGCTTTAGAGGAGTTAAATAATTCATAGAGTCAAACAGAGCAAATCTCTGCCAGGACCTCAGCGGAGTCTTGTAGAATACACTTTAACTGAATAAATGTACTGGTCACAGTTATAAAACCTCCCATTTGAATATGTTTCCACCATATAGTTACTCGTTGTGAGTCCTTTGAGTTCTTTCAGGATGTGGGGTGATTGTCCCATTCTCCCTCCTGGCAGTTCCCTTCTCCTCTCTCCTCCCCCTGGTCCCTTTTTGCATGCAGCTCAACCAATCAAACCTGACCCTTGCAAAATTCCTGCATTCTCTACACACATCCTGTGCATGTCCTGAGAGTGCTCTCCGTGTGTATGCCTTGTGTGTGCACAGATGTGTTAAAGCCTATTTGCCTCATTGATAGAAGCATTTATCGGGTTCTGAATGGTCTTGTGTTCAGATTGAGAAGTGTTAAAATGGAGCAACGCAAGCTGAATGACCAAGCAAACTCACTAGTGGACCTTGCAAAGGTAAGATAGACTGACAATTGTCACCAATTGAGTTTCACTCTTGCATATGAAAATCATCTTTATTAGTTTATTAGGAAAATACAAATATCTTCCTATTATTTGGGGGAAAGGGATAGAAATGGCTGCATCTGCTTTTCACCTCACATTAAAGCACCTTTTCATGTTAACAAAGTCTACAGGTGTCAAATAAACAGACAGGTGTTCATGAGGCCATTTCAATGAGACAGCTTGAATAACGGTTACCTGGAAACCTACAAATCCTTGCAATGTTGGTCCAAAATGGTGTTGACCCTTTTTCTCATTTGTGTTATGAATCACCAGCACATCTCCTGTCTCTGTCACTAACCTACCTTTATTAGACACCAATGATGGAGGGACCCACAGGATGGCTAGGCTTTGGTGCCCAGGACTGCACCTGAGTTCTTCAGGTTGTCATTTGGAGCGTAGTGCTCTTGTGATGCTCTAAACAGCAGTTGACAAACCGAAGGACCAGGCAGTTTGCCAGGCTGATGCTGCAGAAAACAGCAGCCTGGGCAGGGAGAGACCCGCGGGGATGGGTTTACTCAGCCAGAAGGGGAGACACAGCAAAGGAAGGAGAGAGAGGGGGGGAGGAGGAGGGGAGTAGGAGGGGAGGGGGAGGGAGACAGAGAAGAGGGTTTTGAGATTCAAATGTTCACTATGATCCCATTGGTTTCAGGCCCACCATTAAAGTAGTCGGTTAATATCGCCCATTTCACCCTGGGCTGTCAAACAGTTACCCAGTACCAGGGCTGTGACACTGACTCAGATGACTCATTCCTGAACCCTCTCAGCCCCTCTTTAATCACGGTCCTGTGTGGCTCTTGCCATCAGGGGGCAGTATAGCATTAATCATTACAGTCAGATCCATGTGGGTAGATGAGGGTTAATAATGGAGCTTAAAATATCTCTGGCACCTGCATAGCCTCTGCCGAGAAAAGGGAAATAATATTGATGTCAGTCCGTGACCCCTTATTTGTTTTTAAGCAGAAAGTTTGAACATGTTTTGTGTCTTCTTCTTTTTAAGTTGAAAAAACATAACACCTCACATTAATATGATTTTTTAATTATTATTATTATTATTATTATTATTATTATTATTATTATTATTATGTCTTCTATCTATAACTCTGGTTGGTCTATAAGGAGAAGATAAGTACTCAATGTTTACAGTACTGTTGCTGTTAACTACTGTTAACTTACCCAACTCTGTACAGTGAATGTGTCTGTGTGTTCACCAATGGGTTCTTAGCTGTGGAAACTGTAATGTTTGTTCATGACACCAGTAGATGATAATGTTACAGAGAGACATAGAATCTCATATTATAAAATCCAAGGCCGGCATGAATTCTGTTTTCCTCATTTCACGGACGCCCAGTGCAGCGGAAACACCTCAAAAACACATCCATCCTCCTCCTAATGATTAACCTTGTAAATTCATCATCGCTCTGATCCTGAGCAGGGATGAGGATGTATGTTTGTGATGCAACACAGTGAAATGGCATCTGCCCTAGTTAAAGCCTGACTAGCTGTCAGTGTTGCTTTGGTCCTTTGTTGATCACTGTGATTCAAAAAGGCAACCCAGCCCATTATTCCTTCCCCCAAATGAGCCGAGGACAAGGTAAGAGATGAATAGCTTTAGCCCCCGGTCTGCCTGTGATTACTCTCCTGCTCCAACAATACCTCATCATCTACTGCCCAGAAGGCTTTGCACCACTTCCTTTGAAGTGGGCCACCTCACTGTTTGATAATGAATGCCACATCCTGAGGAAATGCATCGTAGAGCAAAAAGATTGATGGTGTTTATTTTTTTTCTTGATATCGAGTTAGTACATTCAATTTAGCTGCTTTGATACGTCTCATATTAGAATACAAGTTATCTTGGCGACAGATTAATCATGCTGCGGTCAATTGATCATATTGACAGTTGAATCTCTTCATAAGTAAAGAAACTTTTAGTGCCGTGGCCGGCCCAAATCATGCCAGATTCTTATGTTCCTCTTCCCGACTCTTGAGTGTGTGTTCTCCCCTCTGCTCTAGACTCAGAACATCATGTATGACCTCATCTCGGACCTGAACGAGAGAGGGGAGGACATGGAGAAGAGAATTGCCCTCCTGGAAACCAAGCTGGAGACTCTGCTGGGGAATCTCCAGGCCCTCCCCGGCCTCATCAGTCAGGTCATCAGCCAGCAGCACAGGGACTTCCTGGAGGTGCAGCTCCAACCGTACGACAAACACAGCCCCGAGCGCTCGCAGTCCGTGTCCCGACGGAGGTCCTCTTCCACTGCACCGCCCACCTCCTCCGAGAGCAGCTAGAATCAGAGGGAAGCCCCTCCGCTCAAGACTCTTGCCATCATATGGTCAAGTTGCATCTATTGTAAAGCCTTATGGTTTCAATAAGTATTATCTGAATTCTGATGACAGAATCCAAAGTTCAAGGGACACTGCGTTTTAAAGAAGAACTCAGAGCCGTTTGTTTTTTATTACCTCAGAAAGATGTTATCCTTGCTCTGGTGACATGACCATACAAATGATGCTTTCCACAGTCACAACTATAAAGCCCTATTGATGGGGTTGTGATATTAACTATTCTACTCTCTATGCAGAGGTAGCCAGGTGGAGGGCAACAAGGTTACCAGGTATGAAAATATCGCACTAAAATAGTGCTTCTCACTGACTTTGTGTTTCTGCTGACTTGGTTCAGATACCTGGTTCCTCAAAGCAAGATGAGGAATCATGGGACCTGTCAATCAGGGAGTAACACTTCAACTGAGGAAAAAGGTACTAGATTTGTTGGAATGAACTGAAGTGGCAACCAAGGGAAGCAGAATATTGCTCCTATACTTTGTCACTCTGGGGTCAATTTAAAAGCTTGAAAATGAGGGACGGGTGGGTGGGGGGAACATATATATTTTAGGTTAGAAACAGCATCAACTATAGTGTTTTTTTGGTTGTTTGTTTTGTTTTTTTTGCAAAGGACCCCTGTAGAATGACTATTTCCGGGGCCATGTTGAAATTTTACTCCTCTAGTCAAAATAAATGCATCTAAATCTATACTTGCACTTACCTTTTAATCAATGCACTTCGATGCTGACTGACGTATGATACAAATATGTGTTACTCATTCAAACGACAACATTCTATATGTTTGGGCATGGGTTTATTATTCAATTTCCCAGCAATAGGTTAATGTTGAAAATGTATGTCGAATCCCTAGTGCTGTTTACCACAACCTCCACTTGACTGAACACTCAAATTAAGTTGTTTAGTCTTCACATACTAATGTAACAATGATATGTATGTCAAACCTTGGCCTTTAGCCTTCTACTCATGTACTGGACCCCAGCTTAGAAACAATAACTGAAAACCAAGGACTCACTGACCAACCATATGCACCTTTTAAAAGAAAATATATTTTTATATTTTCCTGAGGACAAGCACACCATCTACAAAGAAGCAAATAATGATGGTTAAAATTGTGGTCGGATAAGGATTGCATGGAGCTTGTTTAGATGAGATGCATATTATAGGATTCAGGGCTAGGGTTAAGATACTACTGTAAATGTAAAGTTCACTATAAACTGGGATTTGGCTCCTCTAGTGTCTACTATGACAATATATATCAGAAGAATAAAAAAACATACAGTAGCAAACATCTAGAATGCAATGTTTCCATAGAGGAATGTATCAACTGTGGCTAAACTCTCCATTTATCATACTTATGTATGTCCAGTATTAGGTGGAATATTTGTCGAATGTCAAAAACCCGAAGGCAAAAAAACTTTTTTAGACACCTAATTCAAATATAAAGCTTTTTACGTGGCACTTTCCTATCCCTGGGCTAAAAGGAAAATGTGCAATTTGAAAAATTAACACAAATTATTTTGAACAGCAAAATTGCTGCACTACAGATTAATTTCCACATGTTACACACCTTTGGGAACATGAACCTTTTACAAGGTTCTCAGAAGTTTTGATGAATCCCGACTACAGAACCATATGATGTGATCTTAGTATTGATCATGAAAATACTGGCAGGCAGTCAAGGGTTATCAGCAACATAAAAACCCATGAGAGGTTATATATATGCGAACGAAATATTAAACAATAAAATGTTACTATTTATCAGATATCTGTGCTTTCAGTTTGCATTGTGTGTGTGTTGTTTTAATAACCTTTCTGGGGACCAGAAATTCCCTCAAGGATTATAAACTTATAAACTAAACTGTACTTGTAGCATTTTATAAGGCCCTACAACTTCAAGTGCTATTTCAAGGGGGGGGTTAAAGTTAGATTTAGTGTTATGGTTAGAATGACATTAAAGATGACATTGACATTAAAGACGCAATGATGTTGAGAAGCACTTTTGGTCATATTTAACTAAATAAACTCCACATGTTGATAGCAACGTAATAGCTCTCTAATGGGGTGTGTGGCGGGGGGGGGGGGGGGGGGGGGTCACAGAAAGAACCGGATAGTCTGCCAAATTCTTATTGTGCATATGTCCTCTTATAATCAAATGAAGTGCTGTGCCGCGAATGACATTGTTGGGATAAACATTTCAGCATCAAATAATAATAAAAAACTATGAACAATTCATTTGTTGGCAGTTTGGCTTGTTGTCTTTGCATTCCCCTCACCTCTGGTTGGTCCTCTGGTCTGCTGCAAGGTGAAAATGAAATGAATCTAAGCAAAGTACATACAATTGGTGGTAATTATGGTAGTGTCCCTAAACAACATATTGTATAAGCTGGAGGCAAATACATGATATTTCCATGAGGCTATTGTTAACTCAGGCAGCTATAGGCTACTGCCCATGCCCTAAACTAATTCAGAAACTTCTGGAAACAGGCACAACAGCCAACGGTTGCTAATAAGAGCGGAACAAAGGTTCATCAAAAGAGTTACAACTCAGGAGTGACCCAAACCTGTCAAAAACCTCCCTTCAGCACCAGTTGGAACTTCAAGGTAACACCTGCCCCCTGGCCAACTTACCCCACCCCACCTCCCCTGCCCCCCCCCCCCCCCCCCCCCCCCCCCCCACCCCAGGGTCCACCAAAAATAGAATGGCCATTTATCGTAATGTAACCCCACAGACAACTTCACAAAGTGAAGAGCATGCATCCACAGAGCATCTTGTGGAATACAACATAGCTTTGCAAAACATGCCTACACCAGTTTAAAGGGTTAAGGAAAACACTTGGGATGCGAGTCACTTGTTGGTCCTCACTAGGACAGTCAGACAAATATGTGTGTGCAAGTTTGTAGTTTGTGAAGATTTAGTGGAGTGCCCGTGCAATGTATCCTGATGTAATCTCACTGAATGCATACACTTATGGAAGCATAACACTCCTGTGAACTTGCTGTTTTGCTTGAACACCACACTGCACAGTATAAATTGGCCTAGTTTGAAACAAATGCAGTAACTCAGAGGTCGTACCAGTAGATATCCAATAGATGGCGCCAGAGCTGCAGGTATTGAGCACCAGCAGGCTCGCTCCATCGCATCATGCCTCGCGTGAGAACGCGAGACTCAAAACTGCAGCGGCGCAAAGCAGCATGAGCACGACCTAGCTGTAAATGGTGTGCTGGCGACACCAAATCTGAACAATTCAGAACCCTTGTTGTTCAAAAATACCCTAGTCTTTGTAAGTGATTACATCGAAGGATCGCCAAAATGAGTTTACTCGCTAAAATAGCGGAGATAGAGAACGAGGTAAGTTCTTTTTCGGGAATGCTAGCGGCTAGCTTAGCTAGCGACCCGTCACGTTTTCAGCGTGGCTTCACGGTCCAGCCAGACTGAACCAAAAGGCTGCCAGCAAGGAGCTACTGTACAGCCTTATGTCATAAACCACGTTGGCCTGTTTTTAAATATGTCATGATGTCCAGAATATGAAGTGATCTTCTAATCCCGCTGTCTTGTTCGGTAGATGGCTCGTACTCAGAAGAACAAGGCCACAGCTCACCACTTGGGGCTGCTGAAAGCCCGTCTGGCCAAGTTGAGGAGGGAGCTCATCACACCAAAGGGAGGCAGTGGAGGAGGCCCAGGGGAAGGTATTAGAGGCTGCACCTAATCATCTAGCAGGTTCTCCCCAAACCTTTGGATTAAATTATTAGACTAGTGCCCATTAAAGCTGTCATAGTAACTCATGAATAATCCAAAGGTTGAATCATGGTGTCACTCTGAAAGATGACCGGTCTGTGCTGTGCTTTATTTGTTGAATAGGTTTCGATGTGGCCAAAACTGGAGATGCCCGTATCGGGTTTGTGGGCTTCCCTTCAGTAGGGAAGTCTACTCTGCTCAGTAACCTGGCTGGCGTTTACTCAGAAGTGGCTGCGTACGAGTTCACCACCCTCACCACCGTACCTGGAGTGATACGCTACAAAGGGGCCAAGATCCAGGTACGCCTCCCAGGAAACTTCCCATCTCTGCCTATGTTGGATCCATGAATTTTAAGCTTTCTTCTTTCCCCATTCCTGTGCTGTAATAGTGGACTTGTAGGCTGATACTGGGCTGCTTGTGTTGATGTCGTTGTTGTGATCTCCATGCTTGTGGTTTTCCTTTTGTCTGTTTAGCTCCTGGATCTCCCAGGAATCATTGAAGGTGCCAAGGATGGCAAGGGACGGGGTCGGCAGGTCATTGCAGGTGAGTGGGGGACCACCGGTGAAATAGGAAGGGGTGAAGGAAATCACAAACCAAATGAAAGTCAGAAGTGGAAATACTGCAAGTTAGACTCATAGTCATATTTTACGTTTCACTAGTGTTTTGCACTGACATGGGTACATCATTTTGAAATTGAAGTGTCAAAACTGGTAAAGATTCCCACCCCAAGTGTCACAAATGGTCCCAATGTCCATCCCTGCTGTCCGTGTTCCTCTCCCCCTCACCATCATGTCCCCTCCCTCCCCATCTCAGTGGCCCGAACCTGCAACCTGATCCTCATCGTGCTGGATGTCCTGAAACCGCTGGGTCATAAGAAACTGATCGAGCACGAGCTGGAGGGCTTTGGCATCCGCCTCAACAAGCAGCCGCCCAATATCGGCTACAAGAAGAAGGACAAAGGGGGCATCAACTTTACTGCCACAGTAAGATCCACCAGTTCACCATAACCCTTGATCATCCCAGTCAAGCTCTCCGTTCTTCTCACTTTTCCACTACAGCCCTCCCCGGTTGTTATTTTTGCTCCACATCAATTTATTGACATGTAGTCATTAATCAGACGCTCTTATCCAGAGCAACTTACAGCAAGTATAGAGACATTACTTCCTGAGGCAAGTAGGGTGAAGTGCCTTTCCCAAGGACACAATGTCATGTATCCACAGCCAGGAATCGATCTCGCAACTTTCCTCCCTAATTTATGAGTGTAATTGCCCGAATGATACACACCAGATCTCATGGTCTGTAGGCCGTCTCTCCTCTCTAGTCTCTCCGCTGATCTCCACTCTCTCCTCAGTGTGCCCAGAGCGAGCTGGATGCAGACACTGTGAAGAGCATCCTGGCAGAGTACAAGATCCACAACGCCGACATCACCCTGCGGAGCGACTCCACCGCCGACGACCTCATCGATATGGTGGAGGGGAACAGGTAACACCCCCCCCCTTATTTATTTGAATATACTTTTTCAAGCTCTCCTTTCCAGGCTTTATTTAATTGAGAGGGTGATATTTTTATAGTTCAGGTTTAAAGTTGCCAATCTGTTGACAGTGAAGAGCTGTAGAAAGGCAAAAAAACATGATTTGATTTCTTCTTCAAGGGTGTACATCCCATGCATTTACGTGCTCAACAAAATCGACCAGATCTCCATCGAGGAGCTGGACATCATCTACAAGGTCCCTCACTGCGTGCCCATATCAGCCCATCATCGCTGGAACTTTGACGACTTGCTGGAGAAGATCTGGGACTATCTGCAGCTAGTGCGAATGTAAGGACGCTGGGCCCATTGGTTGACTCTTCAAAGCAGGATTTCAAATCCTGGGAACATTTCACCTGTCATGCTCTATATATTCAATATATAGCCTCTTCTGAGATTGAGTGTATAATTGTATTGTTTTCTCCCCAGATACACCAAACCCAAAGGCCAGCTTCCAGACTACACATCCCCAGTGGTACTCCCTGATAGTCACACTGCTGTGGAAGACTTTTGTCTAAAGATCCACAAAAACCTTATCAAAGAGTTCAAATAGTGAGTACTGAGCATTTTTCCTGCTGAGGGAGTGTTGGAGGTGGTTTAGACTGCAAGGGAAGCTCAGCTTACCCTAAAATGTCCAAAAATACACGGTCCATTATTTGCTATTGTGTTACCATTTTAAATGCGTTCATCTCGAGGACAAGTTCGTTCCGATTCAGCGACATGAAGCAGGTCGACTGTCTGGATGTGCTTCTCATACGTTCCCGTAGCGTCACAGTACATTTCCCTGCTGAAGCCTAGCAACCATGGACGCCAATGAGGCTGCTTCAAAACTATACAGTCGACGGATAAATGCTGAGATTTATGTTTCGCCCACGGACGCTCAGCATCTTTAGGGGTGAATGGAGGAGTGGGCTGGCCAGGACTTCTGCATGATGAGGGGGGGGGAGTCTGTCGAAAGACTGCATCTTCTTTAGATTGACAGCCATATTGTAGTCATTGTACTTCGTTCAAGCTTAGCCCTATCGTGCAGTTGAAAGATGAACCTATTTCATGGTATTTATTTGGAAATCGTTTCACATTGCATACAATGATATGCACATTGCTGGTTTTAGTTCAATCCTAATGACCACATTACTTCCTTCGAGTACAATTCTGTTCGTTCATTCACTCCTACAGTAGGCTGTGCTAGTGTCGTAGGGGTGATGTAGCCAGCTAGCAAAATGCACACGATGGCAAATGGGACAGATTTTTTGTATAATTTCATGGGCAGGCAGAAAATGAGCTTCCCCCTTTTGGCAGCTCTGGCCACTGGTGCGTGTGCATGTGTGTGCACGTGCGTGTGCATGTGTATCAGTTGCAAAGAAAAGAGGTGTGACCAACAGTAATCTGCCCCTCCTGTTAAATGCTCTCTCGACAGAGCTTTTAAGGATCCTTTTGCTATGAGTTGTATGACGTATTGATCGAACTGTCGTTAGTATTGAGACAATACATTCATATTGAAGGGATGTTTTCGAACAAGCAGCCTCATAGAATTGCTGTTGCAGACGAACCCTCTACACTGGACTCTGTCACTGACTGTGCGCGTCTCTGTGTGTCTCTCTCCCTCCAGCGCGCTCGTATGGGGCGCCTCTGTGAAACACAACCCCCAGAAGGTGGGGAAAGACCATGTCATGGTGGACGAGGATGTTATCCAGCTGGTGAAGAAGTAATAGGAAGACCCCACCTATTTACTGCATGGACCTGTTCATCACAGACATGTCTATTAATAATCAAACCCCCTTCGCCCAAACAAACACACACACACACACTCACTCTACCATAAGAATGTGGTATGGCGCTTCCCAATTCTATGTTGAAATTTGAATGGGAACATAGAACAGATGACAGAATCAATATGAATGTCAGAGTTGCATAAAAAGTGCCATCAGAGGTTCACCACATCCATAGACGAACCTTATAGTGGATGTTGCTAAATAAATACCTCCTATAAACACGTCATTGTTGCATTTCCCTAATTCTTTATTTGTGCATGACGGATGTTTAATGTTCGGCTTCATCATGTCTTTTAGTACATAGCTTTAAAAGTATGAGGAACATTCGATGAACAATCTAAGGAAGTGATGCATTTTATTGTGTATATATTTATATATTTCTTATACATATTTGTAAGTTTATATCAGAATCAGAATGGGGGTTTATTCGCTATGCAAGATAAACAAACATAGAATTCACTTTGGCTGGAATGAGCAAACAGAACATAAATGTGGCCTACTAATAAAATGAAAAATGAATACAATGTAAAGATACCCTGCAGATATGATACATATAGACAAGGAATACAAATGTTACAAGTAATACAAATGATGCGAGTAGTGCAAATATATACACTATAATATATACACATATTTATAGTTATATTTTATATATATATATTTTTTTTTTACTGAAGCCAGCTACAGTATATGAATATGTAAGACACGTCATTGGCTGTAAAAAAAATATAATAAATAAAAGACTAGTGAAGGCAGGGCCACTTTCACTTTGCTCAATGCTCCGACTTCATCTGAAAAGGCCTGTCCACCACAATGATTTATATGACATTGATGGTACAGCCATTCACTCAGACTGGTGCACCAATCCCCTTTCTGCTGCACTGACAGCTACTCAGGTTAATCAGTTCATTCACTCAGATGCAGTCTGGGGACATGCTATCCCAGCTGTTCTCTGCTGCATTCAACTAACAGACTGCATAAAATAGTCGTTCATATTTTCTAGGAGCACTTCCAAGTTTACATGTGTTATCATTAGTATCCTTAGCCACCAGCTGTTTGAAATGTTCAGCCATTTTGTGTATTCATATGCTTGAGGCACCAGTTGCAGTAGAGAAGTAGACAAGCTATTTCATGGAGGGATACATAGAGGTTTAGTTAGCACATTTACGAAGGACATTCAGTCAAGTTTTGGACTGGCCTGCAGAATTAATCACGGTTTTGCCATGAGATGTCGCCAAGGTCTTCTAATGCCTTGATTTGTTGAATGGTCTTAAAGCAGAATCACTTTGAGAATCCTTGTACACCTTGGTTTTCAATTCTGTTCACGTTGTTCTTAATATTTGACCGTTCCTTGTACTGTGTCAATGTATTTCACTGTAAGGCATCTGTTCTCATCAGTCTTAGTCAAACTCAAGAGTGCTAAAAAGTCAATGACACATTCCGAGAGCATGAATTGAATGAACCTTTAGTTTAGCAGATTTGCACTTTATGATGTATATAATGTCGGCAGCCTTATTTTACGAATAAAATGCCTACTGCCACTGAGGAAAGCTGCAGTGGAGCATAGCAGGAGGGGAGCCAGCTGTGGCAGGAGCAACACTTCTCGGACAGAGGCTCTTCCCCACCCCCAGCCTCACCCCCAGCCCCAGCTCCATCTCCACCACCCCAGTCCTCCCTCCCCCACTGTAAATTATAGCAGCACTTTAGCTAATGAAAGAGTTGAAGACCGGCCACTAATAAAAGCCATTAAGTGAATAAAGCACTTCCCCCTCTAACGAAATTAAAGACTCTGTCCCTTTGTAGGGAGGGAGGGCTCTGTATTAATATTTATAAAATGCAAGCCCCCCCCCCCCTCCCAAAAGATCCCCAGCCCACAACCAATCGAACCCTGCCCAAGTCCCCTTCGCCAGTCCACCTATCCCAAGAGAAAATCCTTAACCCCTCCTAACTTGAAGGAGGAGCGGGAGGTAGGCGCTTGGGGGGTGTTAGAGGAGACACAGTCAGGACAGTCTGTCTCCAGTTGAGCTAGCCGGTGGACCCACCCAGGCCACCCAACGCAGAGCACCCGCTTTCCATCCGCCACCTTCGACTACACCAACCTGAGCTTCCACCATCCTGCCTGGGCCAGAAGATGGAGAGGGAGGGTCAGACCATGGATGGACAGTGTTGGAGGTGAGAGGTTTTTCCAGTTGACAAATCAGTTGCGGCACTTCCTTGAAATTTATGGAAATTTATGATGGAAGTATTTGTGTTTTAATTCAAATTTGTCTGAATATTGTCTTTAGACAGATATGATGCTTGTTCACCAGTTACAGTTGAGGTATCAGTTTTCATGCAGGAGTCATGACAAAGACAAGTAAAAAGATGATCTTTGTCCCAAAGAGGGATAACCCTAATTTATTTTTGTTTGGTAAGGTTAAGTTTTGGTTAAAGAGTGCAAATGATCAGAATACAAAATATCTGAGACTTACAATGTAACAACCCAAAGGATCCCAAATCTACAAAACTTCACGTACGGTAAGACAGCATGTTTGAAATCTTGTATCCATGGGTAAATTCCATAATATCATCTCACTCACCATACAGCTTTCATTGTAAACATTGTCAATGTCCACAGCTTTTCTCAAAATGTTGGTTTACGTGATTGAGAAACTCAATCCCATTCATGGCCATTTCCATGTCATAATGTCATAAAAACATAAAGACACTACTACCAAACCCATTTTCTTTTCCCTTCTAATACCCCTACATCTCCATATTTATCTAATTTCACCAAACAAATCCATTCATCTGCCAGAGCACTAAGTTGATTACTACACCATCTCAGTCAAATATCCAAAGAGATCTAGAAGAGAAGAGTAACAAGATTGTCAAAACCCACTGATGGATATTTCCTCACTGGTCTTTATAAATAATTAATTTCCGCCTCTGGTAACCAGGCATTGAGGTATCCCAACTCCTGACTTTGATCGTTGACTGCTAACCAGGTTAGGACTGAAATGTCAGGAGTTGTTTTGTTTCTACTCTAAGATGGTAAATGGAAGTAGATGGACAGAGGTGATGTGACCGTCTCTGCCATTCACTACATTGAATCGACCTTGAGCATTGAAACTGCTCTCTGTCCATTAGATGGAAGACTTATATGCTAGAGCACTTATAGGAGATCTTGCTGTTCTTTAACAAGATGACCATCAGTACTCTAAACTCTGTTTCCATTGATTGCTCTTCAAAATCACCTTTGGATAAACGGAGTTGCAATTCCATTTAAAAATCCTTTGGCTGGCCTGCAAAAAAATGTAAATGACAGAGATTAAAAGTTTTTATTGTTTTTTTTTGGATAAACATATCTATTTTATAATCCTTTGATCCTGCAAATCTAAAGGTGTGTGTTGGGATAGGGTGCGGGGACGGGGAGGGTGGGGTCTGCCGCAGTTTGTGGCGCAGGAAGGGCGGTGCCCACTTTTCCGCAGTGAGTGGTGTGACCTATGACTAATCCCTTTTTTTCTAATTTTGCAGATGTCTCTGTCACTGTACGACAAACACTTTGCTTGTTCCCATTGTGTCTATGGCTGTTTTATTTTAGAACATCAGTTCAGTACATCTCAGGTCTGCAAGTCCACCTTCACCTCTCATATACTTCCATCCCATCACTACCTAGGCCACTAATGCCGATTTGATTCAAAGGGACTTTTTTTCATCTAGATTTGAATTTCCCCCATTCTGCCAGCTACATATACCTGGATCAGTCTTGAACAGGACCTCAGTATTTTCACAGTTAGAACTTTGCTTTTCGGATTGCCCAGGACCCCATTGTGCTTGATCTAACCATGCAGTGTTTCTTCTGTCCATGGTTGTGCCAAGCACTTTGGAGGCTTGTGAGCCCACTTCTGCTGTCTTTTCTGCCGCTTTGAGCTATTGTATCATTTCTGTCTTGAGGTCAAACCCAATGTCAACCATCGGGCAAAAAAGACACCCTCTGACTACTTGCTACTTTTTTAAAGCATGAACCCTTTTAAAGAATATCAGTAAGGAATGGAAATGGATTAAAAAGAGGTATAAGATGCCGAACACTGTTCTGGTTGAGTTCATTCAAAGCTTTAACTGTTGTTCACTCACCACAAGGTAACTTTTATTTTCTATGTGCTGTATGTTTCTATTTCCTGTATCTGTCTTGATTGCCTCACCTGCTTTGGCTGACATGTTTTCGTGCTTGAATAAAGGTTTCAACAAAGATTGTGTGGCTCTGTGGGAAGTGTCTGAAGCAGGGGTGGGCAATACATTTTCCCGAAAGGGCCACAATCGGGATTGTCATGGTGACTGAACCAATAAAATTAACCTAATTCTGCTCAATATTCATTTTATTACTTTAAATATGGCTTTGAGAGACTACTGATAATACATGTTACCTAAAGGCTATAACAAAATATGTAAAAAGTGTAATTTCATTTTTTTGCATAGGCCTACCTTTAAAACTTCACAAAAATACATAAGGTTAAAGACCAGCAATTTATTCTAGTCTTATTGAAGTCTGCTCTGTGTCTGAGGTAGATAAAGACAGATGATAGTTGATCAGCATCTGCACCTTAACTCCCAAACCATCAGTGTGGCGAGTCAAGCTCATCTATTTGTGTGTTTAGTCCCGTAGGGCCGATTCAAATCGTAATCCTTCAAAGCAGCGATCCATTCTCCACAAAGCAAGCCCACAGTTTTGATTTTGACTTCAGTATTAAATCATTTTTTTCTTCTTTTTTTTTCCTGCAGTGAGCAGTTATTTGAGGCTAGCAGTGAGCAGTTATTTGAAGGCTAATCAGCAGCTATTTCAGTGTCTACTGTCGGTGAAGCTGCGTAAGCACAAATAAGTAGGCCCACGTGGCCTGATCACTGTAGTTTATCAAGACTTCAAATTTTCAATCGCTCAACACCTTTATTTATTTTTAATTTTCCTCATGCGGGCCGGACAGGACCGGGTGTGGCCCTTGGGCCGTAAAATGCTCAGGTCTGGAGACTCCAGTCAAAGCTGGAAAGGTGGAGACAAAGGGACAAAAGGTGCAAAAGTGTAAGATGATTGGTGAGGCTGTTTAATTGTTGCAGTTGAAGCAGTTTCCCGATTTCCTTCTCGCTGACTTGCTGTGGCAGATTTGTGGACACAATCAATTACAGTAAGTGCTCTGAACATCTGACTTAGGCTATTAATTTCAACCAGTAGAGGTCAGGTGTAAAAAAAAAAAACTAGATGGGGGGGCTCCTGGCTCAGTTTTGTCTTTAGACATAGAGCAGCTCCACCCCATTTTGTCAAGTTATCCATTATTTTGATGGCCATATTTCAATACTGGGACAGAAATGGAGACTCGCAGAGCCTTATACACAATTTTCTCTAAATGAAGAAGTTCCCTGTTCCTTTCAAATCTTGAGCTGTGAGGTGAAAGTGTAAAATGTGTTTGCCTGCAAAGTCATCGCCATACTAAGTGAATAGTGAGATTGCGTGAGTGTTGGAACAACACTGCTTTTCATGGAGGGTCAGAACGTGTTGGTATTTTATACCTCTCTGATGCCAGTCCTTAGCCAAGTGCCTCTGTGTTATTTATAGACCGATCATGTCTGCATTGCTTGTCTCCAACCACTAGTGTCCTCCTGATTTAAAACATGTGTGACAAGGACAGGACTCTCATAAGACTATACATGTGAAAAAAACGTGTAGTTTGAAAATTCAGTGAAATAGACCATGGTGTTGTGTATGCACTCATTTGCTAGTTGGAGTTTAATTTCACTCAAAGAAACAATTTATTTTGTTCGTTTTTATTAGTCGTTTATTAATTTGTTGTTTCAAAGCAGTCATAGAATAACCTGATACAACCACAGGCTTACATAATTATATTTTTCCGCGATTTTCTAATGTTTACATTTTTATGTATTTTTTATTACAAATGAATCAACCATTGCAAATCATAAAACACGTCAAACAGCTCGACAGAGACGCTACAGAGTGCATCACAGTGGACTAACAGAGGAACATGTGCTGTGAAGAGGTGAAAGCACATCAGAATGTTACATTCACAAGCTGGACATTCTCAAAAACCTTTCCAAGCTTGACTTTCCAAACGTGACCTACCGGTAAATAATTGTCTCTGTTTCTCTTTTCCCTCCAACTGTCCATCTAAAGACAATTTATTCAAACCCCACCGAAGTTCCACAATTTTAACAAATTAAAAACAGTCATATAGTTATTTTTCTTTTTTTTTTTTACAGAGCTAAATGGACTTTTGTTATATAGATCATTGCGTGACAACAAAGTTTTGATTATTTGGAACTTTCGATAGTTACACGTTTATACTTTTTCAACCTAATGCCTGTACATGGACCCTTCAGTTCATTAATATGAATTCCAGTCTGCACTACTGTCACTAGACAATGCATACATATTAAAGGCTGTAAGAACACAACTTTTTTTAGTACTCCAGAATCTATACAGAGGCTGTATTTCCAGATGGAGAAAAAAAATGTGTACAAAACAAACAACTCACTGAAAAGGCCTGGTTTAAGCAGTAACAGTAACTAAAAAAGACAGTTTGGGGTGTTTCACACCCCTGTCACAACTACTGGGCTGTGAAGAGTCGTATGTTGAGGGTATTTATACAAAGACATGTCAAAATCCCCACTCTGAGTATTTGGGAAATACAGTAGCAGTTATTTCAATCAGCTCTGAAACTACTGAAATGCAGTTGATTACCACTTGTTGGCATGCTTATAAATTCTCAAACATCGTTCAGATAAACAAGTGTAATTGCATTGGTAATGAGGTAAAAAGAGCATTTGTACCGTGAACGTGGAAGATTTTAGGTGAAAGACGCTGCCCCCTTGTGGACAAAAATCCTGTTAAGTACATAAGAACCAGAATCAGTGTAAGTATATAAGAACATACCTGGCATTTTGAGGGGAAAAAAAGAAAAAAAGACTTTGCATATGAAGGGACGGATCATGAGGAACTTGGCTACTGCCATTGGACCAAAATTCCCATAATTTTGAAAGCGACCACACCAGCTCTTACTCTTCTGGTCCATAAAAGTGAGTATAGTTGGTGTACAGCTCCACAGTGCTTTGGCAACAGAATCTCTACATTGCGGGTAGTTATTTTGGCTACTGCCTTTAACATAGTTCCCCTCAGGATTCTGGCTGGCTAGCACAACACAACAGTAATTTCACCAAGACGTTTGAATGTTCTCAGTCACACAAGTTCACGTTCCTCATAACCACTCAGTGAAAGGATGTGATCAATTTCATCAAATATATGTAGGGGAAAGTAAAGAATTCGGTTTACCAACCGTCCGTCTGATACTTATTTTAATGCTGATTCTTCCAAAAGTGAAAGAGGGTGGTGAGGTTTAGTGTGAACAGCTGTTCGGCAGGTGAAGCCACATGTCCCACAACTTATCCTAGATGGAAAAGACATCCAGGCTACTAGACTCAGGCGTAGATCTGTCCAGAACCTCCCGCTCGCGAGTTGTCACCAGTCCGACGATCCTGGTTGGACTGGTGCTTGGTATCACTGGGCTTTACGACAGCTGCGTAGTCATAGATGCCTACTTCCAGGTTCTTGGCCCTCAGGGTTGCAGAGTGCAGTTTCTCCAGAAAGTCAGGCATGCCTTCAAGTGAGACAGAAAAGACCAACTATTAAACTTCCCCTTAAAATGAAACTGTCGTCTTGGGAAAAACCACCAAGATACTCAAGCTTCTTTTCTCAAAACCACTGCTGCATAAAAAGTACACGTTAAGTGAGTGAGCACCGCAGACAACAAGAATCTCTGCTGTTTTGTTTGCCTCCCCAACCTGTGCGTCCAGTCAAGCTGCATTAGAGCAACATCAATCTGTGAGCTACAACAGCCAACACTGTTGGTTGTGTGGACAGACTGTGATCAACTCTGAATTTGAGACGTTGGATTAGTCATGGATTAGTCATGTCGACTTGCACAGTACTTCCATTTGAGGGCAACGCTCCAGTTTGAAACAATGACAGCCATCATTAGGAGGTGAAAAATGAGATTAGGTATTAAATAAATAAAACGCTCACCACTGGAAACCATCCAGCTCAAACAGTAACGTGGAAAGGCTGTCTGAGGATCGTCACTGTAGGTGAGCAGGTAATCAAATCCATTCTGTTGGCAACAACATCAAATCAAACACTGTTCACCACACCATCCACTATAAGTGAGACCAGCTTCATGTTAAAAGCCCTTTAGGGCTACTTACCTCATCAAAGGACTTGTGAGGGCGGATGACCATTTTGGACTGGTAAGAGTGGACTCTGACGAAATCCTGGGTTTCTGGGAGTCCTGGATGCTCCACAGCCCTAAGAATCCCCCACAAAAAAAACGGACATATTAAAATCTGGAATTGGATCTCGATTTCGCCTTTACTACGAATCAAGATTTGCCGTTAACGAGGTAACTTCAGGTTTAACCTAATACAGAGACCTCTGGGTTAAACCTGAAGTTACCTTGTTATTGCCAAATCTTGGTTTTTAAGTACAAGCCCTAGGTATTTCAAGGCAGATACTCACTTGGAGACCAAGACCATCAAGTTATTTTCCAGGTCAACGTCGTAGCGACGTACATAGACATAGTCTCTCGAGTACATGGGATACTGTTGTAAGATAAAAATGAATGTCAAACTGGAAAAAAAACATGTTTCAATAATGTCCAACAAAACAGAGAGCATTTTTTTTTATAACACCGAAAACAGAAAAAACTATAAAAGTCACCACCATACTCACAGGGAAATGTGTGGCCCAGTGCACAACCTCAGAGCCTGTGTAAGCATCTCTGTCCACCACCTCCAGCTTAATGACCAGAGCATCCCACTTCTTCCTGTACTCTGTGTCCAACTGGGCCAAAGGAGAGAGCATGAGACAGGACAACCCACCAGCAGCTATTAATAGCAAATGCTACAGAGATCTTAAATGGGCGCACATGCTACACATGCCTAAGAGTGGAGCAACAGCAGCTCCACTATGGACTATGCTGTATGTGACCTTCAGATTGGATGACCCCAGACATAACACCATGGAACATGATACGTATAGGATCTTGCAGTACAGCCATCACTGCTAATATCGTCAACATCAAGTCATTCAACTCATGACATACCTGAACATTGAAGAACTGTCTAGGGGTGACGTCGTTGTAGGAACCCAAGACTGTCAATTTATATACACACACGCAAAATAATTTAATTAATTAATTTCAGGCGTGTACAATCATTCAAATAAAAAGAGCCAATTGTTAATAATGGACTCGTAAGAGTGATTAAAAATGAGTGCTGTGAGATACTGGAAAGACATAGAAATTATAAATGGCTACCCTGAATGATTGTTTACCTCTGTATTCATACAAATGGCTGTCTGGGATTGGTCGCCTCCACACTCGGAAGTTCTTCCTTTCCATGACAACTTCCCAGCCAGCATCCACCTGGCCTGCGAGCGGCTCTGTAGAAGTCTTCAGATTCTTCACAGAGTCTAAAGCTTGGAGCTCGAGCCCACACCTTTTGCATTGACAAAAAGCACATTAGTGTCCCCAAACAGCTTTACTGATTACATAACATGATAACATGGTGATACAGAGATGCAGACCATAGATTGGATAGAATTGCAATTGCAATAGCCTGAGAAGTAAGCCTCCATGGTGCTTTAGTCTTTATCAGAGAACACACAAGATATACAAATCACAAACAATGTGCACTTTGTACATTTTTGGATTCAATATGGCATGCAAAGTACAATACTGGTAGGCTTGCGTCTCATTTACATGCTTGATCTAAAGCCATTTCTTTTACTATTGCATTATTGACATTCAACAACAAGAGTATTATAATACCTGCGAATTTCTTCATCTCGAATCTGTTGGTCCTCCCACATAAACACACCAGCTAGAGCAGCAATCAGTTTCCCTGTATGGGCGTGTTTGCTATGGAGCCGTCGCCATATGCTGCCGACCAGGGTCCACCTGGTCCTCTCAGAGTACAAGTTGGAGTAAAGCTCTCCGATCTGATGAGCCCGTCTGAGCCTCTGACCAGTCACAAAGCTGCAATGGTTGGCCAAAATTGACAGCAGGCCTTGCTTCTTCTTGTCAGAACCCACTGTTTCACTCTTCCCCACCCCTGATCTCTGGAGCCATGACAGCAGAAGGCCCATCCTTCGGCCCATCCATGCAGCAGTGACGGACCTGCCCTGGCCAACAGCCTCTCCACCTGCCCTACCTGCAGCCTCTCCACATGTCCTGCTCCTCTGGAGCCTCAACGCACTCACACCGACCTCACAGATCGGACGCCGAGGCATGGACTGAAACATACTGTTGGTGTCGGTTGAACCAGTTTATTGTTAACAATAAAGGCTGGCAGTTAGTCTAACAGCATAAGTACTATACACTACGATCTAGTTAAGAGCTCGTGAACAGGCTGACGATATTCATGTCCTTTAGAAGATAGCAGGCTAGCTGCGCGTGACAGCGCGAGATCCAACCAACATTGTAGCTAGCTAGCTACCTTTAGCTAGCTAGCCATTTATTAGTTTGGATAGACTGTAATATCTATAGATACACTATTACTGATAAATATATTTCTAGTGGTAAGATTTGTTTAAACCTATTCGCTGATTTATTAGCTCAATCTCGCATCGCTCTTCTTACAACCTGCCTCTAATGCCCCTCACGTTTTCAGCACACTTCAACCTGATCCTCCTACTGACTGCTTACTTCAGAAAGACCCGCCTCCTCCACTACAATCACCATTCTGATTGGTCTTTTGTCGTTGCACAAGTAGTGTGATTGGCTGTGTGTGTTGCCAATCTCTGGATTAGCTGGAACAGTCAAGTTCAGCTGTCTTTCTTCCGTCATCTGCTAAAAGGACCACGATAAAGGTGAAAAGTAGTCTAAATAAATGCCTCCCTTGACACTGGCATAATGTATAATAAGTATTTATACAGAAAATCTGTTCAATAAATACGTAATAAAATTATGGATGATGTGTCAAGTGCATTTGAAAAAGTTAAAAAATATTTGAGATCCCCAAATATATTCTGTATTAAATTAGGCTACAACGTGTTGACCGCCAGATGGTGCAATACTGGAGATAGTGTTGCACAACACCTTTCATTTGGTTGCTTCGACATGTTTCTCGAACAGTTATGGCTTGGTTATTACCCTAAATACTGATTATATGCTATTCTGTGATATTGTAACCCGAACAATACCGTTTATGTGTAATAAATTGTGGATTTCTTAATGGTTTTTACGATCAATATTTTGTTCTTTAATTCTAAATGAAAAACTAATTACATCGAAAATGATGTGTCTTGGAAATAGATTTGTTGCTGGAAACCAAGTGGATGAAACGATATAATGATGTAAATATAGTCAAGACAGTGTTAGATTGTCTGTGAGCACAATCATGCAGTCAGTTTGTATTGGATCGTTACTGAACTAGACCTGCATACAACTTTCAAGATAGTAAAACTGTTTCATCTCCAAGCCTGCGTCAATAGGAAAACGCCCGAGGCTCTTTTTTATACAAGTGGTTCTTAACCTTGTGGGAGGCACTGAACCCCACCAGCTTTATATGCGCATTCACTGAACCCAGAGCGACTGAACCCTTCTTAATTGGTTGTGTCATCACGAATCACATTAGTCGGATGTGTGTCCTGAACTCAGACTGACTCACCGAACCCCTGGGGCTCGATCGAACCCAGGTTAACCACTGTTTAACCACTGTTTTATACGGAAAAAAACCCTGTGCGACATTTTTTCTCTTTGGCCTCTCGACCAAACCAACTAAAACCAGTTTGATCCGTGTTCAGACAGTACGGGGGGTGTGACGTCAGTACGGGGGTGTGACGTCAGTAAGCCCCGCCCTTTCTCTGTTCTCTGAATAAAGACGTCCACAGAATCAGGTACCGGTAATTTCTACGCACGCAGCTACTAGGGGTAATAAAGCTGGACTAGACATCAGAAGAGCAAAACCGACAATCAGAAGTGTTCAACGTGTTTTTAATTCGGTGTTTCATAGAGCAAAGGTTTTGAAGTAGGAATCCGTTTATTTTTTTACGCCACTTATCCGTTTCCTGATCCCGCGCGCGCTGTATTGATATCACGCGCGCCACCTCTTTACCTTTTTGCATCCAGTGCGACGTGTGGTAAGTTATTAAATATCTACTTTATAAAGTCAATAGTTTGTTTATTTTCATTGGTAAAGATTCACAGGTGAAGAACTAATTCACAGCCGCCGGTAACCTCACTGGTGGAGCAAATGAGCGACAGATAGTTACTTTAATTCAGCGCGCAGCTTCCTACAGTAAACTGCTGTTTCCAGTAAATCTGTCGGATCTTTGACGATGTCAGTGTTGTATAAAGTTACACTTGTAAACTTTGAAGCTTGTGCTTGTATTTTCCAGATTTTTTAAAAACAATTTATTAACTGGCCAAGAATGATGGCCCTCTAAGTGTTAAGATGTTTTAATGTCGTAATCGTAATGACGTAATCTTATAACATTTCTATCTGATGTTGCTTGCAATCCAGTCTGTTATTATCAGATGTTGTGTTGTTCAGGAGGTTGTTCAGGAGGTTTAGTTTGTGTCTTTCTTGGCGGCTGGCTTGTTACTGTAGCAGCGATAAGGTCTATGAATGAATGAGGAACACACGTGCTCGTTGTTCCCGACAACAAATTATGAGACAATCAATTAAAACTTGTGTCGAGTAGTGACTTGCTACGTTACTGTCTTGGTTTGTAAATGCAGTCTAAATAGTTGTATATTTTGTTATAACCGCTGGCTAAACAAACCGTAACATTTATTCTGTTCCTGCGACATCCCTTAAAATGGCCTCCGTCAGGCAGGACAGCAAAGGGGCGCTCATTTAGTTCCAGCCTTTGTTGTAAAGTGGAACAGGTTTTATCCATCGTAAATCTTTTATTCTTTTATGTATTCCTAGAACAGTGAGTGGTTAATTCCACGAATCTTTTATTTTTTTTAGCTCAACATCTTCTCACATGGTTGACGTGAATATGTTCCTGTATTCATTGTCAATGGGTCCGCTGACCCCGCCCTCATGTGACGCCAGAGGAGATGTGTCCTTTTTTGGTCCTTGTATCCGCTTGTATCTCTTGCAGACATTGATAAGGTGGAAGCACATGTCTTGTCCACTTCTTATCTGTAACAGATGTTTTGTTTTTGTTTTTCTTACCTTTATTACAGGATGTGCACCCAGTCACTTCCAGTAGCTGTTGCACAATGGGAGTACACTCAGTCAGTGTGGTAGCTGGTAGCAGTCACAGAACCTGTAACAAAATTAGTGACATTACCGGATAGCATTACGCCCCACTTTGTAGACTACTTTAATAACTCACTGCTGTTCAATCAAAAGTACTGTAGTTGTATTTCCTAGTTTACACAGCTCAGGAACCCCAAAGGGGTTGACCCTTGAAGAAATCACCTTGAAAACATTGAGATCACTTTATTTAACTTGGAATCGATTTGTCCTTTTTCTGGGCAAACATTCCCCCGAACATAGTGAAGCAGATAATCATTTAGAGAAACCTACCAATCCTGCAAAATGGTTTCAACCACTTTAGCCACAGTAACGCTGGCCGGCACCTTAGCTGTCATGACGCACAGTCCTCTTACACCCTACATGTGGCTGCTTATCGTTGGCTTCATCATCGCCTTCATCCTGGCCTTCTCTGTGGGAGCCAACGACGTCGCCAACTCGTTTGGTACGGCGGTGGGCTCTGGCGTGGTGACCTTGCGTCAGGCGTGCATCCTGGCCACCATCTTTGAGACTGTGGGCTCCGTGCTCCTGGGGGCCAAGGTGAGCGAGACCATCCGGAAGGGCATCATCGACGTGGGCATGTACAACGGCTCTGAACACGTGCTAATGGCTGGATCTGTCAGCGCCATGTTTGGTGAGTGATTTGTTGTGCTGGTAAAAATGTATTGAGTCTGAGCCTCTAATGTCTGATATCATCTGTAAACGGGGAAATATTTGCGGCTTTACCTGGAGCTTTGCTTCTGTAAAGAGGATAAAAGTAGCCCCGCTGATGTTGCTCTGATCTCCCCTCTAGGTTCTGCTGTGTGGCAATTGGCTGCTTCTTTCCTCAAACTTCCCATCTCTGGAACTCACTGCATCGTTGGCGCCACCATTGGCTTCTCATTGGTCGCCAGAGGCCAGCAAGGGGTCAAGTGGCTCGAACTCCTCAGGATCGGTGAGGCAACACCTGACTAGGGATCTAAATCTTAGGGGCACATTTAATTGGTCAACAGAATTAAAAGTGGGATAAGTGTTGGTGTTTCAAGTGAAAGCAAAGACTTGGATACATTGTTAATTCTCTTGTTCTTGGTTCTCTACAGTTGCCTCCTGGTTTCTGTCTCCCTTACTGTCAGGCATCATGTCAGGCTTGGTCTTCTACCTAATCCGCATGTTCATCTTGCGCAAGGTATGTCTCATCAAAGCCAGTAGCACTATTATTACAGGATGTGGATCGTAGAAGCTTCATGAAAGGAAAGTGTCTTGTCGGCTATGCTCTAGTCCATCAATGATCATGTTTCCGGATGGACCAAAGTCTATCTTTGTACTTTGCATTCCCAGTAATCTCAATTATGACGTCCTATCCAGTATACCAGCGTGCCCTGTGTTTTGCCATTACCTGTAACCTGACATTATAATAGGGTAACTTTGTTCACAGTGGGTGCAGTGTTCTTGATCTGCTCACTCTTCCTCCCTGCAGAAAGACCCTGTTCCCAACGGACTGAAGGCTCTGCCTGTGTTCTACGCCGTCACTATGGGAATCAACGTGTTCTCCATCATGTTCTCTGGTGCACCGAGTAAGTAACCCTTGTTTCAGTCCATCTCACCCTGTGTTCCCACCTGTAGCCCCCCCCCAGCCCAGCTGTGAGCCCCTCCCTCATACAGCCACAGGCTGTTTTCAATGTGGGTCACCACCGTAATTCAAATTCAGAAATGGACACGAGGGAGATGAAAATAAGATCTCTTCCTATTTTTTCCTTCTCCTGTGTATGTCTGTTTCTTTCCAGCCTAAAGAAGGGTAACCTTGTTTGTTACAGTCTCTGGTTTAATGGCTTGGATTTACCTTGGATCTTGATGGCGGCAATTACTAGTTTTTTTGTTTTGTTTTTTCCCCCGATGGTAACGAACCCTATTTAATTAGCTACTTTCGCTCCTTTGTTTTCTTCTACCTGCAGGACTGAACAGTTCAAGATGTCAGCTGGCCTGGGCCAATTAAATGAAGGCTTAAGGCCTTGAGTATGAGCAGATATGCGCTTGCTTGTGGGTGTATTCATACATATCAGCACACGAGCAAAGAGAAGATCACTTTCACCGCAGGGGCCTCTGCCCTGCTGACTCCCATAGCCCACTGTTAGGTAATACACTTGCGTCTGGGAGGGAATCATCACTCAAGCGCCCATGCTGTGGGTCTTGTAGTGCATGATTTCATTCCAGGCTGCTCTTTCAGATGCATAGACGCAGGATAGAGATGGGCAGGAAATGAATGGAACTATCCCAGTTATCACCAGGGCAGACATGGTTTGGCCTGGAACACTGCTGGAGAGAAGGCTGTGTATTCTCCCTACCCAGGCCTTTTTCAAAGACCTACAGGCTGTAAAGATGGTCCTAATAGGATAACCCTGATCTTTTACTGAAAGCAGCGTCTTCCTCCATGTTTTATACAGTTAAAGCAAAGCAGGAGCACATGATACCTTTCACTGCAGGGCATGTTCTTTCCCAGGACTGGTGTCCTAGTATGGATTTTCCTCCCTTGACACAGAGTCTTGTGTAGCAGTTGTGTAGCGGCGATCAATCAGCCGTGAAACTGAGTTGTGTGCCATGGAATGCAGAGGATGCAAACACGACTGTACATTTGGTGTTTGAATGCCTTTTTACCCGTCACATACACTAACATGTACATGTTTTTAGAATTGTGTGGTCATCAAGAGGTCCACAAGGTTATTTGACCTTTGCAACGCCCTGGCTGTTCCAACACCATAGAAATCACTTATGGAAACGCACACATTCAGATAGATAGAAGATCTAAAGATGGAGGCTTTACAAAAGCACATCACCATTTCAATGCTAGTTGGTCTGGTCGAGTGCTAGGCGCAACTAATTTCCTCATTTGTGATGTTCTTTTCAGTAAACAAGGGTGTTTCCTCGACCTGCCGGGGTTCTGAAAAATGCACGCCGGTGAATTTGACACCCCCTCCCGTCTGTGTTTTAGAGTTGTTAAACTGGAATGTACATTTTCTGCTTGGTTTCCCTTTTGAAAAACAAACCGTGTGTGGCATCGGTTGCTTAGTGGGAACAAACACAAACCACTTATGCAGTGGCAGACGAACCGTTGATTAAACAAGCCAACACGTGCCTTCATTTCCACAGCAAGCTCGTCTCGCATAAATAAGATGTCCCTTCCGCTTACTGCAGTCGTGTGAACAATATACATGAGTGTCATGAGATTCAGTAACAACAACTATGAAACAATTGTTTGGTTTTATATACTGCGAATACTGTACTGAAGAATAGGTCGCCGTTCCACATTCTGACTTGTACTGTTGTTGGCCAAATGAATATCTCTCGATCTGAGAGTTTAACAACATGGAAAAACGGAGTTACATTTAAAAAGAGGATGGCCAACCGTCATCTGTCCTTTACCAACTTTCAGTCATTTGTACGATTGAGTCATCGGGGGGGGAGGGGGGTGGGCGGGAATAACAAACTGTGTTATTGTGTAATGCGGAGCACGGGATGCTGTGGGTTACAAGGGAGGGGTTAGGAGAGCAGCCGTGGTTACATTCCAGTTCCTGAGCACTCCCATTCATCCCACTGCATGGCTGTGGTGGAGACCTGCCCCTTTTGTGTGGGAGTGTTTATTATATGGCCAGCCTATATTTGTACACTGTCGTTGTTTCCAGAAGTCTGGCCTATTCTTGGGTCGTCATAACAGACACGCAACTGTCTGGTTACATAGACATCTACCCTGCGGATGATGCATTTCCTGTATACATAGAAATCTACATGGAAATGAACCCAGGCTTATGTGGAACTTACCCACCCAAATCTCTCATTGGCAGTGGGTACTTATTTTTGTTTGCTTTTTATTTTTGCACTTCACCCTGTTCCTTTACGTCCCCCCCCCCCCCCGTCCCAACACTGGCCAAGCTGAGCCCCCTGAGCTGGCCGCACCTGTCCTGGGCCGTCCCACAGGCACTCGCTCATCCTAGCGAGGGCCAGGCGGCCGGGCTATAAAAGCTGCACACTTCCTCCCCGATTCCTGTCACAGCCCCACCTCTCTTCCTGTCCCGCTGGGCCAGAGTTGGTGTTGCGTAACTGAATACAGTCAGAGCAGATAGGTCCTGTTCTGCAGGCTCTCCTGGCCTGCAGTATATCCTGTCCTACAGTCTGTCTCCTGCTGTCTGTTCTGCAGTCTGTCCCATCCTGCAGTGTGTCTGTCCTGCAGTCTGTCCTGTCCTGCAGTGTGTCTGTCCTGCAGTCTCTCCCGCCCTGCAGTCTGTCCTGTAGTATCTCCCGCCCTGCAGTCTGTCTGTCCTGCAGTCTCTCCTGTCCTGCAGTCTGTCTGTCCTGCAGTCTCTGCTGCGGCAGCATGTGAGGGTGACTCCAGTATTAGAGGTCGCCGTGGACTCTGCCCCTGAACGAACAACCTGACCACGTTCTTATCTTTCAGCCCCTGGTCTTCTAATCAGTTTTCATCTTCCGTCAGTGTTGTTGATTTTTTTACACTTGACCACGGTCAGACCACACAGACCTAGCTGAAGATTTAACAACCTGCATTCTACCTGAGGAGCTCACTGGTGTCCTCGTCTTACGACATTAGATGGTTTTCGCATGGGTTGTTTCATGTGGTCCACAGTGACTATATTTGACAGTGACTGGCTACAGTAACATTTTAACTTGAGTATAAATACAACTAAATTCATCCACTTCAGTATGAAATGTGCTGCTGCTGCCCCTAGCACACAGCACAGCATGGAAACAGGACATGTTGATGTTGTTCCTTCTGCGACACTGGGGACCAGGAAATCACCCCCTCCCCCTTTATGGCTCTCCTCCTCCCCATCATCTGTCTTTGCCTTTTTAAAGATGTGTTCCCCCCCCGTCCTTCACACGTCATGTTGGAATTGCGTAACTGTCCGCTGTACATCCACGAGCCACGTGCTTAATGCACTATTGAGCCACGTGCTTAATTCACTATTGAGCCACGTGCTTAATAAGTGACTAGGAATATATTCTACCTGGATGCAGTTTGTCATTTATGAACTGGTGTTGAGTGGGAGATTATGGTTGGCAGCTTAACATAATGGATAGATACATTATTAGCTGAAGATCTTCTGTAAAAAGAAAACAATCAATGAATTACTTTTGTATTCATCTTTAGAGATGATGATGATACAGATTTGTAACCTTATGCACAAATTATATCATTTTTAAAGTTATTTAATTATCTAATGGTTTCTAAGTAGATGTGCTGAAAGAATATAAAGGTGAATGCTTCTCCTAAAGACAGGTTATCGTGTTTCTTATCTTTCTCCATGTGTTTCTGTCTCTCCATCTCGCGCACCCTCCATGTTCTCCATCCAGCGCTGGGCTTTGACAAGGTTCCTTGGTGGGGAACCCTGCTCATCTCTCTGGGCATGGCAGCACTCACGGCTGTGCTGGTCTGGTTGGTCGTCTGCCCTCGACTCCAGAAGAAAATTGAACGTAAGTTTCCCCCTCTTGCCTTGAATGTTTTTGTTTATTTTACCAGCGGTCCAAAGTAAAACACTTATTTGTTTTTCACCTGCTTCCTATTTATATATTTTCGGTCAAACTAAGCAGGGATGTATTTAGCAAATACAGGAATATAAACATGAAATCTGTTTTAACCAGGTTTATTTTATTTATATATATATATTTTTTTTAAGACATTAGTTTGAACTAATTATCTAAAACTTAAACTACGTTCAAGTTCCCTGTTTTAAGCGAACCTGCAGTTGAGCTAATTTCCCCTTTCCTTTCTGAGTCCTTCAGTCTTAAAGATCAGGTCCACTAAGGTACAAGCTGTTTCAGAACATCTCAGGTGGTCATATCTGTCCCAGCCACAGTCATCCAGCAGACTGGCTAATTGTAGGGATCCACTAATTACCCTTAACCTCAGGCACTAGAATAGCCCAGGTTGACTTAAGGTGATTGAGTTAGGGTTAACCACCTTTCATAGGATGTAGGCTAAGGGAGACTGAGCTGATTGGGCCAACAATCTAAATTTACACACTAGTGCCTGAACTGATCTCTGACCTAACACACTTTTGATCATGTGATCATGTTCTGGCTGACCAAATAGCCATGATGTACTTTGATAAGAATGTTAGCAGGATTTTCTTCCGTTTTCTGCCTTAAACAGAAGCTTCGAAGGCAGTGGTTCTCAACCCTGCTGTTTTAGGAGGAAAACCATGTAAAGAATCCCCCTATGGTTTAAAGCAGTGGTTCTCAACCCTGGTCCTCAGGGCCCACTGTCCTGGATGTTTTAGATGTTTCCCCCTTCCAACACACCTGATTCAAATGAATTGTCATTATCAGGCTTCTGCTGAGCTTCATAGTGACTCATTCATTTGAATCAGGTGTGTTGGAGCAGGAAAACATGCAGGACTGTGGGCCCTGAGGACCAGGGTTGAGAACCACTCTTCTAATGCTTGTCACTATCTGTACACTGACATGGCTCCAAATGAACTTTTCACTCGCAGCATTGCTGACCCAGAGAAACAAAAAACAAACAGAAAATCCATGTAAAGACTAAGTTCAGTTGTTTATGTAACGTTGGCTTCAGTCACTTAATCAGTTCACAGAAGTCACATACTGTTCAGTAGGACAATTATCTTTTTGTAAATAAATTAAAACAGATGGTACCATATTAAAGTTGCACAGGCACTATTTCGGGAGTAAAAAAACAAAATGGTTCCCCTATCCGTTATATCCCTATTCTTTATCTACTAGCAACTTGACTATACCAAGGAAACTACTCTGTCTTCTTATGCAAGGACTATGGCTGTGTAGCTGAGTTGTATCTTTTCTATGATAAATGGGAGCATGTGTGCCTTGAAGTTCTTGTACTTTTTGTAAAGTCTGCATATTTGAGCCCCCCCCCCCCCCCCCCCCCCCCCAAACAACAGACGTGCCAACTTCTCCCCCTTCACCCTGTAGGAGAAAACAAGTCATCCAGCCCATCTGAAAGCCCTCTGATGGACAAGAGAGAGATGAGGGAGGCCCCCAGTCCTATTCTGAAGCCTGTGCCCGAGGAGACCTCCGCTCCCTCCTCCCCTTCTGCTGCCCCAGCCCAGCCCTCCCCCGCCCAGCCCCAGCCTCCCTCAGAGGAGCCACGCAGGGTGACCTTTGACATCGGAGATTCTGACGACAACGACAAGGACGGGGCAGATACCGACAGCTGCAACACCAACGCTGGTGAGTGTGAGTCACAGGAACAGCTAGACTGTGCGTGTGCTTGTGGTTGGCAACAGTGAGCGCTATTGAGCTCAATTATTCTTTTTGAGGTGCCTTTGGTCAGGCTACCTCATCCGAATAGTTTCCCTGTCTGTCATGCTTAGACAGTTTGTTTTTGTCTTCATCCAGTCTGTGCAGTTCATTAAATCTGGCTTGTTTCGTTATCAGTTCCCAAACAGGTCCAGTCCACCAACCAGGTCGAGCTGAATAACCAGGTCCAGTTCAGCAACGGGCCTGCCCACGTCCCCAGCAACGGCTACAGCCAGTACCACACGGTTCACAAGGACTCAGGCCTCTACAAGGAGCTCCTCCATAAGCTGCACCTGGCCAAGGTGGGAGACTGCATGGGCGAGGCCGGCGACCGACCAATCAGACGCAACAACAGCTACACTTCCTACACCATGGCCATCATCGGCATGCACGGAGACTTCCGGCACAAGGAAGGCGAGTTCCGTGCCAGCGAGGACGGGGACAAGGGCACGGGCGCCGGGCCGGAGAGGAAGCGCGTCCGGATGGACAGCTACACCAGCTACTGCAACGCTGTGGCTGTGCACGGCACGCCCGACGGCCTGGGGGAGGGGGAGGTGACCCTGGAGATGTGCGAGGAGGACCCAGGCAGCAGCCGCGCCTCCCTGGAGGACGACGGGCTGGAGGCGGACAGACCGGAAGTTTCCACGCTTTTCCAGTTCCTTCAGATCCTCACCGCATGTTTTGGCTCTTTCGCTCATGGAGGCAACGACGTCAGGTTGGTAACAAGCATGAATACCTGTAGGATCTCCTGGTAGATTGAGTTTGAAAGGTTTGCAGGCATAAGTAGAGGCAGCAGGTATCTAAACACGAAGCTCCTCCCTTGCAGTAATGCCATCGGACCCTTGGTGGCGCTGTGGCTGGTGTACGAGAGTGGATCTGTTTATTCCACTCAGCCCACCCCTACCTGGCTGCTGCTGTATGGAGGCGTGGGCATCTGCGCCGGGCTGTGGGTGTGGGGTCGCAGAGTGATTCAGACCATGGGCAAGGATCTCACCCCCATCACCCCCTCAAGGTAGCCAGCCACACCGAATCCCTGGTCCTCTTCCAGGATAACAACACCACCCTCACACAAACCACAACCTCCTGAGACATGACTAACCTCAAAAGGAGCCTTTTTCCTCTCCCTCTCTCCCACACACACAGACACACACACACCTACACACCTACGCTTGACACAAGTCTGTTTTTCCTTTTGACTTCAGTGGTTTCAGCATTGAACTGGCCTCAGCTCTGACCGTGGTTGTTGCTTCGAACATTGGTCTCCCTGTGTCCACCACCCACTGCAAGGTAAGCAAGCCTGGGCCAGAGGGCAGACACTGAACCACAACCCAGACTTTGGAAGGAGGGGGGGTGCTAGTGTGGGGTGTCAGTTAATCTGAATTTGTGTATTCAGTGTATTGAGACCATGTACCATGGTGATTTTGCACTTTAAACAATAAATTGATTGATTGATTGAATAGTTGAAGGCACAGGTGTCAGACTCCAGTCCTCCAGGCCCCTCTGTCCTGACAGTTTTAGATGTTTCCCTGCTCCAGCACACCTCCACAGAGCTTGATAACGACCCTTCATTAGAATCAGGTGTTCTGGAGCAGGGGAACATCTAAAACCTTCAGGACTGCGACCCTCGAGGACTGGAGTCTGACACCCTAAACTCTCAGGGGATTCACGCGAGGTGAATGTTGCTGGTCAGCTGACCTCGCTGTGTTTGTGTCCAGGTGGGTTCGGTGGTGGCGGTCGGCTGGCTCCGCTCTAAGAAGGCGGTGGACTGGCGTTTGTTCCGGAACATCTTCATGGCCTGGTTTGTGACCGTGCCCATCTCCGGTCTTATCAGCGCCGGCATCATGGCCATCTTCACCTACGGCATCCTGACATGAGGCCGCAGGCCGCTGCCACAACAGGGGGGGAAGAGGACGTCTGGGCTGGCTACAGAAGGGAGGGAGAGGCAAACTGCAGAGGAGATTATGAACTGTCTTCCAAGCCAACACACTAGAAGGAAACGGTGTTGTGATATATCGGCCTGTAGGTTTTGGCTGCATCCTTCCCAAACCATAAAGTCATGGTTGTTCTGTTTGCATCGGTTCTCTTCCAAAATGAGTATTTTTTTTTTCTTTTTTTTTTCGTGCCCTCGATTCTGTACATAGCCAAACTTAATTCCACTCAACCAAATGTGTTGCCGATGCTCCATAACCTTTTATGTGTAATTATGTACATACAATTATCTGTTTTGTGTTTAGTTCTTTTGGCTCTTATTTTACAATTTAGGAAAACAAAAGAACAAGTCAAATGCAGTATTAGTGTCTGTTTCAGCTGTATTTGTTCAGTCATAAATTACATTCTGAAATTAACCTAGAACAGGCAGTATTTCTTTTGTGTGTTGCCCCCCGCTAAGAGAATGTGAGGGTTTTGTCACTGATCAATTCATTAGTGGTATCACGCTATTCACCTTGTACCCCCCCCCCCCCCCTCCCCTTTTGGCTTACTGTTCTAATGATCAACAGTTTATTTTATTTTATTGATTTCATATTTAAGTTGATGAATGTAGTTGTATTTATTTCCGAGTTCAAACAGCAGTTCAGTAAGCTCCCGATTTCGATGAAAAGATGGGTTTGGCAAGATGAACACCTGTCTGGTTACAGTGTCGCTGCTGTAAGACGTTTAAGCATCGCTGGTGTCGCCAAGGAAACTCTCATCTGACAGTTGAGCTGCCATAAATAACTGGAACATATTCTCTTCCTTTTTTAATTTTTTTATAGGGAACTTGCATACATTGTTTAAGGGGGGGACCATTGTTAGTTGATGCCTTTTGTGTACCTCTTTCATATATCAGAATCTTAAAACGCACATACTAGACAGTTGACAGAACTTAATTTCTTCTGGAAAGTAAAGTTATAACATTTTAGCTGGACAATGTTGGCTACTGCAAACAGACAAACACTTAAGACCTTCAAAAAAAAAGTTTCCTGTAAAACTTGATCGCATCATACTAGATTTTGTACCGCTTCGTTTTCTTTCTTCTCTGCAGAAGCTGTAAATGCTACTTAAGTTCCTTGTAATCTAGTTCTGTGGAATGTACACAACTGCATAGACATGGCTGTTTTTTTTTTACCGATCCCACCGTCAGTAGTTGTGCGTCCGTTTTGAAAAGGTTGTAGTGGGAAAAGGGAAGCGACAGCCTTTTATTTGTATCTTGGACCAGTGTGGTGTAGATTTAGACCACTCGGATGATCGGATGGAATGGGGTGGGTGGTGATATTCAGACATCGCTGCTGTCGAGCAACCCTGAGAACTGGGCTGCAGTACTACGCCTATATAGATGCTGGTAGTTGCCTTAATTATTTCCCTTAGGTACCAAAGATAAGAGGGAGGTTTGTTATGCACAGACTGCACACATGCTCTTTAGTCTGCACTTAGTCTGGACAGGGGAAGGGAACAATAAATACTAATTTAAACGATTTGGTGTTTGTTTTGTTTCCTGGATCATAAGGTTTTTGCAGGGCAACATGATCGTTTGTACAAGTACAACATTCTAAGTGTCCTGAAATAAAAAGAACAAGAAGTTCACATACGTTTCCAGTCTTTGTAGAAGAATTATGGACAAACACAACAGCTACATCTTGGGGTGTCACATTTCCTCTTTCTTTACTGTAAAGTGTAAACTTGGTCTGTGCACTGTGCATGGTCTGAATTACACTAGGTACAGTAGCCTACTGCCAGACACCCATCCACAGAGCCTGTCCACTCCCTATCAAGACCCAATAGTCACTGACCTGGTTGCAGTTCCATTGCAGGTTCCATTTACATGTGAGTACAGAATGAATGGAGGTCTATGGAGCCTTACCCTTCAAAATCAAGACTTGGCTACAGTGTTTTTTTGTTTGCTTATGTGAGATTCCAACAGACTACATGGTTCAGGCTGACCTACATAGACTGCACAGTCTACAACCCTCCTTTCTACTATTCTAGTCTATTCATCACTCTCCTACCATCTACTGAGGACAGTAGGATGCTCTTATGTATTATCTCCATCTTTAAGAGTTGATATATACTGTATATATAGCATGTATTTTTTATTTACTTAAAGGCTAGGCCTACTGGTCTCATATTTGGACACACAATGATCTGTTCATTGTCTACATTCCTTTGTGTTTACGTATGTCGTGTTAAATGATGGACACTAAAGATGTCCGTGCTGGTGCAGCCTTTAGTTCATCCAAACTATTCAATCTATCCTTTGACGTAAAGGGATGCACAGAATGAACAGTGCATTCTGTGTCCAAATATAACCCAGGTTGAAACGGATGATGCGGTAGGCCGAGCCTCTAAATCACCCCCAGTAAGCAGCAGGGGACAGCACACTTGAGGTGCCCTTGTTTTGTGGCCTATATAGGCAACAGCAAAAAAAGGCAAAGAGCTAGAATGAGTAGAAATAATAACATGGCATCTACTGTCCACATCCCCAAACCATCAAACCAGGGGGAGACGACAGATGGGAACATTTTGGAAGTGACACAAACATATCTACAGTAACCAAGACATTTACCTGTGTTAGTGAAAAAGATTATAATAATGTTGCCACAAGGGAAGTTGTTTATGTTCACTGTGTTAAATTCCACTGATGAAGTTGATAAATGGGACAAAATACACACTTTCTTCAACACACAGTATTATCTCTTTGTCATCAGATCCCATCTGTTGGGAAAGATGTGTCTAGCAGTGGTTTGCCTCTGTCTCACCCAAATTGTTCATCTCCTCGGTCTCCTTGTGTTCTAGATGGGAACGAAGCAGATCATTCTTAATTAGTAGCAGCTTTGTACAGCAAAGTAACTCCGTTTAAATTTAGTTTCATATTATTTACACTGCGAATAAAGGGAAAAAGTTGTTAAAATGTTTTCACCATCAGTGTTTTCAGTAGAATCAGATTCGGACTTCTGTTGGATCAGAAAATATTCCACAGATCACATATCTCTGAATTAATATAATTAGCATTTCCTATATCTAGCCTATTTATAACAGGGATTTTCTGCATTCATAAGGTCCTGTTTGTCGATTCACTCAAGATACTTTATCGCCATCTCATGGTGTGTTCTGGAAATGTTTATGAACACAACTTTGGCCTCATGGTCTGCATCAACGTTTTCCACAGAATCATCTGAGGAATGATAAAATTAACCCTGACACAAAACACCTTTATTAACCCTGACACATAACACCTTTATTAACCCTGACACATAAATACAATCTACTCTGCAGGCTCACATAAGAAATATACCAACTAGTGTCCAATGGCTTGTTCTATTGATTAGTGATTAATGTTAGCACACAGGAAATGCCTATTTCTTCCACAGTGGCCAGAGCCATAAATACAACAGCACATACAACAAAACTGTAGGTATTTTAACTGAAATAGTTTGAAAATGCATGACAAAAGTATCTTATTTTATAATCCCGGCCCTCCAGTCGCCATTTCTGACAACGCAATAGAACTCGGCCACATCTCGTGAGACTATTACTGAGGCCGATTTTGCGCCTAGTGCCTGAGTTAACAAGTAAAGCACTTATGTCCATACAATGCAAAACGTGGACAAACACAGTTTTGAGAAAAAACACTGCGTATTTTCTTTTTCTGTTTTTCATACACATGCATTTTAAACTTTGAACCAAATGCGAAAAGAAACTGCTCCCCTTGAATTGAAATACAAACTGTATTTATTTATCAATAAACAGATGGTGTAGGGTAGATGGGGGTGTGTGTGTGGGGTGGGTTGAATGGGGGGCGAGTGTGGGGTAGATGGGAGTGTGAGTGTGGGGTTGAAGGGGGGGGGGGTTGAGGAGAGCTGGGAGAGGAGGACATTTACACAGACACAGGCGGCATGCCAATGTTCATGGTGCTAGTGGTGCTGTTCACAGGCTGGATGTTTATAAGCCTGGCCACAGGTGTTTTAAATGTCTTCAGCCCCAGGCAGCTCTTGAGGCGCAGGCGGAAGGTTCCCATACTCTTACCCACCTTTTTCACCTGCCGACGCCACCAGCTGTGGACAGAGACAAAGGCACAGGAAGTGAGGGAGCGCGGAAACAGGAAGAGAAGAGATACAGTGGAAAACAATTGAGAACGTGGTTTTGATGGTTGTAACGTGGGTGTGTCCTCTGAAGACAGACAGGACAACAGGGCAAGTGATCCAGGAATTTGGACTCCATCTCTTCTCTTTCTCTCACAGTATGAACTCCCACCCTTTCTTTCTACACTGAACTGGTAATGCACCTTTTGGTCTGGACGACGAAGCTGGGCTCCTGCTCTTTCTCCTGCTCTTTCTCCTGCTCTTTCTCCTGCTCTTTCTCCTCCTCTTTCTCCTCCTCTACTTCCTCCACATCAGAAAACTCAACCTACGGAATTACCAGACTTGTCAGCAAAGGTTTCCGGACCAACTGTTGCTGAGATAAGGAAGACACTAAGCTAATCTTTAAGGTAGGGAACACTCTCAGGGTTTGCTCACTATGGTGGTATGAGGGCAAGGTCATGTGATCTATTGGCTAAACAAAAATCTCTCTGTAGTGCTACTCACTGCCACAGGAAGGTGGAGAGCGGTAGAGGACCATTACAGAGGGTTTCACTTACATATGAGTGAGGCTTCTCCATCACAGCCTTCTCCAGCTGGACCTCAAGATCTTCATTTTTGGTCCTCAGCTCCTGAACACACACAGGTCAAGAATGAAAGTGCCAAAGCGTTAATCATAATATCAATGGGAAAGAAAGCAATGAAAAAAACGAATTCTACTGTACCTGTATAATGGTGTGAAGTACTTCAATTGAACACTCCAAGTGTTCAATGTCCATCCATCTCTACAAATAAAACAGCAACAGACATCAAACCATTTTTGTAATAACATAGAGTAGAAAACCACATGCAGGACTCTGCCAGAGCAGGAAAGTTCTTCCAGAAACTCTGTCTGATATTACATATGAGACAAATCCTACCTTTTCCAAGTCCTGACAGCAGGAATCAATGGCGAGTCTATATTCATCCAGTTGTTCCTGAGTCAAACCCCAAGCAGTCAATCGTTAATATTTTTGTTTTTCAAACATGTAAATAAATGTGTGTGTGTGTTAAAAGTTGATGATGAGATACCTGTTGGTTGATGATGTGGTTCCTCTGCCTGTGGATGGTGACATCTATGGCAAGCCGTTTTAACATTTATCAACTAAGTTTGACTATCCTGAATTAACATTGCGGATATCCACAACTTCTTTCTGGCTAGTCGTAATTACATGTTGAATAGTTGGATTTTTCATTCAAGATATCTGTAATGTAGTTGTGACTAGTCGAAACGACAGGTTGAGATATCTGTAATTCAGTTTTGACTAGGAGAAACTGAATTCCAGATATCTACAATTCAATTGCGGATATCCACAACTGGAATTACGGATATCTGCAACGTCATTGTAGATATCTGTGACGAATTACGGATATCTGCTGCGTCATTGTAGATATCTGTGACTAATTACGGATATCTGCTGCGTCATTGTAGATATCTGTGACTAATTACGGATATCTGCTGCGTCATTGTAGATATCTGTGACTAATTACGGATATCTGCTGCGTCATTGTAGATATCTGTGACTAATTACGGATATCTGCTGCGTCATTGTAGATATCTGTGACTAATTACGGATATCTGCTGCGTCATTGTAGATATCTGTGACTCAATTACGGATATCTGCTGCATCATTGTAGATATCTGTGACTCAATTACGGATATCTGCTGCGTCATTGTAGATATCTGTGACTCAATTACGGATATCTGCTGCGTCATTGTAGATATCTGTGACTCAATTACGGATATCTGCAACGTCATTGTAGATATCTGTGACTGAATTACAGATATCTGCAATGCCATTGTAGATATCTGTAACTCCAGTTTAAGATATCTACAATTTGATTCTGACTAGTCACAATTCCAGTTAAAGATATCTACAACTTTATTTCTCCTAGTCAAAATGTAATTACAGATATCTGAAAAGGGACCTGTAGATATCTGGAATTGAGGTGAATTAAAGATATCTTTAACTGGAATTGTGACTAGTCAGAATCAAATTGTAGATATCTTAAACTGGAGTTACAGATATCTACAATTCAGTTGCAGATATCTGTAATTCCAGTTGTGGATATCCGCAATTGAATTGTAGATATCTGAAATGACGTAGCAGATATCTGCAATTCCAGTTGTGGATATCCGCAATTGAATTGTAGATATCTGAAATCACGTGCCCCATAGACATGAATGGCAAAAGTGACGTAGTTTCTCCTAGGAGAAATGACATTGCAGATATCCGTAATTCCAGTTGTGGATAGGAGGATTGTAGTTGCAGATATCTGAAATGACGTTGCAGATATCCGTAATTCCAGTTGTGGATAGGAGGATTGTAGTTGCAGATATCTGAAATGTTCTTTTTGACTAGGCGAAATTGAATTACAGATATCTGCGTCACATATCCAGTCTATTGAATTTATGTTAAAACGGCTTGCCATAGACATCCATCTCTTCAGAGGTTTTAGCAACGCTCTCTTCTACCATCTTAGCTGATTCGATCGCTTCCAATAAGTCGTTCAGTGTCTCTTCTTCAAATGAGTCTTATTAACTGATGGGAACCTAACTTAACTAACTCGCAGCGTTTATGACGTCATATTGTGTAAGTATTCCAAGTCAGAACCAGCTCTCTTTGAAATTCATACAATAACATCATATATAATAAATTATATTGTCAAGGCTCTCAGCTTTAATGAGCTATATTGAATAAAAGCGACAAGCTAGCTACTTAGTAGCCTGCTCACTTTTGCACACTGAAGCTTGTCTAACATTTAATATCCATTAATCATTGTTATGTCCCCACCAATATTATTTGGTCACTTCAAAAAAATAAAAACGATCGGAAAACGTCTAATTCCATTCCCCTAGCAGTACAGAACGGATTACAGTGAACCCTCGCTATATCGCGCTTCATTTAATACGGCTTCGCAGAAGTGTTTTTTAACAGTGTTTTTTAGCAGTGTTTTTTTTTACAGCGCCTCGTGCTCTGAATCCTGATTGGCTCAGGGGCTTTACCGTTTAGAATTCGATCGGTAAACGTCTCATTCCCCTAGCAGTACAGAAAGGGTTCAATCCCGTTCACTACTGAAGCGCTGACACATTTGACCAACGTGACTGGCTGCGCCTTGTAAACCGATTCAACTTAGATCATTTGGCAGGGGGAGCGGCGGGGGGTGATGATTAGGTCCCCACCAATGCCGAGACCAAACCTACGCCCTTGACTGAGAGTACCTCTTAATATTAACATGCCTGTTCACCCCATGACACGCTATGCCTGACGTGCAGTAAACTTCCTAAAGTGGGGACGATGGTGGAAGCAACTATAATGTAGGAATCAGAAGAGAATGGCATGTTAACACCACCAGATGGCGCTATAAGACTAAACCTTAAGGACAGAACCTTGGCTGCTTTATTTAACAATCATCTGGACACTCACTGGAAATGTTTCGCAACAACTAACTAAATGAGCTTGTTGTGTTTCCTTTGTATTGGTACATGTATTTTTTTTAAGTGTATCCATCTACTGTATATTATGTGTGTTATATGTGTATATAAATATCTACAGTATCAATATTGTTCTGCTGTAAAAGAAGAAATCTTGTTTGAAGCATAGAAAGTATAAATCTCTGTTTTCATCACTCAAACCACAGTGTAGAATAGTTCCTTATCCCTGTGTGATAAGGTAAAAGTGCTACATGGTGAAATGCTGAAAATAATCCTGAGCAGTTGGAAATGGCATTTAAATGGCATTTAAATTCAGACATATTACAGTCACTGTAATATCTGCTAAACTTTGAATCTGTAGTGTGTGACACCGAGGTCGTCTGCTATCAGTTGACACAGTATGATAATGTTATCACTCTGAAGAATACACAAAGTACTATATGTTTTGCCAGTGTTAAACCCTAATGTGTCTGTGCTGTTGGCAGAAGTACTAAAGTATGGCGTTAAAATCTGTATTCATATACTGATAGCATTCCCAGCGATTTGCCCCTCTGTAGGAAGTTGATATCAGCAATAACCTTGTCATAAAACAACATTCATACACAAGTGATGAGGTAGATGATAAGGACTAGATTAGAAAGCTTAGTGAAGCACGGCTGGTCACTGGTATGCAAGTGGAATCCTTCAGCTGCTATGATTAACGCGCACATGTGAAGGAATAGCGCCTCGAAGACCCGTACATGTTTGCTGTTTGCACCATCCTGCCACGCTGAACTCCATGTGCACATTTACATGGTGAATAACCCTGTTCTGCTTGTGATTCTTCCAGTGCACTGACCACTCTCCTCCCTCCCGCTTGTATTCCTTCAGCAAACATGGAGGTAAAGAGAGAGAGTCAGGTGACAATGGAAGCAGACAAACAAACAAGGTGGGTTCTGTTTGGTCGTGTATCCAGCTGGTATTACACCCATGTGGGAACTGAGTTGAGGAGACGTATTGTTTTGTCCCCATTGCTTCATACAAACTCATTTTTCTCTGCCACCCTAGAAATCGGTCATATTTGGGGCAACTTCATACACGCCTTGTTTTATTTCTGTCAACGACACAAAAAAAACGCCATGGACGTCAATGATTGTACAGTGATCTAGCTACAGATTCACTGACTGGAACACCCTCATGTTCTGTTGAAATAATCTGTTTGAGGAACAACCAGGAGAGGGAGAGATCCCTGTGAGCCACAGAGCTGACAGTTGTTCCTATTAGGAGAGGGAGAGAGTGGGGAGTGTGTGTGTATGTAAGAGAGTGGGGAGTATGTGTGTGTCTGTGGGGAGTATGTGTGTGTGTCTGTAGGAGAGTGGGGAGTGTGTGTGTATGTAAGAGAGTGGGGAGTATGTGTGTGTCTGTGGGGAGTATGTGTGTGTGTCTGTAGGAGAGTGGGGAGTGTGTGTGTCTGTAAGAGAGTGGGGAGTGTGTGTGTGTCTGTGGGGAGTATGTGTGTGTGTCTGTAGGAGAGTGGGGAGTGTGTGTGTCTGTAAGAGAGTGGGGAGTGTGTGTGTGTCTGTGGGGAGTATGTGTGTGTGTCTGTAGGAGAGTGGGGAGTGTGTGTGTCTGTAAGAGAGTGGGGAGTGTGTGTGTCTGTAAGAGAGTGGGGAGTGTGTGTGTCTGTAAGAGAGTGGGGAGTGTGTGTGTGTGTGTGTGTGTAGGAGAGTGGGGAGTGTGTGTGTGTGTGTCTGTAGGAGAGTGGGGAGTGTGTGTGTGTGTGTAGGAGAGTGGGGAGTGTGTGTGTCTGTAAGAGAGTGGGGAGTATGTGTGTGTTTGTAGGAGAGTGGGGAGTGTGTGTGTGTGTGTGTGTCTGTAGGAGAGTGGGGAGTGTGTGTGTGTCTGTAGGAGAGTGGGGAGTGTGTGTGTCTGTAGGAGAGTGGGGTGTGTGTGTGTGTCTGTAGGAGAGTGGGGTGTGTGTGTGTGTCTGTAGGAGAGTGGGAAGAATGTGTGTGTGTGTCTGTAGGAGAGTGGGGAGTGTGTGTGTGTCTGTAAGAGAGTAGGGAGTGTGTGTGTGTGTGTGTCTGTAAGTGAGTGGGGAGTGTGTGTGTGTGTGTGTCTGTAGGAGAGTGGGGAGTGTGTGTGTGTCTGTAAGAGAGTGGGGAGTGTGTGTGTGTGTGTAGGAGAGTGGGGAGTGTGTGTGTGTCTGTAAGAGAGTGGGGAGTGTGTGTGTGTGTGTGTCTGTAGGAGAGTGGGGAGTGTGTGTGTGTCTGTAAGAGAGTGGGGAGTGTGTGTGTGTGTGTAGGAGAGTGGGGAGTGTGTGTGTGTCTGTAAGAGAGTGGGGAGTGTGTGTGTGTCTGTAAGAGAGTGGGGAGTGTGTGTGTGTGTGTGTCTGTAGGAGAGTGGGGAGTATGTGTGTGTGTCTGTAAGTGAGTGGGGAGTATGTGTGTGTCTGTAAGAGAGTGGGGAGTGTGTGTGTCTGTAAGAGAGTGGGGAGTGTGTGTGTGTGTCTGTAAGAGAGTGGGGAGTGTGTCTGTGTGAGTGTGTAAGAGTGGGGGACAGATTGTGTGTGTAAACGTGTGTTGTGTGGGTATGGGGGAGCGAGAGGGGGCTGGCAGTTGGAACCTGAAACCCAAACTCAGTGTGGAGACCAGTCAGAACACTCATCTACAGACTTCCTTAAACATGCTCGTGCAAACGCTCGCCCCCCCCCCCCTCCTACTCCCTTTCCTCCTCCTCCTCCTCCTCCTCCACTCTCTCTCTCTCTCCCTCATCGTCCACCTCTCTCCCTCTCTCCTGCTGCAGCCGCTGCTCTGGCAGACGGCAGAGCTGAAGTTTAGTGTGAGTGCGTAGACAGTCAGCTGGGGCTGGGAGTGTGTGTGGACTGCACTGAACCAGAGGGGGGTGTGTGTGTGTGTGCGTAGGTGTACGTTGTAGATGTGTGTGTGTGTGTGACCGGGAACCCTGTGTGGCTTTGCTTGGCTGATCACAACAGCCGTCCCACAGCTGCGGAGGCTCCCAGCATGCAGAGAGTGTGAGCAGGCAGGAGAAAAGTTTAGACAGCGCATCACAGCCTCTTCTGTCGACACAGGCAGACAGACAGACAGACAGGTGGTCAGACACGCAGGCAGACAGGCAGGCAGGCGGTCAGTTCTATGGAGGTGACCACAGCCAGGCAGCAGGGGGCTAAAATGGAGCTTCTTTCTCTTCAGGATTGTTGCCCTCTCTCTGACTAAAAGTGTCTGGATCGGATCTCGTTTCTTCTCGTCTGAACGTCACACCGCAGAGAGCTCCAGGGGCTGTTTTCACCGGGGTAAGTGTTTGCCTTCTGCTCTGAGCATAGTGTCATGCTGAACAGTGTGTGCCATATGTAGGCTACATGTACACCTGCTGCTAGGGGTTTTTATTCTAGTCTGTTTTTTCTCCAGGTGAGTTTGCGTGTATGTAACATGCCTGCAGACTGTAGGGAAAGTTGAATGCAGTCATTTGTCATTTCATTTGAGCGAAAGTCACTCTCTTTAGCGATGTCATCATTCCCGTGGTCAGGCTCAGAACTGCCATTGTGACTGCACAGTTCATGATTTGCGTTGCCATGCTTTCCTAAAGCTGGAAGGTGTTAGTGAGCCTCACTAAGTGCCATCTTGGATCTTCATCTGGGGGGTTTGAACTCCCCTCATGTGAGTCTATGGGTGTCATATCCCGTTGACACACTGTGCTATATTTACAAAACCCAGAACTGTTCTCCAAATACTTTCTAGTGCAACATACGTCAGCTGTGCTGGACACGGTGAAGCTTCAGAGACATCCACCTCCCTGGCCGAGCACTTCACACTTTCTCTTTCTAAATCTCAGATTGGGGTCATTGGCATTCTGCAACAAAGAAAGAAACATAGACTAGTATGAGTTTATATGGACACAAGAGTGTAGAAACCCTGTCAGACAGAAGCTTTCTAGAGAGTCAGGTTGGTAATCAGAAGCTACCTGGTTTCGAACCCTGGCTGTGCCAACATTACACTGTGTCCTTGGGCAAGGCACTTCACCCTACTTGCCTCAGGGGGATATGTCCCTGTACTTGCTGTAAATTGCTCTGGATAAGAGCGTCTGCTAAATGACTAAATGTAAATGTGACTGTGAAAACTGAATTCACACACAGGAAAACCTGCACATACTTTGTAGAATCCTTGTTTCTCAAGAGGGAGCATTGTCATCGCCAGCTCTGTGGGTACAGTGTATTTCAATCAGATTGTACATGATACTCATGCAATAGGAGAGTCTGAAGATACGCTCTCAAGGACACAAGGATCCCGTTAGGCGAGACACAAAGAGGGAGGCAGCGACACACACATGCATCAGCTAGACATTCTTTGTAAAACATGACATTATGAATCCATATCAGGATAAATGTGCTATCCTGTTACATGTCATAATCCCCTCCCCAACCCTCCAACATTGTCCTCCTGTACGCAGAGCTGGTTAGGAGAAAGGATGAGAGGGCGGGTTGAACCGAGGCATGAAGGGAGGCAGGGAGGGAGGGAATGAGGGAGGAAGGCAGGGAAGGAGGGAGGGAGGGAATGAGGGAGGCAGGGAAGGAGGGAGGGAATGAGGGAGGGAATGAGGGAGGGAGGCAGGGAAGGAGGGAGGGACAGATCCAGCCCTCCACACAGGGTGTGGAATGTCTGCAGGGGCCTGGCTCTGCTGGAGAGCCCTGGGATCAGATTCCCTCCATCAGCTGCTGCACTCGGCCCCCAGGTCTGGCTTTGTCATATCTGTTTATCTAGGGAGGGAGGGAGGGGGGGGAGGGGGGGGAGGGAGGGGAGGGGAGGGAGGGAGGGAGGGAGGGAGGGGAGGGAGGGGAGGGAGGGGAGGGAGTCACTTGGAGGACACTTTGACTTGGAGGACGGTGGCAGAGAAGTTGAGTTGAGTTGAAGAATCTTTGCTTCAGCCATATTGCAGCACGTCAGTAGAGTGAAAGAGGAACACAGATATGGAGAGAGCAGGATGGAAGGGTGCACAGAGAACAACAGAACCGTGTCCTAGCCACAGAGGGATTCCAAATGCTCTATGTAGAAAGCTGTTGAGAACGGGTCGAGACGTAATAGACCGTCAAAAAGAGACAAGCTCTCTCCTGTTGGCCTTTTCTGTGTCCATTCCTACAAAGACATAGACACATGCGTACAAATATCCACATGTTAGTGTCTCAGTCACTCTGTTCATTCTGAATGGTTTTCTCTCACACTCCAAAACCATCTCTCTAACCTCTCTCCATGTCTTCAGTGGGACTGACAGTTAGTGGTGAGGTGTGAGCAGACAGTATCTCCAGGCCTCCGTGTTGTCACGGTGGTGAGGTCAGTCTTATCCAGCAGGGCTCCTGTTCCTGTGGGGGGGCTGGTGAACCCTGCTGGCCTTTCTCTTCAGCCTCAGACCGACCCCTCACAGGTAAACACTGTGCGGGAGGAATGAGCCGCTCACATCATGGTGTGATTTCAACAGGGGCACTCCAGAACAGTGTGTCCTGTGCTGGACTCTGTGCTAGGATCTGTGCTGGACTCTGTGCTGGACTCTGTGCTGGACTTTGTGCTAGACTCTGTGCTGGACTCTGTGCTGGACTTTGTGCTGGACTCTGTGCTAGGATCTGTACTGGACTCTGTGCTGGACTTTGTGCTGGACTCTGTGCTAGGATCTGTGCTGGACTCTGTGCTGGACTCTTCTAAGTGTTAAATCCGAACTTCCCCTGATGTATAGAGATCAGGAGAATGGGCTCCAGCCAGTTACAGTATTCATTTCCTCCTATGCTTTTAGCCTCTTCCTATTCTGTCCTCAGGTGCTGTCTGTTGCCAAGGTGACTGAGCTAACCTCTGCGCTGCCTCCTCATTAACCCTGTCAGCGCTGGTCTGTGACAGATGCATTCTGGGCTGTAGAAACACTGGTCCACATTAGTCTGCCAAAACACATACGATCATTCTGCTCAGTCTGCTGGTTCGTGCTCTTTGGCCTTGCCTTAGTGCCTTGTAGGTTCACGCTCCGTTAGCTGTGCCTCACCTAGAGACCTGGGGGCAGAGACTTTAGCAGCCTGGCCTGGATCTCAGACCACCAGCTGCAGGGCTGCAGTACTGAGGCTGCACACAGACAGACAGATGGTCACACTAATGGCTTCATCAGCTTGGTAAATAAAGAATTCATGTCAGAAATTCAGCAGGGAATGATTATACAGGTCTTAAGTGCATCTTCAGACAGTGGATTAAAGGAGTCATTTGCACTTGTTTTGATCGTAAATATAAACAAGACCGTCGTTCATCTTTTTATATTTGCTTTCAGGCTCCAAGTAAGACAAGAGAATTGATTGCCCACCGTCTTAGCAGGAACCAGCAGTTTGACAAGTTTCAGTTTGCAGAACCACGAAGGATTAATCACTTCCAAACTCTCACCCAAACCCTCCCCAGATTTCTTATTGGAAAAAAGGAATAGCTGGTGATAAATTGGTGTAGAATGATTATGTTTTAATGACCTTCTCCTTTAAAGATGGGTCCTATCAATATAATTATATCTGCTCTCCTGGTCTCATTATTATGTATTACTGTGCTTCTTCTGATGAAGGTTTTCCAAAGGGTCAGATAGTCCAGTTAGATCGCTGTCTCTCCCTCCAGAATAAGAGGTTCCAACAGAGAAATGTCAAACACTGAGACTGCCAGACTGGCCTTTGTGTGCCGGGAGCTCCATCACGTTCCCACACAGACGGTAAACACTGTGAGGGTCGTTACATTCAGCCTGTGAAAGCAGGGAACACAGCAGAAAACATCACCAGCAAACCAGCCCACCAGTCTACCTCCTGCAGAATGCACATATACAGTGAAACCCTTCATGAAGCTCATCTAAGTCTTTTCTTTTTATCAAACAGGCAAATCTATTGTAAATGTTATATTTTAATGTCTTGTTTTAGGATGGACAAGCAGCTGTTTGTATGGTCTACTCCCTCGTTCTTCTATATCTTATCATATTCACCCCTGCTGAGGAGTTTGGTCTTATCAGCAGCATTACTGTCTGGGGTTCAGTAGAGAGCCTTTATTGTCTGAAATGCTATTTGGACATTGCATGTTTGCCACAGGCTGGGAGTGTGTTGCTGTTCCCCCAGTGGGGTGCTCTGTTTCAGGACCTGTTTGAGACCTATCAGCCCACCACAGAACAAGCTGTGGCCTGGTCACAAGCAGTCATAGGAGTCCATAAGAGGACACATCCATGACGGAAGTGTCCTTAAACCACATCCCTCAGTACCTTATCCACAAGAGAAACTTTCAGCTTGTAGATTGGTGAGCCAAAACGCGTACCGCAATCTCAGGGAAGTATGAATACACATGATGAGAACACTGAAGAGACAACTGTAAGAGTATGGGTTATGGTGAAAACGTTTTTTTGATGTTGACGTATTCCAGACTTATATTCTCTGTTTCTCACAAAAATAGGGTCCATGTATTTTGTTTTAGAGTTTGATCCTTGAAACCCAGAGCTCCGGGGAATATGACACATCCTGTTTATAAACACGGGGTTCCATCCTTAGTCCTGGTCCCTGTAGTCTTATGGCAAAGGTCAGGGTGTTTTTCCCATTGATTGTAGCTCAGTCACACACACACACACAAATACACACACACACACACAAATACACACACTTACACACTGACACACACTCCCATACGCAAAGAAACACACTCACACGTCACAAATTTGAGAAATAGCATGAAGAGAATTTCTCTAGGATTCCACAAGAATGAAAAAATTTAAACGACAGGAAGTAAAGCTTGGAAATACGGAAATAAATCTTTCTGTTACAACAGTGGCCTTGTTGATCAATGGCATTTCAATGGGTTAAACCTACAACCTCGAAAACAGTTTTTATGAGTGGTAGCAAGTGGGCGTTTCATTCAAAGTCTGATATTTTTCATTTCTTTGTTTCGTCTCTCGCTCATGCTCACTCTCTCTCCTTCCCTATCTCCAGCGCTGGTGAAGAGGAATAAAAGTCATAAATAATACATTCAACCCGCGCATTGCTTATTTGCCAAACTGTAGTGGATATTTTATTCATGAGGGTTCATCAATAGAGCCTTTTAGGTTGGCCAGGGCCCAGAGCTCTGGGGACAGAGAGGAGACAGAGAGACAGTGTGAGTGGGGCATCAGAACCTCTGTCAGAAACAGAGAAACTGTGGCCCCGGAGAGGAACTGTGGCCCCGGAGCCACACGCAGCACGCTGCTCTCAGCACGCGTCACGACAAACACACAGAGACTATCTGTCACGCCATGGGAGCCAATTAGCCCCTTCGGTTTACAGGATGGTGGTCACACACTGTCAGACATGGTGCTGTGATACTGACCCTTACAAGAGTTGTGGTGAATTAATTTGAAGGTATAACAAAAAGTCATTACATGACGGTATTGAACAGCGAGTTGGGGAAAGGTAGTTTGTTTTCATACTGAGCCCTGGGTACAGACACATGTAAAGAGAGGGAATTAAGGTTAAGGTCATCGTTCAGCACTGACGAGGCTACATGCAGGTTGGAAACGGCCATCCCAGTCACTCCCAGACACCATACGAGCACGCAGGATGTATTAAATAAGACCCAAACACACACAGGAACTTTTGGATATAGTTTGTTTGCTGTGCGGACCTACTGTAGCTCCAGCCCACGCTGCTCGAACCCCTGGCATTAGACAAGAGCAATAGATCACAGAGTAGGACGTCTGGCACAGAGACAACACTGTGGCACGAGTCAAGCTGCAGCCACAACAGGGGTTTCCTCAACAGATGGGGGGTGTCACCTCTGCTCTGTGTGTGTGTGTGTGGTAGTGAGGGAGTGTGTGTGTGGTAGTGGGGGAGTGTGTGTGGTAGTGAGGGAGTGTGTGTGTGGTAGTGGGGGAGTGTGTGTGTATGTGCATGCGCGTGTGTGGTAGTGGGGGAGTCTGTGTGTATGTGCATGCGCGCGTGTGTGTGTGGTAGTGAGGGAGTGTGTGTGTGATAGTGGGGAAGTGTGTGTGAGTGTGTGTGTGTGGTAGTGGGGGAGTGTGTGAGTGCGTGTCTGTCAGAGTGTGTGTGGTGGTCTTTGGTGGCAGTGTGTTACTGTACAGTATGTATTCCCATGTTGTTTCAGATAGCAGGGTAGTCACACCAAGCTTATCTGTGCATGCTGCCTTGTGCTGTGCTCTGTTGTCAACATGGTGGGTTGGTACTTACAGACTAAGAGCAACATCACAGACATCCGGCTGGGAGGAGTTCGTCCTTTAGAACTGGGATATGTGTGAAACCCAGGTTGACAGATCTCTGTCGTTCTACTTTCATACCGCTTGATTTAACAAGAACAAACGCACGCTTCTTAAAGCATCGTCTGTCGACACTGACACTTTAAATACTGTTAGTTCCCCTGTTCTGAACCCCATCCTATTAATTAGCAAAGGAATGGTCTGGTGATGGAATCAGAATATTCCCACAACCACCACAACCCTCACCCTCACCACCACCACCAGCTATGCTGCTGCACTTGTTCCATAAAAGAACTGGAACGCCTGGCCACATCTGGTCCTCATCTGGGCTCTCTGTCTTGCTCTATCTCTCTATCGCGCTCTCTCTTTCCCTCTCTCTATCTCTCTCCTTCATCCTCTCTCTCTCTCTCTCTCTGTCGCTCCCACTCCCGCAACTTCTCTCTGTCTCTCTCTCTCCCTCATCCTCTCTGTCTCTCTCTCTCTCTCTCCCTCTCCTCTCTCTCAACCTCTCTGTCTCTCTCTCTCTCTCTCTCTCAGCCTCTCTGTCTCTCCCTCATCCTCTCTGTCTCTCTCTCTCTCTCCCCCTCTCCTCTCTCCCAGCCTCTCTCTCTCCCTCTCTCTCTCTCTCTCTCTCTCCCTCATCCTCTCTGTCTCTCTCTCCCCCTCTCCTCTCTCCCAGCCTCTCTCTCTCTCCCTCAGCCTCTCTCTCTCTCTCTCTCTCTCTCTCTCTCTCTCTCTCTCTCTCTCTCTCTCTCTCTCTCTGGAACACTGCACAGCCAGAGCCAGTGATGACAACGTGGCAGCAGGCTTCACAGAGTCAGGACTTTGTGGTTGTCGCCTGGGTGCACAGAGCAGTAGGGAGGGTCTTAGAAAACAATGACAGCCATCCAGGTGATGTTTGAGATCTGTGAGAGGATTGTTTGGGTTGATCAGATCGTCACCGAATCATCCCCCCACCCCCCTCCTCCCCCTCCCATCCATTCCCAGACAGCCATTCTTCTAGTGTGGTTTACAGCAGGTTTACAGTAATCTGGTTGAAACTGTGATTGTGTTGAGTTAGTCTGTTTCATCTCAGCTTAATGAAATGAAAGTGGGAGGTTTGGTGTTGAACCTCCACAGCCCACATGCTCCAGGGAAGGGCATGTGTTTTTATGTCCACAGTCTGTTGGACCAAAGACTGCTTCCTGTTGTAGAATAAATGTTGAGAGCCCCGGGGGTGAATCAGCTGTGACAGACAAGAGTCACCTTCACCTTATCACATGCTAATGGTTCCCACTACACAAGGAGAGGTATTACCACTTTACATGAGCCTTGATCTCTATATACTGCAGTGTGCTTTTGATGTGGCAGTTGTATTTGAACAAAGTTGATCCAGCCTTCTTCAAGATTCATGATTCAGCAAAACCCTGAAAGAGAGAACGAGGAAGTAAAAGAGAGCCAGAAAGATTGGGCTGTTTTATGTTTACATCAGAGACAGCTGGGTGGAGAGAGAGAAAGAGAGAGGCAGAATTAGATGACAGAAAACAGAGAAAGAGAGGTGAAGAAAGCAGATTCATTCAAATCCAAGTTTGTTTCCGTCTATGATGTTGCCTGTGAACACCCCCTCCCTCCCTCCCTATATTTCCATGCACGCCCTTTGCTCCCATCCCACAGCCTGCATGGGGCTCTGTGGCTGTCTCATAAGCCACAACACAGGCTTATCTGGATACATTCAAATAGAGGCTTTGTGGACCAAGGAAACAGAGACCCAGTCAAAACAAAAGGGTCCTGGTTATACTGTATGTCAGATATGACGGTCAATGTCAATTCCTGTTATTAGTAAATGTTTGACATATCTGTCTTTCCTTGTCCTGTGACCTAACATGGATACCAGTGTTACTGCATCTCTGTCCCTCAGAGCAGCTTACTGAAGATCTTGCGCACCTGATTCTAATGAATGGCGATTATCAGGCTTCCATATGCCCACACTTGATAATGAACCAGTCATTTGAATCAGGTGTGCCAGAGCAGGGAAACATCTATAGCTATGTACACGTGTAAATTTGTATATATCCACTGCCCTCTGTTTTATAAAAGTCTTGCGTACACACATAAGTGTTAACAATATACTTTCATCCACCCAAACCCACAGTTGCGCTCTTGAGCGCGGTTATAATCATGCCAGACTGAAAACGTTTACCCCTTCGTTGTCTCAGATAGTGAAGTTTTGGAAGGTGAAACCTTGTTCATGTCCACATTCAAACACAGTTTCCAAAAATCTTCACTTTGGTTAGGGTTTTGCAAAACCTCTGCTTTGAATGACGTGATCCTGCGGTTTCGTGTGGCTGACAGGCCGTATCATAGAAAAGTATCTTTGTTTTTATCAGATACCTGGCTACCTGTGGACCTGAAACTGTCAGGACAGTGTCTCCTGAGGAGCAGGATTGGACATTCCTGTTGTTGGCCTTAACCTCATCAGCTTATCATCACCAACCGTCCAGCTGCCTTTCATTCCAACCCTAATGTGCTCTGTGTGTGCAGGGAGTTCCAGCGGGGTGGTGATGGAGGAGCAGGCTGTGTCCAGCAGCAGCCCCCAGCATGGGCGAGGCCCGGTCCACAGCCAGGCCCACAGCCAGGCCCACAGCCAGGCCCTCAGCCAGGGACCCAACCACAGCCAGGCCAAGCACACCGTCATCCGCTGTGGCTGGCTCAGGAAGCAAGGGGGCTTTGTGAAGACTTGGCACACCCGCTGGTTCGTGCTCCGGGGAGACCAGCTCCACTATTACAAAGACGAGGAGGAGACCAAAGCACTGGTGAGTCGAGGAGGCCTGTGACACCCCCCACCCCCCCCCCACCCCCCCACCCCCCAACAACACTGCTGTGTTTCCTTAGAACACTCTTTTAGGTTCCAGCTGTTTATACTGTACACAGGGGAGAAGACCCATGCTCTATTCAACTGGCATTCCGCACACTCTTTGCATTCTTTTTTCTATTGGATTTCTTTGCTAATTAATTCCAGGATGGCAGAGTCATGTGGCGACCCAGATATGCAGGATGGAGCTCAGGTTACATGGCTCATTTGGAAGTGTCACTAAAACTTGATCACTCCAACCTGACTTTGATGAAACAGCGTAGTGTGACTCAGCTTGTTATTACTGTAATGGACGCTGAGCAGTGTAACTAAAGTTCATGGATGTGGAAGGAAATCATTGATGGCAATCGGTCACAACCTACTGTAACCTCAACCTACTTTCCACCTACTTTATGAAATGCACTTTGAAGGTCCTCATTCTCCTACCCATGCTTTAGAACATCATTTAGCGGTAGATTGATCACTGACAACACAATGTTCCAGTGGTAGGGTGACAGAAAGTGTTAATATTAATGAGGAAAGGCATAAGAGCTGAATAAGAATCTCAGCAGCTACGGATCAATCTAGAACCAGATGTTGTCAAGTGCAGATGTCAGATAGTAGAGTGAGTCCAGCCACAGCTGTTCAGGTTCCATCTGACACTGTGAGAGATCGGCTGGGTCTTCATACTGACTTAGGGAGGGCAGACAATAACCTAGGCAGACAACAGGCAGCCAGCAAGCAGCCAGCATGCAGACACCAGGCAGACACCAGGCAGACACCAGGCAGCCAGCAGGCAGACACCAGGCAGACACCAGGCAGCCAACAAGCAGCCAGCAGGCAGACACCAGGCAGACAACAGGCAGCCAGCAAGCAGCCAGCAGGCAGACACCAGGCAGCCAGCAAGTAGCCAGCAGGCAGACACCAGGCAGACACCAGGCAGACAACAGGCAGCCAGCAGGCAGCCAGCAGGCAGACACCAGGCAGCCAGCAGGCAGCCAGCAGGCAGACAACAGGCAGACACCAGGCAGACACCAGGCAGACACCAGGCAGACACCAAGCAGCCAGCAGGCAGACAACAGGCAGACACCAGGCAGACACCAGGCAGACACCAAGCAGCCAGCAGGCAGACAACAAGCAGCCAGCAGGCAGACACCAGGCAGACAGCAAGCAGCCAGCAGGCAGACACCAGGTAGCCACCAGGCAGCCAGCAGGCAGACACCAGGCAGACACCAGGCAGACACCAGGCAGCCAGCAGGCAGACACCAGGCAGACACCAGGCAGACACCAGGCAGACACCAGGCAGACACCAGGCAGCCAGCAGGCAGACACCAGGCAGACACCAGGCAGCCAGCAGGCAGACAACAGGCAGACACCAGGCAGCCAGCAGGCAGACAACAGGCAGCCAGCAGGCAGACACCAGGCAGACACCAGGCAGACACCAGGCAGACAGCAGGCAGACACCAGGCAGACACCAAGCAGCCAGCAGGCAGACACCAGGCAGACACCAGGCAGACACCAGGCAGACACCAGGCAGACACCAGGCAGACACCAGGCAGACATCAGGCAGCCAGCTTTATAGGCCTGCTCCGATAAGGCCCTGGTAGGACACACACACACGCACACACACAAAGAAGCTGATTGATACAGAACGTTCTTAGTGTTCTGTACTACACTGAACATGGGTTGCTAGAACTGTGGCTTATACAGTTTGCTGAATTACATTCGTACAAAGAAACATCCCGTTCAGTATGGATGGCAGGAACTCAGGAAAACCAAGCTCCCATCAGTTCATTAGTGAAGCGCAATTTAGTCCAGTCAAGGTGCTGAACTTTGATGTCACACGCTTGGCTGAATGAGGGATATTTTAATAAGCTGATAACTGGCTGGGTAGTGTAAAACTGGGGACTAGCTTCTAAGACTGAACCAGACAACTTTCGTTGCAGAACACAAACGCATGGAAACGTGTTGGAGTGGATCAGGGTGCTATAGTCTGTGTTGGAAGAGTCATACACATTAGATGGATGGATCTTTGGACTAATAAGGTCTGGGAGCCTCTGAGGGCCAAACTTCACAGATGTGAACACAGTTAGTTACTAGCTGGTAGGAGCAAACATGTACTCAGAATGCTGCTCCTCTCTGAATGCTAAAGTATTGGATTGAAGTGAGTCCAAGTTTCTTGTTTGATATGACATTGTTTCTTTGTTGTAATAACTAACTGGCTATGTGTTCTGTAAAAGACATGAATGGATGCGTTATTCTCAGTTTGTCCTTCTGTGTTTGTGAAGTGCACAGTTTCTTTTTTTTCATCCATGTTTTTCTGTTTTTCTGTCACTTATTTAATCCTGACCTACCTTAGTGACTCGTGTGACTAACATTTTCCATACCCTGGCCCCCGTTTTGAAATGATGCCAGCACATTTGAAAATACTTCAACCAAAACAAATTTGGGGGGGGATTTCATGGAAAGAACTGGAATGTACCCGATCCAGACAGCATAAGAGTTGGTAATCTGTGACATGACGAACATTTTACAAGCGAATCATTGAAACATACAAACAGCGGCTGAGTGTCTGCTATTCAGAGAACATGGCCAGAATACCCCCCCGCACATCACCCTCCCTCTGTGCAACACCGAACAGCAGTGACACCCAGCCAGGGTGTGTGTGTGTGTGTGTGTGTGCATGCGTGTATCCCGTAATAGGGCTCATGCTTGAGTCAAGGAGCCCCGGAGCTGATGGAGGTGATGATGTGGATCAGAGTTTACAGTGTCTATTAATCACCCCACTCATGTGACCCGAGATCCGCATTAGTTACCTGCCTCGTTAGCTTAATAGCTGTCTGACACAGGTGCATGAGAACGTGCCCTCTTCTCTGTTGCCTAGGGGATTAACGACACGCCGTCATGTGACCACAGTGTGTCTCACGCTCACTCACTCACTCACAGAATGTCTCAGTACCTGTCATGCTCGCCATAGTTGTCTAATATTTTATTTTCATGTGAAGGTAGAAGGATCTAGATTTTGATATTGTCATAATCCTAGTAGAAGGACTTTGTTTCCCTTGAGTCCAGGCCAACCCCTATCAGGCATGGTTAGAATCTTAGGAATGGGACTGGGGAGGGTTGAAAGGTCACTGACATGTGTGAGGGGCTTGGCACGTGTGGGCTTGGCATCAGCACGCCTGCGACATGCCCCAGCTCGTCCAGCGCTGACACACACACTCCCACACACATTCGCACGCACACTTTCCCACAAAGAAAAGCCTTTTTAAGACGAGGAGATGGGCCGGCGTATCCTGCGAGCGACACAGTCAGCTGTCTGTCAGAAAACACTGAGATGATTTGTTTATTGTAAGCCATTAATACAAGTGAGGCCCATTTTATAGCTGTATTAATGGTAATACCTGATGTGTGAAAGAACAAAGTCATGTTATTTATTCTTAAGAACCTGGAGGAAATACCAGTTTCAGGAACTGAATGATAAAGCTGTTCCTAAAGTATTTGTTGGACTTCTCCCACCTTCAGTGTTTAGCAAACCCATCACATATGTAGAATTGTAGCATTAGATTAGATTAGATTCAACTTTATTGTCATAACACAGGTACAAGTACAGGGTAACGAGTCGTTATGCAGCTAATGTTCGATGATTTCAAGAGTAGAACAATGAGTTCCACCCTCTCCATGTACCGGCCAAACGTTTAGATATGTAGCCCTGTCAACACATAACAAACCAATTTCAGACGTCATCATGCGGAGCGTTACCTCTCACGCTTGCGTTGAAGTTAGCATCTGAAGAGGACGGGCTGCTTTCCAGGAAAAACCTTCACGCCCTACCTCTGGCCTTGAGGCATTGCCTTTGTCCTTCAAAGCTTCTGTTAGTGTTAACCTCCACCCATCAGTTCTCTGAGATGTTCGTGGTAGTGATGAACATGAATAGGGTGGAAGGTCTACATTCATACACAGAATGGATCAAATAATTCTGAGGCTAGGCTACTCCTGAGACCAACACTAGTTAAAGAGACTACAAAACGACTCCTCGGTACTATTTCAAAAGGTTATTTGAATCTAGCCTGGGTTCAATCATTGAGGATGTTCTCAAGATGGAGGGTGTGGACACTGAACCAGCCCTTCTGTCCATGCCCAACTGTATATGCTGCAAAAAACTGTAAATCCTGTACATCCTGACATAACACTGTATATTCAGCAAGACCAATACTTGCATAATTGTAATTGAATTGTATAGACTATAACTGTATAGTCTGTAACCTGCACTTCATCCTGTATATCCTGTATATTCTGCAAAATAACTGTAAATCCTGTACATCCTGATAGAATACTGTATATTCTACAAGACCAATACTTGTATAATTGTAATTGTATAGTCTGTACATAATCATTTATCCAAGCCTCTGCCCATCCCCCCCTCCCCCCCCCCCCCCCCCCCCGTGTAGAGTCACCTCACCTACCGTTTTTACTTATTGTTATTGCCCCCACCCCCCTATCCCTGTGTACACTTTCAAATCTTTTACCTCACACCCTTACCCTTGTGTGCTTTGCGAGACTGTGTGCCGATGATACGAAGGAGTTTCCCCCGGGATAAATAAAGTATTCTGAATCTGAATCATGTCTGCTGTGCCTTCAGCAGCAACATGGAGGCAGAGGGGAGCGCAAAGGGCTCCATCAGATCAACACAGGCTTTCACAGCTAATCTCAACAGGAGCAGCCTTGTCCACACAGGGCAACATGTTGGTCAGATTCAATGTTCTCTCTGACTCTAGACAGTAAACCACTGAGATATGAAGAGAAGCAGCACCTGTTGATTCCTCCCGTTCTTTAACTAAAACGTGAATAAGCCAGATAGGAGAAGGTTAGAAGGAGAGTCACCCACGCTACCAAGGTTATTCATCAACCACCTCCACAACTTATCTACAAGAAAAGTTGATGTTAGGGACATATTTGAAGTACTTTTTCTGAGGGAATAACAAGCTTAAAAATAATGCTACTGCAATGATATTGAACTGGTGAAAATAAGTCCGTAGTATAAAGCCCACCTTTATATTGCTAGCTTATGAGTGGCTAAATCTATGTGGTTAGCTGCATATGTGAGTCAGATGTAACCATGATATTTTATTACCTATTATCTTTGGGGTATTTGCACGTAATTCCAGATTGGGAACATTTGGTAGCAGAGTAGAGGGTGACCTTCGATTCTGACAGAGGATCTTTGCTTAAAGCCTTCGGCATTTGGAGACTTGATCTCTCTGTCTGTCTGTCATCATACCTGCTCTCCAGCCAAGCATCTCCCATGAGATAAAGGCCATGAGTATCCTCACACAGTCAATGTCATTTCAATCCTTAATACAAAGATGCTTAATCAATTAAAAAAGATGAGCTTTCCATGACGTGGTAGTAAACATAAATGTAAGATGCCTTATATATGTTGACTGGGTTTTCTTCTCGTATCTGACTATGTTACTTCTAGTATCATGTTGGGGACCTGATTGGATTTGAATCCCTTTAAAATTCCCCTGGACTTTAATCAACCCAGACCATGTCATCATTCTCCATAATGTGTTGTCCAATCAGTAGTCCAGCTCCAAAGCAGCACTTTAAAACGCTGCCGTCAGAAGCAGTAAAGGTGATCAGGGGCTTGTGGGAGGAGAGACTGCAGAGGCGTCACAACCTTAGAGATCAGCTCACGGGAGTTTTGTTCCGCAAAGTCTTGTACTTCGAAGATAACCGCCTCTCGTTCTTTACATAGCCTGTTCCCCGCCTCAGAAATGACAGATGTGTTACTTTTGACCAGATGTTAAAATGACTAGAGAGAAATTAGTTTGCACACTTGCACACACACATTTAAGGCAATTGGTGTTAAACTGCATATAATTATGCTAAACTTACATTATGCAAGTCCTGAAGCGATATGGAACTGACAGTATCTAAGATGGAATCCATCAGTTTAGGGTGAGAAAACAGATGATACTAGCAGTGGTTGATTTGAATATGTATCCAATTAAACTGCTCAGATATGGGTAATGGAAAATCTGAGGTTAATCCCATCTGAACTGTAGCATTCCACCCAGCTCTTAATTTATCGACGTTTCCAAAATGTTAAAATGTAAAAAATGTGGGTGATTACATCTCCTAAATCTCTGTCCATTTTGTATTTACGAGACTGCTGGATAATTGCATTGGCCTACCTGCCACACTGACAGAATTGATAGACTCTGGAATAAGAAGAACATGCAGTATTGGCACCAAAGCAAGCCCAAGTACAGCTCATTTGCATTCACACACACACGCGCACACACACATGCACACACACACATGCACGCACGTACTCACATGCACACCCACACGTACGTGCAGAAGCCACTGGGACCATGACAAAGAGAAGTCCAGTGGTTAACCTGTAAATATCAATGACCTTCTTATTGAACTAGGCCTCATCAATACTTGCTCCCTTGTTGACTTTGGCTTTGCACAATTTCAAATCTATGAAGTCTTCAACTTTGTCTGAACATTGATTCACAGCCTACCTATTTATTCTTTCTGACTTTTCTGTAAAGAGACTCACAGTTCCTCTGCCTCAAATAACTTTAGCCACCCAACAAGGGCTGCCAAAATAAAACTTCACCACCAACATTCCTGGGGAGGAAAAGCCTTTGGCATAATGATGCCTTTCTCTTCTCATTCACCATCTCCCAAACTTGGATATGGATGGGTGTGTGGAGGGGGTGGGGGGGGATGGACCCAAATTAAGATTCTGGATTAACTTCTGATACCTTTTGAATCACCATGGTTAACTGTGGAAACCTGGACAGGATATTGCCTGTCATCCTTCCTTTTCACTACTTCCTTGTCCTGGACTGTCCACAATATACCTAAAGGAGAAACGGGAAGAGGAACAGGTTTCCACGCTGGGCTCTGAATGGTCAGAGAGGCGCTGGCCTGCAGCCCCCTGATCTTAATGACCGTCATAAAAAAGCCCTGACGACGGAGGGCAGAGAGGTGCAGCGTCGCAGTGAGAATCCAACTGCTGGCCCCGCCGATAACAGAAGCCCAGAAACAGCCCTGGCAACAAGGGGGTGATGGATTCTAATGTCTGCGTTCAGTAGCTCCAGCGTCTACTGTAAATAACTGTGTTCAGCCCCTCTGTGCTGGGCTGGGCTGCACAGGGTAAACAGTGCCTGAAGCTGGGTGCAGTGAACAACATCCTCCCATGAGGGTGTCATTATGGAAAGTGCGGTGGGGGAATTGGAAAGGAATAATATGGCCGGTGTTGTGGTTGTGTCACAGGCCCATACAGTTAGTTTGCAACCCCGTCCACTTACACTCAGCAATCACAAGGGTGTGTTAACAACAAGCAGCTTTTTATAGGCTGAAGTCACCCGCCGGCTTGTGGCTTTGCTTGTTGTGCTCTGAAACTCTCATTTCAAGCCTTTCTTGTCTTCATTGTCGATGGAAGAAAAAAAAAGCATGAATGTAACCAGAGATGGAAACATGTGCAAAAGCCTTTTTTTGATGCGAGTCATCGGCCTGTTTGCTTCAAGCCAGAAGGACATGAAGGAGAGACATTTGAGAAACAGTTGGATTTAATAATCCTGTACCGAAATTACCGGTCAGGACATTGATGTTTGCCAGAAGCTGTGGACCCTATAAAAAGTGTCCCTTCGTTAAGAGGGGCGCATGTTGTCTATCTGAGCAGCGTTTAATGCGGGACATGTGAGCCTTCAGCGGCAGGTAGACTTCCTCTTGTCACGGTCACAGCTCATTACAGGGCTCTTTCGCAGCAGGAAGTCACCCTCACATCCTGTCCATCTTTACGAGCCTTTAACACCGAACGCATCAACGCACATCTTGAAAACGTTAAAAACATTCCCTGATGGAATATAGCCTCATGGGGGGTTCCAACATGAATAGACAGAAAAGGGGTGCTGCCACCCCCATAAAATCCAAGCTTGTCATTTTACGTTGGTTCGTTTGATCGACTGCATCGCTGGTGGCGTTCACTCCGAAGTGAGCTGTAGTTTGAATAAGTGTCTAGGTAAACTGAAGTCAGAAGAAGTCCGCGGAATCGAACATCTATATCAAAGGAAAAGAGACATGATTCTCTCCATCTTGTGAGTCCAGGTTGTTCCAGGCTGCTACCTTTGATGCAACAAGGCCTTCTGGTTACTTTCCATCATGCATTATCTTTGGTAATCCAACCTGCAGACAGTTCTATGAATGGCTCCTTTCTTCTCTAAGAGACTATGTGATATCATACTCTGGGGCTTAAAGAGCGAGCCACAGATGCACATCGACCCACGTAAAAACCTGCCTTTTCCTTTGTTGAATGTCATACTGTGTTCCATTTACATGACATTTAGTCATTTAGCAGACGCTCTTATCCAGAGCAATTTACAGCAAGTACCGGGACATTTCCCCAGAGGGAAGTAGGGTGAAGTGCCTTGCCCAAGGACACAACATAATGTTGGCACAGCCTGGGTTTGGACTGGGTTTGAATCAGATACCTTTTGATTACTAGCCCACCACCCTAACCAACTGCATCACATGACTGAATAAGGCTTAAAACTCACTTGTTTCGAGAATTTAATTGCATTTAGGAATAGTGTGGTACTTAATATAAGCTAATGTTGCTCATAACTACTTGTCGGTCCCCATGTGGTGATTCGCCAGTGTTGTTGTTTTCTTGCTTTATTGCTCGCAATAAATAACCTTGGCACCTATTGGTTCTCACGATGTATGTTTCACAATCTAAAAGTCCACCGTGTTCTGGGTCTATCACGTTGCTCAGTGACCGATGCTCTTTGTCAAAGCTCTCTCTTGTAAGTCGCTTTGGATAAAAGCGTCTGCTAAATGAATACATGTAAATGACTCAATGATCCCTAACATACATGGAACCGTGAGGGTTACATGGGTGTAAATCTTTGACGAAAACAATCTACGGGCTTTAATCTGGCGAATCCTGAACTTTAAAGTCGACACGGTCAGCGATGGTGGAGAGAGGGAGAACCAATCACAAGGACAAAGAGAGACTTGTGGAAAGTGGAGCAACTGCCAGAGGAAGGCAGGCTCCAGTCTGGCCCAGCGGTCCCCACACACACACCGGTGAGGCTGCTGGAACTACTGGAGCTCTAAGAATAGCCCAGCAAGGTTGCTGAAGTGGGTTTGGGGGACTGGAACATGCTGATGTTGGAACTATTTAAAGCTGGCGGCAGGTCACAAGTGTCAAACCCTGATCTACTGGCCGAGGCTGGAGCATCAGGGTCCTGCAGAGGGGATGGTGTTCCCCATAAAGACACTGCAGTGTCACACTGTCACAGTGAATAACAACTCAGATCTGTCATCCTGACCCACCCCCCCCCGCTTGAGCACAAAGTCTGCAGAGCTTCTGGCTCCTCCCTCCTCCTCCCCTGGCCCCGCCCCCGACCTGGCTCAGCCGCATCCCCGCAGTAAGCGGTTTGGTGATGTAAGCACTTTTCTGGATGCTAATCGTGCCGAACCGTGCTGATATTCAAATCTAGTGTCCCCTCTGATCCGAGGAGAGGCCTGGAGGTGCCAGCGAGGCACAAATGTCAACAGCACATGTGCTGCATACAGTAGCAGCTCTGTTCTACAGTACACAGGCCGTGGGAGAGACGGCCGCAAGATAGACTGGGATGGGGTCAGGACGTGTTTGTACTCACCTCACCGTATCTCTCTCTTTATTTCCATTTGCTCTCCTTTCTTGTTTCTAGGGAACCATTTTCTTACCCGGAAACAGAGTTACCGAGCATCCAACCAATGGGGACGAAGGTGGAAAATTCCTGTTTGAAGTCGTCCCAGGTAAGACCGATTTTTCTTTTTCTTGAACTCGTCAGTTGTAGCCCATGGAGACAGTGATGATGCGGTGACAGGCAGTGAGAGCAGCATGTTCAGTCCCTCCATGCTGTTTCAGCATCTGCAGTCACAGCATCAGTCTTCAGCTGAGCTGCCTTAAACTGTGTCCTGCATGCGAGGTCTGCCTTCCTCCTCGTTGGGCTCCTGTCAGGAAAAGGTCCACTTGTGGTCATATTTGGGGGGGGGGGGGGGGGAAGATACACTTGAGTGAAATCCTATTTACTAGAAGTTCTGTGTCAGGTCTTGTTCAGAAAGCACAGATTGGGCAGGTGGGACTTGAACAAGCTGTGGTCGGTGGGTAACAAGCAGAAGTGAACTGGTGATCCTGTGAGAGTGTAAGGCAGGGATCACCAATCCTGGTCCTCGAGGGCCGCTGTGCTGACGGTTTTAGATGTTTCCCTGCTCCGGCACCACCTGATTCAAATAAAGGGTCATTATGAGGCTTCCACAGAGCTTGATAACGACGCTTCATTAGAATCAGGTGTGCTGGAGCAGGGAAACATCTAAAACTGTCCGGACAGCGGCCCTCGAGGACCAGGATTGTTGATCCCTGGTGTAAGGTGTAGAGGAGGCGGGCAGGAGGACACAGCCCACACCCAAGTCAGGCTGGCTCCTCTGACAGGCTCATCACACAACAGTCAAGCACACAGATCCAGAGTGGCCTGTCACTTCGGTGACACTCACTGAAGAATTCACTCATGACACCGGGTTCGAGAGGAGATACTTTAGAGCAGATAAACTGAAGCATGGAAGAAGACGTCGCTACTTGGAGAGACGATGACGCGTGTAGCCTGACAGGATTCTGGGGGTTGAGGGGGGGGGGGAGCACACCCTGTTTCTTTGATGACATGACCTTTGAACTAAGCTGGAGTTCAGTAGCTCTCTCGCGAGTTAAACCCCCGCAAAAACTCCCGTGCACGCGCGCGCACACACTCTCCGCGGTGTCCTTGGCTGGAAGCCGTTCCGAGGGAGTCCATTTTCCCAGGCTGAGCGATGCTGGGAATGTGAGTCTGAGGAATTCATCTGTAAACATGGAGGCAGCTGTTAGTCTGTGGTCCTCAGCTGGCCTGGGGAGGGGGAATGTGGAACCGCTTCTGATCAACCCATCAGATATGCTGCAGGAAGCATCTGATGAAGCGCTCGGTAGGTTTGGAGCCTTCATCTCCTTCCCTCTCCTGTCCTCTCCCCCTCCTGCCCCAACACACACACACACATACGCACAGACTACCACTACCATAATCTTCATCCCACCACTGACCTTCAGTCTTTCCCTGTGACTCTCTGTACACTGTTCCCTCTCCCTCTGTCGAAAGTTTACCTCCAGCCTAAGAGACAGAGCTGTTTGGGATCCAGCTCTGCTTTGAGAAACACTGGAAGCCATCTTTATTTTCTCATTCTGTGACCTTGGCTCCTTCACTGCAGCTGGATACACTGGTGACTTCACAGGTACATTTTGCAGACTTGTGGTAACACTTGCACTCAGTTGAATCGTTTATTAAACGTTATCTTCTTTGCGGTCATGTAGCAGAGTCTGAGGCTTGTCATGGCTTCTTATACAAGCCATGTTATGTCTAAATGTATTCTCGGTCATGAGGAATCAAGGCCATGGAGATCCTTCTAATTCGATTATCTGTCAGGGTGGCTTGATACAGACTGATAATCCCTGATATGTTTAGAAGAGCGTTTTCAAAGAGAAAATCTTGACCACTTGTAGTCTGCTCTAGCAGGGAGGCTCAGACTTCCCTCACCGCACACACCTCCTCCAGCTCCTCCGGGGGGATCCCGAGGCGTTCCCAGGCCAGCCGAGAGACATAGTCCCTCCAACGTGTCCTAGGTCTTCCCCGGGGCCGCCTCCCGGTGGGACATGCCTAGAACACCTCCCACCAAATCTCTAAATGTGGAAACCGCACTTACTTTTCACATTTCCTTTGAAACTTTCACACTAACGAGACCCACATCCTCATTGCTAATATGCAAATGTTTTACCTCAAAATATCTTGGTTGAGGGTCACAGGATGAAATGCAAACCAACGTAGTGCATGTTTTACAGTACCAGATGTCAGTGGCAATGACATTTGGATGAGGAAGAGAAACCTTATGGTGTTGGTGAGGGGAACCCTGACTTTGCTCAAGGTTTGAAACCTTGAGTTGGCGCTGTTTATAGTGCCATGGCATGTAATGTCGAAGTAAATTCCTTGTATGTGTAAACATTCATGGCGAATAAAAACCGATTCTGAATTCTGAATTCTGAATACCTGGCATGACAATGGAACCATTAGTTAAGACTCAAGATTATCATACGTTTATTCATTCAGCAGACGCTTTTATCCAAAGCGACTTACAGTAAGTACAGGGACATTCTCCCTGAGGCAAGTAGGGTGAAGTGCCTTGCTCAAGGACACAACATCATGTAGCCAGAGCCGGGGCACGATCTCACAACCTTCTGATCATGAGGCCAACGCCTTAACCGTTGAGCCATCTGACGCCCCTATCATATGTGCTACCGGTCAAAAGTTTGGACACATTGTCCCAGTCGTTTGAGACGGGAGTGGGAGAGTGTCCATACTTTTGACTGGTAGCGTACATATTATGCATCAATGTGTGATATATACATTGTACAGACATAGGAATTACAATCGTAATAAAATTGAATTAAGCATTGGTTTGTGAAGGTTATTTTAACAGTGCGAGTCAGAGGTAAACGGATTTTTACGTGAAGGGATGAATAAAGGTTGGGTTGCCAAAAGAAGATAAATGTCATCACCCACTCACTCCTGAAGCCAAAGTTTCACTAAGCAAGTGTCTCTTCTAAACCGCTGCGACGCGTCAGAACATGGCGGCATCATTACTGCTGACACCGCCGTGTAGTTACACGATTGTTCGCGTCAGCTTCGTCTAAGTGTTGCTCACTCTTCTGTCAGACATGGAGAAATTCATCTCTGGATAAGAGCGTCTGTTAAATGACTAAATGTACTCTGGAACAGCTTTATTCCTGGAGTGTGTGACGGTGTGTTACCTACGAGAGTGCGGGAATGAATTAGAAATGCCGCTGACTCCAACTGCAATTACAGGATTGTCAAACTCTGGTGCCATGGCAACTTCATTTTCAAGTTCTTATTCCAAGACGCCACGCTGTGTGGAATGTTCCTCAGGTTCATGTTCCTGTCACCTGACCTTGTGGTTGTGACAGGGGCCACAGCTGGATTCAGCTGTGTGGAGGAGCTTGTGTTTGAATGGCTGTGTCACGCTCTAACATGACTGGAAGTGTGGTGTGTGTGTGTGTGTGTGCACGTATGTGTGTGTGCACGTATGTGTGTGTGCACGTGCGTGTGTGTTTGTGCACATGTGTGCACGTGTGTGTGTGTGCATGTGTGTGTGTGTGCACACGTGTGTGCACATGTGTGCGTGCGCATGTGTGTGCATGTGTGTGTGCATGTGCACGTGTGTGTGCGTGTGTGCGCCTGTGTGTGTGTGTGCACGTGTGTGGAGGCGGCTGGCTGCACCATTGATTAGGAGCTGGTGGGCAGGCTGTCAGGTACAGAGTTATTAAGTTACCAAGCAGTCAGGGGGGAGTTGGGGGCGGTTTTCTCCCTCTCTCCCTCCCTCCCTCCCTCCCTCCCAGTGTTGGACCCAGCTTGCAGGGGGGCTGTCAGCCAACACAGAAACATGGATCCTTGGTTTGTCCCTGGATGGATGTCCAGTTGTCATCATCAGTAAGAGGAGGGAACACAGACTGTCTGTCTGCTTGTCTGTCATATGTGTCATGTTTACTTGCAGACCACACCCACACACACACACACCCTCACACACACACACCTCACACGCACACACACACACACTCACACTGCTCCTGCAGCAAGTGCCAAATAAACAGAAATGTGTTGATTAGGCAGTTTAAAGGTGCAGCAGTTTTCCCAAACAGTCAAATAAATCTGTGCCTTCGTATGAATATTCAGGATCGTGAAGATGTCATGAAGGATCAAATTTGTATTGCATGTTTTGGATTGTCGTACTGGTTAGAGTCAGGATGATTAGAGCAGAGCTGCTGCTGCTGTTGTGTCTGTTTAGCCTGTTGACGGAAACAAGGAGGCTGCTATTACCCAGCTAATAAAGAGCCCAAAGACGAGCAGAGATACAGAACGGAAAAGTCTAAAATGTCACGGGTCTAAATCTGTCCCTGCTGCAGCACAACAACACGGACTGACAACATCTGCATGTGCTGTTCACCCAACACAGGCAGGAGGAACTGTGAGTGTGTGTGTGTGGTGTGTGTGTGGTGTGTAGTGTCTGGTGTGTTTGTGGTTTGTGTATATCTATGTGGAGTGTGTAGGTGTGTGTGTGTGTGTTTGTGGGGTGTGTGTGTGGTGTGTGTATCTATGTGGAGTGTGTAGGTGTGTGTGTGTTTGTGGTGTGTGTGTGGTGTGTGTGTGTGGAGTGTGTGGAGTGTGTGTGTGTGTGTGTGTGTGTGTGTGGAGTGGAGAGAGCAGGGGGTTGGCAGAGGTGACATGGTGAAGCCAGACTCGTACAGATAGAGAGTGGATGGAGTATCTGGAAAGGACTGTGACAGAGAGAGTGGTGAGTGGGTACAGCAGACCGTACAGATGGCCACTGTCCTGGAAGGTGAGGATGGGTGCTGGCCCAGGGCCAGGTATCTGTTGACTGCCAGGGGGCCACGAGACAGAACAAGGGGCCCAGAAAGGGACCTACGACTCAGGAAGAATTCCAACTCAGCCTACTGGACTACTGTAATTCTGCACTGTAGTCTCTTTCTTTCTTTCTCTTTCTTTCTCTCTCTCTCTCTCTTTCCCTCCCTCCCTTTCTCTCCTTCCCTCTCTCTCTCTCTCTTTCTCTCACTCTCTCTCTTTCTCTTTTTCTCGCTCTCTCTCTCTGTGACCCTCTCTCTCTCTTTCTCTCTCTCCATGCCCCCCTCTCTCTCTCTCTCTCTCTCTCTCTCTCTCTCTCTCTCTCTCTGTGACCCTCTCTCTCTCACTCTCTCTCCCTCTCTCTCTCCCTCCCTCCCTCCCTCTCTCTCTCTCTCTCTCTCTCTCTGTCTCTCTCTCTCACTCTCTCTCTCTCCCCCCTCTCTCTCTCTGTCTCTCTCTCTCTTTCCTCTTTCTCTCACCCTCCCTCCCTCCCTCCCTCTCTCTCTCTCTCTCTCTCTCTCTCTCTGTCTCTCTCTCTCTCTCTCTCTCCCTCTCCTCTCCCCCTCTCTCTCTCTCTCTGATCTCTTCCTGTCTCGCCCCTTGCCAGGGCCGGACCAGGGCTGTTTGTGAAACGAGCCCCATCATGTTGCTGTGATAAACAGAGGAAAGTGAGACCAAGATGGAGGGAGCAGAGGGAAGACAGAAAGCCAGATGTTGTTCTGATGGTTTAACGCGTGACTTCCAGCCTTTCACCTTGACTGCCCCTGCGGAGGGGGGAACATGGCTGCCGCACAGTCACAGCCCTGCTGGGGGTTTATTATTATGGATTTGAGATCCTCGCCTGAACATCCCTGTTATTCTTAGCCTCCGACAGGGAGAGGAGGAGGAGGAGGAGAGGGAGAAAATGGCTGCAGCTCCGGCTTGATAGAACAGGAGACTCTGTTCATGTGCTGATATCAGAGGAAGCAGAATGGAAGCTTGAAACAGGAGCTTCAGTTTGGGCTCCTCTCTCAAAGAGGAGGGGGAGGAATTTAACGGCTCAACATAAAGTCTGAGTAACTTTACATCTACACACAAAGGACACCTGGAAACAAAGGAAATCTCCCTCTCACAAAGGAAATCAGGCTAGTAGTCAGAAGGTCCCTGGGTCGAACCCCAGCTGCGTTAACATGACGTTGTGTCCTTGGGCAAGGCACTTCACCCTACTTGTCTCGGGGGAATGTCCCTGTACTTGCTGTAAGTCACTCTGGGTAAGAGCGTCTGCTCAATGACTAAATCTAAAATGTACATTTTTTTAATCCTTTTTCTCTTCTCTTTGAATGTCGTTGTGAGGCCAAATATGTTGAGGTCTAAATGAGGCACACGATGTGATTGGTTCATATCGTTTACGAAACACTAGTCCCCTTTAAGTCCCGTGGTAAAGATTAACAAATGAAACTGCTTGTTTTCTTTGGGGGGTTCTAAAGTTGAGCGTCTAACCTGTTCCTAATCATCGGCCCAGCAGATCAGGGGGCAGGCCAAGGTCGAGCTCCGATGAATCATGGGATTCCTCCGCAAGCGCAGGCAGTGGAGGGAAGCTCGCGTACAGCGGACCCCCTGCTGTGTTCAAGATGGGGGGGGGGGGAAGCCACAGAGAACTTTCACTCCGTCATGTCCAATAAAGAGCCAGAGCCTCCAGCCACTCTGCCTCCAGTCGCTCTCAGTACGTCTCTCTGCTCTTTACGGTCTCTGAAAAGGCCGCCGCTGTATGCCTAGGAGAACTACTTCGCATGGCAACTCTGGAAGTTTCTGGAACGTTTCCATGACCACCACCACCTTCCCCCCCCCCCCCCCCAACCCCAGAGGCATCCCATAATAATTCACACCCAGTCTTGGATCCAGTTGCACCAGGCAGGTGGACAGCCACAGGGCTTCATGGTGTGGTCTGAATTCAAAGCACTAGTGAGTAGTAATGATCTACCGTTGGAACTTAGTTAGAGTTACAGACACTCAAACCAAAATATATATTGTTTTTAATTCCGGTGCCCATCGAATAGTTTTCTGGTACCCTTATAGGGAGGTTGAATTACGTTTGTGCCGTATGTATAAACACAATATAAGAAGCTGCTACCATAGCTGAACGTGTGAGAAAAGCATATTTCTGGTGAGTTCTGAAGAGATAAGGGTTGCAGTGCCCCCAAGTGGTGATACGAATAACTACACCTACGAGAACTTTCCAGGAAAATATGATCTACATCTCTCTGAGTTTAAGAAGGTTAAGAGGGGGAAAATAGCTTGCTTTTGGAAACGAATGCATGGATCTCAGTCTCATTGACGACCATTTCCCCAGTAATGGTGGAACGATCACTGTCTTTAAGTGTGAAATGGATCTAGAATAACTAGATCTAGACCTTGCAAACTCCCTCCCAGTCTGCACGGTCAGAGGGAACAGCAAGGTGTTCTGCTATGTGAAGGATGAGGTTGGGGTTGTGTGTCCACAGCACAGTGTTGAGTTCATGCTCACCCCAGCTCCTGTATACACTGGCCTGTTACAGTATGTCTCAGTGAGGTGTCTAATGTCAAGATGACCTCTGTAGTATGAAGGTTATACTGAACGCCATTGGGAGTTTAACTCATGCATTAAAACTGCACACAGGGCCAGCTATTCTCTGACATCCTTATAGAAGGGAGCCACGTTCTAACACGGATTCATTCGCATGTAATGTGATGATTCGAATCACTGAAAACAACAGCCCTGTAAGGACAAACTGAGTCTCCTGGAGCTATCGACCATCCAGGAGTCATCCCTGATCCCTGCCGCACCGTCGGATCACAGACATGCCCCCTCCGCTCCCCCTTCCCTCCCCCACCGCTCCCCCCGCTGCCCCCCCCCCCCCTCCCCTCCCCCCACCGCCAAACCTTCCTTCCTGTCCCCCCAGTCACGGGACACGGTGGTATTTACGAGGCGCATAAAAACAAGGTTGGTTTTAATCCCACAAAGGGTCCCGTCACCATCAGCGATGAATCACTCTTCCATTTCAAATCGGGACCGAGATACGAAGCGTCCAGCAGCATCAAATGAAAATGAGTTATGAGAACGCTGCTCGTCAAACTGCGCCCTCTTTAGGAAAGTAATACAATTCCGTGTGACGTTTGCGTTGCTTTTAGTATAATATTGCAGGTTATTTTACCGCAGTTATGACTTTTTTAGATCGCTTCCATCCTTGCGGTCATGCTTCTTCAGTCATTCTTGGTCTGTTCATTATCTCTTGGGTGTAGGCAACACAGACCTGTCAGTACAAATCAATTTCATGAAAGCCTTTTTCAATCTGTGTAGATTGGACAGCTGTATATAATATTGTTGCTGAAGTGTTATAATTGCGTGAAGTATGAAAACAGCAGATATCCCTCAACAGATACCAGGAAGGAGGGGGACAGGGACGGATTTGTGATTGGACACAGTCTTCATAAGAATTCAGTTGGACAGTAAATCAGCCTCCCTACGCTGTATAACCGTTGCTGTCTTCTCCAAACTTCTCTGCCAGGAGTGACATATTCTTTTGCCTCTCACTCTTCCATTTTCTTTGTGCTATGATATTTTCAGAAAGGTCATAATTTGACAGCCCGCTTTTCTCTGTTGGAGTGAGAGTGTGTGCGTGTGTGAGCGTGTGTGAGTGCGTGCGTGTCTTAACTCTTGTGTGTTGAGCGGTCAGCTAGATCCTATCTGGGACTCGGCTCAGTGTTGTTTCCATGGGGAGTTCGACTGGCTGCTGTTGACATTTGGCTCCCCTGTCAGTTGCTGTTTGTTGCAGGCTCTTCCACTGGCCAGATGGTTGGTGATCCTCCAGATAGACAGAGGTCGTCGAATCAAATAGAAAATTAGCAGAATAAAGGGTTGACCGGTTCTAATCTGACATTTCCCAGATGATCAGTCCAAAATTCAACAATATCCTACCCTCTCCCTCCTCTCCCTCCCCTCCTCCATCCTCTCTCTCCTACATCCTCTCCTCCCTCTCCCTCCCCTCTTCCATCCTCTCCCTTCTCTCCTCGGTCCTCTCCTCCTTCCACCCACCCTCTTTCTCCTCTCCTCGGTCCTCTCTCTCGTCTCCTCTCTCCTCTCCCGACTCTCCCCCCTCTCTTCCTTCCTCTCCTTCTTCCTCTCCTCCCTCCTCTCCTTCCTTCTCTCCCTCTCCTCCCTCCTCTCCTTCTTTCTCTCCCTCCCTCCTCTCCTCTCTCCTCCCTCCTCTCTCCTCCCTCCTCTCCTCCCTCCTCTCCTCTCCTCTCTCCTCCCTCCTCTCCTCCATCCTCTCCTCTCCTCCCTCCTCTCTCCTCTCCTCTCTCCTCCCTCCTCTCCTCCCTCCCTCCTCTCCTCTCCCCCTCCCTCCATCCCTCCCTCCTCTCCTCCCGCCTCTCCTCCCTCCTCTCCTCCCTCCTCTCCTCCCTCCTCTCCTCTCCTCCCTCCCTCCTCTCCTCCCTCCTCTCCTCTCCTCCCTCCTCTCTCCTCTCTCCTCCCTCCTCTCCTCTCTCCTCTCTCCTCTCCTCCCTACTCTCCTCTCTCCTCTCCTCCCTCCTCTCCCTCTTCTCTCCTCCCTCTCCTCTCCTCCCTCCTCTCTCCTCTCCTCTCCTTCCTCCTCTCCTCCCTCCTCTCCTCCCTCCTCTCTCCTCTCCCTCTCCTCTCCTCCTCTCTCCTCCCTCCTCTCTTTGTCTGGTGTGTCTCTGTTTTCTCTTTGTTGTGGGTTGAGCTGGTGTCTCTGTGTTTCTCCTCAAGCGAGCACATCAAGCGAGCGCAGTTGGCACGCAAACGGTAGAATAGAGGTTTGGGGAAGAAAATAAATAAAATGTCGTCTATCCTTTCAAGACAGACTGAAAAATCAATGGCAATTTTTACTCCAAAGGGTTTCGCTTCGTGGCCTCAATGAATTTTCTCTATCACATTGGACTGGGGGCACAAATTGGATTCTGCCGTTATTTTCTTTGTTGTGTCAAAGTTTCTTTTACCAGGTACTGAGGCTGGCAATGAGGAGTCTTTTGATTAAACTTTATTCTTCTCTTTTTTTTTATCGAATGTGGCCGCTGGTGCAGCAGAGCTCCTTGAAACAACATGTGTTCTTCATCTTCACAGACATGGAAGTGTGGCTGGATGTTCCCCCTCTCTCACTCTGCTGCAACTCTCAAAAGGGGAAAGACAGCTGCATGAGAGGGTACAGAAAGCAGCTTGTCTCTTCCAGCTGCTGTCTCTGGAAGGCATCTGTGTTGAGGCAAGATGAGCAATATTGTATGTCACGATCCTGTTTGTAATCAGGATGTAATTTGTCAACACCCTGAACATCTAAATATCCATGGATATAAAGCATGTCTGAATGACCGTGTGATCATGGACGTCAGACAGGGAGGGAGCCTGTCCCTCTGCTCCGCCCTAACATTCAGCAGCCATGACGGACCACTGTGCACTACATCCTGGAGGCCAGACTGTCTGAGAGAAGACAGGCCGGTGGAGGATCCAGCACACCCAAACAGTCCATACTCTCTTTAAGTGGCCTTGGACAGGCGCCAGCCAGAGTCCTGAGGAGCTGCTGCCTGGGAACCCTAAGAGGGCTGGAGCTGAGCTCTCTGTTGAGGTAGCTGACTGTCTGGCTGTCTGGCTGTCTGACTGTCTGGAGCTGAGCTCTCTCTGGCTGTCTGACTGTCTGGAGCTGAGCTCTCTGTTGAGGTAGCTGACTGTCTGATTATCTGACTGTCTGGAGCTGAGCTCTCTGCTGAGGTAGCTGACTGTCTGACTGTCTGACTGTCTGGAGCTGAGCTCTCTGCTGAGGTAGGTGACTGTCTGACTGTCTGACTGTCTGGAGCTGAGCTCTCTGCTGAGGTAGCTGACTGTCTGACTGTCTGACTGTCTGGAGCTGAGCTCTCTGCTGAGGTAGCTGACTGTCTGACTGTCTGACTGTCTGGAGCTGAGCTCTCTGTTGAGGTAGCTGACTGTCTGACTGTCTGGAGCTGAGCTCTCTGCTGAGGTAGCTGACTGTCTGTCCATCTGATGGTCTACTGTGTGTCTGCATGCCTGCAGTTCTTGGGTCCTGGTGGCACCTCTAAGGCTCCACACAGCACCGAGCCAAGTCTGCGAGGCCGTGGAACTTTGTGTCTGGAGGAACCATCAACGACAGCCAACAGGGACGTGTTGAGTAGTTAGAGGCTGAGGCCAACGGCCGGGGGCTGGGGACAGGGATAGGGTTAACACCGAGGCTGGGGGCTGAGACAGGAAACTTGCATAACAGTCTAATGGAGGAGATCGGTATTTGACATGTCAAACTTCCCCCTGCACCCCCCCCCCCTCCCCTCAACTCCCCTCCCCTCTCGTGTATCAGGGTCCCCCTCTTTGTCTCACTGTTGCTGGACACGATGTACACACTCTGCTTCTGTTTGGGAACACTGCGAATGCTTGACTTGGTCGCTGGAGTATGGTATGTAAACTGAATTCATGTCAGATAAATATTCGGATGACTTTCCTCTTTATTTTTATCCCCCTCTTTCCTGCCTGCTCAACACAGCAAATCAGAGCAGTATTTAATTCAATCAGGCTGTTCGCTTAGTTCAATGGGCCACTTTGTACGTCTCCTAATGGAAGCTTATTATACTTGACTAGCCTCATAGTCTGAATGGGGATTCAAAAGTTGAAGGGAGGATCCTTCCAGCCCCGGTTCTTAGCCTGAGAGCTCTCAGTGTGTTTGTACCAACAGTAGCCTGTCTGGTCCAACCTGTATTTATAGTGTGTGTCAGAGAGGAGGAGTGGAAGTCATTTGGCCCGGTGCCCATTAGTGGATCGTTTGATTTACTGGCCCAGGGAGACCTCTCTAGTAGAGCGGCCAGTGATTTACTACATCTAGCCCCCCCACCCTTCCACTTCCTAACAGAAGAGAACAGGCCAGCCCACTTGCCGCCAGCCCAGCCCCTTCCATGGGTCTCCTGGTCCAGAAGCTCCTCTTGGCTTGGAGCTCGAGATACGTTAGCGCCGGCCAGACTTCCCCCTACCTGGACCTGATTTGTTGTGGCTGTGATCTGTCAGGATCCTAACTGCTTGACTGGGTGTGGAGTGGGAGACGAAGGAGCCAGCAGCTGTGTGGTGAAGAACACTCCAGGAAGGAGGGAGAGAGAGAGAGAGAGAGAGAGAGAGAGAGAGAGAGAGAGAGAGAGAGAGGGGAGGAAGAACGGAGGAAGGAAGTTGAGGTTGGGAAAAGGACAGAGAGGACAGCGGTGGCTGGGACTCTTTCTCATCTCTAGCGGTCTGTCGGTCTGTCTGGCTGGTTGATCACCTGGCTGGCTGGTTGGCTGGCTGGCTGGTGGGGGCTCAGGGACAGATGAGGAGTCTTCTGCAGCAGGGTTTAGACTCTGGTTCCTGCTTCTCCTCCCGCTCAGCGGAGAGGGCGCTCTACTGTACTCCATGGACCTCAACTCCAACACAGGTGTGTGTGTCTTCACCTCTAATCCGCGTGTGTTTGTGCGTGAGAGAGTGTGTTTGTGTGTGAACGAGAGAGAGAGAGAGAGAGAGAGAGAGAGAGTGTGTGCGTGTGTGTTGAAGTTCTGACTCAACTTTGGGGTGCTTGGATTTCACACCAGCTGTCGTGGTGTGTTTCCTGTACCGCGTTTCCATGTTGTTCTGGTCCCTGTGAGTTCCCCAGCTGGTTCTATGAGCTCCATTAAAGACCTTTTTGTTTCTGGAATCCTGCCTTGTCGAGCACTCCCCTGTCCTCCCTACAGACGTTCCAGTTAGCCTCTGGCTTCTGGATAGGCTTTAGGGCGGGGAGTTTTTTCAACGCTGCTGGGCTGCTCTTCCGTCCTACCTACCTGAGTGTGATAATCTCATCAAACCAGTCTCCAGAGAGCCTTTTTCGCATAGGTACAGTACTTGCCTTTAAGCTTGTTCAGTGGTACGCGGAGCATTCCAGTGAGAATGGATAGAACAGATTCTAGAAGGTTCTACCAGAGGCCAGGCAGGCATATCGAGGTGCAGCTCAACAGACGCTGTCAAGTGGAGCTGAAAACAAGCTTTATCGGACAACATTCTCATTCCCGGGTCCAATTTCACTTAGCTGGGATCCCTAAGCAGCTCACAGGCCACTGGATTCATAGCTGCCGGCCTGCCAGTAAATCCACCTGGGGAAGACGTTCCCAGGCAGAACTCCGAAAGAGGGGGGAGGAGAGGGGGGGTGGGGGGGGGGGGGGGGGCAGAGGTTAGATTCCATGGAAAGTGGGAGAGGCAGAGAGAAGGAATGGGAGGAGAGGAGGTGGTTAAAAAGAGAGCGGGGAAGAAGGGGTGGAGAAGCAGACGTACAGGTTGAGAGGCTGTCCAGGGAGAGAGGGGAGAGAAAGGAGAGGGAGGAAAAGGGAGGCAGAGAAGGAAAGAGGGGAGAAAGAAAGCACGATCCCCCCCCCCCCCCCCCCCCCCCCCCCCCCCCCCCCCCCCAGTCCTGAACACAGTCTGACTTCCTCACTCTGGACTAACCTCACACTCAGTGCCGGCTAGTGATTCAGAGTGACTTGTGTGAAAGAGGTCAGGAGAGAAATGCTGGGATGGCCTCAATTTCCTAATGCTCCGTGATTAATGCACAGCAGCCACTGAGGATGACGTTAGGCTGATCAAAGTGAATAAAGTTTCCATTCGATCAGGATGGATAGCCAAGACTTCTTCCTTTCCAGCACAGTATGCTGACCTGGTACATAGTACCCCGTTACTCACTGAGGATCCCAAAGCGCATTTTGCCCCCAATGTATTGTCCTTGTTTTATTCTTAATATAGTGAAGTCATCAGACATCATCAGCTGTGCCCCCCCCCCCCCCCCCCCACCCCAACCCCTCCACCCCCCACCACCCTCATACTGACACACACACACATGGCTCTGCTGGCAGGAATACAAGGTGATTTGATCCTCTGGGATCTCTGAGACTATCACAGTAACCTATGATAGCATGCCTGTCTGTTAGCTCACCTGCTTGTCTGCCTGCTGACTTGTCTGATGATCGGCCTGTTTTCCCGCCTGCTTGCTTGTTCATTTGCGTGCCTGGCTGGCCTCCCTGCCTCCTGACCCTCCTCCAAGACTGCCTTTCTGGCTGTCTGTCTTCCTGGCTGACTGGCTGTCTGGTTGACTGGCTGGCTGGCTTTCTGCCTGTCTAGCTGGCTGTCTGACTGGCTGGCTGCCTATCTGTCTGGCTGTCTGATTGGCTGGTTGCCTGGCTGGCTGGCTGTCTGGCTGGCTGCCTGTCTGGCTGTCTGGCTGGCTGATTGGCTGGTTGCCTGACTGCCTGGCTGGCTGCCTGTCTGCCTGTCTGGCTGGCTGATTGCCTGGCTGGCTGCCTGTCTTTTCTGCTGGAGCGCCAGTAATGCAGACAGCAGCTTTGTCAGAGACAACAACTGGGATGTGGGGCGGCAGGGCGGACAGGACTGCTGTGAAGGCCAAACCCAAACATGCTTATCTGGGCCAAGCTTCCGGACACTGGCTCTGCACGGACTGTCCAAATAACCGCGGCTCAGTGAGGTTGTGATTCCCCAGGGGCAAGGCACTGGGGGTCAGACCTCAGAGCAGGAGGTTATTAGGCACACAAACACACAGACCATCTCGCGTAAACGCTTAGTGAAGCTCATCGCTTATGTTCATCTATACTAGAAACCAGAGTCCCGATCCTCCTCAAAGCACAAAGTTGATATATGCTGAATATAATTAATCTTCCCCCGTTCCCTTTGAGGATGAGCCTGACTGCTGGTGGGAGAGGAGGGATAGGCTGCAACCTCATTCCCCCTCTCATGGCTCCAGTTTATCAAATGTCAGCAGTTTCTTAAGCCCCCTAAAAGGTTCAAAGGGGTTTCAGTAGGCAGAAGAACTCCTAACCTAACAATTTAGTCTGCGGGGAGTGCAGATGTGTGTCCACCCTCCAGGGATGGAACTTTTAAAAGAGGGTATTAGTGAGCAACAGGTGCTGCGGCAGGACTGAGGTCTGAGCAAGAACCTCTGAAGAGGCTGGGAAAGAAAACAGGTTTCCAGCAGAGGCTCGTGTTGTGACTGAGGAGGCCAATAAGACTGGAGCCTCCACGTAAAAACACTGAGACGAAACATTGTGACCTCAAAGGTGAAATAAATAGCATTGATCAGCTCCTGCTATCAAGCTCTTTGTACGTTAGAGGGAAAGCAAACCATCAGTTATTGTTCTCAATGGGTTTGAAAGTTAAAGGAATGAACAGGAGAAAGAAGCTTTCACAAGGGCCTGATTATTTCTCATCTAATCCATCAAAGATCCAATCCAAAGGTTCTGTGTTCCATCATTGGTTCAGTACTGTCCAGAACCTCGTTTGTGGCTTATTTTACAACACTTTAAGCTAAAATGACACGTCCTCCAACATCCTGTGAGTCTGATGAAAACCGATTATTGCAGCACATTGTTTATGACATACATGACTGACATAGTTGCCCTGGCAGTGAGGATTAAACCTTAAGGGTCTCTTAAATAGCTGTCATCGGTCTTCAGGGAGGCCAGGTTGAATGCGGCGTGGAAGGGGGGAGGGGGGGAGGGCTAAGTGTTTTTTTTTCCAGACATGTCCGGTCTGATCTCAGAGACCCTGTCCCTCCCCTTCTCTGGAGCTGTGTGCTATGTGAACCCTTCCAGAAGTTTCCCTTGATATAAAAAGCTGCCCGCAGTGTCATCCTAGGCTGTGTATGATGTCACACGCAGGCTGGCCGAGCGGCCGCAGCTGCTGAACCTTGCAAAAATGGAACTCTGATGCCAGCGAACCCTTTAATCTGTTTTTAGTAGCTGATGAAGCTGGCACAAGTCTTTACATCACCCTACTAAGAGCCAGGGGCATTTAGACAAACCTCAAAGGAGCCATGTGCAGCGCAAAGTGCTTCGCCCTGCAGAACTGAATCATTGGCAGGGGCAGTGGATGGTGGCTTACAGTCTGTTCAAACAACCATGATAGGCACTTATAAGAGTGATTAATCGCTGAATCATGTCGAATCTTTTTCAAGAATGAACAGGAACTGGGCCAGCAGGTCACAACCGTCTTACTACAGATGCATCAAAATCGTATAGCGACACAAGCTATGTGATTCAGACATAGTTGGACCGGCGTTACCATTTCCGACAGTTGAAATTGATTCCTCTTACATAATGCTGTATTTGCGGACACCTGGCAGGACATGCAGACTCAGTCTTTTTTTAGAACCAGTGAAATAAGAACAGAGAAACTTGGCACGTCAAAAGCTCAGTGACCTCTTGAGGAGACTGTCTCCCTGCTTCACCAACAGGCTTTTGTTAACTGCTGGCAGAACCACTAGTATTCCAGACCAAGCAAACATTAACCCTGGAATCAAACTCCTTTCAACCCATTCTCTGGATAATCTAGCATCTTCACAGCCATCTAGACTGTATTCCCCCCCCCCCCCCCCCCCCCCATAACGGAACTAGGTTACATTTACATGTATTCATTCATTCAGCAGATGCTTTTATAAAAAGCAACTTCCAAGAGAGAGCTTTGCAATAGCGCATCTGTCACTGATCATAACAACGAGATCACAGCATTGCGGGTAGTCAGATTATGAATCATACGTCCTGGGAAACCAAACGATCGACAGAGGGAAGAACCACAAGACCGTTCGGTTAAACAAGTTACGATTAAATAGCATGCATCTCAAACGTGCAATAGCGTACCTGTAGGAAAGCAAGTAATAATAATATCCCTCAGAGCGAGTAAAATGATTCGGTTTAGAACTGGGCAAAAAGTGTAACAATGCCTTCAGTAAGAGTCATTATGATCCTGGGGGGAGCTAACATCAGCCAACATATGTTGTAGCAGTCTAAGTGGTGTCATGTTATTTTGTCAGCACCAAAGAATGTGAAGTGGACACAGTCATTGTGTCCTTGTTGTCTGATGTGATGATTCCATTTCCACAGACGCCTGTGAGGGACAGTGGAACCAAACAACCTTGGTCCCCTTTGACCCCCCGAACTCCTATTCATTCTGCTTCATTGAGTATCGAATGTTTTCCTGAGGGCCCCTTCCTCGCCGGGACCGATCGCTGTACAGCTCGCTGGCTTCTAGAGACAAGAGAGGGAGGGAGGGAGGGCATGAAGGGAAGGAGGGAGGGCATGGAGGGAGGGAGGGAGGCCATAGAGCATCAATCTGCACCTGACACAAGGTCTCCATTCAAGCTGCCAGAATCCCTGTCTCCTTGTTTTCTCTTTTTTACCTTTTTATCCACAGAACTTTGTATCCATTGGGATGGGGGGGGGGGGGGGGGGGTCAGCCATAATGAATCGTTCAGGGATGATATTAGGTAGTGTGTTGATATATTGATGGAATGTGTATGTCATCAGATGAAAAGGTACAACAATGAAAACATTGTCTTGGAAATTATCTCACTCGGGAGTTCAGATACTAATCTTTGTGGTTCTTATTTCATTAAAATACTAAGCCGAAATATAATGAAAAGGTCATCGCAGGTGTTTTTAAAATGTTTGTTTAGCAGGGAAACTTAGTGACTTATTCTGAGGCATGTATGTCTTGACCCTGGGCTGTCTTCAGATCTAGGGATCACGCACACCCAAACCCCTTCCCCCGCTACCCCAATCCCCCAACCCTCCACACACATCCCCCCACCCCCCCACCCCCCCATTCCACTCAGCTGTGCTCAGTCACTCGAGCCTGAACCAGCAAGATCACCAGACTTCCACTCTAAAGTATCCAGGAGCACCCAGGTGACCGGACGTTTGTGTCCCGCCTAGAGCTTCTCTTCTCTGGTGTTTCAGGGCTGAGGAGTTGGGCAGTGGATCATGGAGGTGGTAGTGCAGGTAGCTCATATTTGACCTCAGTATAGACTACCATGTTCCCACTCAGGTTACTCTGATATTCATCTGTTAAGACTGGTTCTTGCTCAGGCTTGCCGTTGGATAAACATTTACAGCATTCTCTCTATCCAGGTTTACAACGACAGCGTATTTGTTGTTTTGATTGGTGAATTTTGTCTAGACTTTTGTCTTTTAGCTCATTTGCTTGTTTTCTAATGGCTATCATGGCTGTCAGTGAGTCTTGGCAAGTCATCGATTGGATTAGATGGCTGAAGCTATAGACAGCATGTGTGTTCAGTGTGAATGCAGTCTTTAAACGTGTAGCCCATGCTGTTCTTTTAATGGGCCGTGGTTAATAACACACAAACCCAAGGCACTTCCAAGTCCTTTGTATGGGGAATAGGTATTTATGACTGTCCCAAACATCCTTAGACTAAATATTGTATCTCAACGTGTCCCAGCATGCTTGCTCAGGACTTTGCTTTGCACAGCGAGAGGGGACAGACAGACACACACACACACAACCTTATGTGGAATATGTTTATCAGGGAGATAATTCATGAAATTATTGAGTCTGTGTGAATCAACAAGATTCCGTCATGACTGTTGTGTCCAACAGCATGAAACAATATGTCATAGCTCTGTGGGTTATTCATTCAGACTAAACAATGCCAAGCCAGAGTGAATAGACCGTTTTCCTGTTTAAAACGTCTGTTCTCGCTATTCGAGACAAGCACGACTATTAAAGTCTGCGACAAAATAAACTGTAAATATTCCGGATTCCGTTTGCTTCCACAGCACTTTAAATATTTACCCTTTATGATGAATTGTGCTAACATGTCTGAAGTCTTTCATGGAGAATATGCATGTGGGGTGTAGTGGCCCAGGTTATTGGTAGCTCAGAAGCTTTTGTCTGACTATGATACTACAGTATAATAATGAGAGCACATTAACAAACAGAAGAGACAGTCTGTCTTCTGCTTGATTCTGCTTAAGGGGGGACAAGATAAACTTTGACCTTAGTTGCCGCTGCCCATTCAAGGCAAAACCAATGAGCTAACAGCTGTGGCCTATTTGACGTTGCCAAAAGCGACACATGGAAAAGAGTGTGTATTAGAGTTCCCCCCGAACTGCAGCTATAACACAACGTTAAAAGCGTGTGTCGCTGCTGTCGCTTGGAGAGGGCTGAAGCGGAGTCCGTCCTGCGCGGCGTCACACCATCACAGCCAGGTCAGCAACAGTCTCCATAGTAACGTGGCAGTTCTGCATGAGCAGATAAAACGGAGCACACAAAAAAAACAGGCTGACTGTTGGCAACACCATCTGACAGTTTGGATTTACAGGGACATTTTGCAATTGGCCTTAATGCAAATTTTAGGTTTCTCAGTGACATGTGCAGCTATCAGCCCTTTCTCAGCATTCTGTCTGGGACACTCCAGCTCAATCAGTGACCTGGAGAATGATGGTCTGAGAGAACGGGTCTGACCTGAGGGTCCCTGAGGTCATAAGGCCCCCTCACAGAGGTGTGATGGAGTCTGATTACCATGGATCACAATGTAGGGCTGTATTTAAAGAAGCCAAACAACAATGCCTCTATTAAAGGAAGCATTCAAAAGATATGTTTTAATTCTACTGTGGACAAAGAATAGTGGATGTGAACTATTAGTTACTACTAGTGAAATCATTACAACAGATAGTAGGTTTAGGGAACTCTATCTCAGGGTCTGGTATGAGAACTCTTCAAAGTAGACATGCTTGTGGCTGACATATTTTTATTAAGACAGTTGATGTGTGGATTTCTGTGTGCTACTGACAAACTGTTCCTTAGCACAGCTAACCTTCGAAGCTTCCCAAAGACATCCACTGGATATTGTCTGGAGCGAAAGAACAAACCAGAGCATCAACAGGAAATAGCAACAGGAAGCTGCTTGGTGTTTCAGCTGTGCTACGCTGTATAATCCTGTTCCACGCTTGTTTCTAAGCCGTCGAGGTGTCGCTGGAAGTGGAAAGCCACAGCCGTGTCTGGGAGTAGAGTGAGAGGGCTGAGGGCTGTTTGATTTTAAATAAGGACAAAGCAGGCAGTAGACACCAGGGAATCATTAGACGTTTGCATGACAATCAGCCCAGACAATGTAGCACGGAATGCCTGGAGAAGCGGCGGCTCACCATATGATACCCCAGTTTCTAAGTCATGCAGATAAGGTGGCTGTTTGGAATGTCAATATATTCTTAGTTAAGTCCACAAATTCACTCAGACCTAGTGTGACAAATGGATGTCCCTGGGGCATTGTTGAGGAAGCCATCTTGGATGTGTGTCTGAAGTGTGTCTCAGTCCCTTCTCTCTCACTCCCAGTAAGACTCACATCACTGGACACACACTTCAGCAATGAAACACACATGAAGGCAAGGACAACAGGAGCTTTCACTCTTGCCAAATCAACATTAGTTTAATAAGTTAGTCGACAACATTCTTTTGTTATTTTTATTTTTTACAACAAAGAGCCATTCCACTGCTATAGAGGAATTAGGAAGTTCCCCTGTGAGAGGTGCCAGAGATTCGGCACATCCTGGGTTAGATCTGGAAGGAGGAAGTACGTGCAGACAGACAGAAGGACTCAATGTAGGAATGCAGAGGACTCATGGACAAGTCATGTACCCCCTCTGACTAACACAAGCATCTGTGTGTGTGCTTGCGGAAAAAGAGAACTTGTGGCTGGGGAGTGAAAGAGACAGATCACATTATATACCATCTGGACTGAGATATTAAATACATTGCTCAAATCATTTATTTTTTTTTAAGAATAAAAAAATAAAATAACGTTTTACTAGCCTACTAGGTGCATCGTAGCTTGCTTGATGCATGAAATATCTCTCTCTCTTCCCCTCCTCCCCTCTCTGTCTTCCCCCCTCTCGCTCCCCCCACCCCTTTCTCTCTCTCTCTTTCTCTCTCTCTCTCTCTCTCTCTCTCTCTCTCTCTCTCTCTCTCTCTCTCTCTCTCTCTCTCTCTCTCACACACACACACACACACTCACACACGCACACACACTTGTCATCTCACTCCACGTTCCAATTGCTCTCCACTAGTAAAGAGTAGAGAGTCTGCTCGGAAAGAGGGGAGGGGTTCAGACGGTCTGTCCTCATTGTCAGCGGGTCCGGTGCGCTGCGAGGCACCGTTGATCCTGGACCGATGTGATCAGAGCTGGACAACCCGAAACGGATGAGGCGCTTGGAGAATCGTTCCATGTGACAGATATCTAAAAACTGCATATTCACGGGTCAGTGGTGCTTTTATTTATTTATCGGTGACACTTTCAGGACAGTTTCGAAATGGTATAAACTGTTTTCACTATCTAACCGTAACGCTTTATTCAGTCAGGCAGTCTTGCAGGGGTTACGGTGTGTTATCTAAATCTGTAGTTCAGGGGAAAGCGAAGGCTGGTCTGGGGATTTAATTAGAATGTTCTCCGCTAAGCAATGAGAGTGAAATATGAGCGCTACAGGATGCATTTCTGTAAACCTACTTGAAGACAAAATCATTTCGTCACGGGAAGATACATCATAGTAACTCTCTCTCTCTCTCTCTCTCTCTCTCTCTCTCTCGCCCTCTCTCTCTCTCTCTCTCCCTCTCTCTCTCTCTCGCTCTCTCTCTCTCTCTCTCTCTCTCTCGCCCTCTCTCTCTCTCTGGTATCTTATGACTCTCTCAGCAACATTGCATTTGGCAAAGTGATCAATTCTACATGAAGCACACGTGATTGTTAACATACTGTATCAAGGGATCCCCTGTAAAAGACAGGAACATATGACAGATTTGAGAAACCAAAGTGATGTCTGGACAACAGCTGGGATAGAGAGTGAGGGAAAGAAGGGTGAGGACTAAGATGCATGTTGGGTTAGTAATCAAAAGGTACCTGGTTCAACCCCAGGCTGTGCCAACATGACATTGTGTCAGCAATTATTAGGCACTTCACCCTTCTTGTCTCAGGGTGAATGTCCCCGTACTTGCTGTAAGTCTCTCTGGATAAGAGTGTCTGCTAAATGATCGAATGTAAATGTAAAGAAGATAGTGTTGAGGATGAACAGCAGTCCTCCACTGCTGTGGGTTATGAAGGTAAACAGTGATCAGCCACTCTGCAGAGCTACAGCTCCGGCACAGTCAGTCAAGCTGTCTGCACAACAGGACTGTGTCTGTCTGTCTGTCTGCTCCGGGAGGTAGAACACAGTCAGATGTTAGTGAAAGGGGCTCAGGCAGGAGTGAGGATGGGGCTTGGTGCAGTCCCACAGTCCCTTTCCATGTACATGTAGTGATTTAGCAGACGCTCTTATGCAGTGGGACTTACAGCAAGTACAGGGACCTCCCCCCTGTATTCCCCCAGACTGCAGGTGGTGATCCGTCAGTCCAAGGAGCACCCTCTTCGCCTCTTAACCCCCCCAACCCCCCAGCCAATCAGAGAAGGGTTTAAAATGGTCTCCTGTTGACAGATATAGACCCTGACTGGAACCTGTGTCTGTCTGTGATATGTTCTTCTGAGTTCTTCTTCCTGTTTAGTTGAGAACCACCACCATGCTGCTAGAACAGTGACCTGCATGAGGCTGGAGGTGTTCTCTAGACGTTTTAGATCAGATACAACTTTATTGTCATGACGCATGTGTAAATACAAAGAAGAAATACAGCTTAGAGTCCAATCAGAAGTGCAAGAGAAGCAGTTTGTGTACAGATCATTTAGATGAGTATTGGTCATATGGGAAGTTATGTACAGGTTAGTGCAATATAACCAAGGGGAGTGGGAAGTGCTTTAAAACCATGAATCGTTCCAATAAGCAACTGTGAAATACACACCACACGCTACCTAAGAACTCACACTGCTTTTCTCACAGATTCATGTTGAATGGTGGAATGTTTCACAATCTTTTTTGTTGTTGCTGTAAATCTAAAATGATGCTTACCCATGCAGACCTAGGCTGAAGTATCATACCCTAGGTACAAAATATTTATTGGATGTTTGATACTTGTTGCCTTCATCCGTGTCAACGATGTGCTCAAACGAGATCTCTCTTTGAACGCCGCATCTGAAATCAGACTCGTTCTATTTTTACAAACAGCAGGTTTCAACCTGTAGTTGAACTGAGGCTAACTTCAAGGAGGAGAGTGAGGGTTACTGTAGCTTGCAGCTCTTTCCTGGGAGGTCCCAGCGTTCATGAACTGTGATTGAGCCTTGTGGATTCCTGTCGATCACCGAGCGATCTGCTCCCTCATGTTTACTGAGATATCAAGCAGCTGGAGGTGTATACATCCTAACGGCAGGCTTCATCTGCTCTCTGTTTACCCTTACCACTCTACGTGTGTGTTGGGGGGGGGAGGTATGTGTGTGTGTGTGTGTGGTGGGGAGGGGGGGGGGGGGGGTGACAAGGCTGCAGCAGATGGCCTAATAACACACACAGACCCAGCTAGCACCAGCCCCCCACAGAGTTCCTCTCTCTCCCCCACCCCCCTAACCCTACTTTAACAGGTTTAACTTAGAACAGGGCAGTTTTCAGACATGAATGGAAAGTCAGTCACATTTGACAGTAGCCATATGCCATTGTTTTGACTAAATCATCTGTTGTCTGTATTTCTTCGTAAACTCACCTTAAATAGCTTACACACTAAGTGAGTTACTCCAGAGCTGTATAAAATAAGTGTTTAGGCTGGAAATGCCACAGTCTTGAGAGGTTTGTGTGTGTGAATGTATCATGACCTGTGTGTTCCCACCTTCATCCACCCCTCTTAATGGTCTGTCATTACCACTGTGTCTCCCCCTTTAATCAGAAAGACATGCCTACTACCAACAATGGTCTTTACAAAGGCTCTCAGTGAAGACTAAACTGTTTTAATGAAAAGCTTTTCACTTAAACAGCTGAAGGAGACGTTATTTCCTCAGTCTTTTTGCGTCTGACGATGGTTCAGTGGTTAAAACGAACGTCTTGGGAAGAGGAAGGATTAGAAACTGGTCGTTTGAATTTGGAGGTTGCCTGAAAATCATCGACCTGTTGGCCGTTCTCTTCGTCTCTGCCTTCATTGTTTTTCAAGAATAAGTTCAGATCTAATGTTTTTCTCACGGTTCTCTGTCTCCTGTGTTGTGTTTTCTTTATCCAGGTGGAGACAGGGAGCGGATGACAGCCAATCATGAGACCTACCTGCTTATGGCCAACACCCAGAATGACATGGAGGATTGGGTGAAGACCATCCGCAGAGTAATATGGGCTCCCTTTGGTGGAGGTTAGTACGCGCGCGCACACACACACACACACACACACACAGCTCTTTACCCTACTCTTTTTCTTTACCTGTGAAAGTTTCAGTTCAGTTTCAGTTTCAGCTCAGTCCTCTCTGACTTTACATTGACATGTATTCATTTCACAACGCTTTTATCCAAAGCGACTTCCAAGAGAGAGCTTTACAAAAGAGCATCGGTCACTGATCATAACAACAACTTTACATATGCCACATCAGTGTTGACTTCCGGTACTGGGAGCAGATCACAGGCTGTAGTTGCTGTTTGATGGCAGTGGCTCTGTGTTTAGAGTTAGCATGGCAGTGGAGGGTGAAGGGCCGGCCAACCTGATGCTGCTCTGACTAGAAGGAGCTCTACACCTTAGCGTGGTGCAGCCTAGCTTGATGCGGATTGCAGTAGACCGCTCTTCAGAAACGTGAGTCAGTGGTCTTGGATGCGACAGAGAGTCGTGTCACCTCCTAGCTGCACGCACACACACACACACACACACACACATGCAGTACCCGGGCCTATACTGTAGTGCAGGACACTCAGAGCCTCTTGGCTGGTTAATACCCCTGAGGTGTGATTAAAGTCTAACAGTCCTGCTGGACGGGTGCAGGCAGGGAGATGTTAAACCGAAGCGCCTCTGTGTTTGGACTAGAGGAGCAGCAGAGGTGTGTTTCTGTGCTGCTGTCTGGCTTTGCTGTCATGAAGCTCAGTGCTTCCTGCTCTGGGGAGTCAGGTGGCTGAGTGGTTAGGGAATTGGGCTAGTAATCGGGCAAACCTCTCTCTTGTAAGTCGCTTTGGATAAAAGCATTCTGCTAAATGTAAATGTAAACCGGTTCGATTCATGGCTGTGCAAAATAAAATGTTGTCCTTGGGCAAGGCACTTCACCCTCCTTACCTCGGGGGAAGGAAAGTCCCTGTACTTGTCAATCTGGATGTTCTGTTCCCCTGAGCGTTCACTGGGTTGTTGAATGAACCAACTGCTCTTTCCTCTCACTGAAACTCCCAGCTTCCCTCTCTTCTTAGGCCACACGCTGCAGAAATCTTCAAATGTATCATTCGTACAGTGAGAAGCTACCAGCCAGACTAGGAACTTTGCAGTTGCGTATGAGGGTTCACTAGGTCATGTTCATGGTCTGTCGTGAATTCAGGAGCCCAGCTGAACTGTGCATTCTGACACAGTGTTGATGCATGCTCATCCATATACTGAAATATCAGCTTTCTGCCGAGTGGAGGATGTTGCCTATTGAGTTCTGGTCAGATCTTTGTCATTCAGGTGCGTTTCCCAGCTCACCTTCCACCCTGCCACCCAGGATGATTCCCCGGCCAGCCTCTCCCACACACCCCTCTCCGTCTCAGAGAGATGGAGTTCCACTCATAGAGGCCCACCATGGCTTTCTGACCATTATCGTGCCAACCCCAAGGTCAGAGGTTGGATGTCAGAGGTTGTCGTTTCAGGCAGATCTCACTTCACCCGCCCGTAGAGAAGGCTTGTGTTACCATGGCGTCAGTCAGCAGCTATGGAGCTCTTATCACCCAGCCAGCTCTTCTGTGTTAGCTGAGCCAGGGCATGTGTGTGTGGGCTAGATTCAATCTCATATGTTACTGGATCATTTATTTTCTTCTGGCTAACTAGGTTTTTGTTCTAGGACATTTGATTCCATGATTTGTATACAAAATGCACGCTTATTATTTATGATTTTAACATATATCTAAAACTATGCATTTGTTGCTGCTCATTTAAAACTCTAAATACAAAGAGTGAAGAGTAGATCAAAAGTTTTCTTCTCATTTTCCCTGCAAGACAGAATGGTGATATGCTTAGCAGGCTCATATTTGAACATTTGAATCAAAACAAATAAGTTGGACAAACCAGTGTAGAAATGGTCCTAACCTCTGTGACTTAATCGTGCCTTAAGTTGTTCCCTTCTAGTGATATTTTCAGAAATGTAGCCTTTTCAATCCCTATGAATCTTAGTGTAACAACGTTGTCACTCAGTGACTCGCCGGCAGCATCTTAATCGTAGATATGATGTAAGGGTGACTTTAGGAGACACATCCGAACCTTTGAGCAGAGCTGCCCTGCCTCTGAGCGTGTCACTTCCTGCCTTTGTGCGTGTCACTTCCTTCTGATAGCTGCCCTGCCTCTGTGCGTGTAACTTCCTGCCTCTGTGCGTGTCACTTCCTGCCTCTGTGCGTGTCACTTCCTGCCTCTGTGCGTGTCACTTCCTTCTGATAGCTGCCCTGCCTCTGTGCGTGTCACTTCCTTCTGATAGCCGCCCTGCCTCTGTGCGTGTAACTTCCTGCCTCTGTGCGTGTCACTTCCTGCCTCTGTGCGTGTCACTTCCTGCCTCTGTGCGTGTCACTTCCTTCTGATAGCTGCCCTGCCTCTGTGCGTGTAACTTCCTGCCTCTGTGCGTGTCACTTCCTGCCTCTGTGCATGTCACTTCCTGCCTCTGTGCGTGTCACTTCCTGCCTCTGTGCGTGTCACTTCCTGCCTCTGTGCGTGTCACTTCCTTCTGATAGCTGCCCTGCCTCTGTGCGTGTAACTTCCTGCCTCTGTGCGTGTCACTTCCTGCCTCTGTGCATGTCACTTCCTGCCTCTGTGCGTGTCACTTCCTTCTGATAGCTGCCCTGCCTCTGTGCATGTCACTTCCTTCTGATAGCCGCCCTGCCTCTGTGCGTGTCACTTCCTGCCTCTGTGCGTGTCACTTCCTGCCTCTGTGCCTGTCACTTCCTTCTGATAGCCGCCCTGCCTCTGTGCGTGTCACTTCCTGCCTCTGTGCGTTTCACTTCCTGCCTCTGTGCGTGTCACTTCCTGCCTCTGTGCGTGTCACTTCCTTCTGATAGCCGCCCTGTCTGAACTGTAGTCCAGGCTTCTCTTATTAAAGCTCTGTCCACAGACTGCTGGAGGTCTGGCACTTCACAGTGTGGCCTCAGGAGCGTCTACAGGAACTATAGCTGTGTCAGCTTTAAGAGGGGGGACAGGGTCTGGACATGCCACCACTTGTTACATCATGTCATTACATTATGAGTTGGGTTGGCCGGTAAGGGAATTGGGCTGGTAATCAGATTCGAATTCAAATCCCAGCTGGGCAAACATGATTTAGTGTCCTTGGGCAAGGCACTTCACCCTACGTGCCTCAGGGGGGAATGTCCCTGTACTTGCTGTAAGTCAATCTGGACAAGAGCGTCTGCTAAATGTAATTTCATGTTCATTACAGTCTGAAAGGCAGCAAGTGTTTCGGCAGAAAGTATTTTCAGTTTGGTCCCAGAATGGTAAAACAACATAATTTTTGCCATGGCTGTTTTTAAAATGGCTGTTTAGGCTTGATAATCTAACAAGATGCTGCAGTTCTTGTTATTAGTTAAGTAAAGGCAGTTTATCTTGGCATCATAGCAGTTGTTCTTGTACATCAACAACGGTGCCCAACGTGTGTGTGTGTGTGTGTGTGTGAGGGTGTGTGCAGGCTCTATCGATGTCTGGAGACCGGAAAACTATGCAGATCTAAAGCTGTCAGGAAGGCCGACCTTAATCCCTGCGTGTGTGCCGCCCACATGAGCCCTTCCATTGAGAATCAGCCTTTTTCTACTGGGATTGACACAGACAAAAGGCATGAGGAGAGTATGAGGAAGTTAGAGAAGTATGAAGCTGTGTGATGGGAGGAGTTTAGAAGGCTGGGTTAGTGTGCTGACTGACCACAGGCTCCAAATAACACCAACCAAGTAACGATGTCAATGAGTCCGAGGATTTCAACCTCTTTCATTTACATTCAGTCATTTAGAAGTCTTTTTTATCCGGAGCAATTTACAGCAAGTAAAGGGACCCCCCCCGAGGGTCATTCCCCCCCCCACCCCCAGGCAAGTAGGGTGAAGTGTTGGCTTGGCCGGGATTCAAACCCTTCTGATCACCAGCCCAATTCCCTAACCGCTCAGCCACCTGACTCCCAAAATTCACATTGATGTCCTTTCAGCTGCAATTCATTGTAGCAGCCTTCCTGTGTATTAGGTTTTGGGTGTTTTGATGGATGTTCTCATGTTGAAGGCTGTTCTATTGTTGATGGATGTTATCATGTTGATGGATGTTCTAATGTTGATGGCTGTTCTCATGTTGATGGCTGTTCTCATGTTATTGTCCCTGATCCAGGGATCTTTGGCCAGAAGCTGGAGGAGACGGTCCGCTTTGAGAGGCGATTTGGGAACAAGCAGGCCCCCATGCTGGTGGAGCAGTGTGTGGACTTCATTCGCCTGTGGGGGCTGAGAGAGGAGGGCCTCTTCAGGCTGCCTGGCCAAGCTAACCTGGTCAAAGAGCTCCAGGATGCCTTCGACTGTGGGGAGAAACCATCGTTCGACTGGTGAGACAGCTTTCTGTGTGGGGCACATGATGTGAGAAGTACAGGCAGTTCTGTCCCCTGGACATTGTTTTATTAAGATGAACCCTTGCTTAAGGACCAGGCTAGTTTTACAGAAGACGATTTAACAAGATGTCCTGGAAAAGAAAACCACATTCTGAAGTTGATTGAATTGGGCTCAAGCTGTAGACTAGACCTATTGTGGTGGGGGTGGTGGTGGGGGGGGGGGATGGGGATTTTCCATGTTACAAATCTCATTCGTATTTGTCCAAATCAAATTCTCTGTCCTGATTATATTTGCTCATTTCTGTCTGAGGCCACTCAGGGTGTTCCATATTTGTTTCCCACGCGAAGTCTTTGATTTGACTGGAAAATAAATTCAGGTATGAGAGCGAAGAGCTTAGAGCTTAGCTCTCTAAAGCCAGCTGTCACAGCGGTCACTGTCTTACCCTCTGACAGGTGAACACACACCACTCATAAGGAAACAGAAGGCCTTTACCTCTTTAACATGTGATTTAGGTCGTCACACTTAATCTATTCTTTACCCCTGAACAGGATTCATACTGCATGTTCTATTAGCTACATTTATCAACCTACAATTCTGTGCCGTGTCCCACTGACTAACCTGAGGAGTATCTTACCTTTTCAATCAAGTTACTCAGTCAACCTTTTAAAAACTGTCCGCACATTTAACTCACCTACGCTAGCTGGCGTGCCAACAGTGGCTTCCTTTAGAACAGAAAATGCACGTCGCAGCATTGTATTCATAACGTCATCCTACTCCGAGCAGAGAGCGCGTGCCAGTCGCTGACGGTGTGACAAGTGGAACGCTCTATCCATATTCCACACGACCCTGACAGGAAAGCGGAGAAGGTTAGCCTAGCTACAACAGAGGCGCTAATTGGCCGTGTTTAAGTTGAGCCGGTTCTCACAGCGGAGGTGTAGCTACTGATAATATGAGCTCATGCTGCATGTCAAGCCTGTCGGGGAGAGGAGAGGTGAAGTCAGCCTCCAGACTTCCTGTAGAGACACACAGGGGGGCTGTGAAGGGGGTGCGGTTGAGAGCTGCGGGCTGTGACATCACATTACTCAGCTCGACCATTACCTCACCCCTCCCCTTCCTTCCACACACTCCCCCACCCTCCCACCCTCATAAATCATATCTGTTTAGAATCTAATCTGTGGGGGTCCATCGCCCAGGATCGTGAGAGGAAGAGCTTGCAAATCAAACACGCGGGACCTGGTATCCTCTCTGCCCGCTGATTGAGGAGCGGATGATGATTGGTCCCCGTCTCTGATGGCTCATATGAACTCATCCCTTATGCATCCCCCCCCTCCCACACACACACACACACACACACTCCCCCAGCTCTCCGCTACATCTCCAGTGTGTCACGACATCTCATCTCGCTCCTTCCTCTGATTTGATTAGTTTGGCCTGTTTCTCAGTCCTCTCCCCCTCTTCCCCCCTCTCGGCTGACACAGTGGATCTTTCTCTCGTTCTCTCCGCAGCAATACGGACGTCCACACAGTTGCATCCCTCCTGAAGCTGTACCTTCGAGAGTTACCTGAGCCTGTCGTCCCTTTCTCTAAGTATGAGGAGTTCTTGGGCTGCACCAAGCTCCTCAACAAGGAGCTGGACATGGTGAGAGGGAGCTGCCTCATGAAATTAGCCCCATTTCAAGCTTTGGGTTATGGGTTCACCTCGTGGTTCACTCTGGAAACCTATTAAGCGAGAACATTTAATGAAATACCTTCGTGGATTAATACAAACAACACAACTCATTGTTCTGAACCGCGATAATGTTTTATATTCAAAGGTTAATCGAACCGTGTTGTGAATTTCAATGCCTGTGGAATTCAGTTTGAACTAGCAGATTACTCATTACTGTCATGCCAACGTTATTATACCTTGATGTCAATTAACTTTCCATCACATAAGACCATAGCATGCCCATAACTTATTTCCTCTGGGGTAGAAACTGTGGTTTGTTTTCTTTCAGGGAATGAAGGAACTAAAAGTCCATGTGGAAAGCCTACCTCCAGTTAACTACAACTTACTCCAGTATATATGCAGGTACAGCACAGTCCTCTGCACTGGTTTGCTTGTAGCCCTTATAGATATTTTCTGACCGTATACATCTCTCATTGGAATGACTCCAGAGCTTTGTTGCTTCCTAGGTTTCTAGATGAAGTGCAGTCCTATTCCGGTGTGAATAAAATGAGTGTCCAAAACTTGGCCACTGTCTTTGGTCCAAATATCTTGAGGCCAAAGCTGGAGGACCCTATGTCGATGATGGAAGGTCAGTGTTCGTCTTCTGGAGCTCTCTGTCTGTGCTGCGTGTATCCTGAGACACTGTTCTGAGTGTGTTCTGGTGTTGACAGGTACCGTCTTAGTCCAGCAGCTGATGGCTGTTCTGATTGGTCGTCACGACGTGCTGTTTCCGAAAGGCGACGACTGCCCCACAGCGCTGGAGCTGTGCAACAACAACAACAACGACCTCCTGTCGCCGCGGCGCCTGAGCGCCATGACGACGGGCCGCAATCAGAATGCGGAGAACAACAACATGCAGGCTGTTGTGAGGCAGTGCGTTTGGGAAACCCCCGAGTCGTCGCAGCGCCAGCAGGTGGACAACAGCTCGCCCCGCCCCTCCAGCCCTCGGAGCGGCCTGCTGGGTATCAGCGGCCGCCTGGACCAGACCCGCAGCCCCCCGCTGATGGTGAAGAAGAACCCAGCCTTCAGCAAGGGCAGCGGGATCGTCACCAACGGCTCGTTCAGCTCCTCTCCGTCGTCGGACGTCACCCAGGAGAAGAGTCAGACTCTGCCAGCAGGGGGCGCCCTACAGGCCCGGCGCTGCGGCACTCTGAAGGGCTCGGGCACCAAGATGGGCACCAGCGGCGTTCCAAACGGAGGGGGCACTGGCGGAGTCCGTATGGGCGTGTCCAGCACGGACGTGGTTAACGGGATCGTGAACGGACGGAACGGTCTGTGGGTGCCCAACGGGTGCGTCACTCTGCGAGACAGCAAAGCCCGGGACTGTCCCGCAGGGGAGCAGACGAGCCAGAACCGCCTGTCCACCTACGACAACGTCCAGAACCAGCAGCAGCAGAACCAGCAGCAGAGCCAGCAGCAGAACCAGCAGCAGAACCAGCCTTGTGTGGTCAGCAGCTGCGAGGACAAGCAGAGCGTGGACAGCGCCACCTGGTCCACATCCTCCTGCGAGATCTCTCTTCCTGACAACTCTACCTCCTGCCGTTCCTCCACCACCACCTGTCCAGAGCAGGACTTTTACGGGTGCCGATACGAGGAGCCCCTTCTCCTGGACGGGGCCTCCCAGGTTGAGCCCCCCCGGCCAGCTGGAGGGGACGGGGAGCACCAGAATGAGAACGGGGGAGGGCGGGCCAGCCGTGCCACCAGCAGCAGTGACAACAGTGACACGTTTCCTGTCAGTAATGGAGCAGGAAGTCACAGTGCTCTGCACAGCTTGGTGGCCAGCCTCAAGCAGGAGATGCAGAAACAGAAGGTGGAATATGAAGCAAGGATCAAAAGGTACTAGACCCTTAAAATACCACTTATGAATGCATGCTGGGTTTCTATGGCAATCCAATGGAAAGGGAGTGGGGAGTCAAGTATTCTCTGGGTTCAACTGATGTCATTGCAAATGTCAAGCATAGAATAGTCAACCACCATCTTGTAGAGGTTCAAAATAATATGAAAAACACTTGATATCACTTGAAGCACCCTGCAACAGAAAACTAAAGCTTTCATAAGAGGATAATGTTGCTGTGCTTTCACCTCTTCTCTTCTCCCAGTGTCTAGTGCACCAAAGTCTTTACACACGTGCAAATCCCTCGTGTTAACACCACTAAACTTAATGTCACCTATACAAAGTACCCATCTGACCGGTGAGCTTCCACCGTTTCTCCCGGGATTGTTTGTGATGTTCCAACGTGTTTTTCTCCCAGCTTGGAGCAGCGTAACCTGGATCTGGAGACCGAGATGCTGGGTCTGCACGAGGAGCTGGGCCAGGAGAGGAAGAAGTACACCATGGTGGAGATCAAGCTCCGCAACGCTGAGAGAGCCAAGGACGACGCCGAGCGCAGGAACCAGATGCTGCAGAAGGAGATGGAGCAGTTCTTCTCCACGTTTGGCGACCTCACCACCGACCCGCGGCCCGACCGCTCCAACACAATCTGGATTCAGTGACAGGGTGAGGGGCTCCATCTCAGGACAGGATGCTAAGAGGCCCACGCAGGGGATGATGGTCATGTGAGCGCTGAAGAGCCTGGCGAGGAAGACCTGCAGGGAGTCAAGGCTGCTGTTTAGCAGGAAGGCTTTAGGACACTGAACCATACAGGCTGTGAAAGTGACTATTTCTTGTGTAAAGCCTCTATAAAAAAATGTGGGTATATTTTTCATGTCAGAGTCGGGGTCAGAATGTGTTGAAGAAGAGCCTGTCCGCTGGAGAGAAGAGCTGCTCGTCCCCCATGTCCTCTTCCTCAGCTCACGCCAAACATCCTCTGCCCACAACCATCACTCACATGAAGGCCGTCAGTCAACCAAACTTGCTTATTAGAGCAACATGCATCTATGTAAATCACAAGTGTTCCCATCTGCATATGTGTTTATGTTGTTTGATGGGCTTGATGCAGGATAATAAATGCATCTTCAGATCTCAGCGGCTGAGGCAGAGGTGACAGAGGCAGAGGTGACAGAGGCAGAGGTGACAGAGGCAGAGGTGACAGAGGTGACAGAGGCAGAGGTGACAGAGGTGACAGAGGCAGAGGTGACAGATGTGACAGAGGCAGAGGTGATAGAGGTGACAGAGGCAGAGGTGACTGAGGCAGAGGTGACAGAGGCAGAGGTGACAGAGGTGACAGAGGCAGAGGTGACAGAGGCGATAGAGGCAGAGGTGACAGAGGTGGCAGAGGTGACAGAGGCAGAGGTGACAGGGGTGACAGAGGCAGACGTGACAGAGGCAGAGAACGGGAGCGACTAGAAGACGTAGCTACAAAGTGACAATAATGTTCATTTGATTTTTTTATTGTCCAGGCATGTCAAATACATGAAGCCCCGTATCTGAACTCGAGACAGAAGTGTTCTAATAGGGCATCAGCTGGTACTGCAGAATCTTTTTTGTTTTTTTTACGCGCCCCATTCGACTCTTGTAAAGATGTTCTAGATTGAAAGTTGGAAGGAATTTGTCGCAGGGACTCAAACTTCATAATTTCCTCAGCTACCAACCATGAAGATTTCAGTCTCTTCACAGAAGCAGCGTACGTCCTCTTAATGACCCAACTCAGCTGAATCTCCTGTTACTCTCAGCCTACATGTTTGCTATCATGGACCTGCGTGTGACAATAGAGGAAAACGAAGCTGAAATAAGAACATGGATCTGGATGTATATATGCTTAGTTATGGACTGTATCTATGTGTTTATCTATGGAAAATGTCTCATCTGAATAGTGATATTTGAAGCAGAACTATCCTCGTGTGACATTTTGATATCACAGATTTTCCCTGCACTTATGTTTGGTTGTCCTGCAACGTGGCACCAGTTGATTCATTTGTGTTTCTTTTTTCCACATTTAAATGATCCATATAGGCTCTGCTTGTGTGCCATCACTCTTGGCCCATGACCAAAACGGAGAGACAGAATGTGTACGTATTTTCCAGAATATGGTAGATTCTGCTTCTATGTCTGTACATTCTATTTTTCAGACAGGAACTGGCTATAATAATGAAGAATGTTTTGTAAATATTACTTAAAGACTTCGGACATAAGTAGTCATTCAACTTGTGATCATCGCCGACTATTGTGCACCATTAATTGAAACGTGTTTGATTGTGACAATAACACAACAAAATATCCACCTGAATATTTCACCTGGTGAAGTTTTGACGATTCTGTGAGTCTATGGGAACTGTAGTTCTTATGTACTGTAGGTGTGTAGATAGGCACTGTATCTGGTAATATATAAAATGTAATGGAAATATACTGTTTCCACCCTTTTGTAAATGGCTTTGTATTTTAGACAATACCACCACTTGGTAAGAACGCCTGTCGATACACATGGGAAGTGCAACTCAATTGTGAGTGTGTAGTGTGACTGTGAAGCAGGATTTAGCTGGTTGGACAACTTCCGGACCACAAGTTAGGTTGGCTTAGAACAGTAGACACCTTTACATACAATGTGTGAGGTGCAACATGTGTGAGAGAGACAGAGAGACAGAGAAACAGAGAGAGACCGAGAGAGAGAGAGAGAGAGGGTTTGAGGACAGGAACGTTTTAATTCTAATGGGAGGACTGTCTTCATGGGTGCTGGTTGAGAGGACCCCATTAGGCGGCCCTGAGGAACGCCTGTTCCCCTCACACAGGACCTCTGGAATGTACGGATGAAAAAGTGCCTGAATAGCAGCGAGTTGACCGCATGTTCTGCAGTGTTTCACCAAGTGGTGATAGGCTTAAGTCAAGCTGACAGTGTTAAATCATAGCTGTAAATTCCATACTGAGATGCAGATTATTAGAGTGCAAGAGGGGGTGTGTGGGGGGTGGGGGGGGGGGGGGGGTGTTTGCAGAATGAGGGGGTATTTATATGCCTTGCTTGATATTTACCAAAAAAATCAAACGGTTGTCAAGAATTCTACACGCCAAATGTCCTTTTGTTGTAAGCATATTTGAAATCTTGTGTTTGAACTGATGTCGTTTAAGGTTGTCATTGAACACTGCTGTATTTTAAAGAATGAACATTTGACTGAATGTCTATTCAGAATCGTGATATTTCCTCAGCAGCACAATCCCACAGTTTCCTCTGTGTCGCTGGAGCCATGCTGGTCCTTAGCTGCACGCTGTTGAGAGAAACCAACAGAATGTTCTCAGTGTGGTTAGACTGTGGCGAACACCACACCACACATCAGGAGATGAGGTGTGAGGTATGAACACCACACATCAGGAGATGAGGTGTGAGGTATGAACACCACACATCAGGAGATGAGGTGTGAGGTATGAACAACACACATCAGGAGATGAGGGATGAGGTATGAACACCACACATCAGGAGATGAGGTGTGAGGTATGAACACCACACATCAGGAGATGAGGTGTGAGGTATGAACACCACACATCAGGAGACGAGGGGTGAGGTATGAACACCACACATCAGGAGATGAGGTGTGAGGTATGAACACCACACATCAGGAGATGAGGTGTGAGGTATGAACAACACACATCAGGAGATGAGGGATGAGGTATGAACACCACACATCAGGAGATGAGGTGTGAGGTATGAACAACACACATCAGGAGATGAGGTGTGAGGTATGAACAACACACATCAGGAGATGAGGTGTGAGGTATGAACACCACATATCAGGAGATGAGGTATGAGGTATGAACAACACACATCAGGAGATGAGGTGTGAGGTATGAACACCACATATCAGGAGATGAGGTATGAGGTATGAACAACACACATCAGGAGATGAGGTGTGAGGTATGAACACCACACATCAGGAGACGAGGTGTGAGGTATGAACACCACACATCAGGAGATGAGGTGTGAGGTATGAACACCACACATCAGGAGATGAGGTGTGAGGTATGAACAACACACATCAGGATATGAGGTGTGAGGTATGAACACCACACATCAGGAGACGAGGGGTGAGGTATGAACACCACACATCAGGAGACGAGGGGTGAGGTATGAACACCACACATCAGGAGATGAGGGGTGAGGTATGAACACCACACATCAGGAGACGAGGGGTGAGGTATGAACACCACACATCAGGATATGAGGTGTGAGGTATGAACACCACACATCAGGAGACGAGGGGTGAGGTATGAACACCACACATCAGGAGTCGAGGGGTGAGGTATGAACACCACACATCAGAAGATAAGGTGTGAGGTATGAACACCACACATCAGGAGATGAGGGGTGAGGTATGCACAGCATGACGTTAGACTTGGCAGGTAGAGAGAGAGGCAGCTGTGATGCAGCTAATTGAATATCAATCTGCTGTTCTGTGGGAAAAGGTCGACGAACACATTTTCATTTTGGCTCATTTCACCTCATTGTGGATGATGCATCATGAATGGGTGCTGGGCCGGGGATTGGTTTGGTACAGTGACAGGGGCTGGAATGTTAGCGGAGCCTTGGTTGCCATGCAAACGCAGCTCTGTGGTTGCCATGCTAACGCAGCTCTGTTTTTGGAGTTTGGAGGGAAAGACAGATGGTCGCAGGGTGAAGTGAAGGACAGAGAGAGATCAAGCACAGGCCTACAGTTCAAGATACAAAAAAAAGCTTTCACATTTCCAAGAGCAAAGGTTTTATTTTTCAATCACATACATATATTTTTTTACATGACACAGTATGTTTAAAATGTTGAGCTTTCAATAGTAATTTTAGAACCATTTTGTTTAGTTTTTCCTGCGATGGGAATGTTAATCTGAAGCTTGTCGGTATGATCTCGGTGGTCATCAGATAAACATTTCCAACCTGACAAGTCAACAGAAATGTTTAATAATAACAGAAAACAAACAACTAAGAAAAGGACACGAAACTGTAGAAAGCATAATCACCTGATTCAGATTCATCAAAGAAGATTAATCAACCCTGGTTTTCAATAGTTTTTGAAATTGTCAGATTCTAACTATAGTGTAGATATAACATCATGGTCCCAGTTGCATCCTGTTCTTCATTAAAATCTCTATTTGTGTATTTGTTTATTGAGGAGCATATTGCAGAACCTTCACAAACACTTTGGAAACAGTCGTCCTTTCTAAGTATCGCAAAATATCACCCTTTTTCACAGGCATATTTGGACACAATCCTAATTTTATTTTAACGTGACAAAACTTCAATATATCTTACTTATACTTCCAATCACATACAGTATCATCATATTGTTTCACAAGATCACACTACAGTACTGCAGGTCTTTCTCTCGAACCCTGCCAGCAAGTCCTGCATCAGGGCCAGCAAACAATTCTCAACCAATACTCAACCAATACTCAACCAATACTCAACCAATACTCAACCAATACTCAACCAATACTCAGACCCTCAGAAAGCCACAACATTTATGTTGAACTACCTGCCTCAGCAGAGACACTTGGTCCCATTGAGTGCAGTGTTCTTGATGATAGTGATAAATGCTGGTTTCTTCTAAATCACACGCCAACATAGCCAAGCAGTGTAAAACTACACACAGTTCTACACTCATCACTGACACCCACAGGAAATACAGATGCACCGTGTTTCTCTATGAGAACAAGTTAGACTTTAGTGAGCTGGAACTCAACAGGAGCACCTTGTAGACTAACGAATAACCAAGAATGTTTGAGCATTTTTACTTTGACACCAACTATTCTGTATGGATTTTGTAATTAAGAAGAGCTTCCTGCCATTCTATAAGAAGACCAGTCCAACAGCAGGTAGTGAGTAAATATGGTGGGGAAAAAATGTCCGGTAGAAAATGCACAACAGCACACAAACATTTAGTTGTGTCATCCATCTTAACTTTGTTCACAACCATTGGTATGAAGTTCTGATAGTCATTCCTATTTCAAATAATAAACACGTTAATAGGTTTAGCCTCCACCCTGTTTTAGAAATGTCTTGTAGACCCTGAACAGACGCCCCTGCCCTACAGCAGCTTCTCCGGGAGACCCCGTATATCACCCAGCTCTCAGCTCTGTGAAGTTAACAGGTTCACTGCCCACAGCCACCGCGGAGAGGCTTCACACTAATATGCATTCAGGTGAGGGATTGCACAAATGTCAAGATGACTTTTTAGATTTTCTTCATAACTTTTTAATGAAGTACAGTAATATAGAGTTACAGTAATGGCTGTGGTATTGTCCATGCGTAAGAAAAGGTGCACCTTAGCTGGAAATGAGAGATACAGGATTAGTACGAGCTACTACAGGAAACAGAGGGAGGGTTACCTGAGCAACCGAAACACAACCTTCCTTTCACGAAAACACAGTTCAGTTTTCCTGTGTTAGTGACTTCGATCTGGGGATTTCCAATGGATGGATGCAGAAGACTGAACTTCTATGAGTCATGTTGATGTGATTTAGCCATTCAGATTTAGCAGTCTGAACACACATATAAGCTACATGATTGTCAAATGATAAAGACAGGGATCTGTTTGTCACACAAACGTACATGTAACACATGAGATGTTAGGACAGGCCTCACAGTATCGTTTGCTTTGGATAAAAGCGTCTGCTAAATGAATAAATGTAAATGTTCTCTTCCAAACACTGACCTTCCTTTGTACTGACTCTGGACTGAGAACATCTTGAGGAGGGGAACATCATTTTTTTAGAACGTTCCTTCTGTGCCCAAAAGACCCACCTTCATGTCCCGTGTTCATAAAGAACCAAATAAAAACCCTGTAATTATTTCATTCCTTTATTAAAACATGAGGACACTGATCAAATGAAACAGAACACAGGTACAAAAACAAAACAGTACAAATGCAAATCGGTTTAATTTACTAACCACTAAAGGATCTGAGTAACAATGATGGACTCTATCTGAGAAACAAGCCCAGTGGGTTTCAAATGTAATTTTGGATTGTTCTAATGTCGGTTAATGAAAGATGCAACATTAACAGGTGATCGTGTCCCTAGGTTATTAAAAGGACCTGGTTGTCGGACCTTGATGTGTCTATATGCATGTGAGTAAGGAACATGAGGTGGGACATGACTCCATGCTGAAACAGACCAGAACCGGGACAGAGGAGGACCCACAGCCAGGTGTCCATCCCACACAGTACTCAATATGTCACCACCTAACCCTCAGCACTGATAGGACAAACTCAAACATCATATCAATGCCTGCATTACAATGTTTCCTAGGAGGAAACGCCATCATTCCAAAGGCACTTGCCATTTTCAGGTTCAGTCCCCAAGAAAATAAATAAAATTAATAAATACAACATCCTGTTTAGGAAACAATCTATTTAAAATTTCTGGTTCATTTAGGTAGTTGGTATATTAAATTCCCTTTTGACAAATGATGGAATGAGTAATCATTCAATAAAATTATATATGGGTTTTTACGTGAGTACAAAAAACACAAGTTGTTATGAGGTAAGTTACCCTGCCCTCTCTCTCTTTCCTATCTCGCCCTATTCTGTGCTTGGGACAGTAACAGACACACGCAAGGTTACTCAACCCCACTCAGATGTGACCTAGAGCGCCCTCTTGTGTCTGGGTGGTGATACAAAATGCAGATGTATGGCCAGCTGACTAGGTGGAGGGGGGAGGTGGAGGGAATTAATGGATATCAACAATATATGCAGAAACAGAATCATTATGGGACACCCCAAATCCCGCTCAGGTCCTTTAGACCTCTTCTTAATCACACAACATTAAAAACATCTAGTTTTGGAGTGAAACATCCCTTTGAGCACCACCTCTGCCCCAGAATGACAAGCATGAACGTCCCTATGGCTTCCTGTGCAGCTCAAACGCACTTCCTTTCCTTAAACTACAGCCTCCATGTTCACCACTCAGGCTGAGCAGATTGATTTACTTACGTGTTAGATAAACAAGAGCCAATAGACTCGTTGAGCATACAATTAGCTTAGCGTATTTATTTAGCTCATGCATGACTAGCTAGCTACAGGCAGGGCCAAACTAAGGTGGAAGCAATGATGTGACAAGGTGCAGTTTACTGGCCATCAGTCCCACTCCTGCTGCCTCTGAGCTGTACAGAATTACACTATTTACAAAAGACAGGGGGCGCTGTGCTCAAACAAAGCAATAACCCCTGAAAAATAATCACATACAAACATACCCATTTGTCAGCCTCACTGGAGGGTCGATGGAAAGAGGTGGTGGTTGGGGTGGTGGTGTGTGTGTGTGTGGGGGGGCCTCTGTGACAAGCCCAGAAGTTATTAGACAGCAGCCCCATCACACAAGGGGTGAGGGGAGGGGTGAGGGGTTGGGGGGGGGGGGGGGGGGAGATCTAGAACAACAGGACCCACCTTGCCACAGTGATTTAAGCACAGACGCTTTCAAGGGATTGGATGTACCCACCAATCAATTTACACTTTACAGAGGGATGCCAGTCTAAGTGTCTGTTTACTTATGATGCCATATACAAGAAGGGAGACATTAAGCAAAGCAACTATAAGTTCATAAACATATATTTCAGCTTGTTTATTAGATTTATCATAAATACTTTTTCTCTCTTTTTGAATGAAAATGCGCAGGCTTAAGTTATGTCAGATTCACGTTTCTTCACAATGATATTCTCTGATCTCTGTCATCTATTTATTATATATTTTTTGTCATTCATGTTTAGAGAGAATTTGTTTGTCAGTCAATTGGATGGTTGTTAGAGGGCGGGGTTAGGGGGCCAGGGGGGGCCTTCTTCACCTTCTGAAGAACATAGGGTTGCGCAGGCAGGCGGCTAGTCACCTGCAACAGCCCAGCGGTCCAGCGGACGTCTCCAGGCTGCTGTCGGTGTCTGAGGCCAGGGTCTGATCGGTGGACATGGAGGACAGGTCGTTGACGGATGAGGATGGGGGGAGGCTCTCGCTGCTGTTCACGGCTGCACCTGCGCTGGGGGAATGAACGGCAGCAGGGGGTTACAACGAACAGGAGCCCCACGGAAGGCTGCGTGCAGGCGGCTAAGAACAACAACAACAACAGCTCTGTCTCGCAGGCATTTAGGGTAGCTGCGCTGGGATCAGTTAGAACAGCAGTGAATACAATTCATTTGACTCGACACAAATACGATAACAACCAAGCACCGCCCCCTGGCGAACCCACTGTCTCAGGAGGAATGAGAGACTGGGGGGAGGGGGGTTAAGGTTGGGCTCACACAGTCCATGTTCCCTCACTGTCTTTTGTCAATAATGTGAATCAATTGCAGTGCATAGATTGTAGCGCTCGGCTGTTGTATAGGTTTTGAGATGGGAAAATATTTTGCAAAGAGCTGTGAAGTGCTGAGAAGCTGACATTTGTAATATGCCTTTCAGGTCTTGCCCTTAATGATGATCTTCTTTTAACTTCTCATATTTTAAGGTGTCTAAATGTTGACACATTAAGAATAAAGGTTTAACGTATTGAGCTATTTTACCTCTGCATCTCTTTTACGTGATGCTTGTGAATCCTGTGTCTTGTAATAGTACATGTTCATGTTCTACTCTTCCAAACCAGTCAAGAGGAACAGTGAGGGTCTCTTTCAGTCCAGAAATTCCCATGGTCGGGTGATTTCTACAGAGAACATCTTGGATCCCCTGGGCGGAACATAAATCTCCTGTTCATGTGTCAAATGCTGGGGGAGGAGACTATCTGAAGGACAGTGTTAGCTCTTTCAGCTGACCCGCCATAAAACAAGTCAAATCAGGATTTATGGTACAGGATTGATTCTAAGTGTCTCTGTAGTGGGTTTAATCTAACCCAGGAGTTTCAACTGCAACAACAAACCGCAGCTGGTCCACTCCCTGAAGGAATACTAAAACACCAGCTTGTTTCAAGCCAGTTTTTTTTTACATTTCTCCAGACCATATACACAAACAGGCCCACTGAAAGTGATCTGACTGTCGACCAGTGAACCACCACTCATCCTTCCAAAGACACAGATTATTGCGTTCTATGTAAAATGTTTTGTGTTTCCATCGGCGTGTGCTGTCGTTAGGTCCCACCTCTCACTGCAGTGAGATACTGCCGTCTGGGGCAGCTGAGCTGCACTGCATCTGCTACCCTCAACACTGGGCCAGCCCTTCTGCTTAATTACACACCCAGGGAGGAGGGAGGAGGTGGAGAGGGAGGGAGGGAGGGAGGCAGGCAGGGAGGGAGGGAGAGAGGATGTGGGGAGGGAGGGAGGGGGTGGAGAGGGAGGGAGGGAGGAAGAGGTGGAGAGGGAGTGAGGGAGGCAGGCAGGCAGGGAGGGAGGGAGGGAGGAGGAAAGAGAGAAGGGGGGTTGTGTGCACAGTCAGTAGGCGGGTGGATGAAGACAAGAAGGGGGGGGGGGGTGGTGGCTATCGCACTGCGACTAAATCCATCCCAGAGAGCCATTGGCAGGCTAGTTTGGAGTCACGACCAGAAGACTTCAGCTGCGTGCCTCCTGTTCTGCCCTGCCATCCCTGACTACACCTGCACACAACTTCCACAACACTTTATATGATCATCTCATGCGTGGCTTCTCAAGCTTTCAGGTTGGTTTTTTATTTTCTTCCCGCATTGGCACGGCACTGTGGACAGACGCCATCATGCTATCTATGCTGGACCCCAGAGAAATGATCATACACTGCCCTCCAGTGGTTATGCATGAGCACGAGCGCTTTTGCAGATCTTTGTATCTTTGTAATTGTATTACGGGGGTGCACGGTGGCAGTGCGGTTGGCGGTCTCGCCTCCTAACAAGGAGATTGTGAGTTCGAATCTCGGGCTTGACCATGATCTCTGTGGGTGGAGTCTGCATGTCCTTCCTGTGTTACCCACCTCTTCAAATGATTATTTTCTTTTCTACTTGTCGTTTTATTTACTGTATTTTGTATTTAGCGTCTTGAAAAGCGCTATAAACATATTATTATTATTATTCCAGTGTACTCTGAGGGAACATGGACAAGTGACACCAACCTTAACACATGAACATGTCTACACACACACACACACACACACAGATGTAAACAACACCGAACTACACAAACTATCTCATCAAAATAACAACTTACATAAATGTACACCATACCCAGCATCAAAAAGTAGCATCAATCTATCATTTACCAGGTTTATGCATACACAGTTCATCACCATTAGTCTAATTTACATAATGTGTACTTCATAAAGCTGCTTGAGTTAATGTACGTGAAGCATTCATGTAATGCCTATAATAAGCAACTTTCACAAACATAGATGATACTTAAATGAAATCAAGTTGTATTTGTCTCAAAACCACAATGAGAGACGAGGACATATGGTGCAACGCACAATGGCTGTGTCAGTTATAGGGAGAACCGGATTAGTTTGAATTAGATTCACTTACAGAGCATTTAGGGTTATGCAGTGAGAGTACCTGAGGGAGGTGGCTGCCCCTTTACCACACCATTCTTCATCCTCTCCTCAAAGTTCATCACCTCTTTGTAGATTAGTTCTGAAAGAAAGAGAGGAAAAAGAGAAGATGGAAGACAAACCAAAAGGAAAAGGGAAAATCAATTGTGCGTCTCCCCCCAGCGCTCTCTCACTAATCACTGCTGTAGGAGTGCTGGCTAATTGGAAAAGTTTGTATCTGCTGACAGAATGCTGTGTCACTGGCCACTCAGAGAAAAGCCTGGAGGAATGTTTCATCGCCCATGGGTGGGACCCAAGTCCTGCTAACTGGAGTTAGGGAATGATAGGTAGTGGAGGAAATAGCCTTTCCTCAACACAGAAACAATTAGACTGTGAGGTTCCTATTTGGAGGGAGGTGTGTTGATGGTGTTTTACCTTTCCATTCATCTATGGAGTGTTCTCTCTCATCCAGCTGCTTGTCGTAAATCTGCGGCGGGGGCTGTGGGAGGGAGAGCAGGCACAGAGGCTTAGAACCCGTTTACTGCACCCAGAACTGGGTTCCCCAACAGCTAGCATGGCAACACAGAGGGGATCATGAACCAACTGGACTTCAGACTTGTAGAGAAGAAAAACATATCTTTCACACTAATCAATGGTCTGTCTGAGCATCATTGACAGTACAATGGTGTTTGAATATTTAAGAAAATTAGGTCAAACACAGTTTTGAGTAACAAGAGTACATAAAAAAATCTGTCCTTTGAACACAGACACAGGTAGGACAGGAGACTCCAGCTCAGCAGTATCAGAGGATAGCTATGGGAACAGTAGTACAATAAGACACAGTACAATGGGGATGGTAACAGATGAGATGATGTATGGAAGAAACAAAGACTGCACTCGGAAATGCCATCGCTTCAGTTGCATTTCTCCCTAGTTGTTTAAATGAGGCCATGGTTATTTTGATACTAAGATGAACAGACATGGTATGTACCAGTACACAATTTCTCTGCATCAGGTTTAGAAACTAGTTTGCATATGTGGAAGTCACTGCAGAATATCAATGACAGAGCCACTATCATGCAAAACAAACAGCAGAAAATGCACAATATTCCCAACAAACAATGCTGACCAAGGCTACAGTATCATCAGTATCATAACAAGGAGCCTATCTTATCACTTTCCTTCTAGGTGATTGACAGGTGGGTCGTCCGAATCACCTCACACAGGCCCATGTGACAGGGTGGTTAGTGTGCCATAGGGCTGTCCATCCTACAACACAGTCCTACTGCCACTAGGCTATGTGATGAGTGATAGACGTCTGCTGTCCTCCTCAGCTCCTTCTTCGCTCTGACACTATCACTGTGCCGTCAGTCTGGACAACACTCCCCTGACGGCCATGCAGGAGAAATCACTGACATGTGATCCTGACGTGAGCGTGTTAGCGTGTTCTGCTAGGATTAGCACTGGACCAGTTACTGCCCTGCACTGGACCAGTTACTGCCCTGCACTGGACCAGTTACTGCCCTGCACTGGACCAGTTACTGCCCTGCACTGGGCCAGTTAATGCCCTGCACTGGACCGGTTAGCACCCTGCACTGGACCAGTTACTGCCCTGCACTGGACCAGTTAGCACCCTGCACTGGACCAGTTACTGCCCTGCACTGGACCAGTTACTGCCCTGCACTGGGCCAGTTAATGCCCTGCACTGGACCAGTCAGCACCCTGCACTGGACCAGTTACTGCCCTGCACTGGACCAGTTCCTGCCCTGCACTGGACCAGTTAATGCCCTGCACTGGACCAGTTAGCACCATGCACTGCACCAGTTAGCACCCTGCACTGGACCAGTTACTGTCCTGCACTGGACCAGTTACTGCCCTGCACTGGACCAGTTACTGCCCTGCACTGGACCAGTAAGCACCCTTCACTGGACCAGTTAGCACCCTGCACTGGACCAGTTAGCACCCTTCACTGGAATTCACACAATGCATTCATTCTATAATATATATACATATAACTACTGTACAGCAAGTTAGTTAGTGAAAATTACATTGAAAATGGGTGGATTCTACTAAACAATGCAAGCCGTTTTCAAAACAAAAAATTTTCGAATACCAAAGCTTGTGTATGAGAATTGACATGGTGAGAGATAAACAGCATTGTGTTTGTGTTATGTCCGCAGTCCGCACACATGTGAACCTTAACATTTGACGCACATGCAAAATCACGTGCAGAATCATCCAATCAGCATCCGTTTTCCAGTAATGTGCTAGACTGCCATTAAAACTCTGTGAACGACGTGCATATAAACACCTGACCTCTGTGGGCCATACGGCTCCTCTGGTCAACACTGGTGTGACTGGTCTACAGCTAGCAGCCTATAAACAGCTGCCTCCTGGGTTTGATCAGGTGCCCTGAGTCCTTATCATAAAGATTCCACTGCAGGAGACAAACCTGTAAATCCTGTACATCCTGACATAACACTGTATATTCTACAAGACCAAGACCTGGTACCCCCCCCCCCCCCCCCCCACTTGTGTGGATTCACCTACCGTTTTTTTTTTTTTGCCCCCACCCCTCTATCCCTGTGTACACTTTTCTAATATTTTACCTCACACCCTTACCCCTGTGTGCTTTTGCGAGACTGTGTGCCGTTGCTGCGAAGGAGTTTCCCCCGGGATAAATTAATTAATCTGAATCTGAATCTCCTTGAGATAGGACGGCTGTTATTTACCATGGATATTTGGACGAGATCTCTGGCCTTCATCAGCATGAAATGACAATAGAGAAGGGGGGGAAAAACAGCAGAACATGTGTAAAAGGAAACATGCCACGGATGGCCAGTAAATCAGGATATCTGTTCTAAAATATCATCATATCATCATCAACATGGTAACGGCAGTACGTCAGAAAATATCAGGAAGTCGAATATTTGAACATTTTAGTTTGATGAGCTAAAAATACATGTTTCTACAAAAGATGAGACATGCTACAAATGAAATATAAACATTTACACGGTCACGCACGATCCTGTAAATTCATATTCCTGTCTCCTGGAACCAAGGTGTTCATCTTTCTGATGGAGGCAGAATGTGCAGTTTATCCTGTCAGCTGCTGCTGTGCCTCATGTGTAATCCAGTTCGCATAGAGAGCAGCTCCCTTATCATGGCGAAGACTTCAGGCTAGAATCTGTCTGCAGAGGCCTTTCCCAACTTCACTGTCACCTCACATTGATCAAGAGCTGATTAAAAAGTTATTTAAATGCCTGATTCATGTGCTGCTTGGGTAACTCCTTTACAGAGAGAACCAGCCAGTGTCCTCAAAGAAGTCAGACTGTCTGTTGGCTCCAACTGAATTTGGCATAAACAACGTTACTAAACCCGTCCTAGGTAAGTAGGGTAACGACCATAAAGGTCAAACCACAAAATCAAGCAGGGGGTAACAAAAGAAAACATGAGATGTGGACCCAAAAGATTTGAAAACGTAAACGCACCGACTGGACAATTCCCATAGACCATATAGGTTGGGTGACACTACCAAAAACGTCTAGGTCAAACTAGGCATTTGTACACAGTCCTAATTGAGAGAGGACAGAGGGAGAGGATTCAACTCTTGCCTACTGATCAATGAGGCACCAGATAGTTCTCCTGGAAGCCTACTTACCGCCTCCACCTCGGCCGGGTCGTACCACACGTTGATGTAGGGGTGCTGCAGGGCCTCGTCCACTGATATCCGCTTGGCAGGGTCGATGATCAGCATCTTAGACAGCAGGTCCCTGGCTTGGCTGGCTGCAGAGACGAGTGTGGAGGAGGAGGAGGGAGACAGGGAGGGAGGGAGGGAGACAGGGAGAAAGGGAGGGAGGGAGGGATGTTCCGATCAACAATTTCCAGCTGTCAATCAAACATGAAGCCAGGCTCAGTTTCCATAGCAGCCTGTTCCAGAACTATCTCCAGCCGTGCAGTTGGACAAATAAATGTTCAAACGATAAGGCAACATAGAACCAGCTATTGGCTTTGGATCTATAGCAATTAACGGATATTGTTATCTCGACAATGTGTTTTGTTTCTGTCAGGTTTTTGGAGTCGTTCACATTCAACAGACCTGTCACGTGTTGTTTTATTGACATTCTGAAGAGCGAATCCCACCCGACCATCTGTGCCTCCTGTTCACGTGCACTAACACAGGCCTGCCATGCTCTTCCCTCCACGCACGTTCTACTCTATTAATAGCCTGAGTAACAGAGCTGAGCGGACGAGCTGGACAATTCCTCATCACCAGCATCCTGTTGAATCCACACAAGCTGACAGTGGAAGGCAGCACTAGCTCCAAAATGGCCGCCTACGTGGCTCCTTCCCTCCTCCCCCGCTGAGAGCTAGGTTTGATCCAATGCTGGGCTTCACTTCACCTCCAGTATTCATGAGGCTTCCCAGAATCCCTGTGAACACGACACGGTAAAACACAGCAGTGCTGCTCTGATGCCTCGGCTCAAGGCTGGGAGTGCTCTAGAGGAGAGCTGGGGGTGAGGTTGGGGCTGGGGTTGTGGTTGTGGCTGGGGCTGGACTAGGGTTGGGGCCGGGGCTGAGGCTGAGGCTGGGGCTGTGGTTGTGGCTGGGCTGGAGTTGAGACTTGGACTAGGGTTGGGACCGGGGATGAGGCTGAGGCTGGTGCTGTGGCTGAGGCTGGGGCTGTGGCTGCCTCCTCAGTGGGTGCATGCCATTAACTCCTGCAGGTGAAGCTGGAAGGCAGAATACTAAAAGGATTCCTGTAAATGTCTCCAGACGAGTGTTTGATGCTGAAGCAGAGCAGCACAGGAAGAGATGTCCTTATCTCTCAGCATGGGGTTCAGTTCAGGACAGAGCCTTTTGAAGGGTTTCTCCGTCATAAAAAATGTATGTCTTCGCCTCTGCTCTAGTGAATTCATACTCATAAAATGCTAGTGTAACGTACTTGCCTACTTTTCATTTTCATTTTTAAGTCCTGTATATTTTAACTGTTTGCTCCATCCTGCCAAAGTAAATTCCATGTGTTTGTGCAATTTACATGGTGAATAAAACCAATTACGATTCTGATTATTTCCATGGACATAGTCGTGTTGGCGAGATAACTACACTACAAAGAACTGTCTAAAGACTGATTTCTGTATCTGTATCACAAAGACCCTGGACTTTCAGCACAGACAGACTATGTATCATCCCATCAAGCTGGGTATCAGGCATCATAAGATGACCGGTGTAACATATTACATTGGTCATTTTTTTGCAGACACTCTTATCCAGAGTGACTTACAGCAAGTACAGGGACATTCCCCCCTGAGTCAAGTAGGGTGAAATGCCTTGCCCAAGGACACGTCACGTAGACACAGCCGAGAATCAAACTCGCAACCTTCCAATCACTAGCCCAACACCTTAACCTGCTGAGCCACATGACTCACTGTTTTTGCACCCAGGAAGCCCATCTTACCTTTGAGTTTGTTGTGTTCTGAGTCAGCTGGGAATAAGCAGTCAGGAAACAGTTTGGGGAAGGTGAGGCCGGCGTACTTGGGTCTGTTCTCCACGTAGTTCCTCACTGTCGGCTGAAGCTTCTTCATGAACTCTGGCATCGGAGTCCCCAGCTGTTCAATCACTTTGTTCCACTGGTCAATATCTGGAGGTGGGGGAGGTTAAGAAATCCACCCACACCTGATGTGCTAGGAGAGCCCCTGTCCCCATCTCAGACATGCTAAACACCGGAGCTGTTGGATAAAGTTTAGCTAGATGTTTCTAGTTCTTCTTCTTTTGACAATCCTCCATGATGTCCAGGAGTCCTGCTTAGGAGATTTCAACTGCTCTCTTCTGCCAGGTTCAGAGAGATCAAAGTGATGTGTGAAAATATTTCTGAGTTTATGAGAACACTAAAAGAATTGCTAAGTTGAGATGCCAGAAAGTGTTCTGTCTGTTTAACTAGAACTAGGAGCAGTATCTGGCAGCAGAGATGAAGGGCAGTGTACTTCATTGTGGTGTTTAGAGAGGGAGAGGGCCTTGTTGTTGTGCTGTGTGTCTGTGTGTGTGTGTGTGTGTGTCTGTGTGTGGGGGGGTGTGTGTCTGTGTGTCAGTGTGTCGATGTGTCTGTGTGTGTCTGAGTGTATGTGTGTGTGGGTTTCTGTGCGTCTGTGTGTGTGTCTGTGTGTGTGTGTGTGTGTCTGTGTGTGGGGGTGTTTGTCTGTGTGTCTGTGTGTGTCTCTGAGTGTGTGTCTATGTGTGTCTGTGTCTGAGTGTGTGTGTCTGTGTGTCTGTGTCTGAGTGTGTGTGTCTGTGTGTCTGAGTGTGTTTTTGTGTGTTTGTGTGTGTGTACGTGGGTGCGTGTCTCTGTATGTGTGTGGGTGTGGGGGGGTGTAAGTGTGTCTGTGTGTGTCTGGGTGTGTGTCTATGTGCCGTGTGTCTGTCTGTGTGTGTGTGTCTGTGCTGTGTGTCTGTGTGGGTGTGTTTGTGTGTGTGGGTGTGTATGTGTGAATGCTAGGGGAAAGGAAGCTAAAGAAAGGCCTTTTCTCCCTCCCCACGTCTCAGCGTTCTCACAGGGGTGTTCAGAGAGACACATTACCTCATCTTGCAGGAACGTAAGCCATTTCACCTCTTCTTTGTCCCCTCTGACACTCAGGGAATTCACACAATGCTTTTCCCCCCTTGCTAAAACTCTTATCCATGGCTGTTTAGCTAACTGCCAGGTTCACACACATACAGCTAGCTTTTTTCTTGAGATTTCTAATGCAAAGGGTTTCTGTGTTCAATTGTGAAAATGTAAATAACCTCCAAAACCTTTATCCTAAATCTAATAGGCTTGTGTTTTCCTTTTCTAATGGCATGGCATGTTTCTAACAACATGAAATGTTTTTAACGGTATGACATTTTTCTAATGGTATGAAATGTCTCTAAAGCAACATGTTAAGTCCCACATCCAGACGGGGTGGGGGAGAGTGGGGGAGCAGGGGGGAGAGCAGAGAGGGAGACAAGGATACGGTCGGTGCCAGGGAACAGCACTGTCCCCCTTATCACCTCTCCAAAAATGCATCCCACTGACCACATGTCCACTGGAACCGCACACACACACACACACACACCAACACACACGTATGGATGCATTAACGCACCCGCCAACACACATCCGTCAATTCTACTTCTCCCACTTCAAATGTTTTCCTGCCAACCACCGACACACATCAAGATGTTTCAGTGAGGTCACCAGACCTTCTCTTTTAGATTATCTGACCTGAAGGAAGTCTTCTATTCTAATTCTCTCTCATGGCTGCTAGCCAGTACCAATGTGTGTGGATGCCCACCCACTGATGCTCAGCCTCTACGCTGGTGAATGAATCCTACCAGCCCTCAGGGTCTCCATCAATAGGCTGCCGAACTACACGCTCGAGCATAGGATTATTATTTTCAGGAAAATTTCAGAAGCAAGTTATTTTCTGCGTCCTGGTAGTACAACATGTACCTTGCACTGAAATGATGCTGATTGGGATTATTAGGAGTGTTATGAAGATGCTCAGACAACAGCTAGCGATGTTTGGTTAGAATCACTAGCTCTACGCCCTCAGAACCAAACAGATGAGTATATGGGTCAAGTATTGATTTACCTGAAAACCAAGCCTGAGGGAAATATGTAAAAAAAAAAGAGGTTATCTATCGATCGACCTGTACACAACACACTGTGTACCTTTTATGACTTTAGAAACTTTCAGTTTTCTTTCAGAGTTTTGGCAAGACTCTTTGAAGAGAGCGAATGAAATCCAATTACATATGTGTAGGAGTGTATTTTTTCGAAAATCATATTTATCTTTTAAAAATATTGGTGCGTACACCTACAGATTGCATCCACACTGTAATTAAACCTGCACAACTCTATAGTGTATCATAGTCAACCTTATAAGACTGATGGCCGGTCACTCTGTATGTTAGCAAGGATACAATCACGACCAGGGAAGAGGATTTTGTGGCGCACCATTTCTCCCATAATGCATCCCACCGACCATATATCCACTGCAGGTACAGAGGGAGTGAGAAGGAGGGATAAAAAGCGGTAAAGAGAGAAGATCAGAGGTTAGTTTTGATAGAAATAGAGAAGAGAGTTATTTGAGTATGGTTGGAAGACAACAATTAGTAAGACAGATTTAGCATCCAGAAAGAAATGACCAGTCCACTGTTAAGGAGATAACAAGAGAGAGAGAGAGAGATAAAGAGAGATGGAGAGAGAGAAAAAAAGAGATAAAGAGAGCAAAGAAAGTTAGAAAGCCAGCGTCTCCAGAGGTATGGCTCTTGATAACAACATCTACAGACATCCTGTCCTCTGTATTCATGTGGTGAGTTTGGCTCTAGACCAGTGGTCTCAAACTCCTGCCATCGAGGCCCAAGAGGGTGCAGGTTTTCACTTCAACCAAGCACTACAACCATCTTATTTCACCAAGTAGAAAAACTCATTAGTGAAATCAGCTTGGTGTAGTGCTGGGTTGACACGAAAACCTGCCCCCTCTTGGCCCTCGATGGCACGAGTTTGAGACCACTGCTCTATAGAGAATTAGCTAGGCTAGCACCCACATGCAGAAGGCAAGCAAGTTTAATGGAAGATTAATGGATCTTTCGCTGCTAGTTTTGTTTCACCTGAAGATTAATCCACATATTTATTTACAAACCCATACGGTGGAAAGAGTCTTTCATACGTTGTGTCATCTCCCTACACAACCCAGGGATTTCCCTTTATCTTGAAACATATTGAAAACTAATGGGGGTTTCAAAGTTGATCAGTAGTGTTCAATCAATCCACCAGGCTTCTCAGCTGACAGATGTGGAGAGTCAGATATGTTCTTAGTGTCTAGCTCAAGCCATCCATACTCTGACATCTACCGAAGACCTGTAAAGCCTTCTGAGGGAGACCACAGTCTAACCAGTGCAGTCTCACCGTTCTCTTTGTAGCCCATGCCCAGGATGACCTCGGGGGCTCTGTAGTAGCGTGTCACCACGTAGGGCGTCATCATGAAGCTGGTGCCCGCGGTCCTCGCCAGACCAAAGTCCAGGATCTTCAGCGTACAGTCAGACTTCACCACTATGTTACTGGGTTTTAGGTCCTGTCGTTAAAACCAAACAACTTTAAAGAAAACTGTCGGCGGACTGTTGTTAGGACATTTATTTCCGGTCTAGAGTTAGACCTGAGCCTAGACAATGCCAGTTAGACCTGCCTTTGGTTTAGCACGCTCACAAGGCGGATAGTAGCAATAGTCTTAATCTGAAACATCCCATTCCATAACATTAGGCCTGAGGATATGGTTAGAGGGAAATGTTGGCTTCATTAAACGAGGGTTGGTTCACCCGTCTCTCACCCTGTGAATGATGCCAGCGGAGTGAAGGTGCTTGATGCCACACAGCATCTGGTAAAGCAGGTAGGACATCCTCTCATGGTCCAGCTCCATCTGAATCACCTGGCACAGGTTAGCGTCCATCAGCTCCATCACCAGGTACCTGCACCAGCCCCCCAGGAAAAAAAGGATTTGAAAAAAATATGTGTACTGCGTACATCTTTTCCCAATGATATGAGCAGGAAATGGAGAAGGTCTTCTGGACAATAACCATATATGTTGCGATCTGTCTCATGTGAGATTTATATATGAGACTTTATCAACAGGGAGACTGAAATCAGCTTCCTGCAGACACACCTTCACACAGAGACAGAATACTGATCATACGAGTCTCTGCAGGGGATGGAGAGCATTCAAACTAGAACTGATCCCACTCATTTATCATTCAGTAAGAAGACAAGTTGCATGCAGCTTGTGTTACACACCGGCACTTACACTTGGGCAAAGAAACATGAGCAAATACTAGCTGAGATGCAAAAAGACTCCCTAATGTATGTAATCAAATCAACAGTTGCTGAAAAAGATTGATGATGAGATCATATGAAATCTACATAATGCGGAAGTCGTCAGGTGGCTGAGTGCTTAGGGTGTTGGACTAGTGATCGGAAGGTCGTCAGTTAGATTCCCGGTTAAGGCAACATGACATTGTGTTCTTGGCAACGCACTTTACCCTACTTCCCTTAGGGGGAATGTTCCATATAATTGCATTTTGTTGTAATAAAGTATCTTGTTTTACTTACACATCCTGGAAGTCCTCTAAAGATTTCTGTGGTGTGAAAACATTTAACAAACTGATGATCTGGAAGAGAAAGAGGGAGAGGAATCATACATCCACACTCCTAAATGCTGTGGGCAAAGCCTATCTAAACGTATGTTGTTTACTTTGCAACAAGGAAGAATTGGCCTGATAAGCTTGGTTCTAGAAGCATGTATCACATTGCCGGTGCTATATGCATTATAGTAGAAGTAATTTAAGAAAGCCAATATTAACATTCAGACACATGGACACACTCAAGCCCTGTGAGGGGGAAAAGAGAGCTTAGAGGAGCGGACAAAGAAGGAATGTGAGATGAGAATGACCCTTATCAAAAACAAAACAGAGAGAGGCGGCAGAATAAAAAATAAATAGACAGAAAGGGAGAAAAAAATAGATAGGGAGACTGAGAAAGAGAACAAGTGAGTGACAAAGACATACAGATACAGAGAGGTAGACCGAGAGATAGACAGATAGAGACAGACAGATATAGACAGAGAGATGGAGAGAGATGGAGAATGACCCAGATTGAGAAAAACCAAAAGACGAAGTGAGAGGGATAGAAAGAGTGAGACGAGGGAGAGATGAAGAGAGAGAAGAACTGCTGCATTGTGGGAATCCACCCCAGAGATCTCATCCTCCCTAACTCCTCCTCCCCTCTTCCTCTCCTGTCCTTTATATGAATCTGCAAAATTTCCATCTACTGCATTTCATGAGGCAAGACATTCAGCTAAGTCAGAACACCAGCTTCTTTATCTTTTCAAGCAGCATTAACTGGACTTCTATATCAATAGTTTATGGAGCTAAATTAGTCTTCGACTGGCATTTTTCTTGATAAGGGGAACACAGTATTAATACATTGTCCAGTTTTATTACACCATGGCCATAGTTTTAGTTGTTCTGAACTGCACCCAAATCATCTTGAAACTCCGTTCTTCCGAAAGCTCTGGTTACACTGCAGGACCTTTAGGACCAGCTTAAAGCGGCTCCCCCCCCCCCCCCCCCCCCCCCCCCCCCATTTTCACGACAGGACGCACTTTTCACACTCACATTTTTGTGATTGACACATTTCATGAGCACCAGTTCCCTGTAAGCCCTCTTTGCATGGGTCTGGTTCTGGAAGGGTCTGCTCAGCTTCTTGATGGCAACATTTCTGTCGAGGACGGCATCGTAGCCGGCGCTGCAAGAGAACACCAGAGAACAACACAATCCACTTACAAGAGCTCTACGTAGAAATATACATGTAGACTGGCATGCATGTTTTTCGTAGATCATCTATTGATGTGACTTTCACACACAGAGGACATGAAGTAGTACGACTGTCGTAGCCTCTGGCCCCTAGTGGTGGATTATGGTTATGTTTTTGTTTAGGTCTGTCTCTCTGTGATGGGTGTGGCCATATCTCCAGTTTCCCACTTGCTCACTCACTCACTCACTCCATCACTCACTCACTCACTCCATCACTCCATCACTCACTCACTCACTCACACTACCTCAGTCTTCACACCTATTTCCCTTGAACTCATCAGCCGTGCAGGAGATATACCCTGGTTTTCAAATCATCGCAGCAGTTTAGTATGGTCTAGGTTGGCAGTCTTCCTCTCGGTCTGCTATTTGGGATTCAGTCTTCTAGATCCTTGTGATCATCTGTGCCGTTGCGCTTTAGTCCACCTCCAACCCCGTAACAATGACAGCTTTAACCATATTGACTAACAGTGTTAGGGGACATATGAATGTCCCATAAAGGGATCCAGAGCAGTCACTGTGAACACAACCTTCCATATGAGGCACACACTGCATTGTTTAAGTGGCCGTAGGGGTTAACAACACACAAGCATGGATCTAGCTTTAACCACAGCTCTGTCTTCTGTGCTCGTAAGACACACGTGTCCGAACCACAACACTTCCTGCTGTCCAGCATGGAGATCATTCATGATTAACACTTTATCTAATAAAGTTAAGGCTGCCAGGCCGCATTTCACCACCAATCGTTGAGTCGTTCATTCCACTGTAACTAAGACGGTTCTGGGCATGACTAGCAGATGTTGTCATGGTAATGACTAACGAAGGACAGCTTTTGAGGAGTCAGACAAAGAGAGAGAGCAAGAGAGTGACATGGTGAGAATGGAGGATGCATTGTGGGAGTCTGTGTTCGTATGCCGTACTTGGACCCATCTCTCTGTTCTCTCCATCACTGCCCTCCTCCCTGTCCTCTCTGTTCTCTCCATCACTGCCCTCCTCCCTGTACTCCCTGTCCTCTCTGTTCTCTCTGTTCTCTCCATCACTGCCCTCCTCCTCCCTGTCCTCTCTGTTCTCTCATTCACTGCCCTCCTCCCTGTCCTCTCTGTTCTCTCTGTTCTCTCTGTTCTCTCCATCACTGCCCTCCTCCCTGTCCTCTCTGTTCTCTCCATCACTGCCCTCCTCTCTGTCCTCTCTGTTCTCTCCATCACTGCCCTCCTCCCTGTCCTCTCTGTTCTCTCTGTTCTCTCCATCACTGCCCTCCTCCCTGTCCTCTCTGTTCTCTCCATCACTGCCCTCCTCTCTGTCCTCTCTGTTCTCTCCATCACTGCCCTCCTCTCTGTCCTCTCTGTTATCTCCATCACTGCCCTCCTCCCTGTCCTCTCTGTTCTCTCCATCACTGCCCTCCTCCCTGTCCTCTCTGTTCTCTCCATCACTGCCCTCCTCCCTGTCCTCTCTGTTCTCTCCATCACTGCCCTCCTCTCTGTCCTCTCTCTCCTTTGTCCTCATCCCTCTGATCTCTAGCTCGGTACGCTCTCTTCTCTCCAGTGAAGGATGGGATGAGCTGAACATGGTTGACAGTCTCTGAGGCTCCTATTACAGACACTTTATGCTTTTAAGAGGAGCATATTCAACCTATTAGCTTCCACATCAGTCTGCCCGGATCTGTGACAGCCCTCTGCTCAGGAGAACACAGGCCTGTCACTAAGCATGCCAGGATGATGATGTCCAGCCTGGCCCACCTGTTAAAGCACATCAAGACAGGAATGCTGGCAGCTCTGACCACGCAACCACACGGACAAGCACAAGTGGACAGATGTGGATACAAGCAGGAAATACACACACACCCCCACACACACACAAAGGTAGTCTCCTCTTGTTAGTGGGTGTGGCGCAGGAAGTCATGTGGCCGGCACAGTCGGTTAGGGAGTCAGACTCGTAATCAGAAGGTCCCTGGTTCGAACCCTGACTGCGTCAACATGAAGTTGTGTCCTTGCCCAAGGCACTTCACTCCACTTGCCTGTACTTGCTGTAAGTTGCTCTTGGAGAGCATCTGATGAATGACTAAATGCAGTGAAAGTCTCTCCAATTCTACGTAAGTATCAGGCAGAAATCTCCAATTTATATAACTGAGGCAGATTGCATAATGATGTTGATTCCAGGATAAGGCTTTTCGTCTGTTCATGGCTGCTTGCGTACTGTTGTTACTCTGCCTCTCCTGAGATACTGAACCTGTCAGTCTAAGTGACAGATCAGAAAGAATTATTACTCTTCAAGAACACGTGATTGGCTTCCACTACATCGATGTTTTGATGCTCATTTTGTAGCTTATTACAGTGACAAAACCATAGTTATGTCAGTGAGATGTTCAGCCATAGTACATTGTATTCATTGACAGGCTTTGTGAGCCCATGCGACAACCCAGCCGAAAGAGGCACTGCCACCTTAGAGTGAGGCCGTCTCTCTAAAGAGGCACTGCCACCTTAGAGTGAGGCCGCCTCTCTAAAGAGGCACTGCCACCTTAGAGTGAGGCCGTCTCTCTATAGAGGCACTGCCACCTTAGAGTGAGGCCGTCTCTCTAAAGAGGCACTGCCACCTTAGAGTGAGGCCGCCTCTCTAAAGAGGCACTGCCACCTTAGAGTGAGGCCGTCTCTCTAAAGAGGCACTGCCACCTTAGAGTGAGGCCGTCTCTCTATAGAGGCACTGCCACCTTAGAGTGAGGCCGTCTCTCTATAGAGGCACTGCCACCTTAGAATGAGGCCGTCTCTCTAAAGAGGCACTGCCACCTTAGAGTGAGGCCGCCTCTCTAAAGAGGCACTGCCACCTTAGAGTGTGGCCGTCTCTCTATAGAGGCACTGCCACCTTAGAGTGAGGCCGTCTGTCTAAAGAGGCACTGCCACCTTAGAGTGAGGCCGTCTCTCTATAGAGGCACTGCCACCTTAGAGTGAGGCCGTCTCTCTAAAGAGGCACTGCCACCTTAGAGTGAGGCCGTCTCTCTAAAGAGGCACAGCAACATTAGATTAAGTCTCCCTGTTCCAAAGCGTCCTGCTAACACGCTGGACTGCTGGTATTAGCAGTCCCTCCCTGTCCCAAGCTCCTTTGCAAATGTACACAATTGCTTTGGAAAGGGGGGCATGAGAGGCCACAGGGTAGGAGGGTGTGGGCACCGAGACAGAAGAGAAACTGGGAGAGGGAAGTGGTGGTGGGGGGGGGGGGCAGGATGAGGCAGGCAGGGAACAGGGGGTGGATAAGGGGGTGGTGAGGGGGGTGGTGAGGGAGGTGGTGAGGGAGGTGGTGAGGGAGGTGGTGAGGGGGGTGGTGAGGGAGGTGGTGAGGGAGGTGGTGAGAGGGGTGGTGAGGGAGGTGGTGAGGGGGGTGGTGAGGGAGGTGGTGAGGGGGGTGGTGGCATTAAGCATGGAGTATCCACACTATGAAGCTCCTGGTAAACCGGTAAGGGAACACAGCAGATATTTTCAGCCACCGCTCACTGTTTTACACTGACATCCTTCCACACAACAGACAAAAGCCACAGGACATGAACACAACCCCAAAAGAGAAAGGTGCTCTGATCTATCCAGCCATCTTTTTAGCAAGGCTAGACTTAGCAAGGCTTAAGAGGGGCTTGGACTGCTGGAGTTCTGTATCTGACAACACTGGAGTGGGGTGAACATACAGGAACTGTCTTAATACGAGATTGAGAGGTGCTTGGTGACCCTAATGGCCACGCTTGCCTGACAGAACAAGAGAGACATTGGTGAATTGGTGGATAAAATACCTAATTGATAGTCACCCTTGTGTCAGTGTGATCAAATGAAAAAAACATGTTTATTTTCTTCTCAGAGTACAGTAGACCATCAGTCAACATATAAAACAAGCATGTTTTGTGCGGTAATTGCATCCAAAACCCAGGTTAGCCTGTAAAAAGGAAGAGAGAGAGAGGGTCCTTACCAGACTATCCCCTGAGCCCCAGACCCAATGGGCTTTAGGTTCTGGTACCGTTTGAGAACAGTGAAAGTGGAATCTCCTACTTCCACGCTGTAGAACTGGTTGTCCACTTTGCTTTTGCTCATGTTGTAATGCTTGGCGATATATGACACATCAACTTGTTTACCAAAACCCTGCAGAAACACACAAGAAACACTATCAGTCACGTTGAAAGCATGTAAAGAGACACTGTTCTGTTCCACATGTAATAAAAAAATATACTAAATAACTTTACAATATTATTTATGCTAAGGTGGGTGGTGGAGAGCAATCTTTACAATGAATATTTTGACTTTAGTGATACTGCTATTACATATTCTTAAAAATTATACTTTAAACTAATGTTGTGCATCAAGAATATGGTTGGCAGGTAGGGTTATATTTTACAGTAGAACATGCATAAAAACAACCTAGCAGGACAAGGGAAGACAAACAGAAATCCACCATCCAATCCTCAGCAGCTCTGTATAATAGCTGTGTCATTAGACTAATTAACACCAGCATTTAAACAGATCTTTCCAGTCCCTTGTTAAGTGCTTTGTAATCATAGAGGATGAACAGTCCCCAGCCAACTAGGTGAGTCACAAACAATCAACTGATTGCAGTGTAATTACTCTCTAAAGTTTTACACGTAAGCAAACATCACCAAACTCATTCAGGACATGTTTGTTGCTGTCATTGCATTGATTGATCCAAACTCGCATGCATATAGCAGTTCACCTCTCACTCGTACAGAGGTGTATGAGTCCCAAAAGGTCAATATGATTCATATTTCACTTTGTTGGAAGCTATTTAAAGTATGAGACCCATGGTGAGAGTCACTGGCAAACACACAATACATGATCAGTGCAATGTTTGTTTATTTCTGTTTACCTTTGAATATTTAGTAAGCTCTGAACACCAGAAAGGGTCATCATACTCGCAGACACAAAACACTTAGTCAACATTTAGCAATGAAGGGGAATATGGAAATGAATGCATACTGTACCTTTTTTACCTGTAAGGAACACACACCTGACAAAAAGCTATCTTCACATCCAGGATTGGTTGGCTGCAGTTATACAAGAAATGTCTGCTCATAAATACCTGAAAAACACAAGAGGAGAGAGACAAGCCCAGATTATCCAGAGGGTCAAAGAGAGCTGAATGATACATCTCAGGTATGTATGTGTGCGTTGGTGTGTGTTTGCTGTGGAGTGTGAGTTAAAATAATGTAGGATATGAATACCGAATTCCCCCAATATCCTGTTGATTTCATGTTTGTCTTGCAACAGTGTGAAGGACAGCGTAAATGCAACTTGATGTCAATGTGTCTAATATATTAGTTCCAGTCTGAATGTGAAAACCTTCCTAGAATAGCCAGTGTCACACACTGTTTAGAACGGTTATGCTAATCTATGCTAATCAACCGTTGGTGGGCTTGAGGCATATCCATCTACCCAGCCACACCCTCTCCAGGGAAGACATCCCATTTGGAAATGTTCTAGAATATATACATTTTATATTCATGAAACCTTCAAAGACAATCAGTATAGCCAGAATACAAAATCAGCTAAACATATGTAAATTAGTGTTAAAAATGTCTTGCAGAATCCACGATCTTTAACGATATCAAAATGCAGGCAAACAGAGCTATACTAAGGCTGAAATCTCTGCTGAGTCCAGGTGATGTTTAACTGGGCCCAGGTGGAGTAAAGTCCATTCCTGGAACCGTATAATCTATTAATGCGTCTTCCAGTTACAGTGAAACCCTGGGAGAACATTTTTAAGAGCTTAGGGATAGAAACTTCAGGTAGCGCTTATATAGGTCACCTAGTTTAATTAACAGCTCTGTCACATCACAGTGGGATGGTTGTCACTGTCGATGTTCAATATTGGCTTAACAGGTTTTTTATGGACTCCATGATGTCAAAACAATTGACACCCTACCTGCTGACTAACGAGAGCTATCGTAGGAAACACAGGCCTCAACCTTTGCAGGGATGTCAAGGATGGTCGTCACAGTGGAGAAGAGAAGACTGAAGGAGAAATCTATCATGAAACATCATGGCTGACAGGATTGGGCTCAGAGCTTGAAGATGGAGGAGGGGGAGAAGGTGAGGCAAGAGAGCATCCATTTCAGCATCAGTAATACTTTCCAAGGGTAGATTTGGAAACATACTTGCTGGGAAACACCAGTCACTCTGCCATGTCTGTATTTGTCCGCAGTGAATATTAGATGGAGCGATTGAAACCCCTGAACTCCGGAGTAATCCTCTCTCTCTCTCACGCACTCACATGAGGTAGTCTGGAGGGGCCTTTATTAGCACCAGAGACACAGAGAGCATCACTGAGCAAACAAGGGAGAGAGAGAGGCAGGGAGAGAGGGAGGGAGAGTGAGAGAGAGAGGGGGGAGAGATAGAGGGAGGGAGAGAGAGAAAGAGGGAGGGAGAGTGAGAGGGAGAGGGAGAGGGGGGGAGAGATAGAGGGAGGGAGAGAAAGAGGCAGGGAGAGAGAGAGGGAGAGGGAGAGGGGGGGAGAGGCAGAGAGAGAGGGAGGGAGAGAGAGGGAGAGGGAGAGGGGGGAGAGATAGAGGGAGAGAGAGAGGCAGGGAGAGAGAGAGAGAGAGAGGGGGGGGAGGGAGAGGGGGGAGAGATATAGGGAGGGAGAGAGAGAAAGAGGCAGGGTGAGAGAGAGAGAGGGAGAGGGGGGGAGAGATAGAGGGAGGGAGGGAGAGAGAGGGAGAGAGATAGAGGATGGGAGAGAGAGAGGGAGGGAGAGAGCGGGAGAGAGAGATAGAGAAAGGGATAGAGAGAGAGAGGGTAGAGAAAGCGGGAGAGAGGAGGGGAGGGAAAGAACTGCAACACTTATTGAAACCTCCTCACATCACCAGGGTTGTTTAAGCACTAAGAGCCTGTTTCTGCAGGAACCCAGCGAACAAGCCCAGCGATCCCTTCCTCTGTGAATGTTCACATCTCACCTTGTAAATCAGACGTGTAGCATGGCACTGTCATTCCACAAGAAGATCAACTAACTAAGCTAAACATTGTGAAGTCATCAGGTTAGACAAATGTACCCAGCAAGAGATATTCTGTATGTGGATGTGACCCCCATGAATGCAAGCTGTCAACACCAAATCTACATCAACTCTAGAACAGACAAGCTGAGGAAAACTGACAAGAGGTTCCCATGTCATTTGTACACATAAGCGGCGTAACGTTTGTCAAACGTGAGAAATGTTGAATTTCGAATACAAAGACAGTGGGAAGTGACTGCGCCGTACGACGTGCAAGGCCTTCTACATCAATGAAGTTACAACAGCAGTTTAGGATGGAGCTGAAGAAGTTCCTGAGGTGCTGTGAGTCATCCTGCATGAAGAGAAGTCTTCTGACACGCTGACGCACGTTGTGTTCACACACCAAGGACACTTCTCTTTGTACTGTATATCAAGCCTGCAGCAAGACACCATCCAAACATGTTTCTTACTCTGCATTCACACTGTAACTAGCGTTTTACTAATTAGCTGAAAGAAGAGGAGATGAACTGTGTCCTCGCAGGAGAGAACATGTCCGTGGGCAAGTGCTGTTCATCCATTCCCAGCTAGCATGTGGTCATCTTCCTGACACACTCCTGAATGTCCACCTGGCCTCGCACAGGTGGACCGACACTAAATCTTTTTTTTAAATGTGCCAGTCATTTCTAGGTATCTGGCTGGGGGAGTGTGTTGGAATATACAAACAGGAACCGTCTTTAAAAAAACGACATGAGTAAACAAACTGTAATTGAAATAAGAATCACGCAGAGCACCTCCATGGTTTTCTCAACAGTCAGTTTTTTTTAATCAGGCATCAGAAACCTGCATGCCATTTATAGATAGGTACTTAAATTATATTGCCTCGTGAAACAAAATTCACGCCAATAAATTCACATTCTTCATTGTGGAATGGTAAACACTTTAAAAAAGCACTTAATGTCCTCAAATTAGGCATAATATTACCTCCAATTTAGGTAAAATAGTACATTCAAGACTTTGCACCATAATAAAGACTATTTAACTGTTTGGATTATTGTGTGGACACTTGTCAAACTCTCCTGCAGTCAATAGATTATAATAACGATGGGATTATAGACATCAAAGAAATATTTTAGAAGCTGTTATGAGATTAGCTAGGCTTGTCACTCTGCAGTGGGCAGTGCCTGTGAATGGTCATGGTGTCACTTTATGCCCTCTGCAATGAGTGTAATCCCTGAGAATTTAATCCAGGGCAATACCTCACAGGATTAAATGGGATTGGGGAGGGGGCCGAGTTACGGCTATCTGGTCAACCACTTCTATTAAATACTGTATGTGATTCACGTATTCGCAACAGAGTTAAGATTATTATGAATTGGGCACAACAAAATCATGTTTTCCCACAAAGACCGAACTGAAAGCTCAATTCACACAACGAATAATGAAATTTCCACAGCCAAGCTCTCATAACTATATCCTGGATCATTTACTGTCGAGGAGACCAGCACAGTGGGAGGAGTTAGCAACGACTGCAGTACAGCGGTCAATCTGTTTCTGAGGAGGGCAACAATCAGGCGTGTCAAATCATGAAGCATCCATCTTCATAGCACATCTGTCTCCCATCTTCAACAGGTGGGAAGGTCAATGTCAACTCATCTACTAGGAGGGACAGACGCGCCCTCCTCATTCACCTCCAGCTATACTGAAGACACCTGGCCTGGAATGGCATTTTCCCAGCTAGTGGGGAGGCGGAGGATAATTGGGTTGGGTGCTGTTCAGTTTGAAATATGAATCTGAAACGATAAGAAACGTGGTCCTGTTTACGGAACAGAGCTTGGTGTTGTGTTTCTGTTCTGTCTAATGTGGCCTGTGTGTGCGCTTTCATTCTCACATTTGTAGGTTTAGTATTAGTGTCCTTTCCTTCAGGTTTTTGAGTAATTACTACTACTACACATAGTGGGTATACAGTGGGTACATAGTGTGTATACAGTGGGTATATAGTGAGTATATAGTGTGTATACAGTGGGTATATAGTGAGTATATAGTGTGTATACAGTGGGTATATAGTGAGTATATAGTGTGTATACAGTGGGTATATAGTGAGTATATAGTGTGTATACAGTGGGTATATAGTGAGTATATAGTGTGTACACAGTGGGTATACAGTAACAACAATGCCACAACAGGCACACGCTGTCCTGTTTCCTCTCCTCTTCTGCCTCTTCTGCCTTTCCTTTCATCTGCCTGATACTGGAGTCTGGCTTTCAAACAGCTCACATGCATCCCATAAATATGTCAGTGAATCCTCATCTCTGCCTCTTCTTCGTCCCTCCTTCACTCCTCCCTTCCTCTCTCTGGCTTCCTCATCCCCTACCTCCCTCTCTCTCGCTTCCTTATCCCCTACCTCCCTCTCTCTGGCTTCCTTATCCTCTACCTCCCTCTCTGTCGCTCCCTTATCCCCTACCTCCCTTATCCCCTACCTCCCTCTCTCTCTCTTCCTTATCCTCTACCTCCCTCTCTCTTGCTCCCTTATCCCCTTCCTCCCTCCTTTCCTCTCTCGCTCCCTCATCCCCTACCTCCCTCTTTCTCGCTCCCTCATCCCCTACCTCCCTCTCTCGTTCCCTCATTCCCTACCTCCCTCTGTCGCTTCCTCATCACCTACCTCATTCTCTCGTTCCCTCATCCCCTACACCACTATCTCTCGCTCCCTCATTCCCTACCTCCCTCTGTCGCTTCCTCATCCTCTACCTCCCTCTCTCTCGCTCCCTCATCCCCTACCTCCCTCTCTCACTCCCTCATCCCCTACCTCCTACAAGCTCTCCCCTCCCCTTCCCATTCTATTCCGTAGCGACTGCAAGGTTCAGCAGATCAGTGTCTCCTGCAGTGCTCAGCCTCCCAGCCCAGCCCAGCCTCCCTGCCAACCAGCCAGGGGCTCCAGACCCATAAGCCCATCCAGACAACCACACCGACTCCCTGAGCAACACACTCCCAGGCGACGGAGCATACGTGAAATGCAATCTCAGTATCGACACATGAACTGTTTGTAAATTTTTGCTCTCTCCCATCTTCCCGCCCCCCACACACCCCCCCCCCCCGTTCGACTCAGTGTGACGGATGCTAATGCAGGATGGGAAGCAGTACTGCTGATCCTGCACTTCCTGGAGGCCTGGACCCAGAACATGCACTGATATGGCGACTGGACTCACTTGTCTATTTTGCTCAGCTGTAATCAGGCTGAAACACAATTCCACAGATGCCAGGATTTAGCCATGCCACAGTGCCTGCTGAGCGGCTTATGAAGCCAGCACTTACACACCCACTCAAACAATCACATGGATGGGACAAATTAGCACTAGTATAACTCAAGTACGCTGTTAGGTCTATTAGAATAGCGGTGGTTTAATCTAATGCTGTGTGTCCCTTCCTTTTCAAAGATATCGTTCATGACTGAACTGACAATCTGAATTTCGGCAACATCTCATAACGCTAATGTTCGTTTCTGGCCTCTGAAACAACCTTTGAAATCTTCTTATTAAAGAGCTTCTAGTAGTGTGTGTTTCACAATGGGTAATTGTCTTATCTAAAGCACTTGCGGTAGAGTTTGCATTACAGTATATGTATAATTTTCTTTAACAATAATGCCTTCAAAACAAAGAAATATGGTAACCAAAATCCTACTGGCACAAATCATTTAATTTCAGTCTACAGGAATGTCTAAATTCCCTGTCAGGATTAATGAAGTCTGTTAAGTCCTTTGACAGGACCTGCGATTCCTATTTGACCCTAATGACGTCTGTCTCTTCTGATGTGCTGCTGATCCAGGGAACTGGGCTGAACCAACTGCACAATGACAAGCTTACTCACTCTGCCCACTATCAGAAAACAACAATCCAAGCATCGCAGATGAAATCCTTTTATGTAATCGCACGCTGTCTCTCAGCAGGGAGTATTGCTGGACTTCGTCGTCAGCTGCATCAATCAGCACTGCAGGACTAACCGGATGTTACGAAGGTAACATGGTGGTTCTGTATGGCAACACAATGTGTTGAACTGCGCAAATGCGTTGACTGTGGTGTTTTTCAGTCTTCTTCCAAAACATTTGTGCTCTTAATCCAGATTTACCACCAGTAGTCAAATGCAGCATAACCTTTTGGGTTCTAACATTTTGAATAATTTACCCACAATATGGTATCACTGCAATGACACCAACACAGCATTTCAAATCAAAAGCTAAACGTGTAAACACACTAAAATATAATTTTACAGTACGAGGGGAAACACAGTAGACCAGATCTGGCTTCATGTGTACAACACTGCTTAACCGTAACAACAAAGAAAGTACTTGAGCTACATTTCCCAAGCCAACGTGTTCTAAATGTCCAGCGCTATATTAGAAAACATCCTGCAAAGAAACACAGTAGACAAACCATTCCAATGCAGGTCAGGAAAGTTTGCCCATCCATCTCTGAGCAAGCCTCTGGGACAGTGAGTCCAGACCCTGATAATACAGGCAAACAGCCCGGCAGAGCGAGAGATAGAGGGGGAGGGAGGGAGGGCAGAGAGAGAGAGAAAGAGAGAGACAGAGAGAAACGGAAGAAAAAAAAAACGAGCGAGAAAAAGAGAGAGAGGGAGCTGTACTTGGTCTGTCCGATTGGCTGATACTGCCTCAGGCTTCTCTAGTCCCTAGCTGAGCAATTATGTGTCTCTAATGAGCACAGAGTCATTCCAAGTCCCCATAACAAACGCCAAACAGGGGCACCATCCATCATACGGCAGGGAAGATGCCAACACTGGGACCTTCACCCTCACAGAAAACAGATCTCGTACGATCACCATCCCAGGATTGACTAAAGTCTCACAAGTGGGCTGCTTGGAAGCAGGAAGGTGATTGGATGACTGTGATGGATGAGAATGCTTGTGTTGTCTTTTGTGGTTCAAAATGGAGACACGGAAATGCAGTGGCAGTTTTGATCCATCAGTCTAACATTCCATGTTGGCGATGCTATGAGACTCCTCAGTGTCCTCGATACAGTAGAAACAAGATGACTAGAAGTTATCCAGACCGTGGTCGGTCTACACACCGACAGTCTACATAGCTTCCACCATAAGTACCTGTTTGTCTAAGTATCTTGTTTCCAATTCTTTGATTTCTAGACTATTTCACCACATCAGTGACAATGTTGCACTCAGGTCATCTAATGCTAACCAGGGTGTCAAAACAATATAGGCTTCCATATCCCACCAACTGGCCCTAACTGCAGGCCTGTTGTGTTTGTGTTTGAATGACTGATATTACATAATGAAGGACATCAGTGGTAGAAAATTCCCAATGAGAACGGTAGCAGGCAAAGTAACCTCCAAATCAATGCCAATGATTTAGTTTACCAATATTTCATCCAGACCTACATTAAACCTCAGAATGGATTGATAGGGCGTGTGTAACCTGAACTAATTTCAAACAACTAGAAGGATGGACACTTCAAATCTAAAACATTGTCAGTTTACACACAACATCTGGTTAACGAGCCTACGTAGCAAAAACATATTGTTATGGATCTCTTTTCATAACACGTTTCAACCAATGATAAGAGTGAGTTTCCTCTGCAGTGTGCTCTTCAAGCATAAGGGCCTATTCAATAATTCAGCTCACAAGATTTCTGTCTCTAAAACCTTTTCCTTCTCGTCCTTGAATGCAACGGGGTTCTGGTCCATGTCTAGCATCATAGCACACTTTCAGTAGCACAGCAGTTTTGGAACAATATAGGCCTGTATATATTATACTGTATTTCTGTACAAATGATCACCAAAACCTTACTTAAACACACATTCTCTTTCAGATTAAGTACCCAAATCTTTACTGTAAATTGAAACCTGTAAAATAAACCTGTATTTTCTTTCATGCTGAAAGTTGCCTTCTTAATCTAATGTATTCCTTGTACCCAGAAGGTCAAAGAAAAAAATAAGAAGAAAAATAACTTTCTTTTCTGACATGTCATACCATGTGGATGTTCACCTGGTTTATAAATGGCTTCAAATCTTAGACCACAAGGTGTGCTGCTGCCATCTGCAAAGGTGTTGTGTAACCCCCTTTACTAGATATCACATAGATACAGTATGAACTGTTAGAATCTATAAGGACTACCTGTTTTTTTCTTTGCTTCTTCTGATCAACATCAACTTGGCTAAATGCATTTCCATCACTCAAGTGATATGAGTGCATCCATGTAGGTCAGGGGTCATGAGTGCTTTATATGACAACTGTTTGAAAGGTTTGTTATTATGCACACTGTGTTATTCAACATGAAATGTGTGAACTGCTGTCAATCATGTAAAAAAAATAAGGCACTTGATTCCAAAATAACAGAAACTGACTAATGACCATTATTCCCCAGAAATGTTACCCATATTGGTTTTATTTTTTTAATATTCTAAGAAACGTCAACGTAACCATAGGTCTTTAGAGAGGACCTGGACGAGCAATGCAACTGAGAGGGGGAGAAAAAAACATCTGCATTGATGTTCAACAACAACAACATCCATTAGTCGATTAAAGACATCAGATCCATGGTTATACTTATCAATGAGGCATCTAGTAGCTGGTCTAACCATCAGCGGAATAGAAAATAAAAAGGGCGCTTGTTATTATTGCCAAAGTGCCTCTGCTCAGTTGCAGCTTTATCAGTCGACTTCATTAACCTTCCCTCCCATCCATATGCATCATCATCACCCCACCCTTCAGTAGGATCCCGCATCATCCCCAACATCACCCTCATACCTACCATGCCGTGCCAGATGATCCCAGAGCGATGACAGTCCTGTTCAAAACACTCCGACTGGAGACGTCATCATGGGCGAAATATAAACGGCAAGATGGGAAGAAAACCGACACCAAAAAAGCGAGAGGGAAGAAAACAAACCAGAGGCGTAAAATATTAGACTGTAACCGAGATTTGCGATGCTGATTCACTCCTGCTTTACCGCCTTGCAACCATTGTGCTGCAGGATGCTGGATGAACCATGGTGGACCTACCAGAGGAGAGAGGAGGGGGGGAAGGGGAATCTGTTGCTATAGCAACCGAAAGGAGCACGTGTGACGTCAAAGCCCAGAAAGTACCATAGGGGCCAGGGAGGGAGGGGTTTGTTGAAGCCTCTCGCGGATGCTGCACACGGCCGCCTCGTGCGGACAGTGCCAAGGAATCTGCGCGTGGATGCGGTCGCTGCGAGCACGAGGATGAGAAAAGATGCCATCCGGTTTGGTCTAACCAGCCCAAACTGACCCTTTAATAGACCCCACTAGATAGAGTGAATCATATGAGGTGAATCATATGAGGATTCATCTACACCGTCATGGGCTGTACACTGACAGCCATAAAAGGGCTGAGTAATAATGATGTATGCAATAAACAAAGCCTACATTTCATAGGCTGTTTAACATTACATGGAAAAACAAACAAAAGATGCTAAAGATTACTGGACATACTGTGAACTCCTATTATGGAGTTGGCCCCCTTGGCAAAGATGTCTAAAAACTTCAGCTTTATGTTACATAAATAAAACGAATCTGAATGAAAAGCTTAAGGGTAAACCACATATGCCACAATTATCTAACGACAGCCCAGCCATAGGCAGCCACGTTTAATATGTCCTGTTGTTTCATGGAACTGGTTATGCCATGTGTCTTAACAAGGTCCCCAAAGCCTTAGGAGGAAGAAGAGCTACACAACATCACATTGTTTACTCATCTTTGCCAAGAGGCAGGATTTATTCTGAAGTAAACTGTAGAGATGAGAGCACATTCTGAGATGCATTTCTGTGATGCATATCTATGATATTTACATTTATTCATTTAGCAGACGCTTTTATCCAAAGCGACTTACAATAAGTACAGGGACATTCTCCCTGAGGCAAGTAGGGTGAAGTGCCTTGCCCAAGGACACAACGTCACATAGCCACAGCAGGGGCTCAATCTCACAACCTTCCGATCATGAGGACAACGCCTTAACAGTTGAGCTATCTGACTTCCCATGATATGATCAAGCTGCAGAGTTGGATACATGTTCACCTGGTGTGTCTGGCTGGGGAGTAGCAGGTGGTAGGTGTAGGGTGGAGGAAATCATGTCAATAATAATATTATTTTATTTTATGAATACTACTATTATGTAATTTGACACAAATATTTGATCATAGGGAGATTGGGATGGCTTGTCTTTCTAGCTGAGGTGGCACCTTTGATCCACCAGTAATGTCTCCCTCTGTCGCTCCAGAGCCGTTAGCTGGCCTGGCAGAGGTCATGGACCCCTCTGAACAAGACCAGAAATCTAGTCTTTATTTAGTCATAAGGGTTGGGCAAAGTTATCTCTATGCATTGTTTTCAGATTATTCCTAGTCTGAAGAACAGGGCAGTCAGAAGCACAACACAGATCCATGCAAGGCTGTTCACAGACCACTAGAGAGCGATATATAAACGTCACACAGCCCAAACATTTCCCTGCAGCAAAGCAAAGGCAAAACAAGGCATGGCTTGAAAGGAAGGTAACAAAGGAAGGAAGTACTCAATACTGAATGACTTCCTGACTGGATAGAGATCTGAGGCCCAAACAGCACAAGGCTGGAGCTGGTGTCTCTTGCACACTCACACACAAACATATTTAACATGTTCCAGACAACATATACAATTGTATGAACTTTATTCTGTTTGTTTGTTTGTTTGTTTTTTCTTCCCATTAGAATTTGTACTTGATATCAAAGCATGACAGATATATATATATGAAACATATATATATATATATATATGAAACATATATTGGCAGTTAAGAAAAGAGAATAGTAGTCACATTAATATGTTTAGGTGTGTCCTTTACACACTGACCATGGGATAATGATTTGCATTACCATCCAGCATGTCTAATGCCAACACCCTGCCCATCTACCTTATTGCCCTGAAACTGTCTGACAGCACTTCTGATATCATATCTATGGACCACACTGGACCACACTGGGATATAAGTGTCTCTCTCTCTCTCTGCAAAACTGAAAAACGACCCTGTGCTGTGTGTTTCCTGGAGCTAGAAACCAAAAAATTTAGCGGTTTGCTCTGGAGTAGCCAATGCAACTTCTGAGGCTTATATTTCTAAAAGAGAAAAATGTTGAGGCTTAGGAAAACCAGTCCAGTGGGACATTTTGTCTCTCCAGACCCCTGTATTTCTCTGGTTAGTCATGAGAGGGGAAATGTGAACAGGGGGGCTCAAAACTTTTTTCATTACTTAAAAAAAAGGAGGAAAAACGGCAACCAGAAACGGCAATTACAGAGAGCTTGTATCCTAATTAGGGTTACCATGATCATTAGGTGTTTTAAAAAGGTAGAGTGGTAGAGAATGAGAGACTGATGTGTTTGTTTCTGTCTAGGAGGAGGAGGTGGATATTTATATCAATATTATATTATGTGAGTCAAAACCATGTCAAACTCCATCCTTACTATGTCCATGTAGTCCATACGACCATAGGTTCCAGTTCTCCTCCCAGTTGTGGGTTACTATAGATACTCCTGGTTGCAAACATGCCGGTCCCCCTGCAATGAGCCAGTGAATAGTAGGAATAAGGTGTCTCTTTACTCCCAGTCCACCCCTAGATGTGCAAAGGGAGGAGGGGACAGAGAATGCTGCTCAAGAGCAATGGTTACTAGGCTGATCCCAAGCATGGGTCCCCCTTCAATGAGCCAGTGAACAGTAGGAATAAGGTGTCTCCTTACTCCCAGTCCTCCCCTAGATGTGCAAAGGGAGGAGGGGACAGAGAGCTGATGGTTACTAGGCTGATCCCAACTGAAAGCCGCACAGAATCCCGCGACAGTTTTGATATATTTTTAACGCTACACATTATAACTTATTTTCCAGATGGTTTCATTACATGGATTATAGAAAGTACTTCATTGTTTTGGGAGGATTTTTTTGCCCTCGATTAGGACCTGGAGAGATAAACCTGTTGCTCATTCGCCAGCTCAGCCGCAGTCAACTTCAAGATGTTCAGATGGGCTGAAGCGCTGTGTCCTTCCTTTCCACTTCTCTAGTGAAATACGAGGGCAGATATCTTTCGTTCACTTCCACAATTCTCATCCTTTGACCGGTAAGTTTATTTTGTACATTTGAGGCCTTGTTCTGAAACTTTGGACAGCCTTGTTTCGAGTTCACTGAAACGGCTAATTCGACTAGCATCTCAAAAGACGTGAACAAGCTTTGTTACCGACAGTAACCAGAGGTTTTACTGAAATACTTGAGCATATGGGCAGTTTCATTAGATTAGATTACAGAATAGCAAGCCATTTTTTATTATTTTACTTTATTTTTCTCCATCAGGGGTACGCAGACTGAAATTTTCTCAAGCAGCAATAGCAGGAATGTGTGTTGCAACAATGTTACTGCTGCTGGAGCACTGCTGCTCTGCCATGTCAGGATGGATCACACTAGTTTCCCCATCAACCAGACTGGGAATATAACTAATAACCTTTCCTACTTTAGGAAGTCTAGGATTATTTCAGATCTGGAACATGTGTTACAGAGACAGCAGGACAGATGAGGAGTAATCGTTGCAGGCCATTCCTGTATGAACTCAAGACCCTACACTGTGCTACATTCTTAAAAACCATCCTTAATGTCTTTAGTATAGCATCAATAATGGCACAATGTTTGACATTTCTTACAATGTCAAACATTGTAGGTTTTCTAGTTTTCACTCATTTTTGAGTCACACAGGCAGTTCAATGATAGTAATTCTACCTAAACCTTCATATTGATGTTACATTAGTCTTTTCCAGGGCCATCCAGTCTGTAAGCAGACTACTGCAGCTGAAGCACTGAGGATAGGCCTAATACTGATGAAGTATGTAGTTGCACCTACTATTATGAACTAGTTTGGATTTTGTATAATACTAGGAGGTAAATGGGAATGAAAAAGGACACAGAATTAAACCAGGTTGAGTTGTTGGTCGGTCTCCTGCCAATCATCAGAGCGAAGAAAGAGCTGAGCATTCATCAAGGTTGACATCATTGGCATTGTAAATGGTTTGAAGCAGTACTGGGAACTGAAACGGTAGCATATGTCTCGTGTGCTTTCAGTCTGAAGCAGAGAAAATGCTTGATTCCTGGTAAGGAATCGCTCCAAGTGTTCCTGGAAATTCCTCAGGAAGATGTTCTGCCTCAGATTCAAAGGGACAGTATAGCAGCTTGGTCTCAGATGTTTGATTTAAAGAGGTTGAAAAATAATTCCTTTCAGATGTGATGTATCTAATTAGACAGCTGGGTCAAAGTGTTTATAAACAAGTTGTCAGTGTTTTCGGTGCTTGTTGCAGTTGAGCACATGCTTTACATCAGAGGACATTTCTCTGTGTTTCTCTTCACGAATGATCTTCGAGTTGTGTTTGAAGTTGTTTCATGGTGGTTGATAAATGTCAGAGAACAGCGAAGGACGTAATAGAGAAAGCGATCACGTTTCAGGGATTAGACTATGCTCATGAAACCCTTGTGACCCGCGGCTGAGACCGAACCAAAGGCCAACACCTTTGAACAAACTCTGTCTATTTTTTGGGGGTGAAGAAAACCCCCTCAGTGTTTCTCTTCTGTGCTGCGGAGGGACAGTCTGTTTTGGGACGCTGATTCCCCGACCCCTCCCTCCACCCGTGCCCCGAAATAATGAGCAGGATCCTGGACCAATGGGAGAAGAGCTGGCTACCACAGCAGACTCGGAGGATAAAAACATTCCACTGTAGGCCTCTATTGAAAAAACAAGAGCCACAAAACAATCAGAGCCAGGTCTTCCCCCATGGCAGATCTCACTAGCCTGTTCTATTGTGCAGTGAGCTGGACTGGTAGTAACCCACTTTCCCCAGCTTCCCATTGAACAGAGTGTTTAGCATGCCTGCATTCCTGCATAAATACCTAGAACATGCTTACTTATTAACTTTCCCTCATTTACAGCCTGTCCCCAAAATGTTCCCACGAGATGTGGATTGAGAAGGAGAGTGAGTTTACTGTTTTATAGCACATCAACGTTTCCAAGATTTTAATGTGCACACCAGATAGTCCGCAGGCCTCTGGTCTGGATGGCAGGCCTCTGGTCTGGATGGCAGGCCTCTGGTCTGGATGGCAGGCCTCTGGTCTGGATGGCAGGCCTCTGGTCTGGATGGCAGGCCTCTGGTCTGGATGGCAGGCCTCTGGTCTGGATGGCAGGCCTCTGGTCTGGATGGCAGGCCTCTGGTCTGGATGGCAGGCCTCTGGTCTGGATGGCAGGCCTCTGGTCTGGATGGCAGGCCTCTGGTCTGGATGGCAGGCCTCTGGTCTGGATGGCAGGCCTCTGGTCTGGATGGCAGGCCTATGGTCTGGATGGCAGGCCTCTGGTCTGGATGGCAGGCCTCTGGTCTGGATGGCAGGCCTCTGGTCTGGATGGCAGGCCTCTGGTCTGGATGGACCCTTCCTGGATCTCTAGCCGTGATGAGCAGACACCCCCAGAGTGTCTGACTCCACACTTTAATTGAAATGTGAGAGTCACAGCAACTATTTAGTTGGTGATGGTTTTTTTGCTTAGTCAGTTGTAATCCTTTAAACCCGGGGCTTCCTCTGCTTCTCTTGAATCACGTCGCAGTGGGATTGGGAGGATTTAAGCAGTGACAAAGCCCCAGAACAGCAGCTGTGTGTTCCATGAGCAGGGCTTTGAGCACACACCACTGGATGGGTCCTCTTGCAAGCTAAACACCCTTTCTCTCCATCCTATTTTAATTCCCCACATCCCCAAAAAACAAGCCAAAGTGTCGGTTTGAACAAAAATCTTTATCAGTAAGGTATTTACATTTGATATAAATTGTAGCTTTTTAATATATTTTTTCATAAGTGTTAGTTTCTTGACGAAAGCCTGTACTTGGAGATCATGTGGACATGTAAAGTCAGAAGGCCAAATCATCTTAATAAAACTTTCTTCCCTCCAGTAAATCCTGTCGTGACTTGTCTCTGTGTAATGAAACACAAGGTAAGGTGCAGGTGGAAACAGCCGGAAGATCACATCAGTTCCTACAGCAGGACTGTCCAACCCAGTCTGTGAAGGTTTTTCTTTGAACCCTAATTTGACACATCTGACTAATTAGCTGATGGGCATGCTGAAACAGGTTAGCTGTAAACTAGATTAGAGGGAAAGAAAACAGAAGGCTGACTGTACAGGCACATGGTTGGACAGCCCTGGACTTTGTTGAGCTCGTGTGGATGAATCATCCATGAAGAACAGAGGAGATGCTTCTGAACACTGCTCTGATCTCTGCCTACCATATGTAGTGGGGTGTAAGAAGGTGGCCTTCATAACTTGCTACGAATGGAATGGAGGTATCTCATATCTGGTTGAATATCTTATTAACAGGGCACCACCTCGATATTTTGGAAAGGGATTGAGGAAAACCTTATGTATTAATGAACAAATAATAGCCTCTTGATCAGTCTCATAACCTGCAGTCATGTAGTTCCTTAGAATTAGCGCAGATCCGATGACAGAGAATTTTATACAAAAAGGTTTATTAAAAGCAAATGAACTGATGGAAACAAATACTAGAATCTATGTATTAGTTGGATAATTGATACAGTGTTGTATACCAAATGAAGGACAGGGGCAGACAAGGATAAAAGAATTAGGAATGGCCTAGTGCAGAGATAAAAGGGACGATGATGCTAAGCTGTGCTAGCATGAGGTTAAAATATTCACTACTTAACACAACATGTACAGTTCACAAACAGCCAATGTTCACTAGTAAGAAAATTAGTCAGCCCGTTACTTTTGTAGCAGTTGAAGAAAGGCAGGGTCGTGTTTTCCTCCGGTGATCAGTCAGGGAAAGCACAGAATATTTCTTCAAGTTTCTGGTGTAGGTTCTGTCTCAAAAAGACGAATAAACTGGGGTTCCCAGCTATGAAGAGAGGTAGAGTTGATCTTCCTTGTGGTGTCCAAGAAATAAAAGGAAGTGTTCCTTAACTTCTGTGATAGTTCTTGGATGTTGAAAGGTTGCTCAATAGACCAGGTAAATCCAAAGGTTGCAATCCTCAGAATGATCCGGATGAAAGAGGGGGAAGAATTCTAGGTTTGGTGTTTTTATACTAGGTAAAATAAGGGGGTTTGGTCATTCCTTATCTGAAGATGGTCCCATGCAGAGAGAATGACTTGGAGTGGAAATAAACCAGAGTGGTTTATTATCTGCAGGATGAGGGTCGTGTCCTGATAACCTGAGTACATCACAGACAAGACACAGAACAAGCGTCCACAAGCACACTCTTAAATTACATATGTCTTGATTAATGAACTTTGGCTGTGTTTGCCACACATTAACTGATGTTGACTTGAGATATTTTTGTAACAAAACCGAGGGATTACATTAAAACACATTACATCAACACAGCATTTAAAGAGAAATTCACACAGTTCCAATCCTTTTAGTGTCCAATAAGCAGTATTGTCTTTGTGAGATGTTTGTAATTCATTAAATGTCTGTTTTGGGGATAAATCCTCTATTCAGACTTGTGAACCAGTTACTCCAAGGCCTGCCTGGCCTTTCAGCACTGGTTTGGAAATCCATAACCCTGGTTTCATCAGTGTGTCTCACTGACAAGGGAATAGTCATGTGGAGACTCTGCTACATATGTATGAATCTGATGTTATGTCACAGCCCGTGTGTGTGTGTTTCATCTGTGATGTTTGTGTGTGTGTCATCTGTGATGTGTGTGTGTGTGTGTTTCATCTGTGATGTGTGTGTGTGTGTGTGTGTTTCATCTGTGATGTTTGTGTGTGTCATCTGTGATGTGTGTGTGTGTGTGTTTCATCTGTGATGTGTGTGTGTCATCTGTGATGTGTGTTTCATCTGTGATGTGTGTGTGTGTGTCATCTGTGATGTGTGTGTGTGTGACACTGTCATTGTTCCCCTGTCCTCCACAGGGAAGATGCACGTGTCTCTGGCTGAAGCTCTGGAGGTTCGAGGGGGTCCCCTGCAGGAGGAGGAGGTGTGGGCCGTCCTCAGCCAGAGTGCAGACAGCCTGCAGGAGCTGCTCCGCAGAGGTACGGGGGGAGGGGGTGGTTATTATGTTTTATTTATAATGTTCATTACATTTATTATTCTCCATTTATGGGGTTTATTTAAGGCAAGGTAGGTGAGTTTTCCAACACTAGCAATGTTAGCTTGAGTTTGAAAGTACCACAAATATTCCGCCCCCACCCTTCAAAGCCACGCCCCCAAAACACATGAACTGGCTCCCCGACTATTTCTGAGAGAATGACAGGCAAATAGACCGTCCAATCATTATAGTCGGTCCAAATGCATTGATTGGTCGTGTCCTGCGATGGCCACAGATATCAGGTTTATTCTGTTTTACTGTCAGTGTTTGATCTATTTTTATTCTGTTTTACTGTCAGTGTTTGATCTATTGGTTGCAATCAGTTTAAATCTGCAAATATGACAACAGGTGCTTCAGCCCTGTCCCCAGCCCTGCCCTGAGGTGGAGGGACCTCGGTAGTCTTTCCCCTGCTGGATTCTGCATCACTCGTCCCTGTTGATCCGGCTCCTCTGGGTCTTCCTCATTCATGTCCTGAAGCGTTTCTAGAATTTCATGGGAATTCACGCTCCTTTTGCTCTGGGTCATGTTTTCAAAAAGCAAATCCAAATGTTTGTCCATATCAAATGTAGCTTGGAAACATGCTTATCAAAAGATGACATTGAAAGTGGATGTGTTGAGTGTGGCATTGTACAGCGGCAACGACTAATCGTCAGTACAACGGTATCATCGTTTATTTTCTTGATCTTACACCCCCCTGTAATTCACCAGACGCTGGATGAAACTCACCAGAGGAAACGTTACAGAGATGAAGGGGTGGGATTTTCAGAGTTCCATGCATTTCAACAGGCCTGTGGTGGATAAATACGAGCCTTTGGTAGTTCAAGCTCTTGATAGTTCAACCCCTTGTCGTTCTAGTGTAATCCTTTTGGATGAAAGCGTCTGCTAAATGAATGAATGTAGTGTTGAGGGCACTCGTGAAGAGACAGGTTTATTTCACCAGGTCAGATGGTCTTGTCAATAGTTGTGTGTGATTCTGGGAGTGGTACAACTCCAGTGACAGAGCTGCCAGTCGAAACACTCATCCTTCCTGCCCCCCTTGCCCCGCCCCTCTTGCCCCGCCCCCCTTGCCCCGCCCCTCTGCTCTGCTCTGAGCCATTATCATTCCGGTTAACTGATGGATTTAGGGCTCTTTGTTCACTGGGCAGTTTATCACCATCTTGGTGCTTGAATGGGTTTCCTCCAGCACCCCCCCCACCCCCATCTCCCTCACACACACATTATCTACCACCCACACACTTGCATGTGTCATCCCTCTTAAAGGAACAGCTCACCTTTCTCCAGGGTAGCCTCGCCCCATGGGTGTCATCATCTCACCCCCCCCCCCCTCCCCTCTCTGTCTTTCAACATCCTGAAGTTCGTTTTTTCACCTTGTGAGACAGGGCTCAAAATTGTGAACATGCCAAAACGGTTCTATTAAGCTAATTAAACTTTTCCCTGCTCCAATGTTTTGTAGTCCACCAAAAACACTTTTCTCTGCTTGATGGATTCAGATTCAGATTACTTTATTTATCCCGGGGGAAACTCCTTTGTAGCAACGGCACACAGATTGAAGTGGTCTTAATGCCGCTTCATTTTACTCACTTATTTCGACCAAGCCTCATATTTCACCTCTTCCCTTTACCACAGGCACTTGATCGGGTTTTAGGCACCAACTGTCTATTGAGTGATGCAATAGTTGCACGCTCACGATGATCTCAGCAGCTTCCAGGTGAATACAGATTGATTGAACGAGTAGCGATCGTTTCACCATGGAGTTAAACCACATTCCGGTGCCTGAGCTGCTCTTGCAGATCCACAGCAGGTTCTTGTTGGTGTTCTAGGTGTACGGTATCTAGCTGGGTGACGTCATGGTTCCTGAGCTGGGGGGAACAGCTCATCTCTTGTCCCCCCCCCCTGTCAAGGCTGGTGGCTGGTGTTCTGCTGGAACTAGCATGCTATCCTGCCTGAAGACAAAGACTGCTTTATCAACCGCTGTCTGTCTGCGCTCTCATAAAGAAGCTTCAAAAGGCCCTCGCTTGAATGCATGCCAGTCTCCATGGCTGGACACAGGTCATCTATTCACCCCCTCCTCCTTGTTCTGCTCTCCCCACCACACATGCTTAGTAGTGATGGGGAAGTTGACATCCATTTATATTCTTTGAGGCAGTGCAGAACACAATCATATGAGTCTAACAGGACAGAAACAGCCTGTCTAGTGTGTGGGTGTGTGTGTGTCTGTGTGAGTGAGTGACTGTTTGTGTGTGACTGTTTGTGCTCCTCCCATCCCTGAGGGCTGAGTGAAGCCACCAGTCTTGTGTGTTTGTGTGTGTGTTTGTGTGTGTTAAAGTGACTGTGATTGTGTGTGCTCCTACCCTCCCTCAAGGCTGAGTGAGGCAGCCAGTCTTGCGTGTGTGTGTGTGTGAGAGACTGTGTGTGTTCCTCCCCTCCCTCAGGGCTGAGTGAGGCAGCCACTCTTGCGCGTGTGTGTGTGTGTGTGTGTGAGAGACTGTGTGTGTGTGTGTTCCTCCCCTCCCTCAGGGCTGAGTGAGGCAGCCAGTCTTGCGTGTGTGTGTGTGTGTGAGAGACTGTGTGTGTGTGTGTTTCTCCCTCCCTCAGGGCTGAGTGAGGCAGCCTGTGTGTGTGTGTGTGTGTGAGTGTGTGTGTGTGTGTGTTCCTCCCTCCCTCGGGGAGAGGCAGCATGGTAGGCATGTGTGTGAGGGACTTGTGTCCTGTGTTGTCGAGGCAGGAGGTTAGCCTTGGAGCTCCCAGCACATGTCCTTGAGGTGCAGTTTGTTAAGCCATTATATCAGCCAGGCTCAGAAATATCCCCAGCATTCGTGCAGTTCCCTTGGATCGTGATAAGCTTACAATGTTCTTTCGAAACCTTTTCACATTATATTCAGCAGCAGAGACCGGCCTGCTGACTCCAGGTTTTACATAGAATCTTATTTTCAGTTCAATAACTTTTTTTGTTTGTTGCAAATACGTTTTAAATCTCTAGTAGCCAGTCATCACCAAAACGCTTTTGGCATTGGAAAGTATTTGCAGAGGCGTTAGAAGGCCAAACACAACTTTGTCTCTTTGAAGATTTGAGGTAATAAATTCCAGTGGATTTTGATATCAGTCCCTGGATCACGCCCTACACAGACCTGAGGTGCACATCTGCCAGGGATGGAAGCGAGCAGCTCTGGGAGAAACATGTGGAAACCCTCCCATCTAGACACACCACCACGGGCCTGGAGAACCCACTGGATCCATCTCAGCCAGGCTATCTGTTCGACTCCATCCAACTGTGTCCAGAGTCACTTTGGTCTACACCAGGGCTGTCCAATCCTGGTCCTCCAGCGCCGCTGTCCTGACAGTTTTAGATGTTTCCCTGCTCCAGCACACCTGATTCTAATGAAGCGTCGTTATCAAGCTCTGTGGAAGCCTGATCATTAGAATCAGGTGTGCTGGAGCAGGGAAACGTCTAAAACTGTCAGGACAGCGGGCCTCGAGGACCAGGATTGGACAGCCCTGGTCTACACCCAGAATGATAACGCCCCCTTGGTAATCAGAAATGAGCTGAGAGGTTATGTTTAGAGGACAGCCTGCTGGCCCTGAGCCTGCTCATGTGTGTTGGGGCGTCCCAGATCCTCCAGGGAAACAGCTAATGAGATGTGGTGCTCCAGCTGAACATGGCCCTCACAGCTTTCTCCGCTGCATTGCTGTGTATTAGCTTGCCGTCTGACGGCAGAGCACAGTATACATTTCAACCGACTATTATTTTCTATTCTGGGTCTGTGATAGCTGCTCTTGTGTTGCACAATAGTCTTCTGGATAATTGGTTGGAATAGTTTAGTGGTGAGCAGCATTACTGGTAGACTAGACTATCGGGTCGTATATTCAGGGTACAGCGATGTGGACTGGCACATATCCGTGTCAATGACGTCTATAAGCATAGTTGATGAACTTTCCAACAGCAAAATGATCACAAAGGGCTCAACAGGAGACATTTGATTTACTCGGAGAATTCCTGCCTTTTGAAAACATCGTTTGTGCCTCGAGCCCCTTTTCATGTTTCCACTCTCACGAGGACGTATCCGTCTGAGAAAGGAATTTTGCAGCGCTGCTTAAACATTCGTTTGTTTATGTTTTTAAACTCGACTGTAATCCAGTCTCTGGCCTGTGGCTTTAGAGGAAAACTGAATGTCTCAAGTCCACTTTCTGCTGCCGTCTGTCACATTTTACAGTGGATAAAAACACAGAGTATTTCTCTTCTGGTTAGTTTAAGTTGCCGAACTGTAGCACTCTGCAGTGCTTTTATCTATGGAGGTGACGTTTCATCCACTGCCACACACACTCTGAGAGCTGTGGGTTATGTTCTCCACACTAAACTCTGTGGAACACACTGCTCTTGGGTTCATGACTGTAGAATAATCTAGAGTGTGTGTGTGTGTGTGCGCGTACATGTGTGTCTGTTTGTTTCTCTCTTTCTGTGTCTGTGTGTGTGTGTGTGTCTCTGTGTGTGTGTGTGTGTCTCTGTGTGTGTGTGTGTCTCTCTGTGTGTGTGTGTACCCCCAGACCCCGCAGCTCTGGGCTTCATCATCTCTCCATGGTCCCTGCTCCTCATGCCCTCCGGCAGCATCTCTTTCACAGACGAGAACGTCACCCAGCAGGACCTGAGGGCCTTCACGGCTCCTGAGGTCCTGGAGGGCCTCACCCTGGCCTCCATCTCCGACATAGAGAAGGTACAGGACAGCTGCCTCACTCCGCTACAGCCTCAGCTCATCCTCTGTATGTAGCCGATATGCTTGAGTGCCCCTCAGACATCTAGCATCAAGCAGCGCTTCAAGTCATGTGTAGGGGAGTCAGGTGGCTGAGCGGTTAGGGAATTGGGCTGGTAATCAGAATGTTGCCAGTAAGATTCCCGGCTGTGCCAACTGACCTTGAGTCCTTGGGCAAGGCACTTCACCCTACTTGCCTCAGGGGGGGAATGTCCCTGTACTTGCTGTAAGTCACTCTGGATAAGAGCGTCTGCTGAATGACTAAATGCAAAGGTAATGTAATTCTGGAGCTTGGTGAGTTTCATGGTTCCTCCCTTCCTTTCCCTGTTTTGAAAATGGGAGTATATCTCTTTAAGGTAGAGTGGAGTCGGCCTGCACTTGAAAGACCTTCAAGACCATGTTGCATTCTTTGGCAACTCTAAAGTTATTCTTTCCTTTCCCCAAGTCCAATTTTCAGGGGAAGTGATTTTCTAAGAGGGAGACTGGTGCACAATTGTTAAAGAAAGGAAAATGGAAAATGTTTTGGGGTTTAACTGAAAGCCTTCCAGCAAAACATGTAGGGATACTGTGCTAACCCAGCTCAATATTCTAGATAAGACCAGTTTTCCCCACATGGGACAAAGTGTACGCAGAAGTCATATAATCCTTGTCCAGTATTTCCCCTCATTTCATTAAAACACAATTGGAACAGTCTGAATGTTAGTTCCAACTGAAAAAGTCTGACTCTTGGCTGTTTTGATTGTTTCTACTGTACTACATGAGATCTCCACTGAAGCCATTAGTGTCTCATTCTAACGCCTGTCCTTTTCTTTCCAGATGCACATGTACTCACTTGGAATGACGTTATTCTGGGGAGCCGATTATGAAATTCCTCAAAGTCAGGTACGATTACAAGCACCAGGCTCTGAGTTACTTGGAGCTCTTGTGTAACCATCCAACAAAACACTTCTACTAAAACAGTAGGCCAAAGAAGCTCAAAGCCTAGCATGATATAGTCCCAACACATTAAGGACCTGTTGTTGTTGTTGTGTCTGTGACAGCCCATTAAGGATCTGTTGTTGTGTCTGTGACAGCCCATTAAGGACCTGTTGTTGTGTCTGTGACAGCCCATTAAGGACCTGTTGTTGTGTCTGACAGCCCATTAAGGATCTGTTGTTGTTGTTGTGTCTGTGACAGCCCATTAAGGACCTGTTGTTGTGTCTGTGACAGCCCATTAAGGACCTGTTGTTGTTGTTGTGTCTGTGACAGCCCATTAAGGATCTGTTGTTGTTGTTGTGTCTGTGACAGCCCATTAAGGACCTGTTGTTGTGTCTGTGACAGCCCATTAAGGACCTGTTGTTGTTGTTGTGTCTGTGACAGCCCATTAAGGACCTGTTGTTGTTGTTGTTGTGTCTGTGACAGCCCATTAAGGACCTGTTGTTGTTGTTGTGTCTGTGACAGCTGATGAAGGACCTGTTGTTGTTGTTGTTGTGTCTGTGACAGCCCATTAAGGACCTGTTGTTGTTGTGTCTGTGACAGCCCATTAAGGACCTGTTGTTGTTGTTGTTGTTGTTGTGTCTGTGACAGCCCATTAAGGACCTGTTGTTGCTGTTGTTGTGTGTTTGGAACAGCCCATGAAGCTGGGTGAGCACCTGAACAGCATGCTGCTCAACATGTGTGACGACAGCACGCTCAGCCGCATGTCGGTCCGCACCGTGCTGGACGCCTGCAGCACGCACATCCGCACCTCCAGCTGGGAGCCGTCCTTCTCCTACGTCAGGAAGCTGGTCCGCCTGGTGCTCGGCAGTCTGTCCCAGGTACGCCATGATCACCGCCCCTGTCACCATCGTGTCAGTAGGACCTGAGCTACTCGGGAGGCAGTGGTTCAGTTACCTTAGAATGGATCTTGGAACATTTCAGCATGTTTACTGCATCTTAGTTGTTTGAAGGTCTTGCTTGTATACCTGAAGCCCACCTCCCAATCCCTGCCCAGCTCTGTTTACACCTCTGTGCCTGTCTTCTCTCTATCTCTGTCTCTCTCTCTCTCTCTCTGTCAGCTGGATGGGCTGATGTCCCTGACTGAAAGGGAGTCTCTACCTGAGCGCAGTAAGGAGATCCGGGACAGACTTCGAGGGAAAGGCCTTCCTTCAGGTACCCTCCCCTCAGGTACCCTCTCCTCAGGTACCCTCCCCTCAGGTACCCTCCCCTCAGGTACCCTCCCCTCAGGTACCCTCCCCTCAGGTACCCTCCCCTCAGGTACCCTACCCTCAGGTTTCCTCCCCTCAGGTACCCTCCCCTCAGGTACCCTCCCCTCAGGTTTCCTCCCCTCAGGTACCCTCCCCTCAGGTTTCCTCCCCTCAGGTACCCTCCCCTCAGGTACCCTCCCCTCAGGTACCCTCCCCTCAGGTACCCTCCCCTCAGGTTTCCTCCCCTCAGGTACCCTCCCCTCAGGTTTCCTCCCCTCAGGTACCCTCCCCTCAGGTTTCCTCCCCTCAGGTACCCTCCCCTCAGGTTTTGTTCCCTCAGGTACCCTCCCCTCAGGTACCCTCAGGTACCCTACCCTCAGGTTTCCTCCCCTCAGGTACCCTCCCCTCAGGTACCCTCCCCTCAGGTTTCCTCCCCTCAGGTACCCTCCCCTCAGGTTTCCTCCCCTCAGGTACCCTCCCCCCTGGTACACTGTGCTGTGCCCCCCTCCCCCATCAGCCTCCTGCCAGGGGGGCCTGCTGCCTGGGGAAGCCACAGGAAGCCTGCTGGCCCTTTACTGCCTGTCAGGGGCCCCATCAGTTGCTATACCCAGAGTGATTTACTCGTCCATGTTCGGAGAACAACGGGCATCAAAGCTTCTGAACATGAACTAATGCCAATGTGATGACAGCTCTCTGAAGGATCTGATGAAATAAGACTCGGTCACCATATCCCAGTGGAGAGGAAGTGACTGGGTGTAACACAGTGCCTAAACACAAGCCCACAGGAGGGGGGGGGGGGTGTGACACAGTGCCTAAACACAAGCCCACAGGAGAGGGGAGGGGGACGGACGGTTCATAGAAGAAGGGTTTTCAGTGTATTAAAGGATGGTTCAGCAGGAATGATGCAAATCTAAACTGCTGAGGTGAACTTGGTGTGTGTGTGTGTGTGTTGATGTGCACAAAGAAACTCCTTACTGAGGCCCACCGGCAAGCAAGTGGAGGCAAGTTAGAACCAGTAGACAGTGCTTCATAGATCCACGTATTTTAACATGGGTGTATCCTCTTATTATGTACACCCGCTTCCTTGAGCTAGTGCCAGTGTTATCTTCAGAATGACTCATGGAGGCTTAAGATGACTCATGAGTTGGAGCGACAATAGGTCACGGAGCAGCATGTGTATGTGCACCGGAAAGGCTAAACTGGAACATTAGGGCATCTGTTCGTATGTTTACCCTGTGAATGGAATGGAAGAGAGAGGGATGATCTGTCCAGAAAGGCTCCCTCCCTCTTGGTGATGTCAGACTCCACTTTTGGGGACTGGTTGGCGCTTCTGAGTCTCTCTCTCTCCCCTGAGTCTCTCCTGAGTCTCCTTGGAGTCTTTCTCTCTTCCGAGTCTCTCTCTCCTCCGAGTCTCTCTCTCCTCTGAGTCTCACTCCCCTCTGAGTCTCTCCCCTCCTGAGTCTCTCTCCTCCGCGTCTCTCCTCTGCGTCTCTCCTCCGCGTCTCTCCTCTGAGTCTCTCCTCTGAGTCTCTCCTCTGCGTCTCTCCTCTGAGTCTCTCCTCTGCGTCTCTCCTCTGAGTCTCTCCTCTGAGTCTCTCCTCTGCGTCTCTCCTCTGGGTCTCTCCTCTGCGTCTCGCCTCTTTGTCTCTCCTCTGAGTCTCTCCTCCGCGTCTCTCCTCTGAGTCTCTCCTCTGCGTCTCTCCTCTGAGTCTCTCCTCTGCGTCTCTCCTCTGCGTCTCTCCTCTGAGTCTCTCCTCTGCGTCTCTCCCTCTCCGTCTCTCCTCTGAGTCTCTCCTCTGAGTCTCTCCTCTGCGACTCTCCTCTGAGTCTCTCCTCTGAGTCTCTCCTCTGAGTCTCTCCTCTGCGTCTCTCCTCTGAGTCTCTCCTCTGCGTCTCTCCTCTGCGTCTCTCCTCTGAGTCTCTCCTCTGCGTCTCTCCTCTGCGTCTCTCCTCTGCGTCTCTCCTCTTTGTCTCTCCTCTGAGTCTCTCCTCCGCGTCTCTCCTCTGAGTCTCTCCTCTGAGTCTCTCCTCTGCGTCTCTCCTCTGCGTCTCTCCTCTTTGTCTCTCCTCTGCGTCTCTCCTCTGAGTCTCTCCTCTGCATCTCTCCTCTGCGTCTCTCCTCTGCGTCTCTCCTCTGAGTCTCTCCTCTGCGTCTCTCCTCTGCGTCTCTCCTCTGAGTCTCTCCTCTGCGTCTCTCCTCTGCGTCTCTCCTCTGAGTCTCTCCTCTGAGTCTCTCCTCTGCGTCTCTCCTCTGCGTCTCTCCTCTTTGTCTCTCCTCTGAGTCTCTCCTCCGCGTCTCTCCTCTGCGTCTCTCCTCTGCGTCTCTCCTCTTTGTCTCTCCTCTGAGTCTCTCCTCTGAGTCTCTCCTCTGCGTCTCTCCTCTGCGTCTCTCCTCTTTGTCTCTCCTCTGAGTCTCTCCTCTGAGTCTCTCCTCTGAGTCTCTCCTCTGAGTCTCTCCTCTGCGTCTCTCCTCTGAGTCTCTCCTCTGCGTCTCTCCTCTGAGTCTCTCCTCTGAGTCTCTCCTCTGAGTCTCTCCTCTGAGTCTCTCCTCTGCGTCTCTCCTCTGCGTCTCTCCTCTGAGTCTCTCCTCTGCGTCTCTCCTCTGAGTCTCTCCTCTGCGTCTCTCCTCTGAGTCTCTCCTCTGCGTCTCTCCTCTGAGTCTCTCCTCTGAGTCTCTCCTCTGCGTCTCTCCTCTGAGTCTCTCCTCTGTGTCTCTCCTCTGAGTCTCTCCTCTGTGTCTCTCCTCTGCGTCTCTCCTCTGCGTCTCTCCTCTGAGTCTCTCCTCTGCGTCTCTCCTCTGCATCTCTACTCTGCGTCTCTCCTCTGCGTCTCTCCTCTGAGTCTCTTCTCTGCGTCTCTCCTCCAAGTCTCTCCTCTGCGTCTCTCCTCTGAGTCTCTCCTCTGCGTCTCTCCTCTGCGTCTCTCCTCTCCGTCTCTCCTCTGCGTCTCTCCTCTGAGTCTCTCCTCTGCCTCTCTCCTCCGCGTCTCTCTCTGCTCCTTCAATCTGGAGGAAAAGAAGTTCTGACAGTTCCTGCCAACTCAGAGGGGGAAAAGAAAGGCTATTTTGAGGAGAAGAAAAAGGAGGGAAAAAGCACAGACAAGAAGCGCCACACCACAAACCAGAACAGGGTTTCATTTAGGAAAATATGACCGAATCTGCCCAGCGGTTGAAGAAAAGCTGAAGCATTTTTCTTCTTGAGACCAGGGTAGAGACATTCAAACATGGCTCCCTGGCTGGTTATATAACCAGCGCATGGCATTGATTACATAGACATATTTTGGAGTCAGTCAGTAATCTGGCTTATGGAGTGTGTACGAGCGCTTTGTTCTTCCTCATTCAGTCTGACCAGCCCCAGGCGAAGAACATGCAAAGAGAATTAGCCACTTCTCAAAGAGAAGCACTTTCCTTCCCCTTTAAAGAGGACTTCCGTTGTTTCAAGCGTTTGAAGTCGCTGTGGCTCTTCGTCATGTTGAAGCTGGCAGCTTCAGACCTGCTCTGATTTCACGGTCTTCAGTGCACTTCAGTACAGGTCTGGTGCTGCGCGTTAGAGAGACTTTACAGTGAGAAAGTGTTCATTTAAATCTGCACTTTCTGCTCTTTCCACCTCCTGCCGCTCCGCCCTCCCCTGTTCCTAAGAGACAGTCTGGCTTTGATGTTGTTACCCCATAAAGACCCTATGCTTTGTAGGTTAAAGCACCACATGCAGCGCTTTATAGGCCTGGGCTACCAATGCTCTACCTCTCCAACGAAGACTTTCATCTCTCTCTCTCTTTCTCTCTCTCTCTCTCTCTCTCTCTCTCTCTACACACATTCACCTAGCAGCCTTTGGCTCTCTCACCTTCTGTTACTTCTGTCTGTCTCTCTCGCACCCTCCCTCTCTCCCCTCTCTCTCTCACACCCCTTTTCTCTCTCTCTCTCTCTCTCTCTCTCTATCTCTCTCGGTCTCTCTCTCGGTCTCTCTCTCGGTCTCTCTCTCGGTCTCTCTCTCGCTCTCGCTCTCGCTCTCTCTCTCTCTCTCTCTCTTCCCTCCGGCTGAAAACAAGGCCTCCCACTGTCTCAGAGAATGAAGATGATCTGGTAAGGCAATATGGAAGTTTACTGGCCAGTCATGAGCCCTCTGAAAGTACCAGACTGTTAATATTCAGACGGGGAGAGTTTTTCTCTGCTGGGGATGAAGTCATGGCCTGATGGTTGGACTATACGTCTATACGGAAAGGGAAAATCATTTAAGAACGTACTTATTTAAGGGGCCATGTTTGACAGCTTGGTAGGGACTGTGCTGATGACGCTGTCAGGATCTTTCATCTCTCCGCTCCTGTAGTTCTGCTCATGCGTGTGGTGTCACATGTCAGGAGACACTAGAATCATTACCATGTACCAGGTCTGCTACTGGGAACAATTTTCCATCTATGAGGACGTTCAGTGTGTGTGTGTGTGTGTGAGCAGGCAATAAGGGACAGCAATTGAATTGCCATGTCTAATAGCTTTATCATCCTGGGCTGTTAGCAGAACGAAGCAAAAAGTTTGTGTTTTGCAACAAGACAAACTTGAATCAAGCTGCTTGCATCAAAGGAAATGTAATTCTGTTAAACTACCCTGCAAATCTCATTGAGGAAATATTAAGGAATGGTTTTGAGATCATATTATAGATTTATTTATCTGTCTGTCCCCCTGCCAGGGAGGAGTGCGGCTCCTAGGGTGCTGGAACGCTACCGGGCCAGAACTCAGGAGCAGGCGTCCCTTAACCGGGGCCTGAGTCGCTCCATGGGCTCCTTACCCATCCAGGACCTGCTGAGGGCTGAGGAGGGGGCCGCAGCCCTGCAGTACCCCCCTTCAGACTACTACCACCCAGCATCCGAGGCCTCCGCAGAGCTCTACCTCCACCAGAACCAACACCAGCCGCCCCAGCTGAGAGGCAGGCCGGTGGAGCTGGACCGCAGATCCCTTCCTTACCAGATCGCCAGCAAGACCTGGGCCTCCTCCGTGGACCTGGCCCGCATCCACCCTGACGTGCTGCACTTCGGGGCGCTGGAGGACGCCCGGCGGGGCAGCACCGCCCTGAGCACTCGCTCCACGGCCAGACACAAGTCCGCCTCGCGGGGATCCAGGGACCGGGAGTCCTGCTACTCTGAGTTCGGGGGTCTGGAGGGCAGGAAGCCGGCTCACCACCACTCTGCCCTGTCGGTGAGCTCAGGTGTGACCAGCGCCTACGACAGGCTGAAGGAGAGGCAGAGGAAGCTGCAGGTGCTGAGGCATGCGCTGGACGGTAAGGACCTCAGCTGGGTGTTTACACCAACAGGAGCGGGGATGATGGAAGCCTGCTGAGTGTTGTCGGTGCACCTTTAGACGTCAGCGTGCTCCAGTTTGAGGGGAAATGATCGACTTTGATCGGGTTTTACTGGGTTCCATGATGTGCTGGAGGCTCAGAGACAAACTGCGGGGTTAAGGAGGAGAGAGAAGGTCACAGACTGTTCTGGAAACAAGTGTTATTGGTCTGTCATCAAGATATCTACTTAATTACTTGTGTGTGGTTTTTATGTGTGTGTGTGTGTGTGTGTGTGAGTGGGGTGGAGGCAACACTTAAGGAAAGCAGGAAATGTTCAGGTTAACGTTTGCATCAGTGTTCAGAAAAACATTGGCTAGTGAATGGAATTGATTTCAGCCCTCACAAGAATCACCACACAAACTTGTGTGTGTGTCTTTGTTTGTGTGTCTATGTTTGTGTCTTTGTGTGTGTTTTTGTGTGTAACTCCTATTGGGGGAACCCTGGTGGCAGTGAGTGCTAGATCTGCAGCTTGATTTGGCCATAGAGCATGAGTCAGTGTGGCAGCGGTTTCCAAATGCCTGCTTCTAATTAGAGAGAGGGATCATTCTAGCCTGTTAACTCTCACACGTAGGGCCTAGGCGCTCTCTCTCTCTCTCTCTCTCTCTCTCTCTCTCTTTCTTCCTCTCTCTCTTCCTACCTTCCTCTCTCTCTCTCTCCCCCACACACATCACACACACAGATGCATAGGGGCACACCCAGGCATTGCTCACTACACACACACACACGTACCGTATGTTACATAGCACAAAATCGACAGTGTGGCGACCACGAGCCCTGTAAGCTACCCTGAGCATATAAGTAGACTTGGAAAGTATTTAAGCGCTCCAGAGTCACATGTGGCACATGCATGTTTACGTCCTGCACTGATTCCTGGCTGTCTGGCAGCCATCTGGAGGGGAGGCAGAGCGAGGCAGAGCGAGGCACGGAGGAACACTCTCTTAGATCAAACCCCAGGCCTTCCTCTCCTGCCTCTTCTCCTGCCTCCTCCTCTGCTGCCTCTCCTGCCTCCTTTTCTGCCTCCTCCTTTCCTGCCTCCTCATCTGCCTCCTCTCCTGCCTCTTCTACTGCCTCCTCCTCTGCCTCCTTTCCTGCCTCCTCTCCTGCCTCTTCTACTGCCTCCTCTACTGCCTCCTTTCCTGCCTCCTCACCTACCTCCTATCCTACCCACTCCCTTACCTCCTCTCCTCCCTCCTCTCCTCCCTCCTCCTCCCTTCTCCAGCTCCACTGGCTATTTATAACACTAACTGAGCAACCAACCCAGAGGGTTGCCTTGCCAGACTCCTCCCTGCTCCTCCCTGCTCCTCCTCATCTGCTGCTGATATCGGAGGCCGGCTCCTTTATTGAATATGAGGCTGAGACGAGCTTCAGTCCCTGGCTGAGGAGGAGAGGACAGCTCCTGTTTGTGCCTGCTTGTGTTGAGGGCGGGCCCTCATTTCTCATAGCAGCCGACCAGATAAGAAAATAAGGCCTGGGTATGAGAGCCCAATGCTGACGCTAAGGAATGCCGACCACCATTTGATCCGAGTCAGGCGAGAAGCCTACAATGACCAAACCCAAATATTGTTGTACTCTGTCCCCAGAGCTATTCTGCTCCAGTATGAATGGAGGTAATTGAGCGCAGAGCATTTGTGGGAGACTGTAAAATGTGTTACCTGGCAGAAATTCTCTGTCCTGTTTTCTTTTTGGGGGCGGGGGCGGGGGGGGGGGGGGGGGGGGGGGCCTTTGAAAGATTGACATGAAATGGTGGTGCAGCAGTGGTGAACAGTCTTCTCACTCCCTCCCTCCCTCACCCCATTCTTGCCCCCCTCAACCCCCTTCCTGCCCCCCTCACCCCCTACCTCCCTCTCCCTCCCTCCCTCCTTCAGAGCCAAGGTGCTTCCATCAGGACAAAGTTCCCTTCCCAGGCCCCGCCTGCCTCTGTAAGTGGAGTCATGTGTAGCGGATGAGGGAATTCCAAATGTTATTGGACTTTCCGGTGCTTGGCAAGCAGGTCACATGGCTTGGGGTTGGGCTGGGTCACAGGGGGTGGGGCTAGGTATCAGGGGGCGGAGCTGTGTCTGAAGATGCTGGGTCAGAGGGGGCAGGGCTGGGTCAGGGAAGGCTGGGCTGGGTCAGGGAGGGCTGGGCTGGGTCAGGGAGGGCTGGGCTGGGTCAGGGAGGGCAGGGTCAGGGAGGGCTGGGCTGGGTCAGGGAGGGCTGGGCTGGGTCAGGGAGTGCTGGTCGTTCATCAGCAGTGGAGGGACACTTGGGAGGGGGTGAGAGGTTATTTATGACAGAGCCTCCGGATGTTTCATCTCTGCAGTGAATAAGGGCTTCAGAGCTGCCTCTAGCCTGGCTGTATGGCTGGACTGTAAGTCCCAGTGTGGAGCTCAGTAGACCCCTCTAGCCTGGCTGTATGGCTGGACTGTAAGTCCCAGTGTGGAGCTCAGTAGACCCCTCTAGCCTGGCTGTATGGCTGGACTGTAAGTCCCAGTGTGGAGCTCAGTAGACCCCTCTAGTCTGGCTGTATGGCTGGACTGTGAGTCCCAGTGTGGAGCTCGGCAGACCTGGCTAAGCTGTGTTCTGGACATGGACAAACCCTGCCTCTGGCCCCAGACACACTGCAGGCCCCCCCTACACATGAAGACACAAAGAAAGGAGTCCAGGGGGGCTGGGGGGGGGGGGGGGGGGGGCAGGGGGGGACTGGGGGGGACAGGAAGGTTTGTTGTTGTTTCAAAGCCTCGTCAAATCATTTTGTATTATTTATTTATTTTTATTCGTGGGGTGGGGGGGGAATAAAAAATAATTCAGTGGTTGTGGAACTGCTGACCTGGAGCAGGCTCCCATGATGCCTTGCTGTGCGCTGGTTCCAGAAGCTCCTCTCTGGGCCACCAGACTGGAGCTAATAGGAGTGTCTGAGGTTCATCCTGCCTCGCCCTGAGGGCAGCAACATGACCGCCGTCTGCACAGGAACCCACACACACGCTACACTGCAGCAGCTCAACATGAACCATGCGCTCCAACTCAGAGAGCTGGCTCCTCTAAGCCTGTCAGGTGACTTCGACAGCGAGCGTGTTTGGCAGAGTGTAAATTATGAATGGATCTGGCTCCCCCGTCGATCGCCCCCCCCAATCATATCTTCGGGCCGAGTGCCGAGCAGGAGATTTCTCCCTCACGCCCTCATTTCAGACTTCTTTCTTTCCCCCTCCTTCGGTCTCTCTCCATCTCTGCTCCTCCCTCTCGCTCCTTTTTCCTTTCATCTCCGTGTTGCTCCTCGTGTTCCTCTTTCTCTCTCTCTCTCTGGTGTCTGTGTACAGCGTGTGTTTCACATGGTTGTATACTTCCACAAAAGGATCCATCCTCGTGAATCCTGCTGATAATTGCTCCATAAATCTTTTTGGCTTTTCCATTTTCTAAGCGATTTTAATATATTTTAGTTTTTGCTTTCCTGTTCAGTAATCACACACGAACCGCAGGTCAAAGAACGTGATACAAACTGGAATGTTTCCCCCACCTCCTCACCTCCCCCACACACACACATTCTCCCTCTCCCCCCCTTCCTCTCTCCCTCTCTCCTTCACTGCCCTGCTCCTGTGTTTCGGCCGAGAGAGACTGAGCTAATGTTAAAAAGTGGATTCCAGAGGGTTGGGGGGGAGGGGGCGGGGGGGGGGGGGTGTCTTGTGGTGCTTCCGCCCCTTCCCTGGTCAGGGGCCACGTCCAGCGGGAGCCCCACCCCCTCTCCTCAGCTACTGATGATTGCAATGGCTAAACCAGGAGCTGACTGGATCACCATGACCTCTGGGGAAGCGTAGATGTGTAACACGCACTAACAGACAGTCCACCAGCAGCTGGACGTGGTCCACTGACTGTTCCAGCCTGGGAGGAGAGGAGGCGTTAGCCAGGAAGCACCTGTGTCCTCAGCAGATGGAGCTGCATGGAGGGTCTCAGAAACCCTCAGGAAGCAGAGGAGCAGCTCACGCTTCACAAACATGCTCAGATCACAAGGAAGAGTGTTTAAAGTGAAAGATGGGATCGAGGGCCGTGTTGGTGCTGCCCCTCTGCCTGCGCCCCTGCCTGCTCCCTTTTTGCTCCCTGCCTCCACAGGAGGCACTCCCTATACATCTGAAAGCTGCCATGTTCTGGAAAACGGCTAGGCAGGATCTCCACAGTAGCCAATGTTGTGGAAACGTGACCCCAGCCCGTTGCAGAGGTCAGAGAACACCTCAGCAGTCCCCCTCCCTCCCTCCCATCTTCCCTCCCTCCCATCCTCCCACAGCCCCTGTCTGTGCTGTCATCCTAGACCAGGGGGTGGGCAGTCCTGGTCCTCGCTGGCCGCTGTCCTGAAGGTTTTACATGTTTCCCTGCTCCAGCACACCTGATAATAATGAGCAGGCTTCCACAGAGCTTGATAACGACCCTTCGTTAGAATCAGGTGTGCTGGAGCAGGGAAACGGGGTCCGTCCCTGTACATGCTGTAAGTCGCTCTGGATAAGAGCGTCTGTTAAATGACTAAATATAAATGTACTTGCTGAGGAGGAAACAGAACCAGAGGGAGGGAACGTGAGGCTTCTCAGGGTTTAAAGGGAAATTCACATATCCTCAACATTTGAGTTTTCCAGTTAAGAGCCGCCTGTCAGACTGGCAATGCTACTACTAGTTGCGGTCAGACCGGTTTATTGTGTCATCGTTCTGATCATGAGACCGTAAGTCTGGAAGCTTCTGTTGTTCTGGGGTGGAAAGTTTACACAAGAAAGAGGGTGAAACCTGTCTGCTGCGAGTCTTCTCTCAGGTATTCCAGCTATGAAGCGCAGACTGACACACAAGCCAAACTAGCTGGTTCCTTCTGCACACGCTCAGTTCGTACAGGATGTGATGGCTAAGATTTACCAGCACTAGTGGGATGGTCTGATGAGCAAGGATGAATGATAGATCACATGTAAACATTCAGATGATGTGTTCAGGCTCTCTGCTCCAGCCTCTAGGCTCTCTGCTCCAGCCTCTAGGCTCCCTGCTCCAGCCTCTAGGCTCCCTGCTCCAGCCTCTAGGCTCCCTGCTCCAGCCTCTAGGCTCCCTGCTCCAGCCTCTAGGCTCCCTGCTCCAGCCTCTAGGCTCCCTGCTCCAGCCTCTAGGCTCCCTGCTCTAGCCTCTAGGCTCCCTGCTCCAGCCTCTAGGCTCCCTGCTCTAGCCTCTAGGCTCCCTGCTCCAGCCTCTAGGCTCCCTGCTCTAGCCTCTAGGCTCCCTGCTCTAGCCTCTAGGCTCTGTCCTCCAGCCTCTAGGCTCTCTGCTCCAGCCTCTAGCCTCTGTACCATGACATCCTCCATACTGTAGCAGTGTAAAGGCTGGGTCTTGGTGTGTGTTTACCCAGACAGGCCAAGGTTCTGATTCAGAGCCCAGTAGGATCTGAAGGAACAGGCTGGGAAGCAGCGTCCCCACACATGACTGCGTGTGTGTGTGTGTGTGGAGTTATGTGTGATGGATGACTTTACTGTAAAGCCAAATCCCCCTTTTTTTCAAATTTATGTCGTAAAAATACATGAATAAAGACTGTTGAATCAGCTAACTTGAATGGAAAAAGCACAATTCAAACCTGAACGTGTGTGTGTGTGTGTGTGTGGGGGGGGGGTTACGTGTTAGCCTTGGAAATATCCATTACATCCTGTACAAAATGCAACTTTAGCTATTTGAGAAACATGGCCTAGCAGCAAACGCCATAACCTAACCAGTTTGTTGTTCTCTGCCCAGACCCCATCCACACCCACCGAAGGTACCAGAGTGACTACAGCTCGTCCAGCGAGAGCCCCTCGGTCGCCTCCTCAGACCCCGAGTACAGACAAGGTAGGGGGCTGCTATTATCGGACGAAAACAGTGGAGTTTCCCACTGGAATGATCTAAGTTTGATTCCTGCTGGTTTCTACTGTGATGCTTAGATCATGTGACACCAGGCAGGCCTTCATGTGAACTGGACTGCTAACCTGCTAACCTGTGTCTCTGTCTGCCTTAGCTAAGAAACCAGAGGAGGCCAGGAGATACAGCTCACAAGCTGCTCTGTCAGAGCAGGACGCATCACCACTCACTGGCCACAACACACACAGACACAGGTACTGCACAGCACACACACACACACACAGACACAGGTACAGCACAGCACAGCACACACACACACACACAGGTACAGCACAGCACAGCACACACAGACACACAGAGACACAGGTACTGCACTGCACACACACACACACACACACACACAGAGACACAGGTACTGCACTGCGCGCACACACACACGCACACACACACACACACACAGACACAGGTACAGCACAGCACACACACACACAGAGACACAGGTACAGCACAGCACACACACACACACACAGGTGCAGCACACACACACAGACACAGGTACTGCACTGCATACACACACACACAGACACAGGTACAGCACAGCACACACACAGACACAGGTACAGCACAGCACAAACACAGTCACAGCACACGCCTACATGTATACACTTGTGTGCATGGACACACACACAGGTGTATTTACCATGTGGGTATATTGTAGCTGCCTAGACTACACCCATTGCCCCCCTGGACACTTGTCCCAGCTCACAAATACTCTCCCTGGGAACCCTCCCTGGAACCCTCCCTGGAACCCTCCCTGGAACCCTCCCTGGAACCCTCCCTGGAACACTCCCTGGAACCCTCCCTGGAACACTCCCTGGAACCCTCCCTGGAACCCTCCCTGGGAACCCTCCCTGGAACCCTCCCTGGAACCCTCCCTGGAACCCTCCCTGGAACACTCCCTGGGAACCCTCCCTGGAACCCTCCCTGGAACCCTCCCTGGAACCCTCCCTGGAACCCTCCCTGGAACCCTCCCTGGGAACCCTCCTTGGGGACCCTCCCTGGAACCCTCCCTGGAACCCTCCCTGGAACACTCCCTGGGAACCCTCCCTGGAACCCTCCCTGGAACCCTCCCTGGAACCCTCCCTGGGAACCCTCCTTGGGGACCCTCCCTGGGACCCTCCCTGGAACCCTCCCTGGGAACCCTCCTTGGGGACCCTCCCTGGAACCCTCCCTGGAACCCTCCCTGGGAACCCTCCTTGGGAACCCTCCCTGGAACCCTCCCTGGGAACCCTCCCTGGGAACCCTCCCTGGAACCCTCCCTGGAACCCTCCCTGGCCTCTCCTGCAAGCTGTCCACCCTAACATTCTTGACCTGCATGTTTCCCATCCCCCCTCCAGAGCCAGGATACATCCAGCCTGATCCAGATAGAGCACCTGTTAATGGTCAACCATAGGCAATCCAGGCATGGCCTTATTCCCACACCTCCTTCCAGAGGCGTCCATGTGAGGAGGGGGGGGGGGGGGGTGTGGAAGCAGGCACTGTCACCACACCTGATGTCCGTGTTGCCTTCCTCATTCAGCCAAATGCACTGCGATCAATGGGATCCAAATGATAAATATCAGTTGGCTGGTTCTTTCAAACATTCTCACCTGATAAAAGTTCCTGTACCCTTACTGGGGAGTCTTTCCTGGGCATGTGGGTGTGAGTTCTTCTGGAGCTCTCTTTCCCCCTCTGGTGGGCACTTCTGAAACTGCATCCTCAGCGACATGGAGCGTTATCGGAATCAGAATTCGTTTTATTTGCCGTGCAAGTTACAACAAACACCACATTTACTGTGGCAGGATAGAGCAAACATAGAACATATATGGACTTAAATAAGATGTGATAAAGATAAAAATGAATAGAAATAAGAATAGAAAAGGGGGCACTAACTGTACAGGTGGGGGGCATAGGGGCCCTCTAGTGAGTGTCTGTGTCATGGTCCTTCAGTGTGGCCCTCTAGTGAGTGTCTGTGTCATGGTCCTTCAGTGTGGCCCTCCAGTGAGTGTCTGTGTCATGGTCCTTCAGTGTGGCCCTCTAGTGAGTGTCTGTGTCATGGTCCTTCATTGTGGCCCTCTAGTGAGTGTCTGTGTCATGGTCCTTCAGTGTGGCCCTCTAGTGAGTGTCTGTGTCATGGTCCTTCAGTGTGGCCCTCTAGTGAGTGTCTGTGTCATGGTCCTTCAGTGTGGCCCTCTAGTGAGTGTCTGTGTCATGGTCCTTCAGTGTGGCCCTCTAGTGAGTGTCTGTGTCATGGTCCTTCAGTGTGGCCCTCTAGTGAGTGTCTGTGTCATGGTCCTTCAGTGTGGCCCTCTAGTGAGTGTCTGTGTCATGTGTTCCTGCAGGGAGTCTGCAGACGAGGGTCTTCTGGGGGCCGAGCTCCTGCTGCAGCGGCAGGAAGAGGAGGTCCACAGGCTCCAGGCTCACCTGGCCCACCGCCTGTCCCGGGCCAACCTGTACCCAGGGGACGAGGCCCTGGCCCTGGGCCGGCCTCCACGCGGCTCCCTGCTGGACCTCCGGGACCCTCTCGGCGCCTCCACACACCGCAAGGCCAAGGTCTGAACACCAGCACTGACCCCAGCTGAGGAGTGGCCTTCATGGGTCATATACCTGCTGTGTTGACATGAACTTAATCCAGTCGAAATAACACCCTCTCCTCCTCTCACTCCTCTGACCTCCACAGAACTTCTTCGGCCCTGAGTTTGTGAAGATGACCAGTGAACCATGTGTTCCTTTAGTGGTGCCTGCTTCCATCATGGTGAGGCTAGCTGGGAGAAATGGATACTGTCTAGTAGGGCTGTCAAAACTGCTCAAAAATGACGTTCGAATATTTGAATATTCCCCACACGTATTCGAATATATTCGCGTTTCCCGGTTGCGCTTTAGGCACGTCAATAACAGGACAAATTAATACGAGACATAACTACTTGTATGTGTAATATATTTAAGTTAATTTAAAAACATATTACCTACAAAAAAAAAAGTAGATGAACTAATGGCCAAGACCGCAGACCTTGGCCTCTCGCTCGCACACACACACTTTTTCTTTCTCTCTCCCTGTCGCGCTCACTGTGCATAGCGATTTAAATGAACGACAACAATAAACAAATGCTGAGTGTTGAGCAAAAGTTTTGTGCAAGAAATTTAAGGTCGCGATTCTTGTCCCAAATACAGTCTTGCCTGCTGCCACAGTTTTTTCGTGTTTTTTTTTAACATTCGAATATACATTTTCATATTCGAAATTCGTTTTTTAAACGCTATTCGAATATATATTCGAATATAGAATATTCGTTGACAGCCCTACTGTCTAGTCGCATTTCATTGTCATCGGCCAGTCTAGGAGCACATGTGACAAGTCTGAAGAGAAACGACCCCCTTTCCTCGCTGCATTTCTGTTGATTGTATCGATCGATCGATCGCTGCTTCTTCTTTTCTTGTTTTTTTGCTGGCTGGCTCTCAGGCTGTGCGTCCGTGGCAGGGTTCATGTCTGAGACGGCTCCCCCCGAGGGAGACAGCCCTGTAATGTTGACGTTTCGTGGTTCTCTCCATCAGAACAAGCGAGGGAAGGTGGAGGAGGTGCAGAGGAAGGTGGGCGTGGTCCTGCTGAGCGGCCAGAAGCTGGAGCTCAGCTGCGACGTCAAGGCGCTGTGCAAGGACGTGCTGGACATGGTGGTGGCTCACATCGGCCTGGTGGAGAACCACCTCTTCAGCCTGGCCTGCCTCCGAGGTACGCAGGACACAAACAGGGTTATCTGTACTTGGAAGTGGGTCTATCTGATCTCAAACTGCATGGATTGGATGTTTGGAAGAGGCTCTTACAACTCTCTTAGAGTTCTGTATAGATGTTGTGTTGTTAGTTCTTTCTGAATACTTGAACTGGTTGCACATGTAAGTCCCCCACTATGCACAGCCTCATAGGCTGCCACTCTGACCTGACCTGTGACCTCTGCTCTGACCTCTCTGACCTGACCTGTGACCTCTGCTCTGACCTCTCTGACCTGACCTGTGACCTCTGCTCTGAGTGCAGATAATGAGTTCTTCTTCGTGGATCCTGATGCCAAGCTTTCCAAGGTGTCACCAGAAGGCTGGAAGGAGGATCCTAAGAAGAAGAAAGTGGACGTCCCCTTCAACCTCTTCCTACGCATCAAGTTCTTCCTCAATGATGTCACCCTTATACAGTGAGGACTGTAACAGTCAGCCAGGCTGACTGCGTCTCCACAAACACTCCAGAAGGGCTTTTTAGACGCCTTACCGGCGTTCACGGAACATTCGATGCAATCCCATAATTCTGTGTGTGTTCTCCAGGCACACCATGACAAAACACCAGTACTACTTGCAGCTGAGGAAGGATATCCTGGAGGAGAGGGTGCGCTGCGACACGGAGAACGCCATGATGCTGGCATCCCTGGCACTGCAGGCCGAGTTTGGCGACTACCAGTCTGAGGTGGGGGTCTGCTGGACGACTGTCACATCACTGTCACTACACATCCAGAGGGGGTCTCACCTAGCACACGGAAACAGCATCCTGCTTTAGCATGTCATTGCAACTATTCGTTAGATTAGCATGTCTTGCTCTCATTCTGCATCATCAGGATCATTTCCCCTCTGGATCAGTAAAGTAGTAACCATGTTACTGAACGCTCTAACCTCCTGTCATTGTTTGCAGATCCATGGAAAGACCTATTTTCGATTAGAGCACTACCTTCCTGCCTCCATCCTGGACAAGCTCGACCAGACGTCTATCAAAGAGGAACTGCCCAAACATCACAACACCTACTACGGCGTGTCGGAGTCCGAAGCGGAGTTCGACTTCCTGAAGGTGCGTAAGAGGGGGCAGCGCCAGAGTGCCCTGCAGCCCTCCATGACAAACCTCTGGTCAGGGGGAAGAACCGTGGTCAAACTAGCCCCCCCCCCTCCTGTTACTGCTGTGTCCTGAGGCCAACCTTCTCTCCCCGCAGGTGAGCCAGAGGCTGACTGAGTACGGGGTCCACCTGCACCGCGTCCTGCCGGAGAAAAGGTCCCAGACCGGCATCATGCTCGGGGTCTCCTCCAAGGGCGTGCTCATCTTCGAGATCCTGAACGCCCACCGCACCCCTGTCCTCCGGTTCCCCTGGAGGGAAACCAAGAAGATCTCCTTCACCGTACGTTCAACCTGCCGCAGGGGAACACCTTGTTCCGGCCTGCCTACTGTGTGAGACCCATTTGGGGCATCAGGCGCCTCTCTGAAGGTTCATCTCTCCTCTTTCTGCTCTCAGAAAAAGAAGATCTGTCTTCAGAACACGTCGGACGGCATCAAGCACGTGTTCCAGACGGACAGCAACAGGACCTGTCAGTACCTCCTGCAGCTGTGCTCTGCTCAACACAAGTTCCACCTGCAGATGAAAGCCCGACAGAACAACCAGGAGACCCAGGATCTTGGTATGGGGATCGCTTGCAGATATGGATGGAATAATTATCATGATTGGAAGGAACATTTTAGACATTCATCATATTTGTACATTATTAAAGCCTGCGTTTTATGAGTTAAAGAAGCACATTTCTCTTTTTAAACGCAAAGCTGTGTTTTTTGGGGGGAGTGGTTCATGTGAGATGCTGATGTTCTCCACAGAGAACTCCCCCCTCTGCAGCCTGCAGTACTCTCTAAGATCCGGAGGTGTGGAGGGCCTGGGGCGGGCTCTGAGCTCGTCCAGCCTGGCTCTCAGCTCCTCCGGCCGCTCAGACCCCGAGCAGCCGAAGAGGATCTCCTACTCTGAGATGGCCCTGAACAAGGCCCCCGGGGGCCGGCTTCACTCCCCGGACGAGCCCCTGTTCCCTGGCTTCACCGGAGCCCAGCCGTCCTCCAGGATCCTGTCCCGCTCCCATCACAACCTGGGTCAGGTGCCCGAGTCTCCGGAGCACCGGGTGGTGGCGGTGGCCCCGGCGGCGGGGCACTACGGCAGCCAGAGCGGACTGAACCGGGCCCAGCTCCTGGCCGCACAGCACCAGCACCACCACAGAGCCAGCTCTGACTCCATCTCTGTGTCCAACCAGCAGAACATGTGAGGAACCTGGCCTGGCTGTGAGCCTGGGCTGTGTCCATGTCCAGCTGATTAAGACCATGCAGCAGAGAGTTACCCAGTCCTGCAGAGGCTCATTAGTGAAGGGGGTGTGGGGGGAGGGGGGACGTGGGTGGGTGTGTGTGTGGGGGGGGTATTATTTCTCTGTCTCGGGATTATCAGTGTTGCTAGATATTCCTACCTCCAGGTTTTAATTAGCTCACTTGGGGCGACAGGTGTGTGTGTGAGTGTCTGTATTTCCGTGTGTGTCTATATTTCCGTGTGTGTCTATATTTCCGTGTGTGTGTGTGTATGTGCCTTATGACTTGTTTGTGTGTCAGTCCTGTCAGACTGGAGGGTGCAGTAAGCCCCCTCCTGTACAGATCAGCTCTCAGGCCTCAGGCTCACTGCTAGAAAGGGACATTTCAAACTCTCTGGTGGACAGTAATACTGTTCTTATATCCAGTCTAATGGAGTAAAAAAAAAAAATGTCAGAGAGAACAGAATGCAGTTCTTATGTTCTTTGTTGCATTCTGCTTCACTCTCTCCCCCTCTCTCTCCCTCCCTCTTTACTTCCACTCCTCTCTCCCTCCCTCTTTACTTCCACTCTTCTCTCCCCCCTCCCTCTCCCTCCCTCTTTCTCCCCCCCTCTCTCTCTCCAGTGTATTCGGCTCTTCCACCCAAAGCAGCTGGAGTCTCAAGAGGTTCAAGAAAGAGCCAGACTCCTCCTCCGTCGAAGACGCCGGCCACGCCTATGTAGTAGGTAAGGACAGTTTCCCTAGCAACAGACACACACACGCACGCCCAGCCCCAAAGCTCCCTCTGCACAGAGCCTCAGCAGTTCTCCACAGCCTGCAGGAAGAGGGTGGCCAGGTTGTCTCTCTCTCTCTGCTTTCACTGTTTCTCTCTGCTTTCACTGTCTCTCTCTGCTTTCACTGTCTCTCTCTCTGCTTTCACTGTCTCTCTCTCTGCTTTCACTGTCTCTCTCTCTGCTTTCACTGTCTCTCTCTGCTTTCACTGTCTCTCTCTGCTTTCACTGTCTCTCTCTGCTTTCACTGTCTCTCTCTGCTTTCACTGTCTCTCTCTCTGCTTTCACTGTCTCTCTCTCTGCTTTCACTGTCTCTCTCTCTGCTTTCACTGTCTCTCTCTCTGCTTTCACTGTCTCTCTCTCTGCTTTCACTGTCTCTCTCTCTCTGCTTTCACTGTCTCTCTCTCTGCTTTCACTGTCTCTCTCTCTGCTTTCACTGTCACTCTCTCTGCTTTCACTGTCTCTCTCTGCTTTCACTGTCTCTCTCTGCTTTCACTGTCTCTCTCTCTGCTTTCACTGTCTCTCTCTGCTTTCACTGTCTCTCTCTGCTTTCACTGTCTCTCTCTCGCTTTCACTGTCTCTCTCTCTCTCGCTTTCACTGTCTCTCTCTCTCTCTGCTTTCACTGTCTCTCTCTGCTTTCACTGTCTCTCTCTCGCTTTCACTGTCTCTCTCTCTCTCTCTCTCTGCTTTCACTGTCTCTCTCTCGCTTTCACTGTCTCTCTCTCTCTCTCTCTCTGCTTTCACTGTCTCTCTCTCTCGCTTTCACTGTCTCTCTCTCTGCTTTCACTGTCTCTCTTGCTTTCACTGTCTCTCTCTCGCTTTCACTGTCTCTCTCTGCTTTCACTGTCTCTCTCTCTGCTTTCACAGTCTCTCGCTTTCACTGTCTCACTCGCTTTCACTGTCTCTCTCTCTGCTTTCACTGTCTCTCTCTCTGCTTTCACTGTCTCTCTCTCGCTTTCACTGTCTCTCTCTCGCTTTCACTGTCTCTCTCGCTTTCACTGTCTCTCGCTTTCACTGTCTCTCACTCTTCCTCTCTCCCTCCCTCCCACCCTCTTTCTCTGTCTCTTTTGCTCTCTCTCCCCTTCTCTCTCACTCTCTCCCTCTCTCTCTCCCTCTCTGCTGATCTCCTTCCTGTCTGTCCCCTCTCTCTCTCTCCTCTCAGATCCGTGGTGAGGGGTCGGCCCTGAGGTCACAGCGCTCCTTTTGTTTGTGAACTTCAGTGTGTCGCTCCTAACTGTATTCACTGGCCCAATCAGGAGTTTTTCACTGTCTCTCTCTCTGCTTTCACTGTCTCTCTCTCTGCTTTCACTGTCACTCTCTCTGCTTTCACTGTCTCTCTCTGCTTTCACTGTCTCTCTCTGCTTTCACTGTCTCTCTCTCTGCTTTCACTGTCTCTCTCTGCTTTCACTGTCTCTCTCTGCTTTCACTGTCTCTCTCTCGCTTTCACTGTCTCTCTCTCTCTCGCTTTCACTGTCTCTCTCTCTCTCTGCTTTCACTGTCTCTCTCTGCTTTCACTGTCTCTCTCTCGCTTTCACTGTCTCTCTCTCTCTCTCTCTCTGCTTTCACTGTCTCTCTCTCGCTTTCACTGTCTCTCTCTCTCTCTCTCTCTGCTTTCACTGTCTCTCTCTCTCGCTTTCACTGTCTCTCTCTCTGCTTTCACTGTCTCTCTTGCTTTCACTGTCTCTCTCTCGCTTTCACTGTCTCTCTCTGCTTTCACTGTCTCTCTCTCTGCTTTCACAGTCTCTCGCTTTCACTGTCTCACTCGCTTTCACTGTCTCTCTCTCTGCTTTCACTGTCTCTCTCTCTGCTTTCACTGTCTCTCTCTCGCTTTCACTGTCTCTCTCTCGCTTTCACTGTCTCTCTCGCTTTCACTGTCTCTCGCTTTCACTGTCTCTCACTCTTCCTCTCTCCCTCCCTCCCACCCTCTTTCTCTGTCTCTTTTGCTCTCTCTCCCCTTCTCTCTCACTCTCTCCCTCTCTCTCTCCCTCTCTGCTGATCTCCTTCCTGTCTGTCCCCTCTCTCTCTCTCCTCTCAGATCCGTGGTGAGGGGTCGGCCCTGAGGTCACAGCGCTCCTTTTGTTTGTGAACTTCAGTGTGTCGCTCCTAACTGTATTCACTGGCCCAATCCGGAGTTTGGTCAACTATGCCTTTTCTTTTTGGCTGAATGTCTGTTCTTTTCCTGCCGGTTTCACAACATTTATATTAGCGTACAACTTCAGGAAGTCGTGTTTGTTCTTGAAGATAGCGTGTGTGTAGAGACAGCCATTGTGTACACACACACACACAAACAGCCTGGCAGGGCATTCATTCTCTCTGTCTTCTTTCAGGAGTGAACACGAACAGCTCTGGTCTTCCCTCCACGCCTGCCTCTTTATCCGTCAACAGTAAGTCTCTCTCCTCTTTAATCCTCACCTTCTCATCCCTCCTGTTATCCAGAAACAGTGGTCTTTATCTGAACACGATCCCAGTCATCTGCGTTCAGTAGAAATACCTGCTGCTGTTTCTGCGTGTCTGTCCCATGTTTCCCAGTGCGCTGCTTCAGAGTTGGATCATCAGGGATGCAGCGTGTCCCTCTCAGCCCCCCCCCCCCCCCCCCATCTCTGGCTCCTGGCCCTCTTGTTCGGTCGCTTCATGCTTGGCACCGAACGCGTGCCCTTCCCTATTCGCCCTGCCCGGCCTCTCTGCGAGGGCCTCGTTAGCCAGCGGCTCCGAGGGCCCCGGCCTGTTAGCGGGGGGCCCCTGTCTGGCCGCCTGACAGTTATCTATGGACACGCTGAAGTCTTAAGACCCTGTCTTATCCCCAGTGAAACCGATTCTCCATGCTCTGGCCATGCAGTGCAGGCTCTGGTTACACCCCCCCCCCCCCCCACCAGCAGACTTCCTCCCTGGAGCTTACAGAGCAGACATTCATCTTCCTCCTTCCTGATTGGCCGCAGGGAATGGAAATCCGATGCGCGTTCAGTGTTTTGCTAAGTGATTTGCTCAGATTGATGTGCTTCCTCATGTTGAAGGCACCTTCACGATGACTCCTCTTCCTCCTTGCCCTCCTCCTCCTCCTCTCGCCCTCCCTTCTGCTCCTCCATGTCATGCAGATTCCCTCAACAAGAAGCTGAACGCCCTGCCGTCCCTAGAGAGAGAGATTACAACCATCAATCTCAAGAAGGATGTCAAGTATGGCCTTGGTGAGTGAGTGTGTGTGTGTGGGTGTAAGTGAGTGTGTGTGTGTTTGTGTAATCAGCACTGGAAGAACTCTATTCCACTGAAGGGAAGTCATCCATCCCAGAGGGTGTTGACCATGGTGAGTGTCTCCACGCTCCAGTAAGCAGCTGTGGTTCCTCAGTGAGAGGGTTATCAGGCCCAGACCCCGGGCAGGACATCCAGCAGGCCAGCTGTGAGGGGCTCCACCCACATCCCCCCAGCAGAAGGGGAAGCGAAGGAGCCCTCCTCCAGGAGATGAGGACTGTCTGAAGCACTGCTGTGGCTGACAGACGCACAGACAGGGGGTTGTGTGCTATCTCTGACTGTGTTTGTGTGTGTGTGTGTGTGTGTGTGTGTGTGTGTGCAGGCTTCCAGATCGTAGGGGGGGAAAGCTCAGGCCGGGTGGACCTGGGCACTATCGTGAGCTCCATCACCCCTGGAGGTCCTGCTGATGTCCAGGGCTCCCTTAAGCCAGGTGAGTGACCACCAGGCACCTGAACACCACCCGAACACCACCTGAACACCACCTGAACACCACCTGAACACCACCTGAACACTACCTGAACACCACCTGAACACTACCTGAGCACCACCTGAACACCACCTGAACACTACCTGAACACCACCTGAACACCACCTGAACACCACCTGAACACCAGCCGAACACTACCTGAACACCACCTGAACACTACCTGAACACCACCTGAACACAACCTGAACACCACCTGAACACTACCTGAACACCACCTGAACACCACCTGAACATCACCTGAACACTACCTGAGCACCACCTGAACACCAGCCGAACACTACCTGAACACCACCTGAACACCACCTGAACACCACCTGAACACCACCTGAAAATCACCTGAACACCACCTGAACACACTGTTCAGGTCTGCCACAGCCCAGCCTCATGTGTGTGTGTGTTCCCCAGGGGACCGTCTCATCTGTGTGAACGACGTGAGCCTGGAGGGTCTGTCTCACAGCACGGCCATCCAGCTCCTCCAGGAAGCCCCTGACAGTGTGACCCTGGTGGTCTCTCAGCCCAAGGAGAGGCTTTACCAAGGTAGAACCGGCCCCTGAACGGACACCCCTCTCAGTCAAGCATGTTCGTCCCTCTGGGAGCGAGGCGTGACCCGTGTCAGTAACCATCTCTCCCTGTCTCACAGAGTCTCTCTCAGGAGGTCTTCCACACCACAGCAAGTCTCCTACCTTGTCCTCTAGCCAGCAGCAGGAAGTGGACTTTGAGTCTTCCTCCTCCTCCTCCTCCTCCGAGCAGGCGGGCCGAGGCAGCCCCAGCCCGTCCCTCCCCAGTGAGGCCAGCCCTCCCTCCAGGTCCCCGGTCCAACAGCGCAGCAACAACCTGGACTCGGGAGACTGCAGAGTGGCCCCGGCCAGCCCTCCGCAGCTCCCTGTCAACGGCCTTCACCACAGCCCGCCTCCAGAGGGCGCCCCAGCCCCCGCTGTGGCCCACACTGGTCTGGAGGCCGGCCCAGCTGGTCTGGAGGCCGGCCCTGCTGGTCTGGAGGCCGGCCCTGCTGGTCTGGAGGCCGGCCCTGCTGGTCTGGAGGCCGGCCCACCTGCCCTGCCACCTAAAACCAGGAAGCTGAAACCTCCAGAGGTTCCTAAAGACTCCTCCCACTCTGACCTGGAGGACGTGACTCCTCCCTCTAGTCAGGAGAAGCTCCAAGTGACAAAGGTAGGATCAGTCACACCCAGCCAGACCCCTCACCCGGTCTCAGTGAAAACAACTACAAATCGGAGCTTTCAGTATGTTGCAAAAACATGTGAACCCCCCAGTAATAACACTAAGTTCACGTTCGTTTACCCCCAGTCACATATGCCCTCATACTAAACAGACTCTTTTTTTGGCAGCGTAACTCTTCCTCTGTCTGTGAAACTAACCAGAACATGTTGTGCTTGCATTTGTCATCTGGTCCTCGATGCGAAATGCAAGAGTGCTTCGAGCTGCTTTAGGTAGCATGCCTCTCTTCAGAAGGCCCTCGTCCTCGTACCTCCTCAGCTGCCCCTGTCTGCCTGTCTGTCTGTCTGCCTGTCTGTCTGTCTGTCTGCACGGCCAGCCTCTTAACAGCAGCACCTTTACTGTGTTCTGTGTTTGCAGGACTTGTCTCCCCACAGGATCCTGGATAAACTAAGTGGTAATGGCTCAGGGGTCAATAGTCTCCAACCAGGAGATCTATTTGACGTTGAGCTGTCCAAAAAGGACAGCAGCCTGGGCATAAGTGTCACGGTACTGTTCGGAAAGGTTTTCACTCTCTCTTTTGGTTTTTCTCCCTTCCCCCTCCTCATCTCCTGACTCCTGTGTGTGTGTGCGTGTGTGTTTCGTCCCGCGCTCTCACAACCCTTTGCTTGGCTTCGCGTTAGAACATCATCACTCTGTCTCTCGCATGCAGCTCTCTTCAAATTCAGCTTTCGATCGTTTGTCGATGAATTAGAACGTGCTAACGCTGGACCCACAGGTCGATGGTGTGTGTTTTAAAACCCCTGGGATTCCCGCACTGGTAGGAAACCCTGTAGCGGACTGGGTGGGCGTGTCTTAAGACGCTTGCTCTTGCCTGATTGGACCTGTAGTTGAATGTGATTGGCTGCAGTGTGACCTGCGTGGCCTGTGTGATTTCCTTCCATGTAATTCACATGTAACTCCATGATGATGTCAGCATGAGCACCAGCTCCGGTTCAGCCTGACGGAGCCAGCCCCCCCCCAGACCCCCTGTAGGCTCACATTTTAGTTTCTAACCCGCTCCACATAGTGCTCACAGTGTACAGCACCGGTGTCAGACTCCAGTCCTCCAGGCCCCTCTGTCCTGACAGTGAGATGTTCCCCTGCTCCAGCACACCTCCAGTTCAGTTCAGTTAAAGTTTACTGTCCCCCAAAGGAGGAAACCTGTCTTGCAGCAGGTAAAAAAACATACAGATAGCACAACAGTTAAAAGGCACATCCGCATACACATAACACAGACTAGTTAAAAACACTGTTACACTAAAACTCATCTAAAACTAATTGTGCAAATTTAGTAACCTCCACAGAGGTTGATAACCCCCATTCATTAGAATCAGGTGTGCTGGAGCAGGGTAACATCTCAAACCTTCAGGACAGCGGCCCTCGAGGACCAGGGTCTGACACCCCTGGTGTACGTAGTCACAACATGGTACGTGGTCCATTTAGGATCTCGTTAGGGAAGAGTGGAGTGACTGGAAGGCGGGGCCTGCTCTAGAGGAGTAACCACCTGACTTGCACGAGCTTTTCACGTCATGTGATCTTCCCCCCCCGCTGATCTCCCGCTTCACCAACACAGCACCGTGATTGGACAGCACTGAGCAGAAAATTCACTCATCCAATCCACTTTAACCTCATCCTAGTCGCACCACAGCCACGTTAACATAACTCACAGTCAGTCACGGCCACCTCCCACGCCCCCTCCCACACACCTCCAGCCCTGGGCCTGTCTGGGGAGGTGGACTGACTGGGGCGTGTGTTGCAGGGCGGGGTGAACACCAGCGTGAGGCACGGGGGCATCTACGTGAAGGCCATCATCCCCGACGGAGCCGCAGAGCTGGACGGACGCATCCAGAGGGGTGAGGCACAACCTGCTGGACCAATAGGAAGGGAGGGCGGGGAGAAGGGCCAATTGGATTGGATTGGTAGAGCTCACGACACGTACAGCCACAGAACCGCACCCCAACCCTCAAGGAAGACCAGGAGAGAGGGGACACCCGCGCAAACACATGAATACATCATGCAAATGCTCTGATCCTAAATATGACCAGAACCCTGAAAGAATCCTTCAGATTCATATTACTTTATTTATCCCGGGGGAAACTCCTTTGTAGCAACGGCACACAGTCTCGCAAAAGCAGGGGGGCAGAGGCTTGGATAAATTATTATGTACAGACTTTACAATTACAATTATACAAGTATTGGAACTAAGGTTCGTCGTCATGACTGTGTTGACTTGACCCCTTGTGTTTATACCAGGGGACCGTGTGGTGGCGGTCAATGGGAGGAGCCTGGATGGAGCCACTCACAGACAGGCTGTGGAGACCCTGAGAGACACAGGACAGGTGAGACCAGCAGCTCCAGGGCTGCAGACCCTGAGAGACACAGGACAGGTGAGACCAGCAGCTCCAGGGCTGCAGACCCTGAGACACAGGACAGGTGAGACCAGCAGCTCCAGGGCTGCAGACCCTGAGAGACACAGGACAGGTGAGACCAGCAGCTCCGGGGCTGCAGACCCTGAGACACAGGACAGGTGAGACCAACAGCTCCAGGGCTGCAGACCCTGAGAGACACAGGACAGGTGAGACCAGCAGCTCCAGGGCTGCAGACCCTGAGACACAGGACAGGTGAGACCAGCAGCTCCAGGGCTGCAGACCCTGAGACACAGGACAGGTGAGACCAGCAGCTCCAGGGCTGCAGACCCTGAGAGACACAGGACAGGTGAGACCAGCAGCTCCAGGGCTTCAGACCCTGAGACACAGGACAGGTCAGACCAACAGCTCCAGGGCTGCAGACCCTGAGACACAGGACAGGTCAGACCAACAGCTCCAGGGCTGCACTGGGACCAACCGTTCAACTTAGAATGAGCGCATCAGCGTGGTGAACATCTTGAATACGGGCTGTGCAACAACTATCAAATCTGGCAGATTGATTGTCCCCCCCTCCCTCCCTCACCTCACCCACTCCCTCTCCTCCATCATTCCTCTCCTCTCTCCACCCCCCCTGATTCATCCTCCCCTCTCCCTCCTCAGACGGTTCACCTGCTCCTGGAGAAAGGTCAGCTGCCTGCAGACAGTGTCCACGCCCCCCTGACTCCCAAGAGCACCCCACCCTGCGGGACCACGGAGCAGTCCCAGACCCAGTCCCAGACCCAGACCCAGACCCAGTCCCAGTCTCTGGCTCCAGAGCCCAAAGTCAAACCGGAGTACAGCTTTGTAACAAAAGGTCCGCACACATTACAAACAACCTAACAGATAAATAGGCTGGACAAAATACACCAAAACTGCCATTTGTGTTAAAAACATATTTTATCAGGAGCACAACTCACTTATGCTTAGGGCTGAATATAAATGTGTTTTTGTGTGTGTGTGTGTGTGTGTGTGTGTCTCCAGACAATGTGTTTGAGGTGAGTCTGCTGAAGAACTCTTCAGGCCTGGGCTTCAGCTTCAGCAGGGAGGAGATCCTCCCGGACCAGCCGGCCGGCTCCAGCATGGTCCGAGTCAAGAAGCTGTTCCCCGGGCAACCGGCGGCAGAGAGCGGCCTCATCAACGTGGGCGACGTCATCCTGCGCGTGAACCGCACCCCTCTGAGAGGACTGTCCCAGCACGTACGCCCCAGGAAACGCTCCCCCCCCCCCCATTCAGAGCGCCGGCACCTTCGCAAACAGTCCCGTCTGCTGTGGCCGTCCTGATTGGCTGCTCTCTTTCAGGAGGTGATCTCTGCTCTGCGAGGGACCGGACAGGAAGTGACTCTGCTGCTGTGCAGACCTGAGCAGGGCCTCCTGCCTGACATGGACACCTCGGCGCAGGTGAGGGTCAGATCTCTAGACATGAGGCCCCTCTGTCACTGTGTTAGATTAGATTAGATTCAACTTTAATGTCATTACACAGGCACAAGTACAGGGTGACGAAATACAGTTAGCATCCAACCAGAAGTGCAAAACAGTTATTACAACAGAGTATAATTGTAATTGTATACTCAGAATATACACAGTATGTAGAGTATAATCACAATATACAGGGTAGGTACAGATTAAAGTGATTTAAGGCAAATGTACAGCTGTATTGTACAAGATGCTACAGTATTTAACAGAAATGACAGAGTTCCATGTATGTGCAGTTAGTGCAAATGGTGATGCAATGAGCAGATGTGCAAAATGAACAGATAGTGCAAATGTATGATTAGTAAAGCACCCTTCAATCATCTGTGGTTCCCTTCCCCAAGACCCCCAAGTCGTCCCCTCGTAAGGAGCTGGTGGCCCAGCCCGAGCCCAGCCTCCGCCCGGCTAAGAAGCCGTCTCCAGCGGGGGGCGCGGAGGGCACGAGGCGCCTGGTGGAGGAGGCCCTGGAGAGGGTGGCCCTGAAGAACCCGGGGCGCAGAGACAGCTACAGCGACAGCACGGAGGGAGAGGACGAGGAGGTGCAGGAGGCCTTCAGCCCCTCCCTGGAGCACAGCAGAGCCTGGGACCGCAGTGTGTATCAGACCCCCAGCGACAGCCTGGGCCCCGGCCGCACGGGCCCCCTGGAGAGGCCCTCCGAGCTGGACGGCAGCATCCGCTCAGCCTACTACTCCCCCAACCTGTCTGTGTGCAGGTCCAACCTGAGGTGTGTGTGTGTGTGTGTTCAGTTCAGTTCAGTTCAGTTCAAGTTTACTGTCCCCCAAGGAGGAAACTTGTCTTGCAGCAGGTAAAAACATACAGATAGCACAACAGTTAAAAGGCACATCCACATAACACAGACTAGTTAAAAACACTGTTACACTAAAACTCATCTAAAACTTGCAAGAATTGTGCAAATTTAGTAACCTGATTGCACTTGGTACAAAATAGTTATTTGTCCTATTGGACTTAAAACAAGGAACTCTGAATCTTGTGTGTGTGTGTGTGTTTGTGTGTGGCTCTCCCAGCAGGCCATGCAGAGGCAGTGACCATGTCTCTCCTCTCTCCGCAGGTCCTCCCCCCTGACGCCGGATGTGGACAGCCCCCCTCAGCCAATGGCCTTCTCCCCAGACACCCCCAGCCCACAGCTCCTCCCTCCCCCTCTGCCCACACCCCTCAATCTCATGATGTCCAACAACGGCCAGGATGGGGAGGAGTTTGTGCCTGTAAGAGGGGCGGGGGCGGGGGCTGGGGGCCGGGGGCTTGGGGGATAATCTAGTTCACACAGGACTGTTACTTCTCTGTGGATTCCAGTTCAAAAAGTTCATTTTGACAATATAAGGGTAACAGTATTGGATGTGTTGCCTTTAGCTGGTTGAGCTGTCTAATGCAGTGCTGTTGTGAACCTGCCCTTCAGGACGTAGAGGTCAAAGTGTCTCTGGTCAAGTCAGATAAAGGCAGCCTGGGCTTCACCCTGACTAAAGGAAATGACCTGGGCTGCTACATCCATGACATCATCCAGGACCCAGCCAAGGGGGACGGCAGACTGCGGCCTGGAGACAGAATGATCATGGTAGAGTTTCCAGTCCAGCTGTATTAGAACCAAGTTAGCGTGTGTATTCCTACACAGGATCATTGAACAGGAAACCTGTTAGTGTTCCAGTGCTGCTGGACACCTTCCTGAGCCCCCCCCCCTCCTCCTCCCTGAGCCCTCCTCCTCCCAGAGCCCTCCCCCTCCTTGAGCCCTCCTCCTCCTCCTCCCTCCTCCTTCCTGAGCCCTCCTCCTCCTCCCTCCTCCTTCCTGAGCCCTCCTCCTCCCTGAGCCCTCCTCCTCCTCCTCCCTCCTCCTCCCTGAGCCCTCCTCCTCCCTCCTCCTTCCTGAGCCCTCCTCCTCCCTGAGCCCTCCTCCTCCCTCCCCCTCCTCCTCCCTGAGCCCCCCCCCTCCTCCTCCCTGAGCCCTCCTCCTCCCTGAGCCCTCCTCCTCCCTGAGCCCTCCTCCTCCCTCCCCCTCCTCCTCCCTGAGCCCCCCCCTCCTCCTCCCTGAGCCCTCCTCCTCCCTGAGCCCTCCTCCTCCTCCCTCCTCCTTCCTGAGCCCTCCTCCCTCCTCCTCCCTGAGCCCTCCTCCTCCCTCCTCCTTCCTGAGCCCTCCTCCTCCCTGAGCCCTCCTCCTCCTCCCTCCTCCTCCCTGAGCCCTCCTCCTCCCTCCTCCTTCCTGAGCCCTCCTCCTCCCTGAGCCCTCCTCCTCCCTCCCCCTCCTCCTCCCTGAGCCCCCCCCTCCTCCTCCCTGAGCCCTCCTCCTCCTCCCTCCCCCTCCTCCTCCCTGAGCCCCCCCCCCTCCTCCTCCCTCCCCCTCCTCCTCCCTGAGCCCCCCTCCTCCTCCTCCCTCAGCCCTCCTCCTCCCTGAGCCCTCCCCCTCCTCCTCCCTGGCAGGTGAACAACACTGATGTGTCCAACATGGGCCACACGGAGGTGGTGAACCTGGTGAGGGCGGCCCCCCGAGTGGTGGACCTGGTGGTGGGGAGGGTGCTGGAGGTCCCCAAGCCCCCCATAGAGGCCCACCTGCTGCCAGATATCTGCTTCCAGTGCCAGGACCAGGCCCTGGGTAAGCATATCTCACACACAGAGGTCATCTAGTATCGGGACGTCAGCAAATGTACAGATGTATTCTCAACCCAACCAGTAGATGGCAGTACTGTGCCAGTGCTACATGATGACATCTGATCCATTGACACTAAGCCACATACCATGACCTGTAACATGTCCATATCAAACCAGGCTGTCTCTTATTTATATATGCAGTTTGCACCCATTTGAAGTCCAGAAACATTGTTGTTGACCTTGAGTTGAGAGTAGCTGACCAGCTAAGCCTGATGTCCACCACCCTCCGCCCCTGCAGGTGTGGTGCTGGACGGAGGCAGCGACAGTCCGTACGGGGTGCTGTTCATCCGGGACATCCTGCCTCTCTCTGCTGCCTCTGAGGACGGTAGCCTGAGGCAGCTGGATCTCATCCACTACATCAACGGGGCTCCCACCGTGGACCTGACCCTGAGCGAGAGCAGCAGGCTGCTGGAACTGTCCCTGTCCCAGCTCACGCTCAAGGCCACCAGGTCAGTCCCACTCTCTGCCTCCCCACTCTCTGCCTCCCCACTCTCTGCCTCCCCACTTTCTGCCTCCCCACTCTCTGCCTCCCCACTCTCTGCCTCCTCTGCCTCCCCCAGGCTTTGCCTCCCCACTCTCTGCCTCCCCACTCTCTGCCTGCCCCACTCTCTGCCTCCCCACTCTCTGCCTCCTCTGCCTCCCCACTCTCTGCCTCCTCTGCCTCCCCACTCTCTGCCTCCTCTGCCTCCCCACTCTCTGCCTCCCCACTCTCTGCCTCCTCTGCCTCCCCCACTCTCTGCCTCCCCACTCTCTGCCTCCTCTGCCTCCCCACTCTCTGCCTCCCCACACTCTGCCTCCCCCACTCTCTGCCTCCCCACTCTCTGCCTCCTCTGCCTCCCCACTCTCTGCCTCCCCACTCTCTGCCTCCTCTGCCTCCCCACTCTCTGCCTCCCCACTCTCTGCCTCCTCTGCCTCCCCACTCTCTGCCTCCCCACTCTCTGCCTCCCCACTCTCTGCCTCCCCACTCTCTGCCTCCCCACTCTCTGCCTCCCCATGCTCACCACAGCCTCATGAAAGCGCTTGTTGTCTTATGTCGATGCGTCATCCTCCACAGAGATGGGAAGCCTGTATCTCCTGAGCAGAAAAACCTCTCACCTCAGAACAGCAGCGGCTCCAAACTCTCCACAAGTATGAACGGTACAGATATGACAGAAAGGACAAACCATTGCTGATTGCCTTTTTTAATGTTTCATGTGTTTGTGTTTATCTCTGTAATGCCATGTTTGGTAGTTCCTGAGTGGTGTTGTATCTATGTGATGGTTGTTTCCCTTGTGTGGATGCAGGTTATCTCCATGGAGACGATCGCAGACATACAGAGGCTCTGTGTCCATTAGAGGTAAACACACTTATACCTGCCTAGTGTCAGACCAGGAGGGTGTCAGCTACTCAAACAGAAAGGATATGCCAAGTGTTTTAAAAGGGACTAATCCTTTGACTGTCTGTCGGTCCAGGAGGAGCTCATAGAAGTGGACCTGAACAAACCTGCCAGTGGAGGCCTGGGCTTCTCTGTGATTGGTGGAGAGAGGGGCATCTTTGTGAAGTCCATTACCCCTGGGGGGGTAGCCGATAGGTCTGGCAAGCTGCAAGTGGGAGACAGGCTGCTCAAGGTACATCCTGCTCGGTCACGTCTCCATGTCTTCTCATTAGGATCTCCTATGGTTACAGTAAGGTCCCTTACCTCTGCAGCCTGCCCCAGTGTTAACCTGTCTTGTGGACTGTGTGGTTACCAGGTGAACGAGGACATCATGACGGGGGTGTCTCACACCAAAGCTGTCACCACCATCCGCAAAGCAAAAGACCTGGTTCACCTGACCGTGTCCCGCCCCCCAGACCAGACCCCCAACACCTACCTGGCCTACCTCCCCATCAGCCTGGACAAGTGCAACGGAAACAATGGTAACCCCTAAACACAAGCGTCCCAGATCTCCTCTGCTCTCATTGGAATGGACAGGTGTCAGACTCCAGTCCTCGAGGGCCGCTGTTTGGTTTTAGATGTTTCCCTGCTTCAGCACACCTCCACAGAGCTTGATAACGGCCCTTCATTAGAATCAAGTGTGCTGGAGCAGGGAAACATCTAAAACCTTCAGGACAGCGGCCCTCGAGGACTGGAGTTTGACACCCCTGATGTAGATCGTCTCAAATGGGGGGGGGGGCAACCATAGTTATAAATCAATGTTTTTTAGATGTCAGTGAGGACAGTGGAGTGAAGATCAAGCTGTGCAGTCCTCCTGAAGACCAGAAGACCAGCAGCCTGCCTGAAATCCCACCTATAGGTTAGATACTGTGTTCCTCATGATCCACACTGCTGGCACACTATGCTAAACATGGAGGAAAATGTCTTTGGTCTGCATGTTTTGTATTCTGTGTTGATGTGTGTGTGTGTGTGTGTGTGTGTGTTTGTGTGTGTGTTTCCATGCTCAGACTATGAGGAGGAAGGAGAGGGGAGACAGACTGAGCAGAGTGCTGAGCTGTCAGAGGACACAGACTGTGATGGCTTCTCCCTACCAGAGGATTCTCCTGAGGTAAACTTCCTCCTCTCTCTCTCTCTCTCTCTCACTCTCTCTTTCTCTCTCTCTCTCTCTCTCTCTCTCTCTTCACTCTATCTCTCTCCCTCTCTCTCTCTCTCTCACCACCCCATACCGCTGCTCCTTAACAAGCCTGACCGCTCCTTCTGCTGTTGTTTCAGACTTCCCGAAAGGCTGAATGGAAAGAGGAGAGTGTGGACAACCCTCTGAATGAGAAGTAAGCAGGGATGCTGCCTTACTGGGAGCTAAAGAGTATCTAAATAATAAAAATGGTATTATTATACCCTGAGCCTAACATCTAGCTGTGCTGCTGTCAGTTACCTGCAGATGAGCGCTGAGCAGCCAGAGGAGGATGACATCACATGGGGGAGTGACGAGCTGCCCATCGAGAACATCAACTCCATGTTCACTGTTGGTGAGCCATGCACACACACACACACACCAGCACTGCATCATTAGAAAGTCATGCTCCACACACACTCACACACACACACACACCAGCACTGCATCATTAGAAAGTCATGCTCCACACACACTCACACACACACACACACCAGCACTGCATCATTAGAAAGTCATGCTCCACACACACACACACCAGCACTGCTTTATTAGAAAGCCATGCTCCACACACACACACACACATACACAAATACCAGAACTGCATCATTAGAAAGTCATGCTCCACACACACACACACACACACACACACACCAGCACTGCATCATTAGAAAGTCATGCTCCACACACACCAGCACTGCATCATTAAAAAGTCATGCTCCACACACACACACACACCAGCACTGCTTTATTAGAAAGTCATGCTCCACACACACACACACACCAGCACTGCTTTATTAGAAAGCCATGCTCCACACACACACACACACACCAGTACTGCATCATTAGAAAGCCATGCACACACACACACACATACACACATACCAGTACTGCATCGTTAGAAGGCCATAGACACACACACACACACACACCAGCACAAAGGCCAAACAACAGCCCTCTTCTGTCAAGTTGCTAAACATGGGATTCTTTATTTGTGTGGTCTGATGCTTTAACTGAATCTGTGTAATGTTGTGCCATAAACACGCCCACCCCTGACTGACATACAGACGGACCAATCATTACTGAGGATGAGCTAACCTCCCTCCCCCTGGTGAAAGTGGTCCCTGAGGGCCAGTACACGGGCCCCAAACTCAGCACAGTCGTCCGCATGCTGAGGGGACTGCTGGAACAGAAGGTTCCTCTGCAGGAGTTTGAGGTAAGAACCTTGTCTGGGGAACAGGCCTGGGCGGCCCACTACCACTGCAGCCTCATCAGGATGTTCTCTAAGGAACAGAGAAGTGTTATTTAGATTAGATGGAACTTCACATCATTAGTAGGAGATTGATTCTAACCAGATTCCGTTTCTGTCCGTTTCTAACAGAACCTGCAGAACCTGCAGCCCCTGGATGACTGTTTGATTGGCCAGACCAAGGAGAACAAGAAGAAGAACCGCTACAAGAACATAGTACCCTGTAAGTTCCACACATCTGAATCTCTGAGCGGTCAACAGTGACGCTGGCTTCAGTTCCACACATCTGAATCTCTGAGCGGTCAACAGTGACGCTGGCTTCAGTTCCACACATCTGAATCTCTGAGCGGTCAACAGTGACGCTGGCTTCAGTTCCACACATCTGAATCTCTGAGCGGTCAACAGTGACGCTGGCTTCAGTTCCACACATCTGAATCTCTGAGCGGTCAACAGTGACGCTGGCTTCAGTTTAACCGTGATGCTGGCTTCAGTTCCACACATCTGACTCTCTGAGCGGTCAACAGTGATGCTGGCTTCAGTTCCACACATCTGAATCTCTGAGCGGTCAACAGTGATGCTGGCTTCAGTTTAACAGTGACGCTGGCTTCAGTTCCACACATCTGACTCTCTGAGCGGTCAACAGTGACGCTGGCTTCAGTTCCACACATCTGAATCTCTGAGAGGTCAACAGTGATGCTGGCTTCAGTTCCACACACCTGAATCTCTTCCATGTTGAAGTTGTAACCCCTCCTTGTCTGTTTCTTGCGTTCTCAGTTGACACCACCAGAGTGGTTCTGGAGAAAGATGGAGGCTACATCAACGCCAACTTCATCAAGATGCTGGTCAAAGATGAGACCTTCATGTACATTGCCTGTCAAGGCCCCCTGCCCACTACTCTAGGAGACTTCTGGCAGATGGTGTGGGAGCAGAAGTCCAACGTGATAGCCATGATGACCCAGGAAGTAGAGGGGGGAAAGGTGAAATGTCAGCGCTACTGGCCGGACACGCCCAGAACACCCCAGATGGTGGATGAGCGCCTGCAGATCACCCTGGTCAAAGACCAGCACCTGGACAACTTTGTCATCCGTCTGTTGGAGGTCAAAGACATCCATGTGAGTCCGGCTTTCATAATGAGCCTTTCTGTTACTGGTTCGTTAACAGGGTTAATGATTTCCTATTAATTGTTCATTAACAAGACACACAAGAGTTGAATTGGTCGCAGTGTTGATGTTAATGTGTGCTTATAAGAGATGGTTAGCGTCATGTACGAGTCCTGAGATGAACCTCAGAGAAGTAACAGGAGACTTGGAAGGTGTTTGTGTGTCTTCGTGCTCATGTTGTGACATCGTGCTGTCCTCTCGTCCTCAGACCGATGACATCCAGCTGGTCACTCATCTGAACTACACAGGCTGGCCGGACCATGGCACCCCGTCCCAGCCTGAACAGCTGCTCACCTTCATATCCTACATGAGGCACATCCACCACTCTGGACCCATCATCACGCACTGCAGCGCCGGCATCGGACGATCTGGAACCCTCATTTGCATCGACGTGGTTCTCGGCCTCATCAGCAAAGATGCCGACGTAAGTTTGTCTCAGAAGCTCAGAGTGTGATAGACCAGGGCGAAACTGAAGAGATCGTGTTTTAAAATGGTCGTTCTTCTGTATAGTTTGATATTTCAGATGTTGTCAGAAACATGAGACTTCAGAGACAAGGAATGGTCCAAACAGAGGTAACAACAACTTGGCTTTTGTTAATTTGTTTTGTCGTTACACTCTCGCTGTACACTTTTTCTAATATTCCTATTTTTGTCCCTTTGCTCGTCTTCTCACAGGAACAATATATTTTCTGCTACCAAGTGATCTTATATGTGCTCAGATGTCTTCAAGCGGAAGAGAAGATCTCAGGATAGCTAAACAGCAGTACGCAGAAGCACAGCTCCCCTGTAACTCAGACCTAGAACCACCTTACAGGACCTTCAAACACGAGCTAGCGTGGCACAGCTAGCGTGGCACAGCTAGCGTGGCACAGCTAGCGTGGCACAGCTAGCGTGGCACAGCTAGCGTGGCACAGCTAGCGTGGCAGAGCTACCAGCTACAGGTTCTCACATTGCCTTGAGTATATACTTTTCCACAAAAGTAAATCTCCTATTTTGATGATTGCTTTTGAGTTCCTCTCCCCTCTTTGGCTGCTACCACTCTTAATGCATTCATGAGAACTGTCGATGTGGTTTAGGCCATCACAATTGAATACTATGTTTTTATAGAATCTTGGATATTATGGTATGAGTATGAATGGGATGAATGAATTCATATTTTATGTGGAGAAAGATGATGTGTATTTTAAAAGCTATTAAAGCTATGCTGGAATATGCCTTGACAGAATACTCTGACAGTATTTACATTGTAAATCTATTATACAGTAATTGCTGACTGCCTGAGATAATCAATGAATTTAAAGTGTACATATTCATCTCTTGAATACTGTGTATATGTTTTTAAATGTTACATAAAGAATTTCCAATGTGTAAATAAACGAGTCAAACATTTCCAAGTGCTATTTATTTCCTTGTAGTCACAAAAAAACATCATACTAACCTCTTATGTATTTTCCTCCAGAAAAGTCCTACTAAATAATGATCTCTTAATGATGACCAGGTGGATCAAACTTTAAGGGGAGCTGTATGAGAAAGCAGCTTTAAGAGAACGTTCATAAACAGCCTGACTGAAAGAAATGATAAAGAAAATATATAAATACAAAAATAAGTTAATACAGAGATAAATTATCATGGGAATAAATAAATATATGGATGGATAAATAAAAAGCATAGATAAATAATGAATGAATGTTTTTTCATACTGGACTTGTCCTCCTCATCAGGAAGTGGACTGAACCAGCCTCTAAACCGCTCCCCAGCCAACAGCAGTGCCAGACCAACAGCAGTGCTAGCCATCAGCCATGCCAGGCCAACAGCCGTGCCAGGCCAACAGCCGTGCCAGGCCAACAGCCGTGCCAGGCCAACAGCCGTGCCAGGCCAACAACAGTGCCAGGCCTACAGCCGTGCCAGGCCTACAGCCGTGCCAGGCCAACAGCCGTGCCAGGCCAACAGCCGTGCCAGGCCAACAGCCATCCTCTACCGACAGCGGCTGGTTGGTCCCAGCAGGCCCTGCTGCCTGTGGAGGGGCCGGCGGCCTGAAGAAGAGAACATTCAGGTCACTGAACAAAACTCAACAGCGTCCTTTGGGCCCTGGTGGCAGAGCTGCTGTGAATACTATTTATGCAGTTGTGTATAATTATTATGTGCAATGTTCTTAATTGTCTTCTTAACTACAACATGCAATATTAGATTAGATAAACCTTTATTTGTCCTCCAGGTGGTGGAAATTGCAGTATTCTCGTATTTTATTAGGATCCTAACTACTGCGTGCACTCGTATTGTACAACCCTTTGTAGTCCTTATCTATGTAAAGTAATGAAACAGGAAGGGGCTCCCGCTCTTGTCTTTGTGGGTCTTGTACTGGGCCAGATGGAGATGGAGTATGTTATCAGAAGCAACTTTTCAGGTGCTGTTGTGTCACAGGCAACATTGACTCGATGGAGTTTGTTTAATAGTGTTTATTTTGATTAAAAATGACTGAGGAAAGATGATGTGGTATCTCAACATCAGTGACACGATTAAAGTTTTAGTTTTGTTTTCCAGTTTTGACTTGGTTTTTGTTCCCAGAAGCAAGCTTTCGGAATACTCAGTAATTTGAAGTAATTATGGTACTAGCAGTAAGTTTGCAAAGCTTCTTGATGCATTGAAGTTTATTTGAAGGTTTATATTAGGTGTAAAAAATGTACATAGTATTTTACCGTAAAAAAAACAGTTTTCAACCGTAATGTCTTATACATGGTCCCCATATTTTGGACCGTAAAATTCTGGCAACCACAGCTGCCAGTATTTTACCGTAAAATATACTGATAATAAATAACACACATAATATACAGTAGATGGATACACTTAAAAAAATACATTTACCAATACAAAGGAAACACAACAAGCTAATTTAGTTAGTTGTTGCGAAACATTTCCAGTGATTTTCCAGATGATTGTTAAAGCAGCCAAGGTTCTGTCCTTAAGGTTTAGTCTTATAGCGCCATCTGGTGGTGTTAACATGCCATTCTCTTCTGATTCCTACATTATAGTTGCTTCCACCATCGTCCCCACTTTAGGAAGTTTACTGCACGTCAGGCATAGCGTGTCATGGGGTGAACAGTATGGCAAGCCGTTTTAACATAAATTCAATAGACTGGATATGTGACGCAGATATCTGTAATTCAATTTCGCCTAGTCAAAAATAACATTTCAGATATCTGCAACTACAATCCTCCTATCCACAACTGGAATTACGGATATCTGCAACGTCATTTCAGATATCTGCAACTACAATCCTTATGGCAAGCCGTTTTAACATAAATTTAATAGACTGGATATGTGACGCAGATATCTGTAATTCAATTTCGCCTAGTCAAAAAGAACATTTCAGATATCTGCAACTACAATCCTCCTATCCACAACTGGAATTACGGATATCTGCAACGTCATTTCAGATATCTGCAACTACAATCCTCCTATCCACAACTGGAATTACAGATATCTGCAATGTCATTTCTCCTAGGAGAAACTACGTCACTTTTGCCATTCATGTCTATGGGGCACGTGATTTCAGATATCTACAATTCAATTGCGGATATCCACAACTGGAATTACGGATATCTGCTACGTCATTTCAGATATCTACAATTCAATTGCGGATATCCACAACTGGAATTACGGATATCTGCAACTGAATTGTAGATATCTGTAACTCCAGTTTAAGATATCTACAATTTAATTCTGACTAGATTAAATTACAGATATCCGTAATTCCAGTTGTGGATAGGAGGATTGTAGTTGCAGATATCTGAAATGTTCTTTTTGACTAGGCGAAATTGAATTACAGATATCTGCGTCACATATCCAGTCTATTGAATTTATGTTAAAACGGCTTGCCATAGAACAGGCATGTTAATATTAAGAGGTACTCTCAGTCAAGGGCGTAGGTTTGGTCTCGGCATTGGTGGGGACCTAATCATCACCCCCCCGCCCCCCGCCGCTCCCCCTGCCAAATGATCTAAATTGAATCGGTGTACAAGGTGCAGCCAGTCACGTTGGTCAAATGTGTCAGCGCTTCAGTAGTGAACGGGATTTAACCCTTTCTGTACTGCTAGGGGAATGAGACGTTTACCGATCGTTTTTATTTTTTTGAAGTGACCAAATAATATTGGTGGGGACATAACAATGATTACTGGATATTGGTGGGGACATAACAATGATTACTGGATATTGGTGGGGACACGTCCCCTCAGTCCATGCCAAATCTACGCCCTTGATTTCTGTAGAGAAAAAATGTTAGACAAGCTTCAGTGTGCAAAAGTGAGCAGGCTACTAAGTAGCTAGCTTGTCGCTTTTATTTAATATAGCTCAATAAAGCTGAGAGTCTTGACAATATAATTTATTATATATGATGTTATTGTATGAATTTCAAAGAGAGCTGGTTCTGACTTGGAATACTTACACAATATGACGTCATAAACGCCGCAAGTTAGTTAGGTTAGGTTCCCATCAGTTAATAAGACTCATTTGAAGAAGAGACACTGAACGACTTATTGGAAGTGATCGAATCAGCTAAGATGGTAGAAGAGAGAGTTGCTAAAACCTCTGAAGAGATGGATGTCACCATCCACAGGCAGAGGAACCACATCATCAACCAACAGGTATCTCATCATCACCTTTTAACACGCACACACATTTATTTACATGTTTGAAAAACAAAAATATGAACGATTGACTGCTTGGGGTTTGACTCAGGAACAACTGGATGAATATAGACTCGCCATTGATTCCTGCTGTCAGGACTTGGAAAAGGTAGGATCTGTCTCGTATGTAATATCAGACAGAGTTTCTGGAAGAACTTTCCTGCTCTGGCAGAGTCCTGCATGTGGTTTTCTACTCTATAGTATTACAAAAATGGTTTGATGTCTGTTGCTGTTTTATTTGTAGAGATGGATGGACATTGAACACTTGGAGTGTTCAATTGAAGAACTTCACACCATTATACAGGTACAGTAGAATTCGTTTTTTCATTGCTTTTCTTTCCCATGGATATTATGATTAACGCTTTGGCACTTTCATTCTTGATCTTGTGTGTGTTCAGGAGCTGAGGACCAAAAATGAAGATCTTGAGGTCCAGCTGGAGAAGGCTGTGATGGAGAAGCCTCACTCATATGTAAGTGAAACCCTCTGTAATGGTCCTCTACCGCTCTCCACCTTCCTGTGGCAGTGAGTAGCACTACAGAGAGATTTTAGTTTAGCCAATAGATTACATGACCTTGCCCTCATACCACCATAGTGAGCAAACCCTGAGAGTGTTCCCTACCTTAAAGATTAGCTTAATGTCTTCCTTATCTCAGCAACAGTTGGTCCGGAAACCTTTGCTGACAAGTCTGGTAATTCCGTAGGTTGAGTTTTCTGATGTGGAGAAAGTAGAGGAGGAGAAAGAGCAGGAGAAAGAGCAGGAGAAAGAGCAGGAGAAAGAGCAGGAGAAAGAGCAGGAGAAAGAGCAGGAGCCCAGCTTCGTCGTCCAGACCAAAAGGTGCATTACCAGTTCATTGTAGAAAGAAAGGGTGGGAGTTCATACTGTGAGAGAAAGAGAAGAGATGGAGTCCAAATTCCTGGATCACTTGCCCTGTTGTCCTGTCTGTCTTCAGAGGACACACCCACGTTACAACCATCAAAACCATGTTCTCAATTGTTTTCCACTGTCTCTCTTCTCTTCCTGTTTCCGCGCTCCCTCACTTCCTGTGCCTTTGTCTCTGTCCACAGCTGGTGGCGTCGGCAGGTGAAAAAGGTGGGCAAGAGTATGGGAACCTTCCGCCTGCGCCTCAAGAGCTGCCTGGGGCTGAAGACATTTAAAACACCTGTGGCCAGGCTTATAAACATCCAGCCTGTGAACAGCACCACCAGCACCATGAACATTGGCATGCCGCCTGTGTCTGTGTAAATGTCCTCCTCTCCCAGCTCTCCTCAACCCCCCCCCACATTCAACCCCACACTCACACCCCCATCTACCCCACACTCGCCCCCCCATTCAACCCCAACCCACACACACACCCATCTACCCTATCTGTTTATTGATAAATAAATACAGTTTGTATTTCAATTCAAGGGGAGCAGTTTCTTTTCGCATTTGGTTGAAAGTTTAAACTGCATGTGTATGCAAAACAAAAAAAGGAAATACGCAGTCTTTTTCTCAAAACTGTGTTTGTCCACGTTTTGCATTGTATGGACATAAGTGCTTTACTTGTTAACTCAGGCACTAGGCGCAATCTCAGCCTCAGTAATAGTCTCGCGAGATGTCCAGATTGAACTAGACTCAAATAGACTATACTATACTTTACTATAAAAGAAAGACTTTGAAGAGTGATGTTTTTGGTAACAGAAAAATACATTGTAATGTCTGAACGAGAACAAGGAAGAGGCCCAGGGAGAAGAGCAGGCCCAGTGAGAGATGGAGGGAGAGGTGCAGGTGCAGTAAGAGGAGCAGGGCTGGGGAGAAGAGCAGGTCCAAGGAGAGAGGGCAAGGTAGAGGTGTAAGAATGGACAGTGGTGGCATTCCAAGGGCTGAAAGAACAGTAGTCAGTGATGAAATTAGTGCCACTATCATTGACCACGTAATCTACCACGGTCTTTCACTAAGAGAGGCTGGTGAAAGAGTGCAACCCAAGTTGAGGTGGTCAACGGTCGCCTCCATTATACGCATCCTTCAACAAACCAACAGGTAAGTATCGCATTTTACATGGATTGTTTCTATTCAGTAATATACAGTAATGCATATTTGGACTTTATTTTGTCCCTCTAAAGCAGGGGTCTTCAACACGTCGCATTTTTTGCGTTTCCACCGCAATTCCATGGTACCTGGTACCTGGTAGCGGGTACTTTTTTTAGTACCTTCTCGCTCTAGGTACCAAGCGAGCTGAGTCGAGCTAAAAGGTGACGTCGGCAGACGGCCGGCCATTGATTGGCCAGAAAGTGTGACGAAGTCACGAGAGCGACTTAAAGCAACAGCGCCGCAGCTAATACTTATTACTATCAGATACAGTCCATTACACCAACAGTCTACAAGCTTTTTAAAAGTCAGATAATTTACAAAAGACTAGTTCGTCAACATGGCTAAAATTATAATGTGGGTTCTGTCCACTTGTGGGTTGCGTTGGGGTTATTTACGTCGCGTACAAAAATACGTCACGGCCTACATCACGCCCCTTTCGCCGACGACCAGGAAGTACTATTTGCGGTGTAAAACCACCCGTGTTTACTACCAATCGAGTAGAGTCGAGTCGAGTCGTGCTACATTTGCGGTGGAAAAGCGGCAATAGACACTAGACATAAAAGAGCCAATTCTGACGTGGAATTTCCTGTCTGTGTGGTAGGACTTCAGCCATGCCAATGCACTCCCTCGTAAGATGACACAGTGCTGCAGACGAGACAAGAGGATCTGGTGGTCCAATGTGTCAAAGGCTGCAGTTCAATCTAGTTCAAGTTCAAGTAGTTTATTTGTCGATTTCTTTACATATGTACGACACGTAAAGAAATCGAAATTACGTTTCCCACTATCCCATGCTATTTTTATTTTTTTAATCTAAATCTAGCAGGACCAATATGACACTGTGTCCACAGTCAGCAGTCTGGAGAATATCATTAAAAACCCTCAACAGGGCGGTCTTGGTGCTATGTTTGGATTTAAAACCAGACTGGAATACTTCAAGGATATTGTGGCCATGTAGAAATGCTGGTAGTACACAATATTTCTAACATTTTGGATATAAAAGGAAGTTTAGATATTGGTCTAAAATTTGCCATGTCAAGTGGGTCTAGTCTGGGTTTTTTAAGAAGAGGCTGAACCACGGCAAGCTTAAAACCCCTCGGTACAATCCCACTAGCTAAGCTACAGTTGATGATACAGAGGAGGAATAATAAGAGCCCTAGTGTTTTGAACTTTGCTAATAAAAAAGTTCTGAAAACTATCATACGTTTCAGCTGTGGGCTCTGCACAGGCCTGTTGAGGGGCATTAAGAACAGAGTTTATAGTTTTAAACAAAACACAGGGATTATTACAATTTGACACAATAATATCAGCAATTGTTTTGGCAGCTTTCACTAATCTCTGATAGGACCGCCAACTGTCTCTAAATAATAGAAGGGACACCTGTAAATGGTCACGATTCCATTTGCGCTCAGCTTTCCTACATTTACGCCTAGCAGCCAAGGTTCATTCAGCCAAGGTTCAGGCGCAGGTTTTGAGCATCTCATTTTCAGGGGAGCCACAGTGTCTAAAATTGTTTGACAAGTTGAGTCAAAGCAGAGGGAGAGTGCTTCAACATCTGCATTTGAGCATTCTGCCAGTGGTTGACTAGCCGTCATGTCTTTAAAAGCTGCGGAAAAGTGAGCAGCGGTAGTGGAGTTAACAATGCGTCAGAGTTTGGCCGGAGCGCACGGCTTCTCCATAAGATAAGGCAGCACAAGATCAAACACAACAGGATTGTGATCAGAAAACGTTGCGTCACGGACATTCAGGTTATCGACATTAAAACCATGCGTTAAAACCAAGTCAAGGGTATGACCATGTTCTTGCGTTGGAACAGCCACACATTGTTTAAGATTAAAAGATTTAAAAAGTCCTTGGCCAACAGATTATGCGGACAACATACATGGATATTAAAATCACCCATAATTAGAACACGGTGATACTTTGACATAAGAATCAGAATTCATTTTTAATCGCCACTATTTTGTTGTTTTTGGTTTGCCTTGATTCACCCTGAAGAAGTATCACATGCCAGGTTCATGAAGATGATACTAGATAAGCATTAATGAGGTACTTTGCATTGACTATGGTTAAAAATGGGCGTGTTCAGGGCGGGGTGCAATGATACTTTACGTACGCACACTTGTGGTTAAGCTGTGATTTATAAAGCGAACATTGCCTACAGGTGTGCGTACGCACGATTTTACGCTTTTGGGCGTACGTACACTTTTAGTAAGAATTCTACGCACTCCTTTATAAATGAGACCCCAGGGGGTTTATAAAAAACTAACTTGGCGGTAGAATTTGCGGTCCTTCACGCAAACTATGACCCTCCCGTAAACCTACGCAGTTTTTAGAGACAGTGGGAATTGGAGACACATACTGCAAAAAGTAAGTCGGAGAAGCGATTACTCGTAATATTTATGTATTTTGTTGTCCTCACACATTGACTCAATTTATGATTATAATGAAGATTAAATACATCAGTGTTATTTGAGCTTGAACTGCGTGATAATTGTTACATACACATCTTGTACAATGCAACTCAAAATTTTTATCAATATTCAGCACTGTCTGTCTCACAATCAGATTGTCCTTTTAACGCATTGTAGGAGGCTGAAATGCATGTAACTACAGAACACAAAGTATAACTAAATATATTTCTTTAATACTGTGCATATATCATCATATGTCAAAAACTGGAAATACAGTTGTTAAGCTCCCGCGCAATCACTACACTCATTACACTTCAGAATCAGAATTCGTTTTTAATCGCCATGCAAGATACATAAACATGGAATTTACTACTGCAGTTGTTACCGCTTCTTCTCCGGTTCTGCCACTTGGTGCTGTCGCACTAGTGTTGTTTTTTGTTTGCCTTGATTCACTGTGAAAAAGAATCACCTGCCAGGTTCATGCATGAGAATTATACTAGATTAGCATTCATGAGGTCCTTTGATTGACAATTTATGGTAAAAAATGGGCATGTTCAGGGCGGGGTGCAATGATACTTTACGTACGCACACTTGTGGTTAAGATGTGATTTATAAAGCGAACATTGCCCACAGGTGTGCGTACGCACGGTTTTATAAATCAGAATTTTTGTGTGCGTACGCCAATTTACGCTTTTGGGCGTACGCACACTTTTAGTAAGAATTCTACGCACTCCTTTATAAATGAGACCCCTGGTCATGATGCACAATGGTAAAACATTTTTAGAAGTCTGCTGTGGGTAATAAACATATTTAAAGTGAAATGACAATCATAATGATTGACAGGCAGGAATAATTTGTCCCAGTCAATTACAAAATGGTACACATGGCCATTGAAAATATTTTTACTGCTCTCTTCTTTCTGCAATTTCAAAGGGCATTTAAAAAAACTTCACGTAAAGTTTGCTTAAAGCATTTCACTTTGTTTGAGGGTCAGGAGATCAAAATTCACTACAGTGTACCACAGTGAGACTGCTGATGAAAAGAAGAACCATCTTGATGACTAAATCCAAGGGTGCTGAAGTACTTTAAGTGTCTGATTTTCCCACAGTTATACTCTTCTTCAATAAGCATAGTGCAAGAATAAAGGAAGTAATTAAGTGGCTGGGCTACTAATGGCGCTTTTCCACCGCAAATGTAGCACGACTCTACTCGACTCGGTTTGTAGTAAACACCGGTGGTTTTCCACCGCAAAATGCAGTACTTCCTGGTCGTCGGCGAAAGGGGCGTGACCAAGCCCCGGGTCTGCCTCTCAGCAGCTGTGCCGATTTTTCCCGGTGGCCACTCGTGATATTGCAACATAAAATACCCATGGGGCCCAGAAAGCATTTTTCCCATAGACCGTAATAGTAAAAGAGAAGCCTGTAAAAAGGTTCTCAGGACACCTACAGCTGTAACCACTATCAATTGCAAATCTTTATATTGTAGTGCGTTTACATAATTCACCTATGGAACTGAAGTTCTGGGGTTCCGGGGGGGGACTGTTAACACTGTGGGAATTTCCGATTATTGCTCGAGTTGGTGTTTAGAGATTAGCGGGAGTTTATTGGCTGCTCCGTTGTTTTACGATTAATGTCATTAAAGCAGTTAGCACTGTCTTTCGACACTCCGCCTCCGACTCCCGTCTTTACGCACCACATTGGTGACCCCGACGTCAGTCCCGCTGAAGATTCCGAGACTGATTTAGATATCGATCGCAACAGCATGGCACTTTCCATCGCTCTCAAGTTGCCGGAGTTCTGGGAGACGTCCGCAGCAACGTGGTTCGCACAGGCAGAGGCTCAGTTCACCCTCCGTGGGATTACAGACGATGCCACACGCTATTACCACGTCGTCTCAGCACTGGGGAGCTCCACCGCAGCCAGGGCAGTAAGCTTTATTACATCTCCTCCTGCCCAAAATAAATATGCAGGGCTCAAGGCTTACCTCCTCAAAATCTTTGAACTGTCGAGATCGGAGAGAGCCCGGCGTCTTCTTGCCATCCAAGGCCTGGGGGACAGCAAACCCTCCGAACATATGGAAATGATGTTAAACCTGCTGGGCTCGGAGGTACCAAATTTTCCTCTTCATCAAACTTTTCCTGCGACACATGCCGCCACACGTCCAGACAGCGCTCGCGAATACGTCCATCACGGAGCCACGGGCCCTGGCGGAGGAGGCAGACAGGTTCTTTCTGGCCACCCAGCGTTTCGCCCCGGAGGTGCTGGCCCCGACACGCAGTTACGTTAGTCCGGGCAGCGGCGCTCCCCGTGGCAGAGGACACGCGTCCACCGACAGACTTACCGCTGCGGGCCTGTGTTATTTCCATGCACGTTTCGGGTCCAAGGCGAAGAGGTGCCGCTCTCCGTGCACTTTCGACGCGGCGGGAAACGCCAAGGCCTGCGCTCAGTAGTGGCCGTGAGCGCAGGCACAAAAGGCCGGCTGCTGTTCATCGTGGACACCCTCTCCGGGCGTAAATTCCTTTGCGACACCGGGGCACAGAGGAGCGTGGTGCCGGCTACGGCGGACGACGCCGCCGGCGGGTTGCACGGCCCTCCCTTAACATCTGCCAACGACACCCCGATCCGAACTTATGGCACGAAGTCTGTGGATTTATGTTTTGGAGGTCAACGGTTCACATGGGATTTTGTTACAGCCGACGTCTCCTTCCCCCTCCTCGGCGCAGATTTTCTGTGCGCACACGGACTGCTGGTTGACGTCAAGAACGGGCGCCTGGTGGACGCACTGACCTTCTCCTCGTTCGGATGTGTCTGCGATGAGGGGACTTACGACGGCCTTTCTAGCTCGCTCTCTGAGGGCGACAAGTACCAGCGACTGCTCGGAGAGTTCTCTAGCCTGCTGCAACCAACTTTCTCGTCCACGTCGACGAAACACGGTGTGGAGCACCATATTGTGACGAAAGGGCCCCCCGTCCATGCCAGGGCCCGTCGGCTCGCTCCGGAGAGACTGGCGGTTGCTAAGGCTGAATTTGCCAACATGGAGCGCCTGGGCATCATTCGCCGCTCCGACAGTCCGTGGTCCTCGCCACTCCACATGGTTCCGAAGCAGGATGGCGGCTGGCGCCCATGTGGAGACTACCGCCGCCTGAATGATGCCACCACGCCCGACCGCTATCCAGTGCCCCATATTCAGGACTTCTCCGTGCATCTGGCGGGGAAGCGCCTGTTTTCCAAAGTCGACCTTGTGCGGGGCTACCACCAGGTTCCGGTGCACCCTGCGGATGTCCCAAAGACAGCTGTGGTCACCCCGTTTGGGTTGTTCGAGTTCCTCAGGATGCCATTCGGCCTGAAGAACGCGGCCCAGTCCTTCCAGCGGCTGATGGACTCGGCTCTGAGGGACATGCCTTTCATCTTCGTCTACTTGGACGATGTCCTGGTCGCCAGTTCCTCGAAGGAGGAGCACCTCACACACTTCCGGGCCCTCTTCACAAGACTCGACCGCCACGGCTTGATCATTAACCCGGCGAAGTGTGTTTTTGGGGTGCCGTCCATCCAGTTCCTCGGGCACCTCATCAACAAGGAGGGTGCCGTCCCCCTTCCGTCGAAGGTGGAGGCTGTTTCCGGCTTTCCCCGTCCATGTTCGGCCCGGGGGCTCCGGGAGTTCCTGGGGATGGTCACCTTCTATCACCGATTCATACACCGGGCGGCTCACACTATGCGCCCGCTGTACGAGGCCCTCAAGGACAAGACGCCCGGCCAAGACGTCGACTGGACTGCGGAGAGGGACAGAGCGTTCGAGGACACTAAGACTGCATTGAGCCGGGCCGCATTGTTGGTTCACCCGTTGCCTGGAGCTCAGGTGGCCCTCACAACCGACGCGTCCGACTACGCGGTTGGCGCGGTGTTGGAGCAGTGGGACGGTTGCGCCTGGCAACCGCTCGCCTTTTTCAGCCGCCAGCTGGTACCCCGGGAGCGCAAATACAGTACCTTCGACAGGGAGCTGCTCGGCGTCTGGCTGGCAATCCGCCATTTCCGCTCCGCCCTGGAGGGCCGTCAGTTTACAGTTTTCGTGGACCACAAACCCCTCACGTTCTCCATGTCCAAGGTAGCCGAGCCGTGGTCCGCCCGCCAACAGCGCCAGCTGTCATTCATCTCGGAGTATACCACGGACATCCGACACATCGCTGGCAAATCCAACGTGGTCGCGGATTGCCTCTCCAGAGCGATCGTCGGCGCGGTGCAGCTGGGTCTCGACTACTCGCGTATGAGTGCGGAACAGGCCACGGACCACGGATTTCGGTCCCTCAAAGACTCGGACACCGGGCTGCGCCTGGAGAGGGTGGCGATCGGCGACTCAGAGGCCAGGTTGTGGTGTGACCTCTCCACCGGCCAGCCCAGGCCACTGGTCCCTGCCAGCTGGCAGCGGGCTGTTTTCGAGGCAATACACGGCCTGCCCCATCCCGGTAGGAGGGCGTCCGTGAGGCTGGTCTCTCAGAAGTTCGTCTGGAAAGGACTGAAGAAGGACGTACGGGCCTGGGTCGACTCGTGTGTGTCCTGTCAGCGCGCAAAGGTACACCGCCACACCAAGGCCCCGTTGGAGCCATTCGTCGTCCCCAGTAGGAGGTTCGACCATGTCAACATCGACCTGGTGGGGCCACTCCCCCCTTCGCATGGTTTCACCCACCTCCTCACGATGGTGGACAGGACGACGCGTTGGCCTGAAGCTGTGCCGCTCACCTCGACTTCGTCTTCCGATGTGGCCCGTGCGTTTATCGGCACGTGGGTCGCACGCTTCGGGACGCCTTCGGACCTCTCCTCCGACCGGGGTGCACAGTTTACCTCGGAGATCTGGAATGTGGTTGCCAAGGATCTGGGGGTTAAACTGCATCGCACCACCGCATACCATCCTCAGGCTAATGGTTTGTGCGAGCGGTTCCATCGCTCCATGAAGGCGGCCTTGCGTGCCAGTTTGACGGACGGCAACTGGTTGGACAAACTCCCCTGGGTGTGGCTGGGGCTCCGGGCAGCGCCTAAGGAGGACCTGCAGTCCTCGTCTGCCGAGCTGGTCTACGGTCAGGTACTACGAGTTCCAGGGGATTTCATTCCGAACGCTACGACACCCTGGTCGGCGGCCAGGCAGCGGTCCTCTCTGCTGGATGTCGCCAGGCAGTTCGCACCCGTCCCCACTTCGCAGCACGGCACCCCCGTTTCCCGGGCGCCACCCAATCTGCACACGGCGGAGTTTGTGTTCATCCGCCATGACGCCCACCGGGGACCGTTGCGTCCCCCCTATGACGGGCCGTTTAAGGTCTTGCGACACGGGGATAAGAACCTGGTCGTGGACATCGGTGGTAGGCCCGAGACTGTCTCGGTCGACAGGATCAAGCCTGCCCACGTGGACATTTCCAGACCGTTGGAGTTGGCCCGGGCTCCGCGCCGGGGACGCCCCCCGTTGTCACGCCCCGCTGGGTTCCCTGCCGCCTCGTCGGTGCCGTTGCCGCCCAGCTCCGGGTTTGGTCCTGCTGCGCCCGCCACGCCCCTCCCCTCTTCGGCCCCTGCCCCTCGTTCTGCTCGCGGCCGGGCCATCGTGCCTTTCCGGCGCGGGGACTTTGACTATGGGTGAATTCTGGGGGGGCTTGTGTAGTGCGTTTACATAATTCACCTATGGAACTAAGGTTCTGGGGTTCCGGGGGGACTGTTAACACTGTGGGAATTTCCGATTATTGCTCGAGTTGGTGTTTAGAGATTAGCGGGAGTTTATTGGCTGCTCCGTTGTTTTACGATTAATGTCATTAAAGCAGTTAGCACCGTCTTTCGACACTCCGCCTCCAACTCCCGTCTTTACGCACCACAATATTCCATATTCTTAAGTCATGGACTTTTAAAACGTCAACAATTGTTCTAAAGGCCAGAAAAGCCCCCGTAAAGTCTTATTCTAATGGTGACGTCACAGCTGTGTGCGTGCACTCCCAAGCGCGGTCTCGCTGTGTCTCGGGAACAAGGATTCCTGTTGGCTTAATGACAGCTCTGAACGGGGCTAAACGTGGTCGGAAAAGTGAATTAAACGACTCCAGGGTGAGTTTTTTTCGAGACAGAGTTGTGATACAAGTTTCATATTTGAACGGCATGTATTTCTAAATGTTATTTTAAATGTATATTGGCGTTAAATTACACGAGTAATGAAATTTTCACTTACTGCCAGTGTCACTGCTTTGTAAAAATCTAAAATTTGATTAGATTAGATAAACCTTTATTTGTCCTCCAGGGGTGGACATTGCAGTTCACAACAGCAGCAGGGTAAAGTACAGCACACAGAGTTGCAGTGTAACTTAACAATAATAACAATAGGGGGGCACGATAAAGTCCAGTATAACAAATACAAAATAGGTAAGTTAAGTAGACATATACAGTTATTGCACTTGAGTTATTTACCATGCATGTGATACTTTAGGTGATGTGCCACCAGGGTCTCGGTCTCACCTTGACTGAAGTTCAATATCCTTTTTATCCTATAATATAATCAAATGTTGCTCAGAACTACTTGTCGGTCACCATGTGGTGAATCACCAGTGTTGTTTTCTTGCTTTATTGTTCGCAATCGTTGTGTTATGTTTTTATAGATTTTCCCTGGCACTTACTGGTTCTCATGATGTACGTGTTTCACAATCTAAAATCCCACTGTGTTCGTGGTCTATCACATTGCTCAGTGACCAATGCTCTTTGTGAAAGCTGTCTTGTAAATCGCTTTGGATTAAAGCGTCTGCTAAATTAATAAATTTAAATGTAAATAACTACCTTTTATTACGGTTTGAACCGTCTCAGTCTGATGGCCTGTAAATATGCAATTCGTGGCAGAGCATACTGATGATGAAAATATATTTTTGAAACCCTTAAAACCCACTACCAGGTACGGTAAACACGGGGGGTAGCAGTTTTCCTAACCTGATAGTGGGTTTTATTGTTTTGGTCTAAATATATTTAAGCCCACGAATAGACAAGGCAAAGTGAAGCTGGCCTCTCTTTTAGTTAATGTTCAGTAAAATAAAATTATTACTTTGAAAAGTGTTGAACTATTTAATTATAAAGCCTTGCATATGAACACCAAATTATGTTAAATAGACCACACAACGGAATTTGTATTTATTTATTCAGTAGCATGTGGCTCAGTATAGGTTCTGACATGTCACTACAGGAGAAAACAGTGTTTTAGGGTGGACTATAAAAATATATCAGGCTAGGAATTACACTTAATGTCCAGGAGATCCTTCCTCCAAACTATATCACGTAGCTGTAAAAGAAACAGAGAAGCTGCATAACGCTAACGAAAGACTTGCCTGTTTGAATGTGCCGATATAGCCTATAAAACGATAAGAACTTAATCTGACAAGAATTCGTCGGCTAATCACATACGGGATCCATGAGAGACAAAACAGATTTGACTACCGGTATTTGGTTGATAAATATGACAGCTTGTATTGTGGAGAATCCCTTATTTTTTATTTTAGATTAACCTTAATTAAAATGACTCGTTTTATCCTTACTTAAACTTAAAAAACAAACAAACAAAACGAATTAACCTCGTATATTCTATAACCATGACTATGAAAACATAATCGGTTGATGTGTCCTATAAATCCATCATTTGATTGTGTAGATTCGTCATTATCGGTCATTAACTCTACCACAAGCACTCATGAGCGCGCAGCGCTTGTCCAGAACGCGACTTGCTCGTTCACATTGCCCCAGAGCGTCATCAGCCTCCCATCATTCCATTCCCCATACCGCGGAAGTAAACCAGGAAGTCAAAAAACTTTTTCGGCACATGCGCTAGGTGAGCAACTTCATTGAAATCAACGGCCGCCATTTTTCAATACCCAATCTAGTTATTATATAGATCAATGGGCGTGACGTAGGCCGTGACGTATTTATGTACGCGACGTAAATAACACCAACGCAACCCACAAGTGGACAGAACCCACATTATAATTTTAGCCATGTTGACGAACTAGTCTTTTGTAAATTATCTGACTTTTAAAAAGCTTGTAGACTGTTGGTGTAATGGACTGTATCTGATAGTAATAAGTATTAGCTGCGACGCTGTTGTTTAAGTCGCTCTCGTGACTTCGTCACACTTTCTGGCCAATCAATGGCCGGCCGTCTGCCGACGTCACCTTTTAGCTCGACTTAAGATCGCCTGGTACCTAGAGCGAGAAGGTACCAAAAAAGTACCCGCTAGCAGGTACCAGGTACCATGGAACTGCGGTGGAAACGCCAAAAATGCGAGGCGAGGCGAGCTGATTTCATGCGGTGGAAAAGCGCCATAAGATTCCTTTGTGAATTCAACAAGCCAGTTAACGGCTCACACAAGTGAATTTTATCTAAATATAATTCCAATCAATATTTAATTAAATATGCAAATACAACAACATGTTAAGGGCCAGGGACGGGTGAACCCGTATGCGGACAGAGACAAGGAGGCGGATGGGTGAAGGTTAACCGGTTTATTATAGAGAGGTTGGTTTGGTTGACAGGAGACTGGAACCAGGGCTGGGTTTGGTAGAGCAGGCAGGCGGTGGAGCAGGCAGGCGGTGGAGCAGGCAGGCGGTGGAGCAGGCAGGCGGTGGAGCAGGCAGGCGGTGGAGCAGGCAGGCGGTGGAGCAGGCAGGTCTGGCAGGCTAGCGCTGTGCAAGGAAGGCAAAGGTAACAAGTCAGGCAGGCTAGCGCTGGGCAGAGCAGGCAAACTTTAGCAGTAAATACAAGGCAGGAACGTAACAAGAAGGTAAGTCTTACTACATTATGCTGGCAAGTAGTGGCTACGATCTGGCAGCATGTTCCTGGCAGGGCTGAGCAGAAGTAGGGTTGGTGATTGCAGGATTGGGTGCAGCTGGTGGTTCCCGCTCTGCTCCCGCACACCTGAAACCACTCCCCCTAGCACTGGAGAGAGGAGGATTAAGAATATAGTTAGCTGTCCTGTTTTGACCCTTATTTAACACAGTTGTTTCCATACAAAGTAAAAACAACTCGGCTTGAGTTATTCAGATATGCTGTCAGCCCCTTCAGGGGTCCTGACATTCCCAAAGCTGTCAGTCTGCAGAAATGTGATTGGCAGATGAATCCATAATAAAGTTCCATCTTTCCACCTCCAGGGTGTTTTTCTGATATAACTAATATGCCACAACATGACCACTTATCTCTCTTGTCAACAGCCACGTGTTTCCACAGCCTCTCACATCCCAGATCAGTGTGGAGCCCAGGGGCCCGTTCTTCGTACGTCGCTTAATACATCCGAGATCAAATGACACATCCAAGATTTTTCATCCTGCTAATCATGATCCGGCTAACTGGGTTCTTCGAACAAACCTGTTGTGTATGATTAGTATCACTGGATTTAGTTACTTGAGATAATTGCGCGATCATGTGTTGGCTTAAAAGGGGATATGTATCGATAGTAGAAACATTGGTCAGCAACGCTGCTATTGGCTGTTCAGCATGGCCAAAGAACGTGCCCACTTTTTCTCCCAATAAGAACAAGAGCTTTTAATGGAAGGTTATGCCGAATTTGAGTCGTTATTTAAAACGACAGGGAACACCTCAAAGTCTGCAAATGCCAGGAGAGTGGGCTGGCAAAAAGTAGCAGACAAATGAAAGTGAAATACAAGAATATTCTACAAAATGGTAGCCTTTAAATCATACTGTCTTTATTTTAAAAATACACTTATTTTTCCTCCTTTTTAAAAACCACTGTTAAATTATGTGTTTGTCTATTTATAACAGCCACAAAGAAAAAGGCTGAAAAAACGGTATCTCTTAACAATTACACTTTATCCCGCAATACCCGATTAATTTGAAAGGCTCTGCAAATTATTCTCCCACCTTCCGCAAGAGGTTGCTCGCGTAAGGCTGCGACAGACTTCCCTATCTCAAAAAGCCTCAATCTAATCTTGTTTACATGAAGTAAACCTGCTCCCGAGCAGGTTTGAGTTTACGAACCTGTTGCTATGACAGCAAATCTAGGATGAGCTTCGAAGAACCAAACGATCCAAGATCATGCCAAATCGTCAACAATCAAATCCGGCTAACTGAGTTAGCGACGTACGAAGAACGGGCCCCTGGTATGTGGGGACTGATTATGTTGAATGATAGATGGATGACACGCACACACAAATTATTAACCATGAGCTTGGGAGAAGAGATGACAAAAGTGATGTGTGTGAGTGTAGCTGTCTGTGGTAGGTCAGTGTTGTTGTTCATGGGTTTCTTGATAGTAATTGAACTAATGGTGTCTATGAAGAATGACTGTGAGAGAATGACTTTCTGGCGTGGTACGGACTGTTGGGCTCCCAAGGGAACAATATATTCAGTGTTAGGCTGCAGGCAACGTGTTGATCAAGGACAGGCCTAAGAGCTTCATGCTTGATGTTTGCCTTTCAACAATCAAATGCATCCATCGGGAAAAATATTAGTTCAGTCAAGACACTCACGTGATTGATTGATAATAAATCGTGATTTATTGATAACCCTGACATGGGATATGTTTTACTTTGGTGGAATGGAATGTCTAAAAGGGGGGCACTTCCTATGGCCTCGAGCGACGCAATCGTTCGTACATGTATGACGAGAGCCATGGAGAAATAGAGATACAGTATATAATCCCCCTGATAGACAAAAACAGACAATACAATAATATAAACAGATAATACAACATATAGACAGACAGACAGGGGGGAGAAAGGGGATGGTGGTGGGTGGCAGCAACACTGATCAGCGGATCGGCAAGGTGAGTGTTTGAATATCCGCGCGGCCTTTAAAGCCGACTTGCCGGATGGGGCCCAATGGGCTTGCACTAGCTGAGTCAGGTGTGTTCATGGATTACGTGTACTACCTAGCAAGTGCCTGCGCGAGTGCCTGCGCTGCTAGTGCATGTGAGGGAATGAGGGGTGACGTGTACTGAGGAGTGTGAATAAGTAATGATGAATACTGAAATGTGTGGATGAGTGATAATATGAACTGAGGTGTGTGAATGATGATAATGTATACTGATGTGTGTGAATGTTTAAGCTCAGTCCCCTAGTGTTGAGCCTGAACTTGCTTCGCCTATTGAGTGGTTTTTATTTAATTGTTTAAAAAAATCTGTGATTCTTGTGATGCAAACATTCTGTTAATCGTGAAATATCGATTAAAATAAACATTGATAAATCCCAAGAGAGTGGTAAACGCAATGTTACGTGTGTGACTAGAGAGAAACACATAAGACACTTCACTTCACATAAGAAATGAAAGGGAGATTAAAATATATGTGACATACACACACACTCACAGACAACACACAAACACAGAGACAGACAGAGACAGACAGAAGGGCAGCGGTGGTGAAAGCCCACCTAGTGTCACACCGCGATCACTGGCCCTTCCTCATGTGTCTCCTGTCTGATTGTCTCTCCTAAGCCCTGATTGTTTTTTAGCACAGCCTTGACCAAGAAATTCTGCAAAGTTTGTAATCTAGATTCTCCAAAGTGAGACTCTTTTGTTTAAAGTTTGTAATATAATTTGGTTACCTCTAAAGTGAGAGTCTTTTCGTTTGGAAACTTTTTTATTCGGCTACGTCTCCAATAAAGATCTGGTACTGCTCTACTTCTGTATCCTGAGTCCTCTTCCCGGTCCAAGCCTGACACCTAGCACAGAACAGAAAAGTTGTGCACGTACAGTGAAGGAAGAGAAAGGGGAGGAGAGAGTGAGTTGGCACTGGGCTGTCAGGGAATGAGGTGGGGGAGGCCACATAGGTGACAGGCTGTCTGGAACACACACACACAAGCGCGAGCACACAAAAACGCACACAAACCTAACTTGCCTCAGGAAGATAATATAAAGATACAATGACACTAATGTAGTTGATTCTTCTTGAACATTGTTAAAGACTCTTAAGCGTGATGAAGAACACGCCTCTCCTTTCGGTGTGTTCAAGGCAACACTGTTCATGTGAGTCAGTTCAGCAGGACATTTTAAGCCATTCGTCTGTCCAGCTACCGTATCAACCACAGCTCCGCCTACATCTACAGGATACTACGACCCTGAAAAAACGGGGGCGTTCAGAGAACGTTGGGGGGCGCTGGGAAAAATATTTTTAAAAGGGGGGCGTTGAGGTGTGGTCGGGGGGCGTTTGTCTGTGTCTGTTTTTAAATGCCAGTTTTTTAATGCCAGTTTCGACTAACCGACACCTACTCATTTTTACGGAGCCTCTCTGGGGTCACATAGGAGAGAGAAGAAAAAAAATCTGTGCGCACTGTTTTGTAAACCGTGGCCTCGGATTCATAATCGTATGCACCTGATAGTGATACAAGTTAGATCAGTGATACTCATTGCGCGTCTCGCGAGCCACATGCGGCTCGTCAAGCTTTAATTGGTGGCTCGCACTGGCATACTAGCTTATAACAATATGGTAACCCAGCCAATAATTTTTTCAAATGTGCTACATAAACATGCAGTGAACACAAGCGCAAAAATCTGCATAATACTTAAGAAGTAATAACTATAAATTAAGTAATTTTCTGCGGTCTCGCGTGAATACGGCCAGCCTGCCAACCCGCGGCTGTTACGCACCAAGCGAGGATTGACGACCGACATAGGATGGAGCAAGCCAGTGGACAACCTCCACTGCAGAGCGTTAAACAAAGGCATCTTTTGAGATGGCTTGGATCTTGGCGCGGGCCAAAACACCGTTCTCAGACTCATAAATAGTAAAAGACTGCTTTTTGTATTACATTTTATACATACTACAATGTATATTGTGTGTTGTATTGTTTTAGTGCTGTGATTTTTAAAATTATACTTGTGTACATAATACATACGAATAAAACACATAAATTTGTTTTCAAACAGTTGTTTTAAAATGTATTTATAATAATAATTGTATATATTGTTAGAAGAAAAAGCTGTTATGGGGGGGGGGGTGCGTCGGTCGGACCTGGAAAATGGAGAGGGGGGGCACTGGCCTAAAAGAGGTTGAGAACCACTGCTTTAGAAGGATAAGACCAGTGAGAGACACTGGTGAAATGGATGGAATCAATGGAGGAGAGAGGGGGGGGGGAGACAGAGAGGTAGGTCGTTCCTGGTAGGGATGGCGGAGGGATATGGAACATCCCCTGGGGTGGTGAGGTCACCTTGTTTGCTGCGGTTGCCAGTCCGCTCAGTATGAGGCCCCCTGCCTCACGAAGGGAGTTCCTGCATCATCATCTGCAACGTCACTGTTGTCACCATTGTCCTGGTCCTTGGCCCAGTTCTGGTGACCCTCCTCAGCCCATTCCTCCTCATCCTCGTGCCATTGTGGCTCCTCCTCATCGTTGTCGTCATAATCGTCATCGTCATCATCACTGTCATCATCCTTCTCGAAGGTCGGGGTGTTCTTCGAGCTCTAGAAGGGTCTAGCTTTGGTCTGCACGATCCCATCTGAAGTGTGTTTCCGTGCTGAGACAGTTTTCTCAGGTTTTCGTGTGCAGGTTGTCTCACTTTAGATGCAGACGCCCTGGTCGTGGTCCAGGAGAACTTGAACTTGCGGTTCCTCGCTGCTCATCAGAGCATCTCCACAGGAGCTCGTCTAAACAATTTCAGGAGGGAAAAGGAGAGGAGGAATGTTCTAGAACCGCTGTAGGACCCATGGAGCCAAACTCTTTCTTGACTTTATTTAGCATTTCAGTTTTTTTTGTGAGGAATTGAGAAAAACGGTTCTTATATAATGTCTAAATCACATTGTTTTATTCATTTGAAAGAAAAAGTTTGAGAGAAGGAAAATGGACTGAAACACTAATCATATTCTAAACAAAGGTTACGCAAAACTACCAGTGTACCGGTATGTATTCAAAATAAACTGTGTGTATACGAGTGTGTGTGTGAAGTAGTCCAAACGGGTAAAAAAAACTCACTATGAACATGTGGCCTGTATCCAGCATATTACATTGGTTAAACACACACACAGTTTGTAGTCAAAACACACCAGCCTAGCTCATATCTACACTCGTTCTCCCCCTTCCCCACAGGATTCTAAGTCTATACCTCCATCATAGCTCTAGGGACTGTCTAACACCATGTTGCACAATGTCTCTCCCTATTGGAGACAAGGACTACCATTCCTCCCCTAGTAACTGAACCAACGTAGTACTGCTCTATTTCATCCTCCAAGTAGCCTCAGTAGTAAACCTTTAAACTAATTACAGGCCTATTATTGAATGGGGAACGAATAAGAATATAGCGAAAACATTAATATCAATATCGAAGCGGCTTTATAGTTAGTGTATTTATTAGTTTTAAACTGAGATGATCAAAATATATTCTATACTACTATAGAACTTCTTCTATATTATATTCTATTACTTAATATGGCCACCAAATGACATAATTACAAGATAACTCAACTAACTCAATCTACAACAGAAGTGTTACTAAACAGCAGTCTTTGTTCAAGGCACTGCACCCGGGTGTTAAACGTAGACTGTCAAAAGTTTCTCAGGTTTCAGTGACTGTGTGGCAGCATGACTTTAGAACAAATGTTGTTTGGACCGCCATGTTTGAAGTATTGCAACATCTTTATCCATCAACCTTCCATTCTCCTTCCAACTTATTTTTCAACTTAATTTCAATACTTCCAAAATAGTCCCTTTCCAATACTTGGTCCATACTTCCAATATCTGAATATCAGAGGTAAGGGGAGACGATTTTGAGTCTGCAAGGGGAACAGAATAAAAAAACCCTGGCCAATGTCGTCCCCTCCCAGGATAAGGGCGATGGCATAGCCGGTGAGAACGCGGGCCAGGCAGGAGAAGTCAGAATTGCGGTCAGCAAAAACCTGCACCCACACTGCCTGATCCCGTTTGTGTGATGCAGAGATGACAGAAGAGGACGATATATCCAGCCAAGGTCAGAGGCTATGGAGATCATTCATTTTGGTTAGAGTTCATACGGCCAGACATTGAGGTATTAAAAACGTACTACTGTGATTTTTGCACCACTGTTTACACTACTGTGTATATACCCCCCCCCCCCCCCACACGTCCTATATATACCCATTCCACTCTGTACCTATGTTATTTGTACTTCCATGTTATTTGTATCATTTGTACTATTTGTATCATTTGTATTATTTGTATCATTTGTATTATTTGTATCATTTGTATTATTTGTATCATTGTGTGCGTGCTGCAAGGCGCACACTATGTTATTACTAGCGTTTATTTACGATAGAACCCGCCACTTTTCCGGACTTTTTCACGGCCTCATCTGCGACTTTATTTACTTTTTGTGTCGCGATGTGTGTCGGCTCCACGCTGCCTCTTGTCCGTATCGCCTACAGCAGAGATCAGCTGCTGCAGCTGAACAAAGGCGTGCCCGCCCCTCCCGGAGATGTACATCATATTCCGGCCGAAATACGAAGACGGACTCGCCGAGGCAATCGAGCCGGTCGGAAGGTACAAGAGAAAAAGGCATGCTCAAAGCGTTCAGCTCTCCCCTCCATCATAATGGGGAACGTGAGATCACTCCCTAACAAGAGTGACGAGCTGGCAGCGTTGATCAAACACCAGCGGGAGTATAGAAAGTGTGGAATTATAGTTTTCTCGGAGACGTGGTTAACCCCTCAAATCCCAGACTCTGCAGTCGCACTGGATTACTTTCACCTGCTGAGGGCGGACAGAATGGAGGACAGTGGTAAGAGGAGAGGAGGAGGCCTGGCTGTGTTTGTTAATGAGAGATGGTGCAAGCCAGGACACTGTACAGTGAAAGTGGAGATGTGTAGCAAGGACATCGAACTGCTAGCGGTTAGCATGAGACCCTTCTACTTGCCGAGGGAGTTTACACAGGTTATAGTGATAGCTGTGTATGTTCCCCCCTCTGCTAAGGCGGACGCTGCCTGTGACACACTGCTCTCAGTTACCAGCAGACTACAGACACAGCACCCACAGGCCCTCTTCCTCATCTCTGGAGACTTCAACCATGCTCCACCCTCGTCTGTGTTACCAACTTTTACACAGTACGTCACCTGCACTACCAGGAACAATAAGACTCTGGACTTGTTTTATGCCAACACCAAGGAGGCTTTTTCTGCATCCCCCCTGCCCCCCCTTGGCAGAGCTGACCACAACATTGTCCACCTACAGCCTGTGTACACACCCTTGGTGCACAGACAGCCTGTGGAGCGGCGCGTGGTGAAGAGGTGGACTACTGAGAGCGAGGAGGCTCTGAGGGACTGCTTCGACACCACGGCGTGGTCTGAACTCTGCGATCCACATGGGGAGGACATCAATGCCATTACTGACACTATCACAGGCTACATCAACTTCTGTTTTGAGAACACCGTGCCCTCCAAGAAGGTACGGTGCTTTGCCAACAACAAGCCATGGATTACCCCTGACATCAAGGTTCTCCTGAAGGAGAAGAAGAGAGCTTTCAAGTCAGGGGACAGAGAGGAGCTCAGGACTGTGCAGAAGGAACTGAGGAGGATGATCAAACAGGGCAAGGCCAAATACAGGAGAAAGATGGAGGTTCAGCTTCAACAGAACAACTCGAGGGAAGTTTGGCGAGGCCTGAAGACCATTTCTGGGTTCAACACACCCCTCCCCCAGGCTGAGAAGGATCTACAATGGGCGAACGACTTGAACCTGTATTACAATAGGTTTAACGACCCACCCATTGCCCCCCCCCAGCTGTTGCCTCTAGCCCTGTCCCCCTGGTCAATGCCCCCCTCCCCCATCAGCCCTGCCTGCACCTGGCCACACCCTACATTCCATGCATTCCACTAACCCATCACAACCCCATGGACCCCCGTCACCCTCCCCCCGTGCTCCCCCCTAGTTTTCTCATCCGGCCAAGTTAGGAGAGAGCTGAGAAAGATCAATGCGCGAAAAGCAGCTGGTCCAGATGGAATTAGTCCCAGACTCCTGAAATCCTGCGCGGACGAACTGTGCGGGATCATGGGGCAGGTCTTCAACCTCAGCCTTAAGCTGAGCAGGGTACCACTGCTCTGGAAGACCTCCTGCCTGGTACCAGTGCCTAAGACACCGCGGGCTAAGGACCTCAGCAGCTTCAGGCCAGTGGCTCTCACATCACACATGATGAAGACACTGGAGAGGCTGATTCTGGGCCACCTCCGCTCTGAGGTGAGCTCAGAGATGGACCCGCTGCAGTTCGCTTACCGACCTGGAATCGGGGTGGACGACGCATTGATCTTCCTGCTTCATCGTGCTCTCACCCACCTCGAGAGTCCTGGCAGTGCTGTGAGGATTACCTTCTTCGACTTCTCCAGCGCGTTCAACACCATTCAGCCAGTGCTCCTGAGGGATAAGCTGGTGCGGGCTGGTGTGGATGTACCCCTGGCCGACTGGACCCTGGACTACCTCACAAATAGACCCCAGTTTGTGAGAACCAGGGATGGTGTGTCTGATCTCCTGACCTGCAGTGTGGGGGCCCCACAGGGGACGGTGCTTGTGCCCTTCCTCTTCACCCTCTACACTGCAGACTTCAGACACAACTCGGAGGGCTGCGTCCTGCTCAAGTTTTCCGACGACTCCGCCATCGTCGGACTGATCAGTGACGATGATGACACGGAGTACAAGCAATTGACGCAGGACTTTGTAGACTGGTGTCAGCCGAACCACCTCCTCATCAACGCGGGCAAGACCAAGGAGATGGTGGTGGATTTCCGCAGACACCGACCTCCCCCTCCACCGGTGAACATCCAGGGAATGGACATTGAGAGAGTAGAGTCCTATAAGTACCTGGGTGTTCACCTGAACCACAAACTGGACTGGACTCACCACACTGACGCACTGTACAAGAAAGGTCAGAGCCGGCTGTACTTCCTGAGGAGGCTGAGGTCTTTCGGAGTGCAGGGGGCACCCCTAAAGTCTTTCTATGACTCAGTGGTGGCCTCTGCCATCATGTACGGTGTGGTCTGCTGGAGCAGCGGCATCACTGAGAGGGAAAGGAAGAAGCTGGACAAGGTCATCAAGAAGTCCAGCTCAGTCCTGGGCTGCCCTCTAGACTCAGTGCAGGAGGTGGGTGACAGACGTGTCCTGGCAAAGCTGACAACCATGCTGGACCACGAGTCACACCCCCTGCAGGACTCACTGTCCGCTCTGGAGAGCAGCTTCAGCAACAGGCTGATTCACCCTCGGTGTGTGAAGGAGAGATTCCGCAGGTCCTTCCTTCCTGCTGCTGTCAGACTGTTTAACAATAATCACTAAATACTGCTGTCCATAGCCACTATCATGTGCTACACCTTTACCATTATTATAACTATTACCTTCACTACCTCACCACCATGCAGTATTACTGTTATTACTCTTTTATTGTATCTATATCTGTATTATATATTTTTTGGCTTTTATTACTTACCTCAATCATGTGCAATACTCATGTTATATTGATACTCTGTACTAAGTGCAATATTTCTACTTAACTTGCTTACTTTTGCAATACTGTAATGCTGTAAATCTCCATTCTCCAAAACTGTCTATATGTCTATATGTCTACCTAACTTATTTTTTTATCATACTCTTGCAAAATACTGTAATTCTGTATCTCAAGTGCAATAACTGCCTGCATGTCGACTTGTCGACTTAACTTACTATTTTGTACACTGGACTACTTAACCAGACTACTTAATTACTTATTTTCTTATTTTTTTTAAGATATCTGACCTTATCGTGCCCGCCTATTGGTATTGCCATTGTTATTGCTATTGTTATGTTATTGTCATTATGTATATTACCCTGCAACTCTGTGTGCTGTACTTTACCCTGCTGCTGTTGTGAACTGCAATTTCCACCTCCTGGAGGACAAATAAAGGTTCATCTATCTATCTATCTATCTATTTTGTGCGTGCTGCAAGGCGCACACTATGTTATTACTAGCGTTTATTATTGTGTGCGTGCTGCAAGGCGCACACTATGTTATTACTAGCGTTTATTATTATTGTGTGCGTGCTGCAAGGCGCACACTATGTTATTACTAGCGTTTATTATTGTGTGCGTGCTGCAAGGCGCACACTATGTTATTACTAGCGTTTATTGTGTGCGTGCTGCAAGGCGCACACTATGTTATTACTAGCGTTTATTATACTTATTCTTACGCCGTTTTTTGGCTCAAAACACCTAGCAGAGTTTTTGACGCATATACACAAAAGTTATATCAAAACGTGTGGCTCGGCCCCGACATGTGTGCTATGATTTTTCTAAGACTTTTGGCTAACAATTTTGCCAACGTATTCGACTACCATGGCCTCAAATGCACCACTACAGACACAATTTATACATAGAAACGTAGGAAAATGTGTCCTCTAGCTCACACTTGCTTTACTTTATCTGTCAGATTGATTGTTTTAGCTTGACATGCGAAAATTCGGCCGCAGCACCCATGAAGAGCCTCATATGCCCTGTCCCAATACCCGCACTACGCCCTTGCGCCCTTTTGTGAAGTGCGGAAGTGGTAGAAGTGCGCGAAGGGTTCGAAGTGCGTAGGCTACAAGGGTGCGAAAATTAGAGAATTGGGACAGTGATGACTACGTCATAGATTTAGCCAGCGCGTCATTACTACGACATCTAAAATGGCGACACCGGTTGCTGTTTTTGCAGTTTTGCTGCTGAAAATCATATTAAAGCTGCACCAAACAATTATTTTGAGAAGAAAGAAGCTCCGAAATCGAAGAAGACGTATGCGTCAGACTCTCGCTCTCGTGACAAAATAAAATAAAAAAAGACCTTTGATTGTTTTTACGAAAAGGTGTTTATTGTATTTCTTTTTTTTACAACTTTGAATAAATATAAATTAATCAAATTGACTCGAATATTCTGGAGCAAGTAATAAAAACAAACTCAACAACTGAGCAAACTATGCTGCAAACTAATTGAATGGAAATTTATGAAACACTCAACTGAGCAAACATTACAAACTAACTTTTTCAGGGGCAACACAAATCAAATTAAACTTGTTGACCACCTTACTTGGTAAGAAACTTTACTGCATGAGCGGGTCGACCATAGACATTATATACCATCTATTGTCTATGGGGCAGACCACCAGACATCTCCCTATTCCGCCTTTTTTGTGAAAACGTCACACGCAGCAATGAATTGTGGGTAATACACTTCGCCAAAGTCCGCATCGATGCACGCTTCGTGGAAGTGCGGATCAAGGGCGCAGAGGGGGCGGGGCTTAAGACCTTACTGGAGAATTGGGACACCCTGCGCACTTGCACCCTTCAGCGAGAACGCGCAATTGAAGGGCGCAAGGGCGCAAGTGCGGGTATTGTGACAGGGCCATAGACTCCCATGTTAAAAGTGCCAGGAAAATTTCAGGAGGAAAACAAAACTAACACTTTTTAGAATTGCTCCCAAGAGCACATTTCTTCACTTGTCAACACAAAATGTCTATGTAGACGTTCAGGAAGGGCTCAGCCGGCTTCACGTTAACCTGGTTTTATGATTGGAAACACGGTTTGGCCAGAAATCCTTCCTGTTCGAGGGGTGCTGTAAGCCTTTTCTCTCTGTCTGTTCAACTGACATGACAGTTGCAACTGTCTGCTTTAGTTCGTTACTTAGCAACGTGCTTGAAAGAGGAGAGGGGAAGACGGTGGTAATTTTATGAACAGTAATTCATTTCACATTTATTAACTTCTCCGTGAATCGCCACCTTAACGTGGTGGAGGGGTTTGAGTGCTTGGATGATCCTAGGAGCTATGTTGTCGGGGGCTTTATGCTCCTGGTAGGGTCTCCCAAGGCAAACAGGTCCTAGGTGACTAGCCAGACTAAGAGCGGTTCAAAAAACCCATATGATGACAAATAAAACAAAGTCAGTTACGTCGCCCGGATCGGCGAAACCGGGGCCCCACTCTGGAGCCAGGCCCAGAGTGGGAGCTCGCAGGCGAGCGCCTGGTGGCCGGGTCTTTTCCCATGGGACCCGGCCGGGCCCAGCCCGAAAAGGCGACGTGGGACCACCTTCCCGTAGGCCCACCACCCGCAGGAAGGACCGTAAGGGGCCGGTGCTGTGTGATTTGGCCGGTGGTCAGGGGCAGGCGCCCGGACGACCAGAGCCGCGCACACAGTCTCTAGCGCTGGGGACATGGAATGTCACCACGCTGGCGGGGAAGGAGCCTGAGCTCGTGCGGGAGGTTGAGCGTTACCGGCTAGATATAGTCGGCCTCGCCTCCACGCACAGCTTGGGCTCTGGAACCATTATCCTTGAGAGAGGCTGGACTCTTCATTTCTCTGGCGTTCCCCGTGGGGAGAGGCGGCGGGCTGGCGTGGGTTTGCTTATAGCCCCACAGCTCAGTCGCCACGTGTTGGAGTTTACTCCGGTGAACGAGAGGGTTGCGTCCCTGCGCCTAAAAGCCGGGGACAGGTCTCTCACTGTTGTGGCGGCCTACGGGCCGAACAGCAGTGCAGAGTACCCGGCCTTCTTGGAGTCTTTGGGAGGCGTACTGAACAGTGCGCCGACTGGGGACTCCGTTGTTCTACTGGGGGACTTCAACGCCCACGTGGGAAATGACAGTGACACCTGGAGAAGGGTGATTGGGATGAACGGCCCCCCTGATCGGAACCCGAGTGGTGTTCTGTTTTTGGACTTCTGTGCTAGTCACGGTATGTCCATAACTAACACCATGTTCAAGCACAAGAGTGTCCATCAGTGCACGTGGCACCAGGACACTCTAGGCCGAAGGTCGATGATCGACTTTGTTGTCGTGTCTTCTGACCTGCGGCCGTGTGTCTTGGACACTCGGGTGAAGAGAGGGGCGGAGCTGTCAACCGATCACCACCTGGTTGTGAGTCAGATCCGCTGGCGGGGGGGGAAGTTAGACAGACTTGGCAGGCCCAAACGTATCGTGAGGGTCTGCTGGGAACGTCTGGCAGACCCGTCTGTCAGAGGGATCTTCAACTCACACCTCCGGGAGAGCTTCTCACAGATCCCGGGGGAGGCTGGGGACATCGAGTCTGAATGGACCATGTTCTCGACCTCCATTGTCAATGCGGCAGTCCGGAGTTGCGGTCGCAAGGTCTCTGGTGCTGGTCGCGGCGGCAATCCCAGAACCCGGTGGTGGACACCGGAAGTAAGGGATGCCGTCAAACTGAAGAAGGAGTCCTATCGAGCCGTTCTGGCTTGTGGGACTCCCGAAACAGTTGACCGGTACCGGCAGGCCAAGCGTGCCGCGGCTCGGGTAGTCACAGAGGCAAAAACTCGGGTCTGGGAGGAGTTCGGGGAGGCCATGGAGAAGGACTATAGGTCGGCCCCAAGGAAATTCTGGCAAACCGTTCGGCGCCTCAGGAGGGGGAAGCAGTGCTTCACCAACACTGTTTACGGTGCGGGTGGGGAGCTGTTGACGTCGACTGGGGATGTTGTCGGACGGTGGAAGGAATACTTTGAGGATCTCCTCAATCCTGCCGTCACGTCTTCCGAGGAGGAAGCAGAGACTGGGGACTTCGGGGCGGACCCGCCTATCACCCGGGCTGAAGTCACTGAGGTAGTCGATGGGCTCCTTGGTGGCAGGGCTGACGAGATCCGTCCTGAGTACCTGAAGTCTCTGGATGTTGTGGGACTGTCCTGGTTGACACGCCTCTGCAGCATCGCGTGGCGGTCTGGAACAGTGCCTATGGATTGGCAGACCGGGGTGGTGGTTCCCCTATTTAAGAAGGGGGACCGGAGGATGTGTTCCAATTACAGAGGAATCACACTCCTCAGCCTCCCCGGTAAGGTCTACGCCAGGGTACTGGAGAGGAGAATCCGGCCAATAGTCGAACCTCGGATCCAGGAGGAGCAGTGTGGTTTTCGTCCTGGCCGCGGAACACTGGACCAGCTCTACACCCTCTACCGGGTGCTCGAGGGTTCATGGGAGTTTGCCCAACCAGTCTACATGTGTTTTGTGGATCTGGAGAAGGCATTCGACTGTGTCCCTCGTGGTGTCCTGTGGGGGGTACTTCGGGAGTACGGGGTCCGGGGCCCTTTGTTAGGGGCCGTCCGTTCCCTGTACAACCGAAGTAGGAGCTGTGTTCGCATTGCCGGCAATAGGTCAGACCTGTTCCGGGTGGATGCTGGACTCCGCCAGGGTTGCCCTTTGTCACCGGTTCTGTTCATTGTTTATATGGACAGAATTTGTAGGCGCGCCCAGGGGGCGGAGGGTTTCCGGTTCGGGGAGCACGGGATCTCATATCTGCTGTTTGCGGATGATATTGTCCTGTTTGCTTCCTCGAGCCGGGGCCTCCAGCATGCTCTGGAGCGGTTTGATGCCGAGTGTGAAGTGGCTGGGATGAGGATCAGCACCTCCAAATCCGAGGCCATGGTACTCGACCGGAAAAAGGTGGCTTGCCCCCTCTGGGTGGGTGGGGAGCCTTTGCCTCAAGTGGAGGAGTTCAAGTATCTCGGGGTCTTGTTCACGAGTGACGGAAGGACGGAACGTGAGATTGACAGGCGGATCGGTGCAGCGTCTGCAGTGATGCAGTCTCTGTACCGGACTGTCGTGGTGAAGAAGGAGCTGAGCCGCAAGGCAAAACTCTCGATTTACCGGTCAATCTACATTCCTACTCTCACCTATGGTCATGAGCTTTGGGTCATGACCGAAAGGACAAGATCGCGGATACAAGCGGTCGAAATGAGTTTCCTCCGCAGGGTGGCTGGGCGCTCCCTTAGAGATAGGGTGAGGAGCTCGGTCTCACGGGAGGAGCTCGGAGTAGAACCGCTACTCCTCCACGTCGAGAGGAGCCAGTTGAGGTGGCTCGGGCATCTGTTTAGGATGCCTCCTGGACGCCTCCCCCGGGAGGTGTTCCAGGCATGTCCCACCGGGAGGCGGCCCCGGGGAAGACCTAGGACACGCTGGAGGGACTATGTCTCTCGGCTGGCCTGGGAACGCCTCGGGATCCCCCCGGAGGAGCTGGAGGAGGTGTGTGCGGTGAGGGAAGTCTGGGCTTCCCTGCTCAGACTGCTGCCCCCGCGACCCGGCCCCGGATAAGCGGAAGATAATGGATGGATGGATGGATTTATTAACTTTAATTGGAGGATATTTACTGGAGGAATCAAATTGGCTCTTTTTGTTTCGGGTGTATTTATAAACTGTACTCCAGCTCAACTCTTCCTCTCCGGCTCTAAGTCTCTAAGGTAAGCGAACATCTTTTTCAACTCTTTCGCTAGCATGCTATCTAAAATGTAGGTTTTTGACTTCTTTAACATTTGGGCTCATAGGTATTCATGTGCTTATCAGTCAGGATTTACAACTGACATTCCAACTAGCTGTAAAGATATGCTGTTTGCTAACATTAGCGACCAATGCTGAAATTAGCGCTTAAGCTAATTGCTAGTGCATCAGCATATGTTTCTAGCATGCTAAGATGTGGGTTTTGGACTTCTTTAACATTTGGGCTTATATGTATTCATGTGCTTATCAGTCAGGACGGTGGTGGAGGGTTATGGGGGGGGGGGTATTTGTGTGCATTTTGACCGTTTAGGGTCGTTTTCGGAGGGGGGGGGGCGATCGGCGTTTCGCGGGGGGCGGGGGGCAGGGGGGCTCGTGCGGGGGGGTTTGAGGGCAGGGTTCATGTGGTGGGGTCCATAGGATTCTAACGAGATATTGGGGAGGTGTGTGGGAGGTCGGGTTGATGAGCTATGAGCCTATTTGTGGGAGAGGTTTGAGAATCGCGATTGATTTACATGCACCTTCAAGCGGAGATTGTGACGTTGCGGGGGGCTCGGGGGGGCGATTTCGGAAGGGTTTGGGGTATTGGGGAGGTGTGTGGGTGGTTGGGATCGGCAGTTCCATAGAGAAACAGTGGGGATTAAATACAGGTCTTTTAGGAATTGCTATTTAAATTGTTGGGGGGGCTTGCTGTAAAACATTCATAATCGTCTGGATACTGGTTGACCTTGCAAACTATTGGCTAGTGTTGTATGGGGAGTCCTGTAGTCCTGTAGTTTATAGATGATTAAACCTGTGTGTCTGCTACTAAGTGATTCATTGCACTGAATGGTTTGATTGACAGTTCATCATTAAGTCATTAATGTACAGACTGCCTGTGTGTATGCACATATATATATCTATCTATAGATAGATATATATATGTGTATGTGTGTGTGTGTGTGTATGTGCGTGTGTGTTTTTCTCAATTAATGTTGGATAAAAAGCACTGTTTTTGTTAGTGTGATATCAGAACTGTGTGAGCACTAGGTCACACAGTTCTGAAATCACACTAACAAAAACAGTATATATATATATATATATATATATATATATATATATGTGTGTGTGTGTGTGTGTGTGTGTATGTGCGTGTGTGTGTGTGTGTGTATGTGCGTGTGTGTATGTGTATGTGCGTGTGTGTTTTTCCTCAATTAATGTTGGATAAAAAGCACTGTTTTTGTTAGTGTGATATCAGAACTGTGTGACCTAGTGCTTTTTGTGAATTTTGATGCTAGCTTATTGCTGAATCCTGATTTGTTACATGTTTGATTGCATGTGTATTGATTTGACATTTAACACAGCTGTATAACTTTATAATGTTATCTGATATTTATAATGCGGTATCATTTTGATAAAAGGTGTATTTCTAATCAGAATCAGAATCAGAATCAGAATCAGAATCGGTTTTTATTCGCCATGAGTGTTTACACATCCAAGGAATTTACTTCGACATTACATGCCATGGCACTATAAACAGCGCCAACTCAAGGTTTCAAAAACATCACATGACATGAGAGAAGAGGAGAAAAAAAAGAGAAGCCGCCCCCAGATTTGGGAACAGCAAAACAAAAAACTCCTCAGCATGAGCACATAAATTGTACAACACAGAGACACATGATTCAACAGGGAATGGGTAGCGTGCACAGGGGATATGGGTGGGGTAGACCAGCAGCATCCTTGGCCTGCAGCCCGGTCATTTTAAAAAGCCCTGGGCGCCAGCCAATAGACCCGCCAGCCAACCCGGGAAAAAGCGGTTGGAGGCGATCAATTGTGTGTGTGGAGTTATCAGTGTAGATGAGACTTTGTTGTGTTGGTATAATCTATGTTGGCGCCTCAGCACAGGCCTAATCAGTCCTTTCTCACACCCGTCCATGGTGTATGGCCTTGGGTCCAGGACGTCTTGTGCCTGCGAGTGAGGCGGGGGGTGAGGTGTCTGTAGAGGCTCTGTAGAGGCTTTCTCATCAATCTTCCAAGGTGGGGGAGGGGTGCCCTTGCACCCGCGCTCGGCACCGCTGGGTGCAGGAATTTGGAGCCGAAAAGAGCAGAGGCAGAAAAGAAAAGCACGTAGGGTAGGAGAATTTACCCCCCACTAGCAAAGTCTCTCTCCCGCCCTCTCCAACCATTCAGGTTCTCTCTCTCATCCAAATGTCTCTCAATGTCCTTGCCTTTTCCAATTTGTTGGTCCATGCGATCCACCGTTCTTTTAAGGGCTACCAGTTCAACCTCCACGCGCTTTAAAGTCTCGCTTTGGCCTCCAACAGCCCTACCCATCACATCAATCAAGTGGGGCAGCTTAAAGGGGCCTTTAACAGCTGCAACCGCCTTAGTAATTTGTCGATAACCCAGAAATATGCCCAATCCAATTAGCACAAACCCGGTAATCATGAATCCCATTATGAAGATATCCTCCACGTCCTCGACGGATAGCTCAGTCAAGCAAACGACACGCCATTTCTCATACGCGTCCATCGTATACCCAGCTGGAGACGATCCACCAGGACACTTGGGTTCCCCCGACCCCTGAGGTCTCTTCGAAAAAATCGTGTCAATAGCGCTAAGTGACCAGCTAATTAAATCCATGTTTTCTGCTTGGAAGGGTGATTCAAGTTAAGCCTCTTCAACAGTCTCGACAGACACTAGACAATAGACAAGACGATAGCAAGCAGGGAAAAACGGGGAGTGTAGGGAGCAGATAAAAATGCGACCGCCTCCGTCAAGAGCAAACCAGGAGAAATGGTTATATATATATAATTCCAAAGTCATAGCCATTGATGGCCTAATTCTGGCATTGGATGTATTTGGGTCTTTTTACACTCTAAGTTTTTTTAAGCATTTATCACTATTATCAAATTAGAACCAAACTCATACTATGCTACTGAACTGTAATGTAAAGTGCTACCTGACACGGAGTGACCAATTGTTTACTGCTTGCTTACTACTTAAACTTAAACTGTGGCAGTGTGCTCAAGTGGAGCTGTCTTTAATCCTGCTGAAATTAGTGTTTACGCTACTACTAGTGCATCAGCAAATGAACACCTGTTGAAAGCTTGATCTGTCACATACCTAAGCAATGGTAGAAGTCATATTCTGAAAATTACTCAACAGTGTCAGTGATGTATGGGGGAGAATCCCGGGCCAGAGTCACGCACATTCTAAATTTATTTGGGAATTTTTTTCTAGTTTGTATTATTTGTTCATATGTATATCTGTAGTGTATTTTACATTGTATTCATTTTCTTTTATTAGTATGCCACATATATGTTCTATGTAACTGCACTAGTTCTTTAAAAAAGGCCACGTCACATACTGCTGTCAAAGTTCTTCTTTTTATTTCCACCTCCTTCTTCTCCAACGATAAACCATCATTCATCATAAACCTTGACACCGTGAAAACTGAAACAAAGACTAAATGAGGACAATGCAATACCAAATAATCACATATCATCACATATGATAACACAAAAAAGTATATTTACCGTGTGCGCCTCTAGAACATAGTGCAATTAGTTGACCATGCGACTGCCATATTGCGCTCTAAATTTGTATGCCCGGTTTCTCTTTTACCCACAATTCATTTGCAAAGCAATCCCCGGAACATTTCAAAATTAGGCATCAGAATACTTTTCTTCGTTTTTAACTTTTTAACTCTTTTTAACACAAAATATATTATATTATAGAAATTATGCTTAGGCTGGAAAACCTCTCTCTAAATAATTCCATAAAATAATGAAACACTGTTTTAAAATAAACACAGTTTTTAGACAGTTACATTCTATGTTTGCTCATTCCTGCCACAGTGAATTCTATGTTTGTTAATCTTGCTTAGCGAATAAACCCCATTCTGATTCTGATATAAAAAAGAAATGTGTTCGCTTTCTTTTTACTGACAGGTCTTACTACCGGTCTATCAAGAAAGCTGGAAGATAGTGAGATCAGCTCTTTAGACAACCTTGGAATGAAAGTGATATAGGGAGTATTGTATGTTCATATATCTTGTGTGTGTGTGTGTGCATATTGTGTGCTAGCTATTTTGGAACCCAGATCTAGAGCTATCCCAGACCCAGGTCTAGAGCCACGTGCGACGGGAGAACATGCATCCCTCATGTCTACTATACGCCATTAAGTAGCATGTGATTATTTTCCATTCCAGAGCGTTTCCCTTTCTGTCTTCCAGGCTCTGAACGGTTGGCTGACAGGAGACGGTAAATATCCATCCAAGACCTGCCTCATCGCCCCCTACTGTACATTGTCCTCTGAGACGTGATGCATTCAATCAATACTGTCAACATCCCGAGGTGTAATAGAGAGAACTATTTGGGTACCAGCAAAGGTCTTTCAAATGAGACGAAGGGGCAATCCAATAGTCCATCCTCTGTTGAATGGTTTGTTCTGGGCAATATTGTCTGGCATAATGAACGCCGTTTGTAATATTTCTAAAATGAGACATTGCAAGTGGCTTTGGCAATGTGATGGAGAGCTAGTTACCCAGAGCTGGAAGACAGGAAGTCAGTCGCACGACCAGCTGGGGGGAAACGAGCGATCGGAAATGACCATCGCATAATATCCACATATTAATGCCCAGAGAAGTCTTATCAGAAGAACACAAACCGTATGTACCTCAGATACTAGATGGTCTTCCCTGCCTCCGGCCCTCCTAACCCCATCTGAGGCCATCACCCAGGTGATGTGAGGCGGTCTCACCAACATCTAAGTCTTTGAGCAAAATAAAAATATTAGAGTAGTGTTTGACAATAGCATTTACATTTACATGTATTCATTTAGCAGACTTTTTTATCCAAAGCAACTTACAAGAAAGAGCTTTTACAAAGAGCATCAGTCATTGAGCATAGCAACGTGATAGACCCCGAACACAGTGGGTTTTTTAGATCGTGAATCATATATCATGAGAACCAATAAGTGCCAAGAGAAGAACTATAAATGCCTAACACAACGATTGTGAACATAAAGCAAGAGATACAACAACAACACTGGCAAGTCACCATATGGGGACCAACAATTAGTTCTAAACAACATTAGATTATGTGAAATGCCATACTATTCCTAAGTGCCATTCAATTCTCTAAATAAGTGAGCTTTAAGCCTTCTTTTGAAGGTGAGAAGGCAGTCTGTGCTTCTGATGGAGGTGGGGAGTTGATTCCACCATTGGGGAGCCAGGCAGTGAAAGAGTTTGTGTTGCGCTCGGGCGCTCTTGAGGGGGGGGTACCACTAAACGGTTGTCAGCAGATGACCGTAGGTGACGGGTGGGGGTATAGGGCTGGAGGAGAGAGTTGATATACACTACCGTTCAAAAGTTTGGGGTCACCCAAACAATTTTGTGTTTTCCATGAAAAGTCACACTTATTCACTACCATATGTTGTGAAATGAATAGAAAATAGAGTCAAGACATTGACAAGGTTAGAAATAATGATTTGTATTTGAAATAAGATTTTTTTTACATCAAACTTTGCTTTCGTCAAAGAATCCTCCATTTGCAGCAATTACAGCATTGCAGACCTTTGGCATTCTAGCTGTTAATTTGTTGAGGTAATCTGGAGAAATTGCACCCCACGCTTCCAGAAGCAGCTCCCACAAATTGGATTGGTTGGATGGGCACTTCTTGCGTACCATACGTTCAAGCTGCTCCCACAACAGCTCAATGGGGTTCAGATCTGGTGACTGCGCTGGCCACTCCATTACCGATAGAATACCAGCTGCCTGCTTCTGCTCTAAATAGTTCTTGCACAATTTGGAGGTGTGTTTAGGGTCATTGTCCTGTTGTAGGATGAAATTGGCTCCAATCATGCGCTGTCCACTGGGTATGGCATGGCGTTGCAAAATGGAGTGATAGCCTTCCTTATTCAGAATCCCTTTTACCCTGTACAAATCTCCCACCTTACCAGCACCAAAGCAACCCCAGACCATCACATTACCTCCGCCATGCTTAACAGATGGCGTCAGGCATTCTTCCAGCATCTTTTCATTTGTTCTGCGTCTCACAAACGTTCTTCTTTGTGATCCAAACACCTCAAACTTGGATTCATCCGTCCACAACACTTTTTTCCAGTCTTCCTCTGTCCAATGTCTGTGTTCTTTTGCCCATCTTAATGGCATTGTTATTATTATTATTATTGTTATTGGCCATTGTTATTGCTATTGTTATGTTATTGTCATTATGTATATTACCCTGCAACTCTGTGTGCTGTACTTTACCCTGCTGCTGTTGTGAACTGCAATTTCCACCTCCTGGAGGACAAATAAAGGTTCATCTAATCCAGTGGGTCCCAAACTTTTTCTGCAGGGCCCCCCTTTCTGAAGATTAGAATATTTTCGAGCCCCCCCACACTGACACAAACATACAAATCCTTTGTTTCTAAACCTTGCCGCACCCCCCCTGCAATACCTCCGCGCCCCCCTTAGGGGGCGCGCCCCCCAGTTTGGGAACCACTGATCTAATCTAATCTAATCTTTTTCTTTTATTGGCCAGTCTCAGATATGGCTTTTTCTTTGCCACTCTGCCCTGAAGCTCAGAATCCCGCAGCCGCCTCTTCACTGTAGATGTTGACACTGGTGTTTTGCGGGTACTATTTAATGAAGATGCCAGTTGGGGACCTGTGAGGCGTCTGTTTCTCAAACTAGAGACTCTAATGTACTTATCTTCTTGTTTAGTTGTGCAACGCGGCCTCCCACTTCTTTTTCTACTCTGGTTAGAGCCTGTTTGTGCTGTCCTCTGAAGGGAGTAGTACACACCGTTGTAGGAAATCTTCAATTTCTTAGCAATTTCTCGCATGGAATAGCCTTCATTTCTAAGAACAAGAATAGACTGTCGAGTTTCAGATGAAAGTTCTCTTTTTCTGGCCATTTTGAGCGTTTAATTGACCCCACAAATGTGATGCTCCAGAAACTCAATCTGATCAAAGGAAGGTCAGTTTTGTAGCTTCTGTAAGGAGCTAAACTGTTTTCAGATGTGTGAACATGATTGCACAAGGGTTTTCTAATCATCAATTAGCCTTCTGAGCCAATGAGCAAACACATTGTACCATTAGAACACTGGAGTGATAGTTGCAGGAAATGGGCCTCTATACACCTATGTAGATATTGCACCAAAAACCAGACATTTGCAGCTAGAATAGTCATTTACCACATTAGCAATGTATAGAGTGTATTTCTTTAAAGTTAAGACTAGTTTAAAGTTATCTTCATTGAAAAGTACAGTGCTTTTCCTTAAAAAATAAGGACATTTCAATGTGACCCTAAACTTTTGAACGGTAGTGTAGGTCGGGGCAGTCCCGTTTACAGCCCGGAAGGTCAGCACCAGGGTCTTGAATCTGATGCGGGCCATGACGGTGTAGGCCAATAGCCTGTGTAGTTTCACATTTTCTGTGTGTGTGTGGGTGTGTGTGTGTGTACTGATGGCGATGAGCGAGTGCTGCAGCTCCAGGGTAAAGGCGGTTAGAGGAACCACCTCAGACACAGGTAGAACCGTGGACAGGTTGGAGGCTGGGATCCCTGCATCCCACTTACTGCTTGGTGTGTGTAGGGCCATACGGGCTAAACACACACACACACAAATGTTACAAAGCGACCATTATTTCAGTACAAACTGTTGAAATGTCAGAGTGTTGTTGACTTGTTGTTGAAGAATTTTCTGCCCAAGAAGGTGTATCAATCTTGCGACCACCTGAATTAATACCTCTTTGCCTCTTTTAGAGTGTCAGGAGCTGTGTGTGTGTGTGTGTACCTGAGGGAACTTCCTCTTGATGGAGCTGAGCGCTCCTTCTGGAAGCTTGGCCAGTTCAGAGTCCCATACAGCGTGCACCGTGGTCGTCCTGTTCTGATGGGTCAACGCCTCCACCTGGGCGGGAACATTACACAACCACAGTGTTGGATTGGTCCTAACCACTGCCAATCATTTCTTAACCTGCTCGGTCCACAAATTGTAATCTTAATAACTGGACTTCAACGTGCACAGAAGCTGATCAAGTTTTGAGGGATATGTTCAATCTTTAGGGGAAAAGGTTACCCTCAAAATAGTGTGTCTTAAGAAAAACAGATAAACAGCTCACAACTTACAAAGAGCGTGTAAAGACTAACCAGCCTGGTCATCATTTGTACCCTGGCTGGCTCCTTGGGGCCTTCCTCCTGGGTGTCTATTTCAGGCAGCGGCACAGCTAGCGACCTTTCTTATCGGATAGATGAGCTCTCTAATGGGGAACAGTTTCTGACGTACACAGTCTAATCCTGTCTCCAAGCGCCAGTCGCCGCCCGTCCCTATGGACACCGAAACTACGGCTCCCACGCTTACCAGCCCGTAACCACGGCATCGGCTCGGGCCCCGGGTATTCTTAGCAGCGCGGTCGGAGACGTGGGCGTACGTCGTATGACGAGGAAGGTGATGAGGCGGGCGGTTAGGTGTGGCTCAGTTGGGGAGGGTGTGTGTTTGGTCTATACACACACACTTATGAGACAGGGCCGGGAATAACCTAGACTGTGGGCTTAAGCAGGATTCTCAGGCTACAGTGAGCACAGATGAACAGTTTCCTCTCTTCGACGATGAATCATATTCGAGAGTCTAATATTCAGGAAGTCAAGAAAAAGAAATCCGTAAAGAGACTGAATGTAAGTCAGATTTTGTTTGTTTTGACCGGTGAACCTCCACAACTCCTAGAGAGGAGGGGTGGTCTAGGTTTGTCCCAGGGAGTCGTGACCTTTGACCCTTACCACCTCTATGAGGCCACCGCGGCCATACTCTCCGGTCAGCTCCTTCTTGTCGTCCTCCTTCAGAACGCTGAACAAAAGAGCCCAGAAAGACTTCATCAGTGTCAGATCGCACCATCCATCGTTGTTTGAGTTAAAGTGGGATACATGGGAGACGACCAAGGAGGGCACCTGTGTTGAAAACAAATCATAAAAAAGATGGACTGGAATATGCCAAGCTACATGTTGACAAGCCACAAAGCTTCTGGGAGAATGTCCTGTACGGACAGACGAGACAAAAAAAATATACTTTTTGCCAAGGCACATCAGCTCTATGTACACAGACTGAAAAATGAAGCATATCAACAAAAGAACACTATCCTTACTGTGAAACATGGAGGAGGCTCTGTTATGTTCTGGGGCTGCTTTGCTGCATCTGGCACAGGGTGTCTTGAATCTGTGCAGGGTACAATAAAATCTGAAGACTATCAAAGGATTCCAGAGAGAAATGTGCTGGCCGGTGTCAGAAAGCTTGGTCTCAGTCGCAGGTCATGGGTCTTGCACAGGACACATCAGTTTGCTCATGAGGAGTGGGCCAAAATACCTGCTGAGAAGTGCATAAGTCTCATTGACAGTTACAAGAATAGTCCGATTGCAGTGATGGTCTCAAAAGGTTGTGCAACGAAATATTAAATTAGGGGTACCATAATTTTTGTCTAGGCCTGCTCCATTTTTATTCAGTTGAAGCATGGTTGAAAAGCAATGTCTGACTTTCTTTAGTCTTTGGTTTGTTATTTATTTATTTATTATTACTTTTTTCAGATTAAAGTTTATTCTGTGACCATTGAGTTTTTCTTTCATTGACCGAAGGGTACCAACAGTTTTGTCCACATCTGTATGCTAGTCTGGCTTCACTTGTCACTCCTTTGCATTCCATGCCTAATATACTAATATATAACTGAAAAAATCTGCTTCAGCTATTAGGGGGCTGTCAACATCTTTGCTTACATTTGTTGGATTAAATCTATCAATATTAATGCTCCCTCATTAGCCAGTTGCTATTTCATAATACATTTTACATAAGCCCATTGGGGGCTTTATCGGGAATTCAGTTTGGGACTACAAATCCAGAGTCTTGAGGGTCCTTATTTAGAAATATTGTATTAAGTTCGTATGCAGATTTTGGGATTTATAAATAAATAAAAACTTGACACGCTAATGTGCGGTCCTCGACGCACACTTTGATCCACGCTCAGAACTTGGTGAAATGGTAACCTGCGGGCCGCTGGCAGAAGGGTGAAAGTTGAAAGCTTTATAAATTGAAAATATAACCGATCACAATATCACCTCATTGCTTTCGAAGGGCGGCCCACCAAAATGGAAGTAAAGTCTCTAACAACGTCACCCTGTTTGTGTGGGTGGGGGTGTGTCCCTTGTTATTGTCACATGATTATCTGGAGAACTGACTCCAAGGCAGAGTTTGACATTTTAAAAGCATCTTCCTACATAATCGAACATATATTCTGTTTTGTTATTTACATATAGTACGGCATATAGTACCGTTTTGCACTAACTGTACATACAACACTGTGAATACTGTAAAAATACTGTCAATACTGTAAAAATAGTAGAATTCTGTACAATACATCTGTATATTTGTACTTAAAATCACTTTTACGACCTTGTAGATACTCTGTATATTCCGCTTATGCTACCTGTTTTGCACTTTGGTTGGATGCTAACTTCATTTCGTTACCATGTACTTGTACGTGTGTATCGACATTAAAGTTAAATCTAATCTAGAAGCAAATTCTCTTTCCCAACTGACATGGCCAGGTTAGTTTGGTAATTTAAAAAACAACAGACAAATTAAGTTTTCATTATCATTTGCATGGCTGTTGTCTACCACAGCATTGGCAAGCGCTTCAGAGATGACGGATAATTACAGTTGTGATATGAAAAAGCAGTTCTTAGTAATTCTGATATAGTCCTCACTAGTGCAGTAGGCTAATCAGCAAGTGTTTTTTTTTTTTAAGTAATTAGAACTGGTCGCACCATAACAATTATTTGCACTCACACAAAGTCTCTTACAGTTTTTTTTGATTGCTTAAACACAAAAATTAAAAGTAGTACACTATTAGCAAAACCTTACACCCAAGAAGCAAAACATCAGCCCATATTTGCACAACTATAAGCACATTCTCAACTTCACACTTGTTGCAAAACTCTACACACAGTGATTTGCAAAACACTAAACACACTTAACATACATACACACAAAAATCTATCATTAAGTTACTTCATTGCAATACCAAAGCACTGACTGTCAAATTACCACACCGTCCAACCAATTGGTTCAACACAGTCATCAGGTGTGCAAACACTTGTTTGCTTAATTGAAGACACACCAATAAGGTGTATAAACACCATAAAAAGCAGCAGGTGAGTTCATCGGTCTTCAAGCACAATGGAAAGAGTCAGAGAAAGAGTAAAACGAGGAGGAGAACAAGGAGGACGAGAACGAGGAGAAAGAGGAGGAGAACAAGGAGGATGAGAAGGAATCAACAGAGGAAGAGATGGAGGCTGTGCTGGAGGTAGAGGTAGAGGAAGACAAGAAGGTGCTCAAAGAGGACCGAATCTGACAAGTGAGATTCCTGCAACACTGTTGGACCATGTTGTCAACCAGGGTGTCAGATGGCTCAACGGGTTAATGCGTTGGCCTCATGGTCGGAAGGTTGTAAAATCAATCCCCGGCTGTGGTGATATTACATTGTGTCCTTGGGCCCTATTTCCCTCAAGGAGAATGTACCTGTACTTACTGTAAGTCGCTTTGGATAAAAGCGTCTGCAAAAAACAAAAACATGTTCAAATGAAGTACATTTATCAAGTGCCTTTCGAGCGCAATTTTGAAAGGGTGAAGCTACTGTGGCATGATTATGCAGAGGTATGTATTGACTTTAGCAGTGTGATCTTGCATACTGTCTTGTAATATGTATACTAGAGCTACACTGAACAATTTTGCCTGCCACTGTTTTTCAGGGAGTTTTACGAATGAATGGAGAGGAGATCCAGCATGAGTTCATTCACGTAGATGAGGCGTAAAATGACGTTTTGTTACAGTATTATGAATCTCCATGTCAAAATTTTGGGCATGTTGAGAAAGAGCGTCTTCAATCTGCAACATTGGTCTTGTTTGGTGAATTTAGATTATATTTGTACTTTGTTCATAGTAGCCTACTTTAATCATAGGGAAGTAGAAATGCTAAAAGTGTTTTAGGTTTATCCCAGCCGAGTGTAACTCGTGCAAACATAGTATAGTAATGTGAAACGGTGTGTGTTTCATATGGTAACAAAGTGTGGTTTTTCAAAAGAAGTGTATCGTTTTGACAAGAGTGTTTAGTTTTGCAAAGGATCTGTAGTGTTTTGCTAGTTGTGTGTGTGGTTGTGCTAATTGTGTGTAGTGTTTTGACAACACGGGCCCTGTTTTGAAAATCGTGCTTAAGCAATCCAAAAAAACGGTAAACATTTTGAGGTCATGCAGACACAATGTCGGGAGCGTATGTACCCAAGATGGTCGCAATTTCAAGCCCTTCAGGATACAGTTTTATAAATGAGCCCCAGTTTTATAAACGAGCGCCCCGGTTATCCAGATCATGTGATAGCTGCAGCTCTCTCATCTGCCCACTAGAGGACAGACCAGAACAGGGAGCCAAATCACTGTTGCTTTTCCGAGTTTCTGGTTTCAGTAACCTTACGTTCAGGGGCGTCGTCAGCCCTGTTTTAGGGGCTTTTACTATTGTTTTACACATGGACAAGGTATTTCTAACATGCTACATATGTGAGTGCGTTTCTGGTTTGTACGTTTTCATACAAATCACACTCTTTCTGATTGAACCAATCTATGAAAGTTTTTTGTTGTTGCAAACATTACACATCCCTAGGGGGGTTAAGCCCCCCCCTTTCTTTCAATCCTAGAAACATCCCTGTTTACGTTTATTCATTTAGCAGACCCAAAGTCCTCATCATAGCTCACAGGTTTTCCTATCAAGCGACACACCCCTCCAATCTAAGTGTCAAGAGGGTCAAGATAGCCTAGTAGTGGAGGCCCTGCTTGATGTGCAGAGCTCCAGCCTGCCCTCCGAGGTGCTGTACATGCTCAAGAACGTCAGGTTCCCTCGGCATGCACAAACACGGCCTTGTTCTGCCCCGTCACGTCTCACTCACTCACCTAAGCGTGCGCCTGCCCCCAGGGTCCTCGACCACTTGGAGAAGCCCCTCTTCCTGGAGCTGTGTCGTCACATGGTGTTTGTGGAGCTGGAGGAAGAGGAGGGGCTGTTCCGTCCCGGCGACGACGCCGACAGCATCTACGTGGTCCAGGATGGCCGCCTGGAGCTCTGTATCCATGACGTGCCCTCACCGTGACCCCACCACCACCACCAAACCCCTCCCTTCCCTCCCTTCCCCAAACCCTAAAACACATGTCCTTTCAGACAAGCGAGAGAACATGAAGTGTGTGTTTGTGTGTATTCCAGGATGGGACAGAGCCGGTGGTGAAGGACGTGCTCCCAGGTGACAGTGTCCACAGCCTGCTCAGTATTCTGGACATCATAACAGTGAGCTTCCCGCTATATATCTCCCCTCGCCTATCTGTTGGTCTGGCTCTCCCCCCCTTCTCCCTTTGGCCCCTTGCCCGCCATCTCAGCCCACCCTGCCTTCATGTCCTTTGCTGGGTTCACTGTCTGTCTTCATCTGTCATACCATTCCCAGGCAGGGAACATCTTCATCCACATATCTGTACGATCCTAACCCATAACTACTACGTGCAATAGTCTTACGTGCAATAACTTGGCTGTATGTCACTCACTTCTTATTCCAGACAGGAGCCACATCACTTAACTCACACTAACTAACTACCACTTAGTTCACTATCTTTTGCTTTATACTTTGTACTTTATATTTTATATTATAATTTTATCCTGCTATCTATCCTGTGTGCTGTACTGCATCCTGCTGTTGTTGCAAACTGCAATTTCCCCTCTCTGGGACAGATAAATTATTTCTTATCTTATTTTTGTGATCGTCAACATTGGTAGTCAGGGATTCCTTAGCCTGCATGGTTTTCTGATTCTAATGAGTTAAACGAAGGAAACATCTTAAACATGCAGGAGAACATGCAATGTGTGCGTGTGTTCCAGATCATCATGGTGCGACTGCAGAGGGTGACCTTTCTGGCGATGCATAACTACCTGGGTCTGACCATGGAGCTCTTTAATCCGGTAGGGGGCCTGTTTTGACACACACACACACACACACACACTCCCAAACTAATTTCACACAACATTAAGCACACCTTCATAACTCTATCCTCTGTACAGAGCCGTAAAACTCTGAAAATGAAAACCATGGCTTGCAACCCCGTCTGTGAGTGATATCACTGACAGGAGTTCGAATAAACAGCGCTTGTCCCTACTTGCCAGTGAACATGCTGTGTCACTCTTTCTCATAGAGAACACAGAGAAGGCACATGTTTCCTCCCAATTTATTCAGTAATTATAGTTTTATTATATTATTATTATTATTATGTGTAATTGTGGTTTAAGCTGTTACAATACAATCCTACTAAAATTAACAAATATCCTGGGATCTATGTCTCCAAAACCATGATTATTTAGGAGTTATTAGAAGTAGAAATAGCAAATTCACATCACTGTATAGTTTTATTATTCAAATGGTTGCAGTTCCAAGTTATCTCCACTAGAGAGTAGAGAAGCATGTTGTAGGTTGCTAATTCAAATTCAGAATACTTTGTTCATCCCTGAGGGGAAACTCTTAAGCAACACCGGCCCACAGTCTCATCTAAGCACAGAGGGGTAAGGGTGTGAGGTAAAAGAGTTGCATGTGAACATCTGAACTATTGGCCTGCTGAACAACCACATGTATTTTGCGCTGAACATTCTATAATCAGGAGCGACAGGCAGTCTCTTTGATTTCAGTCGCGAGGGGAGTCCAGCCAGGTCGCCACGCCAACCAAATTTGTATGTGTGTGTGTCAGAACCCTCTGGTGGAGGGCAGGGTGACGCTCCACCAGGTGAAGGAATGTAAATCTTTACATCTACACTAAACAAAGAGTTTGTAATAATAATAATTTTTCATTTGTAATGCCTGTTACTACAATTGAATACCAAGGAGCACTGAGCTAATCCTAACGCCTGTGCTTCGTCCTCCTGAAGGCAAGAAGGAGCTGACCGGAGAGTACGGCCGCGGCGACCTCATAGGGGTGGTAAGGGTCAAGGGTCACGGCTCGCGTCTTGCTGGGAGACTACAAACCCCGACCACCCCACTTTACTAGGAGTTGTGGAGGTTCAGCGGTCGTGAAGAAAACAAACCAAAGTCTGACTATTTAGTCTCTTAAAAATATATTTTCTTGACTTCCTGAATATTAGAAGCTCGATTTTGATTGATCATTGAAGAGAGGAAACTGTTCATCAGTGCTCACTGTAGCCTGAGAATCCTGCTTAAGCCCACAGTCTAGGTTATTCCCGGCCCTGTCTCATAAGTGTGTGTGTATAGACCAAACACACACCCTCCCCAACTGAGTCACACCTAACCGCCCGCCTCATCACCTTCCTCGTCATACGACGTACGCCCACGTCTCCGACCGCGCTGCTAAGAATACCTGGGGCCCGAGCCGATGCCATGGTTACGGGCTGGTGAGCGTGGGAGCCGTAGTTTAGGTGTCCGTGGGGATGGGCGGCGACTGGCGCTTGGAGACAGGATTAGACTGTGTACGTCAGAAACTGTTCCCCATTAGAGAGCTCATCTATCCGATAAGAAAGGTCGCTAGCTGTGCAGCTGCCTGAAATAGACACCCAGGAGGAAGGCCCCAAGGAGCCAGCCAGGGTACAAATGATGACCAGGCTGGTTAGTCTTGATGCGCTCTTTGTAAGTTGTGATGCCGTTTACCTGTGTTTCTCGAGGAGGGAACACAGCGTTATGAGAGTAACCTTTACTCCTAAAGATTGAACACAATGAAATGAAAGCCGGAATATATCCTTAACAATCTCTGAAAAGATCAAACCTTGATCAGCTTCTGTGCACGTTGACGGTCAGTAAACATTTATTATCTTGCTCAAACACTTAACATGGATGTCGGTGAGACCGGCTCACATCACCTGGGCGGAATAAAATGATTCATTTAGGTCATTTGGCTATTGCCTAGAACCAATCAAGTGCTGGCTGGTTCAAACATGAATGACCCCCCCCCCCCCCCCCCCCACCCCTCCCCATGGATGGCTAAGTGTAAAACAGTGTAAGAGGAATTTGACAATGGCTGTCAGCACGTCTTGGTGCAGAGTCTTAAGAACACTGTAACAATGCAAAGCCAGGTCCTATGGCCTCAGAAGGAGTTAGGAGGGACGGAGGGACGTCTAGCATCTGAGGTACATACTGTTTGTGTTCTTCTGATAAGACTTCTCTGGGCATTAACTTGCCACATAGGAAATAGCATTTAGGCCCAATGGTCCTAATTTGCCATGATGTGGATATTATTTGATGGTCATTTCCGATCGCTCGTTTCCCCCCAGCTGGTCGTGCGACTGACTTCCTGTCTTCCAGCTCTGGGTAACTAGCTCTCCATCACATTGCCAAAGCCACTTGCAATGTCTCATTTTAGAAATATTACAAACGGCGTTCATTATGCCAGACAATATTGCCCAGAACAAACCATTCAACAGAGGATGGACTATTGGATTGCCCCTTCGTCTCATTTGAAAGACCTTTGCTGGTACCCAAATAGTTCTCTCTATTACACCTCGGGATGTTGACAGTATTGATTGAATGCATCACGTCTCAGAGGACAATGTACAGTAGGGGGCGATGAGGCAGGTCATGGATGGATATTTACCGTCTCCTGTCAGCCAACCGTTCAGAGCCTGGAAGACAGAAAGGGAACCGCTCTGGAATGGAAAATAATCACATGCTACTTAATGGCGTATAGTAGACATGAGGGATGTGTGTTCTCCTGTCGCATGTGGCTAGGAATCTTTACGTGACAGAAACCCCTGTGCTGGATGGTGCAGTGCTCTACAAGAGAACTCACTTCATTGGCCATTATCCAAATTGCTGCGTTCAAGCACCGATAAATAGGTCATTTGACAGTCGGGCTGATAGAAAAGGCGCTGCTACATGATGAACTTTTTAGAATCGCACTTGATATGTCACCTAATATGTCACTTGATATGTCACCTGATATGTCACCTGATGGGTCACATGATATGTCACCTGATGGGTCACCTGATATGACACCTGATAGGTCACATGATGGGTCACCTGATATGTCACCTGATATGTCACCTGATAGGTCACCTGATATTTCACCTGATAGGGCATGAAATATATAAAATACCCAGAATGTTTCAATTGACCAAATCAGCAGCGTGGGTAATTCCGTTCAGTGACAACAGACACACACACACACACACACTCTTATACAGTGGTAGGAACGGATTATTCAGATTGTTCTTCTCGGCAGGGTCTGGGATAGTCTAGGCCTTGGTCTGGGATAGCTCTAGACTCGGGCCCGGGATAGTTCTTGACCTGGGTCTGGGATAGCTCTAGACCTTGATCTGGGATAGCTCTAGACTCGGGTCTGGAATAGTTTTAGACCTGGGTATGGGATAGATATAGGCCTGGTTCTGGGATAGCTCTAGAACTGGGTCTAGGATAGTTATAGGCCTGGGTCTGGGATAGCTCTAGACCTTGGTCTGGGATAGCTCTAGACTCAGGTTTGGGATAGTTCTACACCTGGGTCTGGGATAGTCTATGCCTGGGTATGGGATACATATAGGCCTGGGTCTGGGATAGTCTAGGCCTGGGTCTGGGATAGCTCTAGACTCGGGTCTGGGATAGTTCTTGACCTGGGTCTGGGATAGTTATAGGCCTGGGTCTGGGATAGCTCTAGACCTGGGTCTGGGATAGTCTAGGCCTGGGTCTGGGATAGCTCTAGACCTGGGTCTGGGATATATCTAGATCTTGGATCCAAATCCAATACCTAGCACACCATATATACACACACACACAGGATTTATGAACACACACATACTCCCTATATCACTTTCATTTCAAGGTTGTCTAAAGAGCTGATCTCACCATCTTCCAGCTGTCTTGATAGACCGATGGTCAGTTTTTTTAATAAAAATGTTTTATTTGATATACCTCAATGTCTGGCCGTGTGATTCATACCCACACCTCTAACGTAAATGAATGATCTCCATAGCCTCTGACCTTGGCTGGATACATCGTCCTCTCCTGTCCTCTCTGCTTCACACAAACAAGATCAGGCAGTGTGGGTGCAGGTTTCTGACTCACTGTGATATCCTTCACAGGTCCTACCCTTCTGCTGACGAGTGACATCATCAGACAGCGCCTCGGAACAGCCGCGCTAGACAGGTAGCTAGGCAACAGCAGGAGTGGGAGACATGATGGCCGCGCCTCGGCTAACTTCCTCGGAAGTGATGGCGTCTGCGATGACACCTCCCCTTTAAATAATTATCAGGTGTCGCTGTCCTCACCCTCTCTTCTCTGTTCCTCCCTTCACTCCCTTCTGTTGTTCCCTCCCCTGCTCTTTCCTCTACCTTTCTCTCTCTCTCTTTTTTTATCCATCTCTCATCCTCTTTCCTCCCTCCCTCCCTTAAGTGTTCACGAGTACCGCCTGTCCAGTTGGCTGGGCCAGCAGGAGGACATCCACCGCATCGTGCTCTACCAGACCGACTCCACCCTCACCCCCTGGACGCAGCGATGCATCCGCCAGGCCGACAGCATCCTCATCGTGGGCCTGGGCGAGCAGGACCCGGCCGTGGGGGAGGTGAGGGTGTGGGGGAGGAGGAAAGATGGGGGGAAAGAGGAGGTTTGGAAGGAGTAAAGATGGGAATGTGTGGACATTGGTGGCGGGGGCGTTATGAAGCTGGAGGAAGGATTGGGAGTGTTGATAGAAAAGGAAATGAGTCTCTGTCTTTAAAGCAGGATGTGGGAGGGCTAATTCACTGGGCCTGTTCAAAATAGACTGCTCCCCCAAATGCTCAGGGCATCTTTGCACATTCCCTAAACCCTGTGGACTCACTGGTATTTGTCCTTCTGAAGGTATAAGAGTTTTGCTTGCTGCCTCTTAAGTACTCAACAGCTGAAGAGCTCCTCTTCTAGATAGATTGTCAGTGTTTGCTGAGACTGCAGCTTAGTGTCTCAATCAGTGCTCCTGTGTATAGAAGTAGTCAAGACCTCAGAGATGGCAGGCAGCCTCTGCCTCACACAACAGCCTCTGCCTCACACAACAGCCTCTGCCTCACACAACAGTCACAGCCCTTGCCTCACACGACAGTATCTGCCTTACCCATCTTCTACCTCACAGGATAGCCTCTGCCTCACACGACACTGCCTCACACAACACCCTCTGCCTCACACAACACCCTCTGCCTTACACAACACCCGCTGCCTCACACAACACCCGCTGTCTCACACAACACCCTCTGCCTCGAACAACACCCGCTGCCTCACATGACACCCCCTGCCTCACACGACACCCTCTGCCTCACACAACAGCCGCTGACTCACACAACACCCTCTGCCTCACACAACACCCGCTGCCTCACACAACACCCTCTGCCTCACACAACACCCGCTGCCTCACACAACACCCGCTGCCTCACACAACACCCTCTGCCTCGAACAACACCCGCTGCCTCACATGACACCCCCTGCCTCACACGACACCCTCTGCCTCACACAACAGCAGCTGCCTCACACAACACCCGCTGCCTCACATGACACCCTCTGCCTCACACAACACCCTCTGCCTCACACAACACCTGCTGCCTCACATTACACCCTCTGCGTCACACGACACCCTCTGCCTCACACAACACCCGCTGCCTCACATGACACCCCCTGCCTCACACGATAGCTTCCACAAACAGCGGCAGCCGTAAACAGCCCAGGTCATTCAGAGGAGAGGTTGGTGTGTTAGCTCAGCGGAGGAGGGCCAAGGTGTTCCATGTGCGATAAGACTCAGTCTGGATCATTAGGTTCGCTCTGCGCTTCAACAAGCTTAATGGGTTGAACGGCCTTTAAGCTCGAATAGGACAGAAAAGAGGCCTAGAGTATGATAAGCAATCAGATGTCTCTCTCCCTCCCTTCCCTCTCTGCCCCCACCGCTTTCTTCCTATACTTAAACTCTGTCAGTGACCCACTGCAGAGGGTTAGCCCCAGTTCCACCGCTCCTACCACGTGCTGTGCGTGGGGCACCAGGTACTGAGGGGGCACCAAAATTAGCTTAATGAAAAATCATCCGAATCAATTAAAATGCTGATATTATTTGGTTATAGAAATATTAGGCACTTTTTCTCGGAGTGAGGGGGGTAGGTGGCACATCAAGGAAGAGAGCCCTGGATTCGGGTTTTAACAGAACCCTGAAAAGACGGTCTAAAAGTATTTAGTTAGGTGCAGGCGGGCTCGACCTAAGACCCCGCTGACCCCAGGTAGTCATCGCACCCTGTCAGGGCCGGTTGGTTTGACCTGGTCGAGAAGGTCAAGCTTGCCCTGGGTGGACGATGAGATATATCAGCATGGCTCGCATCTATTTCACCGCTCTTCTCTCCTTGCAATCCAGTCCCTGCATGTAGATATTCTTCCCTCTTCCTTCCCCGACTGATTAATTATCTTTTCATTTCTGCTCTGGGCTCTTCCGTGCATCCATTTTCTACTTCTATTGTTTGTATTTACTAAGACACCAGGCTTTACGCTGTCAGGTTCCATTAGCGTGGCTATCAGTTAGAGAGCACAGGAAATGGTTTTGGTAAATTATGATTAATATGTTACTGTGACCTTAGTGGCGTTTCAGTATGGTTCCTATAACTCAAGGATCTCTCTTCTCATTCTCCTCCACTCTGTTGTGCGCTGCTCACTCTGTCTATCTCTCTCTTTTCTATCTCTTTCTCTCTATCCCTCTCTCCATCGCTCTCTCTCTGTCTGTCTCTCTCCACCGCTCTCTCTCTCTCTAACGCTCTCACTGCTTTCCTAAATCTGTGCTGTGTCCAACGCATGCCCCCTCCTCCATCACTCTTTTAAACACCCCCCACTCCCTCTCTCCGCACCCTCACTCACTCACTTTCTCTCATCTCACTCCCCCTCCCTCGCTGTCCCGCCGCCAGAAGAGTCTCTCATCCCCGCACAGGATGAAGACCTGGAAAGCCGCAGGGGACACCAAACTCCTGCTCAAAGCAGAGCTGCAGCAACATCCCCCAGAACAACAGAAGCCTCCAGCCAAGCCCAGACTTTGGGAGGGGCTTACCGGGGCTCCAGCCCAGGTTCCCGGCGTTTTAAGGGCCCCCGAATATTGTTTTGTATTTTTGTGAATTAATAGTGTGAGAATGCTTTAATTTTATCACGTAGGATTTTGACGTTGAAACATTTTCTAATTTGCTTTGACAAACGACTATCATGAATGCATGATTCTTACTGGTCCAAGTTTGACGCGTTTTACGCATTAAGAGGAGCATCATATTTTCTCAAACAACAGAAAGTATGATAGTGGCGTGCAGAAAAGAAACAAAAAGAATATCGCGACAAAGAGGTGATAAAGAAAATGCCCAAGCTGACAGGATTTTTAAAACCTCTTAGCAGAGTAGGAACAGAATCATCGTTCCTCTCCGTTCCTTAAAACGTTAGTGCTGTTGCTAACGCCGATGTCACTGTTCCAGAGCTAAGAAACAAAGCATCTCATCCCCAAAGTAAATATTCAGCAGACCTGGAAATGGACTTTGTGGAGGAGATTGCCCAGTATAAAGATTGTATTTGTGGTAAACGCATCACATCTACTCCATTGCTTTTACACTTCATTAGGGAAAATAACCTGCAGGACATCTTTCCAAATGTGTGAATATTTCATTCAGGCTTTATCTGACATTTCCTGTTACGAATGCAAGTGGTGAACGATCATTCTCTAAGCTTAGAATAGTTAAGAACAGGTTCAGATTCACAATGGGACAGGAAAGACTGAACCATTTGACTCTCATGTCTATTAAGAGTGATCTAGTTACAAAGCTGGACGTCAGTGATCTTGTCAAGGACTTTGCTGCAAAAACATCCAGAAAAGTAGGCATGGACCTTGAAAGCTAGGCATTATTTTGGCATGAATTATATTTGTTATATTATATTTCTGGCTGTTATGTTACATTATATTTGTTTATATCCATTTTCTGTCTGACTGGCAGGGAAGCACTTTTTGCATTTATTTCCTTTTCACCAAGTAGTGTGAAACCAAAGACTGAGTTTGAGTTTTGATAAATTTTTGTCCACGTGTGAATGAGTATGTACCTGTGTTGCTTGTTCATATGGCTTTGTAAAAGTAAATTGGAGAGTTGCACTTTCTTGCACTTCATGTTTTATAGTTTGTGTTGAAGTCTATGCACCAACAACAGCCATTCAAGTATTTTATGCATGTATGTGTGTGTGGGTGTGTGTGTATGTCTGTGTGTGTACATAGCCATGATTAAGTAGGGCCCGCTCATTGGCTCAAGCCCAGGGGCCCACATCCTCCGGAATCCGGCCCTGCCTCCAGCAGGCAGTAGCACAGCGACACACGGACAGTGCCTTTAACACAACACAGAGGACAGTATTTTTTTAGTATAGTTAGGCTGAAGCAGTGCTGCTGCACGCAATCAGATGACTTTCTACTTTTCTAGTCTGATTCGCACTTTTTACATGTGAGATTTCTGCCCTTGAGATGGAAGGGGTTTGTAGGGCTGCCTGATGCTACCTCAAATGCGGCCGCCGGCATGAAACCAATCCGCGGACGTTTGGCACGCTTAGCCCCTGATGGAATAAAGGAATGCCTTCTACTCCCTGGTCACAGCCATCAGCATGGAGCATGGCTTAGACATGCCCAGTGTGCAAACGACACGGATGATCGCGACAACAAAAGTAACATCAGAGCCCTCGAGGTTTCAGCTCCCTACCCTGCAGACGCGTCAGGCGTAGAAAGAATGTTCCCAGCCATGACAGCCACAATACCTTAGAAAACTGGCTTGCACGTTGTCTTGAGCTAAACAGGTTATCTTTTTCAGCTATGCTGGACAATTCTTCTAGCTTGATGCTAATGGTTGATTTGACTAATGTGTTCGAAGCAGGGCTGTCAACGTTAACGCGTGTGATTAATCTGGAAATTAATCACGTCACCAAATCTGACCACAATCTCCTGCCGTAGTCTTCCAGCGCGAACGTCTACCTGCCTGCGGGTGAAGAAGTAGCAAAGTGATGAGTGAGGAGATGGACCCCGGTGTGCTTGACGGCACATTTAGATTTAAAAAGCTTCTGAATGGGAGCTTAGATAAAACTAGAGTTGTTTGTAAATACTGCAGTGACGAACTGTCTTTCCACCAACGAGTCTGAAGTATCATCTCCGTGCAAAGCACATCTTTGCAAACACAGATGCTAAAACCTAAACGAATTCAAGCCGTGCTCGTCAAACTAGGCTGGCAGAGTTCAGCAGAGCTGGCTCAGTCTGTCAACACGAACACAACAGCTAAGATAACTAATGCTATCACTTAATGGGTCGCAACGGACTGCAGACCCATTAACATCGTTGAAGACAAGGAAGACTCGTTATGGATGTTGTTAGAGCCCAGTTTCAGAGGCGTGTTTACTACAGTGGCACACAGGTGATGAGCAGGTAAAAAAATACTGATTGCATTGTATGGTTGTTCAAAATCAAATCAACATTTGCATAGCCCTTTTTACAAGCAATGTCACAAAAGGCTTCACATATGCCCGTAGAACTGCCCCTCAACCAACCTAAACCCTCAAGGAAGACAAGGAAAAACTCCCAGAAAAACTCACTAGGGAGAATTGTTTTTAGAAACCTTGGAAGGAGGGATCCCCTCCTCCAGGGACGGTTGGTGAAAGTGAGGAGCAGAACACTGGCTAAACAGTCATATAATAACACTTAATAAGTTGTTGAAACATCAATACTCAATGCTCAACTTGGGTCTGAGGTAGCACAAAGTCAGATTAGGCAGCCACTGGGCTTGGGCCCATGATTGGCGCAGCATCACAAGCAGGGGGATGAGAAAAGGGACCGGAAACTCTCTCCTTGTCCATCAGAGACCGACATCAAACTGGACAGTTGTTGTTGCTCTGTAAATTAAGATATTCTAATTGGCTGAGATGTAAAATAAAAGTTTTTGTTTTAAAAAGCCCTAACCACTTTGTCATACATTTCTTTACTCAAACACCGTAATTGTAAATAGTAGTGTTTTAATTGTGTGATTAATCATGATTAATCACAGCCTATTGACGTGATGAACTTGATTAATTTTTGTAATCGATTAACAGCCCTAGCCCTCCAATGTCCTGGGTAATTGTTTGGATCGTGCATTTTTGTACACTATCCCACCACCGGTGTCTAGCAGAGTTAAGATATCACGAAGAGCCTTAACCGGACACAGCAGGGGATGCGAACGAGATTAATATAGCTAGATCATTGTGAAAGGGTAGAAAGAATGGTTTAATTAACGCAAGCCTTTCTCCGCTAAGTATTAAGTGTGGCATATGCATTTTTCCTTTGATTACATTGATGGATTGGTCGTTGATTGATAGCACGATTTCAGCCAATGTTTTGGTCTGACTCATTGTTTTGTGCGGTGTCCAACGGGCAGGACCGAGTGGATTGGCCCCCCTCAAGATGGACGATCCTCGAGTGTTGCTCATTACGGAAATGGAAAGTGATTTTATGTAATGAATGCAAAACTGTGTGAGCTTTACGTGACTGTGAGAAACTTTTTACAGTCTACGCTTAACACCCGGCTGTGGTGCCTTGAATGAAGACTGCTGTTTAGTAACACTTTTGTTGTAACCTGTTATCTTGTAATTATGCACTTTTGTGGCTATATGAAGTTGATATATATGTCAGGTTTTTCACATTAACATTTGATCCAAAGCGACTTACAAGAGAGAGCATTATAAAAGAGCATCGGCCACTGAGCATAGCAACGTGATAGACCCCAAACATAGCAGGTATATATATTATGAAACATACATCATAGGAACCAATAAGTGCCAAGGGAAGAGCTGTAAGAGCATTCAGCCGAACATTTTACAAGGAGGAATGGTAGTCCTTGTCTCCAATAGGGGGAGACATTGTGCAACATGGTGTTAGACAGTCCCTAGAGCTGTGATGGAGGTATGGACTATATCCTGTGGGAACAGGGGAGAACGAGTGTGGATATGAGCCAGGCTGGTGTGTTTTGAGGACAAACTGTTTGTGTGTGTGTGTGTGTGTGTGTGCATGTGTGTGTGTTTAACCAATGTAATACACTAGATACAGGCCACGTGTTCAGAGTAATTTTACCCCCCACAATCCCCTGGGGTGGTGGACCCTTCGCCAGCTAATTGATGAACGAGCATCATGGGGAGAATTTGGGTTAGTTGAAAGGTTACTAGAAGAAGAAACAAACGGGAAGAAAGATGGTGGAAAGAGTCTGCTGTGGACAGGATCAACATGTTGTGAGATACAGAGAGAGGTGGTGGGGAGGCTGGGCTGTATAAGGGATGGTCAGGAGGTCATCGAGGTAGAGCGGACTAAAGAGATCGCAGTGAAGCGCTGCGTCACAGGGTCATGTGTGTGTGTGTTGATATGGGGAGGGGTAGTAAGGAGTGTAACGCTGGCAAACCTTGACAGCCTCTAAATGGGCTGAACGGACGCCCGCCTGACGGAAAAATTAACAGAGAAACTGACAAGGAGAGGAGGTCAGATGCAAATAGCTGAGGTGGTTGATTTACTGAAGGACATGTTTAATAGACCCTAACAGGTCCTATCTCCCTCCATGTGCGGTTCGGTTTTTATTTCAAATCCTCTCTCTCCCTTTCAGAAGTAAGTGTCTCTCTACCATATCCCTCTTGTGCAGGGAGCTGACTTAAACAGGTAAGTGGGTCACATTTGCCTCAGGTGTTTAAACCCCTCTGACGCACAAGGACGAATATAGCACCGAACACAATAAAGTTCGTCCACACACTAACATTCACGTCTTTGTTGCATTTGACAACATTATCAAGTATGCTGCTGAAAACCTGATAAAATGAGCATTTACTGTATTAAATTTTGTTTGTTTTCTAATCGGAAATAAAAAAAACTAGTGCACAGCCAATGAAGTACTGGAGCGTCACGCACACATTTCTGGGAGTATAAGCAGTGCAGTGCCTGTGATGCAGTTGGTGATGATGATACTTCTCAGTGGCTTGGTACAGTGATAGTATTTTGGGGGGGATTCCCTTCTGATTTAGTACATTTACATTAGTCTGACAGAAATTATCAACCCATATTTTAATTTAGGTCTTTTGGAACGGAGACAGAATAACAACAAACAACAAAATATTTTTAAACGCGTGTCGAAATTGTTACGATTGGATTTGCATTTTAATGAGTGAAATAAGCATTTGGCCCTTTCTGCAAAACATGAATTAGTGCTTGGTGCTAAACCCTTGTTGGCGAGCACAGAGGTTTGACGTTTTATTGTCGTTGGCCGCCAGGGTTGCACACATCTCAGGAAGGACTTCTCTTTGCAGGTCTTCTCCAAGTCGTTAAGGTTTCAAGGCTGACATTTGGTAACAGTAACCTTCAGCTCCATCCACAGATTGTCTGTGGAATTAAGGTCTGGCGACTGGCTAGACCACGGACCATGTGTTTGGAACATTGTCACCCATCCACGACCCATTATCCGTGCTCAGGCACGAAGGCACGAAAAGAAGGTTCACATCCAAGGCTTGACGATACATGATCCTGTCCCATATTCCAGTCCCATACTAGTGTAGACAATCCTTAGTTAAAAACGATAATTTTCATTATTCTAGTATTCAGCAGTTAATTTCCTTATTCAGTCTCCAAATTCTGAGTGTGATTAGTTCTCATTTCCTGGGAGAAATCAATACCCTAACTAGGTTTGCTTCCACCCAAACTGTCTTTGCATCTTTTATTTATTACTGTGTGTGGATAGGCGCATGCGTGCTTCTGTGCAAGTCTGCACAAGCAGGTGTTCGCAAAGCTTTGCTATCCCCGACTCATATACTCATTATTGTAGGTAGCGTTCGTGAACACCAAACTGATGCAACAGCTCTGGCCTTACTGGTAAGACTTGCCTGTGCCCCGTGCTATTTGCAGTTTTTCTGGAAGACTCCCTCATCACCTGCTGGCACCTTGACTCCCCCACCATCGCCCCCTTTACCTTTCCAACATCGCTCGCCTACCAATCAACACGCTGCTATCATCTGTGTCTCTGCCCTGTAGAGAGAGGAAAAACACGACACCGTTGTTTTTCCACCAATCACTTGACGCAAGGAGTGGGTATTGTGACACTAGCTGATTGCGCTGTTTCAGGGAGGAGGGCTGTTATTGATGGTCTTGAGTTTTCTCGTACAGAGCAGAATCCACCAATCTATTACAGCATCCGCAGGCTCCGTGGATGTGGCTGTCACCGGCTGTCTCACAGTGACACTTGTCGGCTATCTGTTCCCCTCCACCATTCGACAGAGCCGGTAGATAAACACGTTTTGGAGAACAACTGTGACTGTACCAACTATGTTTGATGGACCTTTCTGAGTCTTGACCGAACCTTAGCCAAAAACATAATTGATTCGCGAGCGGCTTTTACGTTTCGTCAGCAGCTTTGGCTCGGTGAGATGAGTCAGTTCATGTAGCGCACAATGGCCTTAATCTCGGTTATTTTGATTTGCCGTTCCGCCTGGGTTATGGTGTGAGGACAGACGTGTGTCTGGGTGGAAGCTTTTCCTCAGGTTGAAATCCGGCCAAGCTGATACCGATGGAAGGTGTGTGTTTTTTTTAATTCGTATCAGCTCCCGTCTACACGATGCTCATCCCTCCCTGCGTGATCTTTAATCCTCATCTAATCAAACGTATTGCTCACACACACACCAACATTCACGCTGACATGAATGCTCACCAGCGTGGGCACTCTGTCTTTGTCTCTCTCACACTCACACAGTCTCTCTCTCTGTCTCTCTCTCTCATAATCCTTTTCTTTCTGCCTCACTCTCTCTCACTATGCCTTCTCTCTCCTTTTATCTAAATCACACACCGCTGACCCCAGCCCCCTGCCCTTCCTTCAGAGGCCACTAACGGCCTGTTTCAGGTCAGGAGGTGGGCTCTCTGCGGACGATGACTCACTATCCGTCTCCGATGACAACGGGAGGCGGTAATTACACTTTGGTTGCCCCAGGAGACCTGCTGATATCGTGAACAGGTCCCATCCTTCAGACAGCGCCACAAGGCTGGGGGTGAGGGGCGGGTTGGGGGGGCTACCCGTGCCAACCCTGTGTGACTGACGCGGTCATTATCCTATCGTTAGTCGGAAACGTCAGGAGACGGCATCCTTAGTGGGGGGGTCACCCCGCTGGGTGGAAGCACGCGGGCCTCGGGGGAGACGGCAGATGCTCCGACGCTTCCTGGATGCGGCTCTGTTCTGGTTTCACTCCAAGAATTTGGAGTGCTCATCCGAATTTCTGGAGGAACTCAAGAAAGACTTCAGGCAGCGTCACCTGTTACACTGGCCTGTGAAAAGTATTTTGCTATCAGTGTTTGTGTCAGTTGGTCGTGAATACAAACTTACTATATAATTTGCCTTCGCTTTACTATGTTTCCATATCTATTCCTGTCCTCTGTGATGCCTTTCCGTTAATTTCATTGGGATTGAGGTTAACTCCTGGAATAGTTATTATTGGTCAAAAATATCCAGCAACAAATATCCATATATGATATTTCGACCGAAATATCCAGCACCAAATCAAGTAAAGACTGCAGGACCAATACTCTCATTAAATCCCTGTGTCTCTCGTCCTCCCTTGTTCACTCTCTGCATCGCTCCATGTCTCTCTGTCTCTGTCTCTCAGGTCGCACAGGCCAAACGTGAGTTAGCCTTCCAACAGAGGGCAGTGCCCTGATATGGCCCTACATCAGTCACCATTTGACCTCTGACCAGTCTTGTCAGTCGTGCACATGCTACCTGCCTCACAGGTATGGGGTCTTGTTCTATGACCATCTCTAATTCTCATCTGGTTGTCTTTTCATCAGGACTGAATTTTAGGACAACATGTCATCGCTAGCCTATATTTGGCTGAGCAGAGATTAGTGGTAAAGTGTTTGTGAGTCTACTCACTGTGTTTGAATATATCTTTATTTTGGTCTTTAGGTGGAAGGAAAGCTCATCTGGTCGTTGGAGAGTCTGACGTGTGAGGAAATCTATTCTCCATTCCTTCCGATTTGAGTTCTTTCTTTACTCTTGCATTTCACTTCACCCTGGGCAGTCCTGAAGAAGAAGAAAATACTGCAATCTAATGATGCATTATGGGATTTCAAATGGGAACGGATTGGATATTCAGATGCGGAGAGAAACTGTTGGTGCGACTGAACGAGGGATGCAAGTTATTTAATGAGAAGAAGAAGTGCTTAGAAGCGATCACATCAAAGATGACCTCACCAAAACAAAGTGACTCAGCACGGAGCTCTGAAAATGGCTGTTGGGTTTTGGGAGACAGATGAATTGCCTTTGATCCGGAAAACAAAAGACAGCAACAGAAAATCTCCTGTCGTTTGAGAGTGCTGTCCGTTGGGACAGATTGATCTCTTAACTGTTATGGTAGCTATCATAGCAGGATAGTTTGAGACCAATTGAGCAACACAAAACGTTTGGTGGTTGAAGAGATCCGTTGAGCTGTGAGGTCTCTATTTTATGTCTCTCTGGTCGTGTCTGTCTGACACGCAATCTCTTTTTATACCTCTGACTTCGACGATGAGTGTCCCTGTATCCTCTGGGTATCTTGTCTGGGATTGTGATGGAGAGATTGTACTGTGAGAAGGGGTGGAATCTACCGGCATCAACCATAACAACTTTGCACCTATTATCAGGTGACAAAGGACAAGGAACAATTGAGAGGGGTGGGACCAAAATAATACAAAAAAAAACTACAGAGGGAGACGGTAAGAAGTGTTTGAGAAGAAAGTGCAGTAGGTGCAGAAATCTTTAAAAAGCAACAGACTGACTGAATTAGATTCGGCAGTAGCAGGAGCAAGAGATCTGGTGGTGCTGCTAAACGCAGCCCTCTGGTTGGCTGTTTCTGCCAGCTTGTACTGCCGAGTGGGAGCACGAGGTGAGAACGTGGTCTGGAGAAATGCGTCACAGAGGTGCAGCCGTTGCTAAAAACAGTTCCTTCTCTCTTTGTGAAGCACACAGTGTATTTATACACATACTTGCACGAGGCATTTTGTCATCACTAGTAAGTTGGATGAACACACAAAGAATCAACAGAAATGAACATAGACATGCAGACCAGATTTTGATTTCAAACCCCCCAAATTTTTTTATTGTAAATGTTGACAAATGTAAGATTGTTTGTTCATGCATTTTAGTGTATATCAATAAATAATCTGTTAATTTGTGTTATTCCAGTGACTTTGACTTGTCTTCCAGTTTGGACTTTTCTGGTTGACACATTGGTGTTTGAATTGTGTGAATGTCATGGCTAACAGTATGGAGTGCTTGCTGGAGTGTGTGTGCATGTGTATGCGTGCGTGTTTGTGTGCATTGAAGTGTGTGTACTGAGGTCTGGAGGAACATGCAAGTTGGATGTGTGACCAACAACATAAACTGAACCTGATGTTGATCTACAATACATCATAGAATAGAATAGATCTTTATTGTCATTGTCACAGGTACAACAAGTGCTTGAAAGTGCTTGTACATGTAGTCATAAAAGAAAAAGCTAGTGCTAAAATAACTAATAAGTGTTAAAATAACTAGACTAAATATACCTGAGACATAAAAAATGGACTAAAATAAATAAGATTAAACATATACAAAAAAACACAAATAAATACTAAATATGGTAAAAGAAGATGTATAAATTAACATACAGTCATACATTCACACCCATTACAAATACATTGTGCACATAATTTTTGTCAGCATTCACAGTGACTATTGCATTTGGATAAAAACTGTGTTTGAATCTATTTGTTCATGCATGTCTTGTGAGTGGACCTAATATGAATCACTTATGAAATAAATGAACACAATCACTGAGTCCTATTTCATGATGATGGTTTTCGATAGATAATAACACATCAAGTTGTACAAGTCCTTCTCAAAATATTTGCATATTGTGATCAAATTCATTCTTTTCTGTAATGTACTGATAAACGTTAGACTTTCATATATTTTTGATTCATTACACACAACTGAAGTAGTTCAAGCCTTTTAATGTTTTAATATTGATGATTTTGGTCAAAAAAGAAAAAACTAAAAATCTCTAGAAATCTTTTTTCCGCATATTTCATCCGACCAATGAAATAAAAGTGCTCTTGATAAAACACAGTGGACCACCACCAGCATCTGACATGGCACGCCAGACCATCACTGACTGTGGGTACTTGACACTGGACTTCAGGCCTTTTGGCATTTCGTTCTCCCCAGTCTTCCTCCAGACTCTGGCACCTTGATTTCCAAATGACATGCAAAATTTGCTTTCATCAGAAAAAAGTACTTTGAACCACTGAGCAACAGTCCAGTGCTGCTTCTCTGTAGCCCAGGTGCAGATGCTCTTGTCCAGAGCAAATCTCCCTCAGGCAAGTTGGGTTTGTGTGTGTGTGTGTCTGTGTGCGTGTGTGTGTGTGTTCCAGACAGCCTGTCACCTATGTGGCCTCCCCCACCCCATTCCCTGACAGCCCAGTGCCAACTCACTCTCTCCTCAACCTTTCTCTTTCTTCACTGTGCGTGCACAACTTTTCTGTTCTGTGCTGGATGGGCTGTCACCACCCCTGTCCTTCTGTCTGTCTGTCTGTCGGTCTGTGTGTTTGTGTGTGTGTCTGTCAGTCTCTGTCTGTCTGACTGTATGACTTTCTGTCTGTCTGTCTCTGTGTGTGTGTGTGTGTGTGTGTGTATGTCTGTCTGCCTCTTTTGTACATCTCTTTAGTTCAGATTGTTTGGCAGACGAGCCTTTTCAAACAGCAGGCTCTTCTTGTATGTGTATGAAGGGAAGGCAATGCCCAAACATCATAGTGGTATAACACGCACACATACAAACATTCAATGGACCATGAGAGGGCATTTTTGATTAAAGGCAAACAGATAGATCTCAAGTGGTAATCTGTCAAAGCCTGGTTTAATATGTGGATCCAATAATCTCATCTCATCCAGACACTACAGTCTTCTTACAGAACAAGAGACGGCACCACATTTAGACACAACCTACAAACACTCCCGACCATAACTAACTATATAGGAGAAGAGCAATTATTCGTGCAGAACGACTGGTTGGGAGTCCTGCTTTTGTAGTTGAGCGTGTTTTGATGACCTGAACATTTATAGGATGACCTTGTCCTTAGCAGCTGTGACAGTACTGTGGGGAACAGCACCACCGTAGGATTGACCGAGCAATCAGTCCCTGGCAGAGGGGGAGAAAGATGGCTGGAAGATGGAGCACCCGGTGATAAACTTGAACCAGCCACGAGGAACAGATGAACAGATATCTCTTGAATCATCCCGCCCTTCTTTACATTGCTCCCACTTCCATTCTCTTTTTTTGTCCCTCCCTCCACTCCCCTCGCCCTCCCTCCTTCCCTCCCTATCGCCACTGCTCCTCTTCCCTCCCGTTCACCTCACTGAGAATCAGGCCATTTCTCTCCAGCCAACCGACGGGCGGCACAATCCAATAAGCGCAGGAGCGGGAATCCGTCACTCTGCTGCCGACGTTAAGAGCGATACAAGAGGGAGGGGGGGGAGGGACAAAAAAAGAGAGAATGGAAGTGGGAGGGATGGACGGACGGACGGATGAATGGAGTGGCGTTGCTGCAGAGCCAAGGTGAGACAAGGTGGGGATAGACATGGGCATCACGTACAGTAAAAAGGCCTCCCTCTCTCACCGCTAACACGCACGCGCGTGCGCACGGATTCGACGGGCTGTCTGAAACACCCATGAATCCCTGGGACGCAGGCTGGGGAGCAGGAATGACACTAGTGGCCTCGGTGCAGCAGAGTTATGCTGCTAGCAAAGCATTAAATTCACACTCACCCTGATCACAGAGGCTTTATCAGTGTTTGCAGACCTGGCTCCTCAGTCGTATCCTGGCCAGGTTAAAAACATGAATTAAAGCCACAGGGTTTAATCATGTGGAAGCAGCGTTCTATTTAGAGGAGATTGGAGCTTGAAATCAGAATTGTCTAAAGACCCATGACAACACTGATAGCAGTGTGTCAAAATAAAGCAGAAATGTTATTGAATGTTGTTAATTTATCGCACATTATTGCTATTATATCAATTTTGTGTATACAAATATAATTTGGTTGGCCATTTTGAAGGACATAATGATCATCAGAGTGTTAATGGAATGTGATTTATGTGTTGCACCCTCCATCTCTGTGTTTCACCCTCCATATCCCCCTCCTCCCAAAAGTGCTCAACCTACCTCTGTGTTCCTCCTGCTGGACCAGACTGTGTGTGTGTGTGTGTGTGTGTGCGAGCATGAGTGTGTGTAGGGAAGAGCGTAAGCATTTGACCTTAAGTCAAGGAGCTTGTCTCCGACTGCTCTCTGCTGGGTTTTGTGAAAGAGACGTTGAGAAGCACACACACACGCGCACATCGGACACACGCGCACACACACACACACCAGAGTTGCCAAGCCTCTAAGTGGTGTCTTTGTAGATTAAAAGATCATCTCATCGTCAGCCGTCCAGTGTCATGCAGCCGGACACAACTAGTAGAGAAGCAGGACTTTGGCAGAAGCCTCTTTGTAGATAACCGCAGAGCTCACGTATTAGTCAGGGACACGCTGCTGAACTCAAACTGTATTTCCCTTCCCTTCCCCCTCCCCAAAAAATGAAAATAAACTTGTGGCTGGTTCTAAAATCTGTACCCCATGGAGGTACCCTTGGAGATGGATGAGGATCTGTTCATTTATCTATCAGGAATCATTTTCATGGATTAACGAGCGTTGGGTGGACTGTCGTTGTCGGAGGTTTGTTGCAGCTCCCAAAACGACTGACATTCTGGAACATTCTAGAGCTTTCCATGCCGTTCTAGAGCGTGTCAGGGGAGCTGAAAACAGGTATGTAAGGAGGGAACAGGGAGATGAAGCGCTAACCTCCAGGGAGAGGAGGTGGGGTGTGAGGAAGGGAGGGAGGGGGGGGGGTTAGAGGATGAATTGTGGCTGCAGACAGCTCGCCGGTAGCTTGATGAGTCCCAAGTTACGGGCATTCCATAACAAGCAAGATGGAGACCTTTAGCGATGTGCGTCATCGCCACCCGAATCCCCCACCGCCCCCCCACTGCCATCAACCAATGTCACACCATGGAAATGTCGGCAAAGGTGGGAGGCGTGGGCGCTGGAGGGGATTCCCGTCAACCGGGAGAATGGCAATTATCCTCCCACACACCCTGACAACTGCATAGGTAAGCGTGTGGTCAATGGTGGCGGCGGAGGGGGAGGGAGAGAAGGGTGGTGGGGGAGGTGTGAGAAAGAGGCGGGAGAGGTGGAGGGTTAGTCCACCCCCCTCGGGGGGCCCCAGCCCTCTTGGGTGGGGACTAACCCTCCACCTCTCCCGGGGGGGGGGGGGGGGGGGGGGGGGCAGGGTGCGAGCATATGCAGTGTTCAAAGGCTGAGGGGAGGGGGGGGGAGCAGAGGGCGGGGGGGGGGGTGTTGCTCTCCGACATCGGGGTAGTTCTCACAATGTATGGAATGCACGGTAGAATATTTCACCATAGAAAGAGGATGTCATTATAAGATGACAGAGGCTGAAGTGAGGCCTGGCTTGTTGGACGGTTTGAAAAATGTCCCCTGTCCCCATGTAGGTCGTTTCTGCGTTGGCCGTCTATAACTTCACGCTGCAGTGGGTTTCAGTCATCTCCACACGCCCCATCTCTATTACTCAATGATGGGCTTTGATGCAGTTTAACCCTAAGTGACATACTCAATCTCTATCAAAAGCTTGTTTATATTCGCATCCTATCCAATTGGCTCATGCAAATGAAATGGCTGATTTACAAGCTATAGGCAGCTTGTCTAGATTAGTTAACAAATGTTGTAAGGACTGACATCTGCTCCATGCAAAATTAAAATGCAGAGAGAGAGAGAGAGAGAGAGAGAGAGAAAGAGAGAACTTTGATCACTAGGACATCATCACAAATTTTAGCCACGTCACAAAGGTCACGCTTCTATTGTTTACTCCGTAGAGTTGCGACAACAATCTAGCGATGTTGACAAAGTACAATATAAATAAAGACGACGTTGGCGTTCAGAACTAAAGACTGATAAACGGAGCGGGATGGAAAAAGCGAGAGAGAGAGGTCGGTGCGTTTGACATCAAATCTGCCATTGGCAGCTCGCTCAGGACATCATCACCCTGCTTCAGGATAAGCTCACAGCAGTGGCTCAGCACCGGCAGTCTGCTGGGCCAGCGTAATTATATTCACGGCAGCCTTGTTACAGGGAGATTGATGTGAGGCACAGAGCATGCGAGCGGAGGAAGGAGAACGGGATAAATGGGTGTTGGCCGACCTTCTTGGTTGTTTTTTGTTTTGCTTTCGCTGGTGGCTTTGGCTCGCCCGCCCGGAGAAGAGGGGGGGGAGAGGAAGAGGAGGCGAAGAGAGAGGAGAAGGAAAGGGGAGGGATGGGGAGAGAGTTTGGGAGTCAGGCTGGTAATCAGAAAGTACCTGGTTTGAACCCCGGCAGGGCCTGATGTTGTGTCCTTGGGCAAGGCACTTCACCCTACTTGCCTCAGGGGAGAAATGTCCCTGTACTTACTGTTAGTCACTCTGGATAAGAGCTTCTGCTAAAATGACTAAATATCAAATGTAAGTGAGAAAGTGTGACGTGAGGGGAAGAGAACCAGGTAGTTGTGTGCGTGGGTATGGGAATGTGTGGGTGTGAGAGAGTGTGGGTGTGAGAGTGTGTGGGTGTGAGAGTGTATGGGTGTGAGGGTGTGTGGATGTGAGGGTAAGTGGGTGTGAGAATGTGTGGGTGTGAGAGTGTGTGGGTGTGAGAATGTGTGGGTGTGAGAGTGTGTGGGTGTGAGGGTGTGTGGGTGTGAGGGTGTGTGGGTGTGTGGGTGTGAGAGTGTGTGGGTGTGAGAGTGTGTGGGTGTGAGGGTGTGTGGGTGTGAGAGTGTGTGGGTGTGAGAGTGTGTGGGTGTGAGGGTGTGTGGGCGTGTGGATGTGTGGGTGTGAGGGTCTGTGGGTGTGAGAGTGTGTGGGTGTGAGAGTGTGTGGGTGTGAGGGTGTGTGGGCGTGTGGATGTGTGGGTGTGAGGGTGTGTGGATGTGAGTGCGTGTGAGAGTCTTCATGTTATTTACATGTTATTTACATTCCTTGACATCAACCTCTTACACTCCAGCTGAATACGTAGTGAAGTACCCATGCACGCAGCACACACGCACGTTCACAAACACATAAGATCCCTTCCTCACATACAGTTCGCCGATTGCGCTATCCATCATCTGTCAGGGAACATCTCCCCTGCTCGGCCACACATGATTTCTATCTCGTCCCTCCCTTGCTTTCGCTTTTCTGCGGTCGTTTATCTCTTCCTTCTTCCCCCCTTCCTCGCTCTGTCACACCAACACATGCCGTTCAAAGGTCCTTCATATTGAGGCCACTCCAACTGGATACCACGTCCTCGTCTCATTTTTCGGCCCTTTTTCAGATTCACATTCGGCCCGAATGACGTTAGCAAACACAGAACAGTGATAGAAGTTACATAACGCGCCATTGTAATGATACAGGTCTTAGATCCCAGTTCAGGTGACAATAAGCAGTAGTTTGGTTGTTTGGTTTATTTCTGGCTTTCTTCCTTACATTTACATGTATTCATTTATCAGACGCTTTTATCCAAAGCGACTTACGAGAGAGAGCTTTACAAAAGAGCATCGGTCACTGAGCATAGCAATGTGATAGACCCCAAACATAGCAGGTTTATAGATTATAAAACATACATCACAAGAACCAATAAGTGCCAAGGGAAGATAAGAGCGTACAGCCGAATAGTTTCCAAATTTAAGGTCTCCAACGGACAGTACTCTACCTGTAGGATGCGAACAATAAAGCAACTAACGAGTAACTAAGTAATACTGAACATCAACAGCTGATATTTCTAAGTGCTAATTGTCTATTTCTAATTGTCAGAACAAGTGAGTCTTGAGCCTTTTCTTGAAGGTAGGAGCCAGTCTGTGTTTCTGATGGAGGTGGGGAGTTGATTTCTTTCTTTGACACACTCGACTTCTTTTCGAGCCCATCCTCTCGTACCCCTTTCAGCTGAAGGTGTGAGGACCTGACCTTGATTGGGACCTTGGAGAGGTCGGCAGATGGCTTGTGAGCTGTGATGCGGTGACTTCGATGTTAGAACTCTGCTGGGTGAGATTCGGCACCAGCGATTGGCTGAACCATCCCCCCCTGACAGCGTCGAGGTTGGCCCTGTCTCGCTCTCTAGCCCCGGCTGCCAGAACGCTCGTCCGAGGAGCGCTGGGGGAGATGCAGCTATCACACCTGTGTGTCTCCACGGCAGCATCTGAGATATCAGCCTCATTTGTCTTCCCCCTCAGGACACTGTCAGTGATACCAGTGAGTCTACCAGACCCGAGCCTATGTTCTCTAATTCCTCAAGGTAAGCTCTCAAACCCCTAATAGCTTAGAGCCCCTCCAAGCGGCTGTTCCCATCTAGTCTGATCGAATCAGCTATTTCTCAGAACGCACAGGAGGATACTATTTAGGAGAATTGAGGGTTGGCCCAAAACGTTTTGCGTTTCAGAACCATGGACAGCTACTAGTGCTGGGCTCTGCTGTTTCAGGACCCTGGAGAGTGCCATCTCTGGCTCTAAAATTGGAAAGCTGTATGGAGCCATAATTCGTTTTCCATGACCACAAAGACCAGCATTTAGAATTTTTTGTTGAGAAGTCAATAAGATAGTCTTTTACTGGTGAATTAGTAGGACAATCAGACTAGTTCAAACCAATAAGAGTGACTCACCTATTTGTTCTGATGCTCTAATCAGCATCGTATCGATCAGGTCTTTCATCAATCAATACGTGTTTCATAAACTCAAAAGAGCAAGGAGGGACACATCTTTTATAGACGGAAGGTCTTGACAAAGCTTAGCGTTTTTCATCTTGTTTTTTCCTTCTCTTTTCTTTGACATTCCCTTCATTTTGTCCTCCCTTTTTTCTTTTCTGTGTAGGGAAATATTTGTAGTCCTCCCACCACACACACAGAAACACACACACACACACAGAAACACACAGACACGTTCTCTCTGCTCTTTCTTCCATCTTCCTGGAATGACGGCCCCCTGTTGTGGCTTCTATCTGGCAACAGTTCCACTGCTGCACTCTCCTTTTAGCGCGCCGAGCCATGCCGCTGCTCCCTTCATTCATCCCTCTGCCTCCCTCCCCTTCGTCATCTTGGAGGGCCTCTCCCTCCAAGACTCTGCGTGGAGCTGCACCAACCAACCCCCCCCTCCTCCCACCACCCCCCCCCCCCCCCCCCCCCCCCCCCTTCATCTGCAGTCCGGCCACAAGCGACCAGTCTCCTGACTACTGTCTAAAACCATTTACTGCTTAACTGCCTCCATGCCCAAACAGAAGACTCTGGGGAGGGATGAAGGGAGGGGGGGGGGGGTTATTTATTGATCCCCCTTTTTTGTCATGTGCGTTTGTGAAGTGGCCGCGTACGTGCGTTTAGGTCTGTCCGCTCTCTCTTTCACAACCGCACGTGAAAGAAATAAGCCCAAGGACGACTGTTACACGTTTCAGCTGCGGATTGATTTGCGAATTGATTGATTGATCAATCTGGCGTCTGAAGGCTGATGGTCCTATTACTTGCTGCTGTGTCTGCCTGTCTGTTCCCCCGTCTGACAGGCGTTGTGCAACATCTTTGGTAATCCTGACCGCTGCATGATTAAGTCCCTGTGGGTTAACGAGTCGTGGGATCGGCCGACAGCATCGAAGTCACACATTAACATGTACAGACATGGACAAAATTATTGGTACTCTTCAGTCAATGGAAGATTTTTTATTTTTTTTACAGAAACAAATTTACTAGTAATAATACAAAAAAATCTATAAATGTTAACCAGTGAATGTCAGACATTGCTTGTCAACCATGCTTCAACAGAATTATGAAAAAATCTTTACTCATGGAGCAGACCTGGACAAACATGATGGTTCCCCTAACTTAATATTTGGTTGCAAAACCTTTTTAAGCAATCAGTGCAATAGGACGATTCCTGTAACAGAGACTTCTGCACCTCTGAGCAGGTATTTTGGCCCACTCCTCATGCGCAAACTGCTTTAGTTGTTTCCAGTTTGAAGGGTATCTTTTCCAGACAGCATGTTTCAGCTCCTTCCAAAGATGCTCAATAGGATTGAGGTCAGGGCTCATAGAAGGCCACTTTAGAACAGTCCAATGTTTTCTGTTTTTTAGCTGTGTGTTTTGTGTCATTGTCCTGTTGCAAGACCCATGACGTGCAAGTGAGACCAAGCTTTCTGACACTGGCCAGCACATTTATCTCTGGAATCCTTTGATAGTCTTCAGATTTAATTGTACCCTGCACAGATTCAAGACACCCTGTGCCAGATGCAGCAAAGCAGCCCCAGAACATAACAGAGCCTCCTCCATGTTTCACAGTAAGGATAGTGTTTTCTGTCTGTGAACATAGAGCTGATTTGCTTTGGCAAAAAGCTCATTTTTTGTCTCGTCTGTACATAGGACATTCTCCCAGAAGCTTTGTGGCTTGTGAATATGTAGCTTGGCATATTCCAGTCCATCTTTTTTATGATTTGTTTTCAACAATGGTGTCCACCTTGGTCGTCTCCCATGTACAGTAGTCCACTTTGGCTCAGACGGATGGTGTGATCTGAGACCTGTGAACTGATGTTCACCTTGGATCTCTTTAGAAGTCTTTCTGGGCTCTTTTGTTACCATTCGGATTATCCATCTCTTTGATTTGTCATCAATTTCCCTCCTGCAGCTTCGTCCAGGGAGGTTGGCTACAGTCCCATGGACCTTACATGTCTGAATATGTGCAACTGTAGTCACAGGACCAACAAGGGTACCAACAATGTTGTCCACATTTGTATATCTGTTTCTTATTTCTGACCGAGAGGATCGCTAAGAAGATGGACTAGAACATACCACAGGAGGCCTTGATAGTCTAAACTGTCCATCTGTCTTATTTTATGCAAGGTGATGACATCAACGTCAATGGTAAGAAGTTCCGTACCTGTCAAATCCTGAATGTTTGAGGTTAGCCCAATCACCTGTGGTCCCCAGTGAGAATTCACCCAGATGAAAGGGGGGGGGGAGGTAGGGTGCAGTGAGTGTGCAGGGGGTCCTTATATGGTTTTGTGGGTTTCCTGCCTCCCCAGCCCCTCCCCCGCAGGCATACACAAACACATACGCACAGCTAGACACATGCACACCACAACAACACCCCTTATGATGAGAACACCACGAGTCTAAGCCCCTCCTCTTTCCATTTCCCTCGGTGGAGATCAATGAGGGAGAGAGAGAGAGAGAGAGAGAGAGAGAGAGAGGCGCGTGTCGTTGTGGATTCTTTCTGCACATTGATAGCCAGCTTTAACCTTACGCAAGTACTCTGAAGACAGCAAGGCAAGCAGGCGACTCAAATCTCACTTAGGCGTCCACCAAGCTTCCAGCCGTCATTTTTATTTAATGTTTTTATCTCTGCGGACCTCAAAGCACTTTAGCAACAGTAGAGTGCCCACAACCCGGGGCTTTGCGTGGATTTTTCTTTGCAAGCTTCTCGTGTTTTCTCGCCGCATTTCCCCCGTGTTGAGGATCCCTGGAATGAGCCGTTTTTCTGCACGCGTCGTGTCCATGCCAGCATGGGAACTGCCTTGTCCAAAAGGAAGAATTTGAGAAACGATGCGATATCTTCCGTGGCAGCCAAAGTTAGGTAAGACAACCCGGTCCAGACCACCCATCGATCAGCATGAGCATGTTATGCGCAGATGTCGTGTCATCCGCGTTGATTTACGTTTTTGTCTGTCAAGTTAACCAAACAGTCAAACATTGAGTACTGACCCGTGCAACAATTCTCCGTGGCATAAATAGAGACGTAATGCGTTGATGCCACTTTAGAACGGGTTTACGAACATGTGAGATCGCCCCTGTCACCTATGAATCCCCCCCCCCCCCACACACACACACACACATCTGTCGTCCCGTGATCCCCGGGAGCATCTGCACCCTGAGCCCGCCGCTGTCTCGCGCCAGCCACGACTACATGACCGGATTGCGTAAACAGCGATGGCATTTCCTGCCGCAGGTGTCCTAAACGGCTGGTATTCCCGTAGCATGACTCTGGGCGCACGCACGAACGCACACACACACAGACAGGTGCAGGGGGGGGTGCACGCTGAGTTTTGGATGGGGGTGTATGTATGCTCCCTCACAGAACGACACAAAATACAGACGCGAGCTTTAATAGTCCAATGAAATGCCGCGCGGTAGCAAGGACAAGGACAAGGACGTCTTCTGAAAGGAAACAATCGCTTAAAAAGGAAGGGGGGGGACACGTTTCAGTAGTGTTTCACCGGGTGCAGACTGTCACCCCGATGAGCACTCTTCCTTAACAAAGGCGCCTGTAATGTTGTGCCTTTTACCTTCCGTCTCGGTAGCACTCCCGCCCCCGGCGGACAAATTATCTTACCGTTCATTTATCAATCAGACGCAATTGACTCGCCTTTCGGTGATCAGCAGTCACGGTGAGTTACCGCTCCGGACAGGGAGGGCATCAGCATGCCTGTCTGGTGAACGACGACTCCGCCGCGTCTAAACGTGCTTTCACATGTCACTGGAAACACGTGCTGGAAATCTCCAGTGTTTTCCTGGGTACGCTTGGAGAGACACGGGGAACAGATTCGAACCAGAAACAAATAGTCAAAACCCAAACCGCAGTCGTTTTTTCGTGTTTATTTTTTTCCCTCTCATTTCATGGATTGACGGCGTCTGCGTTGCCGTTGAAACCCACCCCGTTATCAATCGATCCGATGTTGAAATGGGATGCGATTGACAGATGCCTGAGGATTTCAGATCATCTCCTCATCATCTGAGGATTTTTCAATTAAGGTCAATGAAACGACCTTGATGTCCAGACTTAGATGTGTGAAGGAATGTTGTTACGTCATCAGGTGTGTATGTGCCTCAGCTTCAGTGAGTGTGTGTGTGCGCCACTCTGCCTGTGCATTGCATGCTGAACACACAAAGGGCTATGATGAGAGAGGAGACACTGGACACACGTCACACACACACACACACCAGAGCCGCAACCCTAGACATCACAAAGCATACTGTCAACGTCTGCCTGTCCCCTACTGGTGACCTCATACAAGAAAGACACACACACTCACACAGACATACACTATAACACAGACATACAAGCCCACACCTCACACACGTGCCAACATACTCTACGGAACAGATGCATACACTCATGATGTTTCTGTGTCATGTGGACTATGGAATATACTGCCTTATATGTATTCTGAAACAGCTTCGTGTTTTTGAGCGATTGAAGTGTCAAGGTCTTTGGGTGCTTGAAACACACACAAGTCACACACACACACACACACACTGTCCTGCTGTGCCCTTCTTCATCGCACACAGACCTGCCATTGCTCAAACTCTTGTCTTCTTGCAGCACCCTGCCCTCCTCTCTGGCTCCTTCTGCTTCTCTGTCGACTGTCTGAAGGGCAGACTGGTGCTCTGCCGCTCGAGGAGCGGCTAGTAATGTCTGAACAGCGTGTCTGCAGTGCTTTCTCAGGGCATCAGTCCCCATGTCTGCTTCACCTGCTCTCTCTCTCTCTCCCTCTCCTTCAGTCTCCGTCTTGCTCTCTCTCTTGCTCTCCCTCTCCCTCTCCATCAGTCTCGGTCTCACTCTCTCTCTCTCTCTCTCTCTCCCTCTCCTTCAGTCTCCGTCTCTCTCTCTTTCTCTCTCTCTCTCTCTCTCTCTCTCTCTCTCTCTCTCTCTCTCTCCCTCTCTCCCTCCCTCCCTCCCTTCTTCTCTGCTTGTCCAGTGATCTTTGCTTGTACCCCTAAAGCCATGCGATCCTTATGGGTCTCTGAAGTCCCCCCCCTCTAGAGTTATGTCTCCCCCGGCCTGCACCACAGTTCAGGGCTGTGTTTGCACTCCCACCTTTGTTCCCCCCCGCCCCCTCCAAATCCCCTCAGACGCTGCTCCGGATACTGAGCAGCACCCAGCCAGGCATGTCGAGGAGAAATATACCCTGAGTGTAGATGTGCTGCGTTAGCCTGCCGTATGGCCAAGCTCACTGCTCCCCTGCCTGGGGTGTCTGTCTGATGGATGAGGTCAGCAGGGCTCATCCACAACTGCGAGGGTGAGGTCTCTCTCTCTCCCTCTCTCTTTCTCTCTCTCTCTCTCTCTCTCTCTCTCTACCGTCTGACTCATCCACCAGCTGATTTGTTGTAAGAAAATGCTAGGTCACTCTGAAGGGGCTCAACCTTGCTAAAAAGCACCGGAAGAGGACTAATCAGACACCCAGTGTGGGATACACCAACACACACATACAACACACACAGGAAACACACACAGAGGTACGAGTGTCTTCGGGTGACTGAGTCATCACTCAGTAACATACAGTGCAGTTGAACTCTAGGTTTTACTGTGACCCCCAAAAACACACAGCAAAGCATCATTATGCTCTCTGCCAGCACAGAGAAGCTGCATGTGGGGGTGTTCTGCAGGAATGTGCTTCAGCTCAATCTTTTTTTTGAGTTTTGTCGAGTCCATATAGTTCCGCTCAACCAATCAATCTTCTCTCGCTCGGTGGAGTGTCTAGTTTTTCCGACGTGTTGATTGGATAGTTCAGACTGTGAGATAGACTGACGCAGAGTGCGATGCAAATGAGAACTTGGCCATCTTGTTTGGTGTGTGTGGGTTTGCGCCTATCCTGATTATGAAACAGGTCACATTGAGCCCTCAGGCAGAAGAGATAGAAAACGAGGGAGGGAAAAAAAAGAGATTGAGATCAAGCTCGACCTGCAGCCTCGTACCTGGGAATAGCGAGACTTGGAGAGAGAAGACGAACGTGCTTCTGTAGAGGACAAAGAGGATGAAGATTTTTACATTACATTTAGTCATTCGGCGAACACTCTTATCTAGAGCGACTTACAGCAAGTACAGGGACATTCCCCCAGAGGCAAGTAGGGTGAAGTTCCTTGCCCAAGGACACAACGCCACGTTGGCACAGCCGGGGTTCAAACCGTGTACCTTCTGATTACCAACACGACTAACCTAACCGACTGCGGCACATGACCACTGATCGGACATTATTCACTATTCAACATCTCTCTGTCATCGTGATATTCTCATGCCTTTTGGACACGGTACATTTACGGTTCGAATACTTTCCATCAACTAGCCTGGAATGCTGCTGAACTGTTAAACATGTCACTCACTTTCCTTCTCTCTTGGTGTGAACCTGTGAGGGTTGCTTGCTGTAATTGCGTCGCCTGTGAGAGATGATTCAAATGACCGTGCAGCACTTCAGCCTCAAAGCCCCTCTCCACTGCCATGGACGGGTGTTAAGCAAGCGTACGCGTCAGTGTGTGTGAGTGTGTGTGTGGGCACGAGGTTTGGAAACGCCTTGGCGAGCGTCACTCGAGGGGGGACCGACCCCCGTTCAGAAGTTCTCCCAACAGGCCGTCAGCCCTGTGACTTAGAAGAGCTCAGCGGAATGATTCAGTTAGCGTAGTTGTGAAGGGGTTTGAGGGGCCAACCCTTTCAGCCATTTCCCTCCAGGCCGTTGTTCATGGCCATGCAATTAAGTGGGACTGTCACGTTAGAACCGGAGTCAGATAGCTCAACGGTTAAGGCGTTGGTCTCATGGTCGGAAGGTTGTAAGATCGAGCCCCTGCTGTGGCTATATGACGTTGTGTCCTTGGGCAAAGCACTTCACCCTACTTGCCTCAGGGAGAATGTGTCTGTACTTACTGTAAGTCGCTTTGGATAAAAGCGTCTGGTAAATGTAGAACGAGCTCGAGCTGATTCCGAGAGATGCCCAGTTTCTGTGCATTAGTAGGGAGAGCCGCGTTTGACCATTGGAGCATTTTCAGTAAGTCATGTTGAGATCTACATCTAACAGTCGAAAGAGGGAGAGAATGGGAGTTGTCAGCCAACTCCTTGTTGAAGGGACCAGTTGGAAAGCAGCACAGCGCCCCCTGTGTTCTTGGTAGTGCATTTCACAGTGTGGCTGTGTCACGTTGGCTTATCAGTAGCTGGGAAAGTGAAGTGCGCATGGCGTAATTATCGAACACAGGCACTGAACATTTTTCTTAACCCTGGAACAGTGACTATTAACTTGGTTGCGCGTGTGCGTGCGTTTCTGTTAGTGTGTCTGCAGGCACAAGTCCGATGTCATCTCCATCTCTCTCTCCCCTCTCCCCACGGTTCTCTACTCCACCCCCCTCTCTCTGCGGTCGGCTGGTTCTTGCTCTCTTTTTGTAATTTCCCTCTGTCTACTCTCCACACTCCTCTGCCTCTCTGTCGTTCCCTCCCAGCCTCGCACCCCTCGTCCTTTCTCTCCGCCCTCCTCCTAATTCACCTCGTCTCCCATCTGAGAGCACGTCTCTCCCCCCCCTCTACATCTCTCCTTATTTTTCTCTCACCATTTTTCACAATCCCCCCCCTAAAAAAAGCACACGTTTAATCTCCCTCTCTCTACTATGTATCCCTCCCTCTCTCTCTCTCGCTCTCGCTCTCGCTCTCTCTCTCTCTCTCTCTAGTGTGTCTCTCTCGCTCTCTGTCTCTCTGCCTGTCCTCCTCCACTGTTTATGCTCATGGTTTATGGATGACGTCTCCCAGGCCACCGTGTGTTAGTGTGTGTGTGCGTGTGTGCGTGTGTGTGCTTTTTGTTGATTTTAATCAAAGCCTCTTGCCTTTGAATAATAAAAATGAGAAAAATGAAAAAGTCTGGGAGCTTCAGGAGAACCCTTCCACCACACCAGTTTAATCTGGACCAAGTCTGTACCATCTGACCGGCTAGATTACAGCGCTCTCATTCTCTCACACACGCGGCCTCGCTCTCTTTCTATTTCATGCACGCACACCCATTCTGGGTATAGTCATGGAGGGAGACTCCAGCTCCCTACACAGCCTCTGTAAAGCCAAGGAGCAGTGACGGAATTCCGGTGGCGTACGGTAGGAAGATACTGATGTGGCATAGAAGGCTGTACACACAGATTATGTCATCTACAGCACCATAGGGTGTCACTAAAGAGAACATCTGTATGATGAAAGGGAGAAGAGAGACAGGTAGGTAGTCAGGTAGAAACGCAGATGGTTTGATAAACTGACAGGCTGGGGAAATAGAGACAGGCAGGCAGGCAGGAAGAAGAAAGGCAGAAAGAAAGACAGACAAGATGGCACATAGACAGAAAGACCGACAGACAGCAAAGACAGACAGGCAGAAATCTCAAGCTCAGGCTTCCCTTAGTGTCCAGCTCAGTTTGTGGCTGTGCTTGCTTTAATATTTAACAGTGCTGTCAGGGTTAAGGAGTACATTTATACTTAGACCCACAGCTCTGCTGCCTGTGTATTTATGTGAGATGGCGTGGGTCTTATCCCTGGTTTGAGGGGGCCGACAGGAAGTGATGTCGTTCTCTTCCAGAAGGCTCATCCGTCGGTCTAATCCTCCTCTCTGTCAGAAGCTGGGCCAAGGATGCATCTCCTTTTCACAGACACACACACACACAGCCCACCCCCCAATCCACACACACACCTGGCACATATCTCACACATATCTCACACACGTGCAGCACACTCACCAGCACCCCTGCACACTCGCACAGATGCGCGGCGCATGGGTGGCGATGCAGCTACGATAAAAGCCTTTTATGAGATTAGTCTCGACTGCGTCTCCTCCGTCTCCACCGCGGACCGCCAAATCCGTTTCTGCACGGACACGCATCCCAGTCCCGCTGTCTGTTTGTTATGCTGCACATCAGTCGGGCTTGTCTCTCTGTAGTCCAGACGGGGGATGGCGGTGCTACTCGCTGGGGGTGACTCCTCCCCGAGTCTCCCTCCCATCCTTCTCTCCTTGTCTCCTGTAGTCGTCTCCTTCCATGGGTCTTTTTCCACTCCTCGCCTCCTTCACCTGCGTCTCTCTCCCCTAGTCTCTCACCTTGCTTCCTCTCCTTGTAACTATCAGATAGGAGATTCTCCTCCTCTGTGCCCCCCTCCCCACCCGCCTCGACACACACACACGCACCCTCAAGCTCGACTGTCGGACGCGTCTGTCATCCATTGTTGCTGATGCAGCCCCTCCTGCTGTTCCCCTGCTGTTTATTTCCCTCTGACTCTGCTACCGAGTAGCTCTCTCGCTCCTTCTTCACCTGCTAATGATAACAGACAGTTTGATGGTAGCTGTTGTCCGACCTCAGGCTGTTCTCTGAAAGGCCATTTGTTTTCGCTTCCGGATCGAGCTCCCGCGTTTGAGACGTAAGCGCGCCGCGTGCGCGCAGACGTGCACTCACGCCGCGGAGTTGAGCGTGAATGTGAGGCGGTGTATGTGAGGAGCTTCTCTATTTTCAGCTGTGTGTTCACGTCAGTCTTAGATATGCATAGACGGGGGCATGCGTGCGGACACACGATTACACCGAATCACATTAAGTTACATATGCGCACACCACGCTACGGAGAGAGGGGCGCACGTCAATTTGCCGTCGGCACAGGAAGTCTGAGAGGTCATTAGATCGAGTCCACCTGTTTTTTTAAACACCTTTCGTTTCTTCATCTCTCTCTCTCTCTCTCCTACCCGCTTTACGTACGCTTCTCTGCTCGTCGCTCTGTCCCTCCCTCCACGTCGCTCCATCGGTATCTCGCTCGACCACTGTGAATCTCTCTTTCCCCTCCTCCCCTCCCCTCCTCCTCTGCTCCCTCTCTCTCAGCCTGTCTGGTGTTTGGAGATAATACAGCCACATCTTAATCTGTGGGTGGCACCACCCCACTAAAGCAGGCAATTAAATGTACAATCTCCTCTTTCTAATCCCCCCTTACTCCTCATTCCTCTCTCTTCCTGTTTTCTCCTTTCTCCATTTTCTTTTCTTCTCCCCGCTTCTCCTTGTCTTTGCCTCACTATCGCTCTCCCTTTTGCCCGTGTGTCACTCCCTCGTCCTCTCTCTTTTACGTGTTCTCTCGCTGCCTCTCTCTCGTTCGTCCCCCCCACCTGTGTGTTAATGTGCGTGTGTGTGTAATGTGTGTGTCCCTACAGAGCAGCACGAACATTTGGAGAGTACCTGTCCCACACACACCCTGAAAACCGAAACGGATCAGGTCAGCGGCCCTGTCATCTCTCCATCCCTGTTGTTCCAGTGGGATCATTTCTTTCTTGATCCTCAAACTCATCCTAATATAAATGTCACCACTTTGCCCATCTTTCTTCCTCTCTTATTTCCCCCCTTCTCTCTCCTCCTCCTCTCTCCCCCCTCTTCTTCTGTAACCCATTTCTCTCTTTCTCTCTCTCCTTGTAGCTCACCTACTCACTGACACCTTGGTGGGTCCAGACTCGGAGTGCCTCCAGGGCGGCCGTCCTTCAAACAACGACCTCAATCCCCAACACAGGGGCTCTCTGTCCACATCCGATCCCAGCCTGGTGAATCCTTCGCTGGGTCTGCTCCAGCCGCCGCCCCCCATCATCACCACCACCTCCGGCACTTCCTCAGGCAAGCCTGTCCGGCTCTCCCTCGAGCGGAGTTTCTCGGCCGAGGAAGACCAGCAGAAGTGCGTGGAGTGCGCCCTGCAGCCCGCACGTGTCTACACCATCACCGGAGAGCACGGCATGCTGGGAAGCGGCCGGGGCAGTAAGGAAAGCCTGGAGCTGGATGTCCTGAAGGGGGTTCCCTCGTCTTCGCGGGACCCCCACCACCTGAACACCCTGGTCCAGCCCTCGACCTCCCCCTCCTCCTCCTCCCCCACCCAGCACCACCTACGCCACCACCACGGAAGCGGCAACCATCACCATGGAAACCATAACCACCATGCGGGGGGGAGCTCCGGCAGCGGGGGCGGAGGAGGGGGCGGGGCCAGCGGTGGGAGCAACCAACACACACTGAGCGTCGGCGGCGGTCACCATGGGCACCACCACCACCTTTCCCAGCCCCCGCTGCAGAGCTCAGTGAGCGCCCACAACATCCGGGGCTGGGGCGAAGGAGGCAAAGGAGAGGAGTGCGGCGGCCTGGCGTGTGACTCCTGCGGGGGGGCCCCATCACGCAGCCAGGGCTCTCTGGATCTGGAAAGCTCCACCCGCGAGGCAGGCAAGCAGCACAAGCGCCTAGAGCGGATGTGGAGTGTGGACCGGATGACTGGGCTGGAGAGAGGTGAGGGGGGGAGAGGCCACAGTGAGGGAGAGGCGCCCAAATCCAGTGGGTGGGGGTGGGGTGGGGGGGGGGGGTCGGTGTTGTGGGGTTAGGGGAGGGTGGGGAGGTGGGTCGGTGTCAAAAGGCTGGATGTGACGTGGTCTGTATTTCTGACTAGTTCGTCTCTCCGTCTCTCTCTCTCTCTGTGTCTCCCCCCTCTTCCTCTCTCCCTCTGTGGAGTGGACATGTGGAGTGTTGCTGTCCCTGGTCGTGCTGTATCAACTCTATATTCTATTTAATATACAGCTCTTAACTGTTTTACGCTACTTTAACGTCAACTCAATGTTCTATCCGCCCCCAGAAGACAGCAACTGGTATCCGAAGGAAAACATGTTCAGTTTCCAGACCGCCACAACAACCATGCAGGCGTGAGTACCTGAGCACCCTGCACAAACGCCACGCGCCTCGAAAATTTGTAACTCAAACTCGGTTTGATCTCTGTCCACGCCACTATCGCTCACTCTGTCTCTCTCTCTCTCTCTCTCTCTCTCTCTCTCTCTCTCTCTCTCTCCCCCTCTCTCTCTCCCTCTCTCTCCCTCTCTCTCCCCCTCTCTCTCCCTCTCTCTCTCTATCTCTCCCTCTCTCTCCCTCTCTCCCTCCCAATCCCTCTCTCTCCCTCTCCCTCTCTCTCTCCTTCTCTCTTTCGCTCTCTCTCTCTCCCTTTCTCTCACACACACATGCACGGACATGGAGAAAAAAGAAAAGAAAAGATAGATGTTAGCATGTGGTCCAGAGAGAGAGTCATACACGTACGTGGATTCTCAGAGTGACCTTTGGGAAACAGATGTTGGCGAAGGACATCCTGGTAACACCTGAACACCTGCCTCTCTGGGGATATGCTGACATCTTCACTCTCCACGCTCCACGCTCTAATTGTCTGCCCCCTCTCTGCCTCTTCTTTCAGATTCTCGCTCTCAGGCACTCCCTCTTTTCTCGGACTCTTCCTTTATTTCTCTCATCTCTCTCTCACTCCTCTCTCTCCCTCTCTCTCTCTCTCTCTCTCTCTCGCTGTCTCTGGCTCTCTCACTCACTGATCCCAGTTTGAATATTTTCCTCTCTCCCTCTGTTTCACGCAAACCGTCAATGGCCACCGCAGGATATCGTGAGTATTCCCTCCATTCCACTATCAGCTTCCAACTTACCTAGTCCCTAACCCTTGGACCCTGACCCCCCCCACCCACCTCCCCACACCCCCTGTCAAGGCTGGTTGTTTGAAGTTGCATGGAAAGCAGACTGGCTACTGTAAATGCTGAGCGAATCAGAAAGCACAGGCAGGGGTGTACGGTATGTGTGTTGGTTGTCAAACAGCCATCTCCTATCATCCCAAATGGTTGTTACATTCAAACAAAACAAAACTACAATGACTCATCCTTCTCACGGGCGGTGTTCGCCTCAGACTAACAGCAGCGTAGGTCTGTGCTGGTCCAATCCCTGTCAGCAGCTCAACCCTCCTCCATCCTAATGCAGGCTTCGCCATCAAGCAATCAAGAGTGCCCAAGAGCCCTGTGTCTGAACCAGGCCACACTTAAACCATGTCCTCGAATAGGACATGAGGAGAATGGGGGTGTTTCAGAAAGCGGGTTTAGTGTAAACTTAACTGAAGGTTGATGGAAACGTTTTGGTTTAGGGTTTCAAAGCGCCAGTTCAGCATTTGTCTGACTCCTGTACTACGGTAACTAAGGTAAATACTCCAGGAAGCTATTCTGTTGGTGGCACCTATATAATATAATAAAAATATATGTGTACTATATGTGTACACACATGGGCACATTTGGAAAATGCTACTTCTTTTGCTGTTGTGGTATTGATTTTTCAAGTGAAATATCTGTTTTGGTATATTTGGTAGTCGTAATGTTTTTTTATTACATTGGGGTGAAATGGGCGGTTTTAATCGTTTTTTTTCTTCTCCTGTTGCCATGATGAGTAGTGTTATCTGTTTTCCATTGATTATGACTTTTCATATTCTCGCCCTTGAGCTTTAGTCAATGTTAATTAGACTTTGACTCGACTGAACACGTTTTCATCAGTCAACCCAGGTGGGGTTTTAACTCATGTATGAGTGTGTTAACCCTGCTTTCCGAAACCTCCTTTGACAGTAGTAAGAACAATTAGGAAAAACCAAGAAAAGATTGAACTCAAACACAACCCTGCCGCTAGGCTATTTCATATTATCTTACCCTCTAACCTGATGCTAACCTTAACTAAACCCATCCAACCAAACTTAAAAGGCCCGTCCACTCATGCTAACCTCTGATGTCCATCCAATGCTATCCCCCCCACCCCAACACTCCCAAAAGAGCCAGCCAAAAACCCCAGCAGAGCTAGCGGTAGTGCTAACACCCTGGGCCCTGGAACAGCTAACTATGTTAGCTCAGTCGGCCGCGCGTCACGCTCTGTGCCCTCCTCATGCTAAGCTCGCCATCCTCTCCCCTCATCCTTTAATTCTGTGCCACGTCCCCGCCAGGGCTTTCCGGGGATTTGTGCGGAAAAAGAGGAGAGAGAGAGATCAGGAAACGGCGGCTGTCATCCAGAGGTACCGTGTCCCAAGCCACAGGGTTGTGTGCTAGATGCGCTAACGCTAGCAGTTGGCTTTCCCCTCACTACTGTTGTTCCTGGTCCCAAACCCTGTGAAATGGTACAGGCAAGTCACTCAAAATGCTCCTCTCCCTCCCTCCCACCCTACGTCCCAGGAGAATGTCAGTTCAGCCACTGACTTTAAAAAACATTACAAACCCTGAAGGTATTAAAAAGTTAGCCTCCCTTACAGTATGTTTCACTGTAGCATCGAGGGCAGATGGCCGGTGTGTGTGCATCTTCGCTGGCTTGGTGTTGCTGACATCTTGGCATCATCTTATTGCAGGGAGCATTTGATTTACTAGGGGTGCAAGTGCTGACGATGAACCACATCCGAGAATTTAGCAGATAGCAAGCTTGTGCTGATGGATGGGGGCGGATGCTAATGGTTGGTGAAGCTCTGTGCTTGTGTGACTAGAGCTCCTTACTGGGCTGGTCGCTGGGTTGGGACTCCTCTCCTGGGTCTGTCTGGGAAGTTGAGGGCTGAGATCGTCAAGGACCGGGGCTCAGCGAGCAAGCGGGCGGACTCGGTGCTCGGCGCCGCAGTAGAAGGTCACGATGACACGGAGCTCAAGACTGATTAATGGAGGAACAATAGAACGATTTGGCCTGTCTGGCAGAGTCTGATGAGAGGGAGAAGGGGATGAAAGATGAAGAGAGAAAGGAGGAAGCACAAGATAGAGGGTTATGGAGGGGGAAAGAGCGATGAATTGCAGAAGAGAGAAGAGGGGAGAAAGCCTGCTTTCAGCACTAGAGAAGGAGAGCCACTGGAAGGAAGCGAGAGATGTCAGAGGGAAGAGGAAGAAATCGAGAGATGTAGTCCACAGACAATAGAGATGGGGGGGATAAGAGAATTAGGAACTTAGAGATGTCAGGAGGCAAACGAGAGCTACTGAACGACGCAAGGGAAGAGCGTTAATGAGATGTACGTGGGAGGAATGAGGGAGGAGAGACACAGCTAGCAGTGGAAGGAGAGGGAGGGAGAGCCTGTGAGTCATCTCCCAACAGGTTGAGTGGGCGTCGAGGTGGTTTCTCTCTTTTCATCCCCTCATTACCAGGCCTGGGTCTGTTTCTCCTCTATGGACATAAAGGAGAGAAGCGGAGGGGCTGGGCTGTTCTCCATTCTCATGCCACACATCAGGTGGCTCGCTGAGCTAATAACTAGGCCTAGACAGCCATCAAGGAAGCACTAGGTTTAAATCAACAAAATTATCATTTAATTTACAATTTAGAAAAACGAAAACAGCACAAGGTTCTTAAAAGCCAATTATACAAAATTATTATTATTAGGTGTTGCTTAACTATAAACTGACATATTCCTCACATTGGTGTCTCAGGTGAAATAAGGACACTCTATATCTGTGGCCTCCTCTCACGTTTGCCCGCCCCCACACGCACGGACCACACACACGCCACACACACGCAAACACAAACACACACACGCACACAGAGGACTGACATCATTAGCTGGCCAGATGCCTTTCTTAAGGAAGAAGAAAGACACGTGGAGGCGTAGAACGGCTACATGAAAACCTGACAGGACTTTATCTTCTCCAAAAGAACAATTAGAGGCTGTAGTACAGCCGACGTGCGATGCATGGAAGACAGGAAGGGAAACAGAGAATGTTACACAGTAATAATGGCACATAGAGAGCGTTCTCAGAGGAAATCCGGTTTAATACTGGAACACTGTTGCAATGCTTTCTTAAATTCAGATTATGTTAGAGTCAGGGTTATCGTAGGGTATTCATCATCAGTATGTTTGGGCCAGCATCAAATACCGTCTGACTATGTTTTCATAGTGTCTAAGGTCCGTTTACGATAGTCTAGGACAGTGTTTCTCAACCCTGGTCCTCAGGGAACACTTGTCCTGCATGTTTTAGAATGTTTCCCTGCTCCAACACACCTGATTCAAATGAATGGGTCATTATCCAGCTCTGCAGAAGCCTGCTCCTGACCATTCATTTGAATTAGGAGTGTTGGAGCAGGGAAACATCTAAAACATGCAGGACAGGTGTTCCCTGAGGACCAGGGTTGGAAAACTCTGGTCTAGGATAGCACAGTACTGTTGTTTGTTGGTACTGAGAATGTATTTGCCTTTAAGTCATCGAACAATAAATATTTTTGTCCCAGTCATCTCTTTCTTTCTGTCTTCTCAACCTTAACTCTTTTGTGTCTCATCAAAAAGATGTTGACTGTGTCTTTCATTGTTTGCCTTCCCTTCTTCTCCCCCTCTCCTCCTTTTCTGCCCACAGAAACTTCCGGAAGCATCTTAGGATGGTGGGCAGCCGGAGAATGAAAGCACAGAGTGAGTCACTGACGTGTGCGTTTGTCTGTGTTTATCCAACACTTTTGCGTTACGTCCACCCCCATCATTGTCTTGGTGTTTTTGCATGCGTGTGTGTAGAACGCATGTTCCCCTGTGCGATGCGTGTGCGGTTTTCAGCATGCCTTTGTGCGCATGTTGTGAAAGTGTACGTGCGAAACCAGCATGGGTTTACGGTAATGAAGGGATGAGAAGTGGTGTGTGTGTTTTGCGTGTGGGTTGTTTATACCTGCGGATCATTACGATAACAACATGGAGACCATAGGATGTTTTTTTATCTGTGTGGGCGTGAAGAATGCTGGACATATCTTCTACCTACAACACTTCCTGTGTGTAGAACGGGGTGACGGTGTCTTGGTGAATTCTGTGGGTGTGCGTCTGTGTGTATGTTCAAGTTGTGTGTGTACAGTAGGTTCAAGTTTGGGGCTTTCAGGTTGTATGTTTGTGGTGTGTATTTGCTCGTGAATGTACAGGTTGTGTATGTGTGTGTTCAGAGTGTGTGTATGTGTACAGTAAGTGAGTATGAATGTTCAAGGTGTGTGTGTGCGGTATGTATGTGCATAGGAATGTTTAGATTGCGTATGTGGGTTCAAGCTGTATGAAGTTTTGGGTTTGTATGTGTGTGTTCACGGTGTGTAGTGTGCAGTATCTGCGTGTGAGTGTTCAGGCTGTGTGTGCTCAGAGGGTTGTGTGCGTGTTCAGGGTATGTTTGTGTGTGTGTGTGTGCGGTGTGTGAGTGTGTGATGCTCTCTCCCCACCTGCTCTATAGCATTTGCAGAGCGTAGAGCGAAGAGCTTCAACCGCTCCTGGAGTGACCCTACCCCTGTCAAGGCTGACTCTCCTCATGACCCCAGAGACAGTGAGTCAACAAACACACACACACACAGATGCAGACACATACAAAAACACACACAAACACACTAAATCTCATTCTTATGCACATTTGCGAAATCGCTAGACTTTTCTATCTCTCCTCCAGACTCAAGCTCTTTCTCTCTCTCTCTCGCTCTCTCTCGCGCTCTCTCTCTATCCCCTCTCCCTCCCTCCCTCCCTCACACACACACACACACACACAAACACAAACACACAACAATTCCCTGTCTCTGCTATTGACTCTGACCCTGTCTGTCTGTCCCCTAATGGCCGTGGGTCTGTCCTACACTCTGTGGTGCTCTTTCTCTCTCTGTGAGTATCTGTCTGAAACGGTGTGCGCGCAGCAGGTTTGCGTGGGTGCGCGTGTGTGCGTACGCTGTGCGTTAGTCAGTGTCTGCATGTGTTTTTCCGTCTCTGTGTCGTCTCCAGCGTGTTTTTAACTGTGTTTCTGTTGGCCCCATCTGCATTAAGCCGGTGTGTCTATTGCAAGTGTGAAGGAGAGCTGAAGTTGATGACCAATGAAACCGCTCCTCCCCTTTTAAGTCTCTTTGCAGTTCTCTCTGGATGACTGACATGAGCTGTTGAACTTGCTTGTCACCCCCCCACCCCCTCATTCCACATCCCTCATACCCCCCCCAACCCTTCACAAGCGCACAACTTTTCTTTTCCTCCCCACTCTGTACATTCTGTTTCTCTCTTGCGACCGTCTTATTCCTTTATTTGCTCTTTCATTATCACCCTCACCCTTTTCTCCCTGTCCACTCTTGGTGGTCTTTAACTGCCATTCTCTCTCTCTCTCTCTCTCTCTCTCTCTCTCTCCATCCCCTCGTTTCTCTTTTTAACAATATTCCTCACTTCGTTCGCGCTCTCTCTTTCCCCGCTCCCCTTCATTCTCGCTCGTTAACCGTGTTCTTCCCACACTCTCTCCCCTGGGGGGGTCGCAGCCGGGGAGCTTCAGGCCTCGTGCGGGACCCTGGACGAGGGGGGGTGCGACGACATGGACTGGGAGGAGGAGCGGGAGATGGAGAGGCTGGCCTGCGAGGGAGACGACTTCATCCCTCCTAAGATCATGGTGAGAGAACAGCAATGTGCTTGACCGATTGGATGGGAGTCATTGCTCCGTGCCGCAGCCGGTCTGCTGGAAGACAGATGCAGGCTGCTGACTCAATGAAGCCATGTGAATAATACATGGATGTAGGTTCACTGCCTTGCAGGCATTGGTGGAGACTGAACACTCTGGGGACTGAGGTGTCTCTCCCCTCGTTCTCCCCCTTCCCTCCCCCTAACCCTCCCTCTGTGGTTCCTCTCTTTAGCTGATCTCCTCCAAAGTCCCCAAGGCAGAGTACGTTCCCACCATCATTCGCAGGGATGATCCGTCCATTATCCCCATCCTCTACGTGAGTCACACGCACGCACGCCCACCCACCAATCACTCTCACACTCTGCTTCCACTGCACTCACGCCTGGTCTAATCTTTTGTCCTTTTGTCCTGTGAGCAATGTTGATCTGCACGATCCAATGAACCTTATTTTGATTGATCTCTGTGTGTCCAGGACCATGAGCACGCAACGTTTGACGATATCCTGGGTAGGTACACCGAGCATGGGTGTCAAGCTGACAGCTAGGGCTTATCTTTTAGCTTATCTCTCTCTTTTGTCTCTTTATGTCTCTCCTGTCTGTCTGTGTTAGCTTGAGTATCTTGGTGGGTCTGTGTCTCCTCTGTATTTCCTGCCAATTTTTCTGCACCTCAACCTCTGTTTCCTTTTTTTTCCTCTCGGTTTGTTGTTCTCCTGATTTTACTTACGGTTTGTAAAAGGCTAAACTGTGAAGGGCTTGAATTTACTTACTTACTTACTTACTTGGTTGCACTGATGGCAACATTTAGGAGCACCCACTGAAAATGTTCAAATTGTCTTTTCAGCTCGCTAGTTAGTTCCCTTATGTGACAAGTCGTGTGGCAATTCATTTGGCAAGTCATGTGACAAGGAATGATTGACAGTTAATTTGAACCCATCTGAAATCTGTCATAAATTAAGAAGTTTAATTGGTTATGCAATGTTGGATATAATGTTAGACTGGTCACTGTGCAGTCGGGTAAATTAGCAATCGTTTTGTGAAGAAATTCATAATTGTAACAATTATTTGCACTCCCAAATTCCTTTTGAGGATGCACAGTTATAATATTATATATAGTATAATTTTGTTATCTTATGTGAACAAAAGTGTCTCAGTCTTTCTTTGTCTGTCTGTCCGCTTTCAGTTCGCTATTGACCGCTGGCTAGCTCTTACTGAGAGCAATTTCCTTTTGTATTACGGTGCTTGTCTGCTGTGTGGTGTTTTTCATCAGTCTTCATTTACCGTCTCTCTACCTGTCTACCTCTGCATTGGTTTTTACCATCCTTCTCTTTCAAACTCATCCCTTCCTCTCTGTCTACTTCTTTACCTTTCCCTCTCTCTTCCTTTCTCCCCTCCCACTATTTCTCTTCCCACATCAATCTCACCTCTCTTTATCGCCTTGTCCTCTCTCTTTTCTCCATGATCTTTTTCTCTCTTTTTCTCATGCGGTTCTCTATGTTCTCTCTCTCCCTCTCTCTTGCCCTCCCTCTTTCCCTCCCCCTACCTTCCCTTCCTCTTCCTCACACCAACCTCTCACCTTTCCCCTTTCTTTCACAGAGGAGATAGAGAAGAAGCTCACTGCCTACAGAAGAGGCTGTAAGATCTGGAGGATGCTCATCTTCTGTCAGGTGAGAGAGAGAGACGGAGAGAGATGGCAAGAGAGAGACGGAAAGGGAGAGAAAGAGAGAGATTAATAGAATAGAGGGAGCGAGATCAGATATAGGATATACTGTCTATTATAATCTAAGGAATTAAATATAATTTTAATTTACATTATGTAATCTATTTATTTCCTGTTTATGTAACCGTTGTATGAAAGCAATAAACCACTCAGTTTTGTCTGGGTTGTGCTCGTGTACTATGACCACAGCATAGCACATGGGTTATTTGGAGACATACCAGACCCTCTTGTGGTTTTTACTTTATTATAGAAAGTAAATAAAATATTATTTATAAAGCGTTTCACAATTAAAACATTGAAAAGAATCTCAAATGGGAGTAGAACTAAAATCTTAGAAACTTCAAATACAATATGCAGCATAGAATTATAAAATCATAAAATATACCAAACAGTACAAACGACACAGAAGCCACATACACCCATCCCAAAATAAGTGAGTACAGAACAAGTGGGCTTTCACGCCAACAATCCAATGACTCTGTGTTCTAGTACCAAGAGGCAGAGTACACTAGAAAGGGAGTCAGATGGCTCAGCGGTTAAGGCGTTGGGCTCATGATCAGAAGGTTGTGAGTTTGATTCCCGGCTGTAGCTACATGACGTTGTGAACTTGAGCAAGGCACTTCACCCTACTTGCCTCGGGGTGTCCATGTACTTGCTGTAAGTCACTTTGGATAAAAGCGTCTGCTGAATGAATAATTCTAAATGTAAACTTGATCCCCCTTGGTGTTGTCAGTCAAGGGCAGACCCCGTCAGTCCCATCCATTGCTGAAGCTTGCTAAGGCGATTGAGTGGTCAAAAGCCCCACTTAAGTCAAGCAGGACAACAATTTAACATTCCTCAGCATCAGCTCGCACAAATATGTCATTTGAAATCTCTAAGAAGAGCAGTTTCAGTTCCCAAGACAGGAACTTTTACAAATGATCGTTGTTGTCGAGGACATGTAGAAGTGGATCTTTTACCTCACACCCTTACCCCTGTGTGCTTTTGCGAGACTGTGTGCCGTTGCTGCGAAGGAGTTTCCCCCGGGATAAATAATGGAATCTGAATCTGAATCTGGATACATTTTCAAAACTTTAGGAAATAAAAGGCAGTTCAAAAACAGGTCTGCAGTTACTGTGAACCAGCAGGTTTGTGTTTGGTTTTTTAAGTGTGGCAAGTTTCCCCCTTGAGATAAATGACACAGGGGAGAGAGTAGGAGGAGTAGAAACTGGTGTTAAGCTAACCTCAGATCAAATATAATGTATTGTGCTTGAGATTCTCCAAGGTCCTTTTGTAATTGGATGACGTAAGGTCCCATAAGAGAGCCGGGGCTCAATTAAGGACTTTCTGAGCTGGAGTGGATAATTGCACCTTTCATGTTTGATTGCGAGAGGCCCTTTATTGTAAAGTATGCATGATGGATATGGCCCTGGACTGAGAAAGCTAAGGCTTAAGTGAATGTGTGTGTGTGTGTGTGTGTGTCCGTGTGCACGTGTGTGTGTCTCAGGGAGGCCCTGGGCATCTGTACCTGCTGAAGAATAAGGTGGCCACGTTTGCCAAGGTGGAGAAAGAGGAGGACATGAGCCAGTGAGTCACACCGTCCATACTGTGCACTGCTGCACCTCCATCAGCTCTGCAGCTGTGCATACTGTGCTGTTATATGGGCTGAATTAACTGTGCTACAACAGGCTATTCTTGGTCCAACTCTAGCTTGTGGTTGGTGTCTGTCTGCTTCATTTGTCTTCCGTTGTTCTGGTTCCACCCTCCCCGTCCCCACCCTCTCCCACACACTCACTCTCCCCTCCCCTCGTGTGCAGGTTCTGGAGGAGGCTGAGTCGGTTTATGAGCAAGGTCAACCCAGAGCCCAACCTCATCCACATTATGGGATGTTATGTCCTCGGCAACCCCAATGGAGAGAAGGTACACACACACACACATGCACGCTATAATGCAAGTTAATGGACTTATCTTCCCATGGTGAACATATTTCTCTACTTGCATCAGGTCCCTCTCTGTCCAATCATGCTTCCATCTCTTGCACTTTCTCTCCCCTTTTTTTTGTCTTTCTATCGCATTTTCACTACATTACACTCTCGCTCTCTCTCTCTCTCTCTCTCTCTCTCTCTCTCTCTCTCTCTCACTTGGGAGCTGATTATGTCATCCTGAGACGTGTTTTTTGGGATACTGGAACCGTCTGAGTGTACCAGAGGAATGGCTGGTATGCCATTCTCCACTTAGACACACCCACACACCTTAAGATATGCATAAAGTACACATCACCCCCGTTCTCTCTCTCTTTCTCTTTCTCTCCCCCTGTTTCTTTGATCCCTTTTATCTCTGTCTCCCCCCCCATTTCTTTCTCCCTTTTTTCGGTCTCTTGCTCTTTCAACGTCTCTCACCCCCCCCCCTCATATTACGTCAACGGAGGGATGATTTCTGACCTGATGTGTTATCTGGCCTCCGGTCGTGTCTGTCAAAATGGTTGTTGTGTTTTGTAAGCTGAAGTGCTCATTTGGGGCTGCATACTTGTACTGTAACCTGCAGGGTAACTTTTTGGACTCTTAGACCCACATAAACCTCCTCTTGTCCTCTGTAGAGGACATTAGCATCTCCACATCACAGGGGTGTGTTGCGTGCCCGTGTGTGTGTTTTACTGCATGCATGCCCAGCTGTGCCTGTTTGCGGGTGTGTGAGGCAGAACTAATTGTCCTCGGCGTTATAAAGCGGGCCTGTTCTCCACTGCCCAATCCCAACGTTCCCGGGGTCGACTCAGCAAATGCTCCCGTAAACAGAGCCCTGCTGGATCAGATTAAACAGTACCAGTCTAGCCTCCTGAGCTCTCCTCCATTAATTAATTGTCACCATCATTGTGCCATTCCTCAGGAATTGGTACCCAGTTTACCTTTCTTCTTGGCTGGTGGCAAACTGCCTTGAATCAGCCTTAGCGCCACTTGGGCCCTGAACTCTGACCTAAACCTCTGACTTTCTCCAGTTTCTATATCGTTGACGTGCTTTGAAACTAACAGGTCCCAAAACCCTTGAGGGAGACCATCTGCTATGTTCTCCCTGGAGAGAAACCGGCACTTTTAATCAAAAAGAGCTACAGTAAAACGTCTCTGAATGAGAGTCGTCAAACCAGCGTTCCAGATTCTTCTAAATTACAGATGAGCTGGTTCCCTGTATGTCCCTCAGCTTGGCTGGCTTTTGTTTAGTTTTTTCGAATAGAAAGAGAATGTGGAGAGAGGTCTATAGAGAGAAGCAGTCACTGGCTGCCTTACAAAATATGTTCTCTCCCACTCTCTTTCTCTTTCTGTCTCTCTCTCTCTCTCTCTCTCTGCCTTTTCTTGTCGTTTGCCCTCCCTGTCACCCATCCGGGATGAATGCACAATTCGTTTCGGCCATAAAGCACCATAATCCAGAAAAGCTTTGTGTGTATCAGTGTGTGTATGTTGGTGTGTGTGTGCGCGCAATGGGTGACCAGTGGGTCTTACCGGGTACCCAGTCTTCCCTGATGATAGTCCGGTTGGATGATGATGCCATGCCTGCATATTAATCGTGTGTGTTTGTCTGTGTGTGTGTGTGTGTGTGGGTGTGTGTGTGTGTGTCAGCGTGTGTCGGAAACAGACAGAGAGATTAATTGGTGTGTGTTCTTATCGTTGTCCAACAGCTGTTCCAGAAACTGAAGAACTTGATGAGGCCTTACTCCATTGACTTTGCATCTCCCCTGGAGCTGTCCGCACAGGGTTAGTCTTCCAGCCTATTAATACACACACACACACACAAAGCTCGTCCGGCTTGTGTCTTCAGTTGAGTTTTTTCCCTTTGCTGGTCTTCTCAATTAAAAATGTCATTATCTCCAGTGCCCTCCATTCCCCTCCACTTTCCTGTCTCGTTCCCCTTCCGTTTTCCCATTTGGTTTCCCTCCCTGATAGTCTTTCGTAGCACTCATCCTCCCATTCACTCGCCTCTCTTTTCGTCCCCTCTCCCCGAGTACCTATTTGTCTTTTTTATTGCCTCTCGCCGACCTCTCACCTTCTCCCCCTTGTCTTCTTTCCCTCTCCTCTTTGTTTAGCTACAGGACACAGTTTTGTTCCTCCTGGCGTTGCTAACCCCGATCTTTATCTCGCTTTCTTCTAAAGAGCAGCCAGACCAGCAAAGGTCTTTTTGTACATTAAAATCCACAATTTAATCATCTCTTCCCCCCACCTCCCCCCCCTCCCAATGTAGGCAAAGAGATGATTGAGAAGTATTTCGACTTCCGTCTCTACCGCCTCTGGAAGACCCGACAGCACTCTAAACTCCTTGACTACGAGGACCTGTGAGGGACCCCCCCCACCTCCCCCACCCCCAGGGTCAGTTCTGGGCCACTTCTCTGGGTTCTGGATACTGGGCCTGGGGAGGGGGGAGAAACCCCACTGCTCCAACACCCATCGCTCAACAAATCCCCAATGTAAAGACCCATCACCCAACAGGAGAGAGGGATGACAGAGAGGATGAAGAGGAGGAAGAGAAGACAGACAGGAAGGAGGGAGGGAGGGAGGAGAAGGAGGTAGAAAGGTGAAAAGGAGAAAAAACTGAAGACCAGTGGATGATAAAAATGTTCTCAAAAAGGTGAAATGGGAGGAACAGAGGGACAAATACATTATCTCTGTTCTTTTGATGGAAATTGAGAGATATGGTATCAACACATGCAACCTCCTTGCACAACCTCTCCTGTTGTGGCTTCTGCTAATTGATCGAACTTCTCTCCTCAAATCTTTCATGGATAAACGTAAATAAATCCATATATAGATGTGTACGTATACATCACATAAATATCTAGTCCTGCTCAATAAGTCATGCAAATACTCTAAGGAGAATATGTTACATTGTTCATTTTCTAAACGTATTGTTGGAGTGTTTCATACTGTATGAACTCTTTTAAATAACTCAGGTTTTAGCCATGAAATAGTCATATGTGTTTGTTTCGGTCTTTATCGGATATTGTAATCCTCATCCACATTGTTTGAGATGAACGTTAGAAGCATACGACATCTTTGAAGTCACTTCCACAGCTTTCTTCCGATACAAATGAAATGTAACAGGCGTAACCATCGGTTCTAAGATATGACGATGCGAGAGAGAGTAAAAAAGAAAGAGTGTGCTTCAATTGGTCTTTTTTTTCCTTCTTTTTTTGGTGCCTCTTCATCTTGCTAAGTGGAACCATTTGTCACCTCTAAGCGCTACTGGCACTCACTGGCACTCACACACTTCCACGTGTGTCCCATCCTGTGTCAACGCCAGCTTCTTTGGCCAAGTCCTCTTCTCTTTTTTTTCCAGTCACCAGCCGTCTCCATCAGGGAGGGCATATAAGATGGTCCCTGTCAGGATTGTTGGCAGCTCTCATCATCGGCTAGACAGCCTTGCAGCCCCCCTAAGACAGCCAAACGAGCTCAGAGTCCAGAGCCTTTTCCTCCACCCGGCTGCGATCCATTCAGCAAGCCAGGTCAATGAATTAGATCTGTCAGCAATCTTTCCCATTAAGGAGCCATCTGTGGCTCCTGCTAGGTGTCAGAGAGCATGAGTTCCACAAAGCGCTGAGGGGGGAGTGTGTGTGCATGCGTGCGTGCATTGGTATCTCACACCTTCAGGAACACTGGCGTACTTGGCCAGACAGCCAGAGGACATTCAGGGGAAGAACGGATAACCAGCAGCTGCTCAGGCTGATAGAGAAGACACGGCAACAAGGGCGGCACAGTGCCAGTCTAAACCGAGCGATCCACACACACACACACTGCATTAAACCATCTGCAAGTGGAGAAAAGGGTGCTTCTTTTCCGCATTGTTGTACGGTTTTGTGTGGCTGTTTACCTGCGTTTTGTTCTTTTCTACGAAACTGTACTCTGGAGGTCGTCTCACCTCCTCGGGATGTAGCAATAGAGGCGGGGTCAGACCCTCGGCGAGCTTCCCGTGACCTCGCTCCTTTCCCGCCGACGAACAGTCCGTCGTCAAGCGCATGTGTGACTCCGGCTGGAAGGCTGAGTCATTCTGTGTTCCTTATGTAACCGCGACTGCGTGACTCAGCAGCCGAGGCAAGTGGAGCTGAAAGTCGGCCGGGTCTCTCTCTGCGGGGTCACGTCGGTGAATCCAATTAAAGTCGCAAATCTTGTTTTCTCTCCCCCACCACCCCACCCACCATTTGATACCTTGTGTGGCATTGTTCTTTATGACTGTACTGTTACTTTCTAAACTGATGTGAAGAAAATAAACATGACACACTGGCAGAAAGGATGTAAATAAATGTTTTGGAGGGCCATGTGGGAAGCTCATTTGTTTGAGATACCTGAGACTTTGTTGTGCTAGTGTATGACACCGACTACATGGAGAAAGGTAGGGATTCACTTGGGTCATTTCATTGACGAGGTCTTACTCTGACCCATTTTGCATGGCTGTTGAAACTGGAATCGAGAAAAGAACAGGAAGGGAAACGCTTCAAAAATGACAGGAAACGATTGATTTGTCGAGTGACAATAACATTCAAGAGCTCTTTGACCAGAGATGGTTTTTGGTTGACCTGGTATATTACAGTATGTTTCAAGAGCTTGCAGGATTCTTGGAAAGGCAAGTGGGAAGAATTGATTTTTTTGTCCAGTATCTTTTTACTGAAAGCTGTACTATAGTTACACCAGCAGCAAAGAGATCAGCTTTTTTGTCTGGGGGACTTTTGGGGGGACTTTGTCTGCTGCACTTTGTTGAACTATAATCTATCGTTTCTTTTGTCCTCTTCTGTCTCTCATCCGACTTTACTGAATGAGTCTGGTTCTCCTTTAATAATCATCGATGCCATTTGAGCCGTCGTATCGGCATTCGGAAGGAAGGAAGCAAGGAAGGAGGATGAGGTCATTTTGTGTTCCCTCTGTATCGTGCCTTCCTACTTCCACTGCAAGACTCACAAAACTGGCTGGTGTTCAGCTACCAGAGGGCTCATTTTGATAACGGCTGATGGGTACAGCCCCCCCGATGGCCTCACAGCCCGCCTAGTCACATATTTCATTCTTACATTCGCAGGGGCAAGTATTGTGGAGAGCGAAGAGAAAGGCACACCGCCATGATTTAGTGCCGCTGGAGTCCATTGCCATTTTAAGTGGTTATTTGTCAGTAGAACCAATCAATACTTATTTCATAATGAGAACCATTTATGACATGGGGGGGAAAGGGGGGGGGTGGAGGGGGAGTAATGTAGCCATTGTCTAATCCTGGAGCTTCATCAATGTGTTTTATCGAGGTAGATAACTGTAGACATATAAACAGTCAAATACTGTACATGCTATATCTCTACTGGTGATTTTGATCCATTTCAAATGAACACCATCAAAGTAAATACTGGTAAGAGGCCATTTCTATGAACTTTAATATTATTCTATAGGGATAAACTGCATTTGGAGTCAGGCTGGCTGAGTTAAGGGCTGGCTCCATTGCGGGGGAATATTAAACAAATCACTGTACCAGTTGATATGATGGAACACTGAAATGTTTAAAAATAATTTTCCAGTAAAAGTGTTTTGTTGTAAAGGAACCAAAGTGTGGTTTTTTCTTTTTTGTGTCTTGTCGTAGTAGCGAAGTATATAAGAAACAAATACTTAGAGAAAGCAGGCTTGTGCTACATAAAACGATGTAATACTATCTCTAGGGGGAGGTGCCTTGCCTGAGGACACAAAGTCATGTTGGGACAGCCCCTCTCTGAACTCCTGTACTCAGGTGTCCTTATCGCTCTGTCACTGGGACACAATAAATCCCTAATCTGCACGACTCCACCTTTAATGGTCCAGTAATACACCTCTGCCCTTGTGCCTTTTACGCTCTCTTTTTCTGTGTTTTTCCTTCACTCTCTAACCCACCCTCACCAGTATGGATTATCAACCCTTTGAAAACGTTCAGAACTGGAATCTTTATGACCGGCTTGATTTTGAAATAATATTACGGCATTTAGTACCATTCTTACCATGCTCCTGTAGTGAGAGACAAAAATATGGTTCTTTCTCCAGACTACTTTAAGATGCTTTCATTCCTGTCTGGCTGAGTCTGTAAGTCACGAGTGAGAGCTAAACTAAAGCAGATTATTTTGCTGATCCACAAGTTTGCTGTCGCGTCAGACCTTGTAGACGTTCGCCAGGCTATTTTGTAAATCGGAGGGATGCTGAAAGAAGTTACCGTCCTGTGACGGCAACAGAAGCTCAACAAAAGCTGGAAATTTAGGCTGATGCAAACCAGTCCGCTCCGGATTAGAAAGTGGATATCTGACTCAGCATTTTGTGAAAGGGAACGAGCAGAACCATAAATCTCTCCTTTTCGGCTCGCTAGACAAGCCAACGGCAGGGAGACAATTTGGCTTGAGCAGAAAAACGTTGCCACTGTACTCTTGATTTGTCAAGGTCAATGTCGCTTCCGTCCCCTGTCTGGCTTTTGTCTGCAAGCTTATTTAAACATTGTTAACAGTTACAAAGAGTCCGGGAGTTAAAAGGAATTGAGGTGGCAATCGCAGCCCTGGTGCCCTCAGGTTAAAAAAAGACAAGAAAATCAAGTGCTGTCTTGGATAGCTTAAACATGACCTCTAAGCATCCCGTAACCCGATGTGTAAGAAAATGTGATGCCTTCAGGGTACCTCTATGTGCGAGGAAATGCCCTTTCAGTGGGAAAGGATGCGGTTATGAAATGCTCTTCATGCGTCTCCTTTATGACAGTTCCCAAAGGCTGCCCTTTCCAATACAGAGGGAGGGAGAGACAGACAAAGAGCGGGAGAGAGAGAAAGATGCAGTCGGTTAGGGATGTGTCAACAGGACGTTGTGTCCTTGGGCAAGGCACTTCACCCTACTTGCCTCGGGGAGAATGTCCCTGTATTTGACGTAAGATGCTCTGGATAAGAGCGTTTGCTAAATGACAAAATGTTAATGTCTAAATGTAAATTTGGGATTTACAGTGGGATGCAGTGCTTTCTAAGGTAATCATACTGGTGAGAAAACATGCCGTTGAATGACGCGCCCCACCTGTGGATAAAAGGTGATGTGGTGATGCCATATAGGAGCTCTTACGATAGGATAAACCTGGGGTTCCTCTGTGATGAAACATGAATTAGATACTTTTCCAAGTGAGACAACATGAAGCGCCCAAAAATATAATATAGTTGCAGTGATGTGTGTCTTTCTATACATGTGGTGTATATAAGTAATGTATAGTAAACATCAACAAATTAAATATACCTTAATTACTGTGCTTTGGGTGATGCCCAAACCTGTACAGGTTAAAAGTCATTTTTTATTAGATACTCAAGCTCTCTGAAACGTAGGCCACCATCTGGAACGTCGAATGGTTTATGCCTTCCTACTGTATTTTTATGTACCTGGCAGCTACACAGGATGGAATGAATTGTTCGTTTTTTTTTCCCAACAAGTTCTAACTGAGCAACTGTTTTCTTCATCATGGAGCACTTAAGGGGATTGGAATCAATAATGTATGCCAAAGAAGAAGGCATATTGACTAATTTCACTGTAACTCCAGCATCTCTTGCAGTTCCTCTCCCCCCAAAACATCCAGAAAAGATTTGAACACAGTACATCCACAGCATACCAACATACAATGCTTTGTCTTAAACTGAAAATACAAACAATTATATTTTTTGGGTGGTGAGTTCTCACACTTAAAATGAACTCACTACCTGCACTACCCTCCACTGATCCTGTTCTCCTTTATGCACTCTTTCTGCTCCTTCATCCCTCTCTCCCTTCCTCCTTCCTTCCATCCCTCTCTTGGCTGCTTGGTCAGCTTCCTAATCTTCTTTGGAGGCCAAACCTGCCATTTCCCTAAATGAAGAGAACACAGAAGGGCATGATGGGAGGAGTGGAACAGGAAAAAACCAGCACACCTGCATAAGTATCTAGTGTGCAGTTCTTAGAATGCTGATCTGGGCCTTTCTCTTTTTGGTTTGCTTTTGTTTCTCTCTCTTCCTTTTTGTTTATCTCTCTCTTCGTTTCTCTCTCTTTGTTTTCTCTCTCTCTTCGTTTCGCTCTCTCTTTGTTTCTCTCTCTCTCTCTCTTCGTTTCTCTCTCTATCACTCTCTATGTATCTATCTCTCACTCTATTTTGCCAGCCAGCCCCAGGTAAACAATTAAGTGTGTGGATGAGGAGTAGGGCGAGCCCATGTTAGCCTCACGATCAGCACTTCCTAGGTGCTGATGCAGGGGTTTTGCAGTCATCTGTGTGCGAGCATAGCCACGGGGAGGTGATCTACAATGCTGGACCCGAAATAGCTTTTGATCTCAGTACACACAGCAGCTAATCAACAGCTTTGTGAGGCAACATCCGTTTTCATACAGTACCCCTCTGGGAACGTGCAATGTTGTGTTCAGCAAGTGTAGCAAAACTGATACATCGGATAAATCTGGTCTGTGCTTTGAATCCTTCCTAGAGCTAATCTTTGTGGCTCTGAATGTTCGATTCAACTAGCATTCACGTTTTGTGGGGGTACATTTACATGTAAGCATTTAGTCACTTATCCTGAGCGACTTAGAGCAAGTACAGGGACATTCCATTGAGGCAAGTACGGTGAAATGCCTTGCCCAAGGACATAACATAATTTGGCACAACCAGGTATCAGACCTGAATTCTGAATACTATCCCAATTCCCTAACCGCTCACCACCTGACTCGCTACCACTTCCAAGTACTACTACTACTTTATATAACAACCTGGATTGAGGAGGTGTAAAATAAGTACCGTATTTTTTGCACTATAGGGCGCACTGGATTTTAAGGCGCACTGTCAATGAATGGTCTATTTTCGATCTTTTTTCATATATAAAGCGCACCGGACTATAAGGCGCATTAAGCGGGAAAAAAACAGTCAGATAAATCAGTCGAATAATATTATGGTGAAGCACAGTATGTATTACTCCGCGACACTCCTGGTTACGGTAGCCGTCATGCTGCAAGCGGTGCAGCTTTGTAGTTTACCAAAGTCGTACTAAAACATTTTTATTTAGTGCCTTGGACCACACAAAAAATCGCTTAGAGGTCAGTAAACAAAATAATTAATCCATATATAAAGCGCTTCGGATTATAAAACGCAGCGTCGTTTTTTGAGAAAAATAAAGGCTTTTAAGTGCGCCCTATAGTCCGAAAAGTACGGTAATACAGGTGTGTGGCTCAGACTGAGCTTGTCCAGGATATCTCGCTTTAAGATGGATCTCTAAAACAGTGGGAGTCATACATCACACCCCCCACCGCCCCCCGCCCCCCCAACCATTTCCCTCATCATCCTCATCATCATCCTCAGACTACCAACCATCCAATCTCATTCTTGGTTCCGGCGGTGCACCAGTTGTCCTGTGCCCCGGTCAATCCTCACCTCCACACTCCACACTAGCACAGCGCCCTCGTTGACGATCACAACCGTTTATCACTCTCTGCTCCGGTTTCCCCTCAGCTCCTTATGGATTTTTTATTTGCGTTCGTCAATTTGCGCCCCCCCCCCCCCCCCCCCCCCCCATAACAAAGGCACACGCCTTCCTGTTACACTGCATCTGGTGCGAGGTGGTGGTGGTGGACGTCAGCCGCCGTCCATCAGTCTTGTGGCGCACGCTGTCAACTAGGCGGTAAATCCAGCTCCTACAGGCTGCAATTACAAAACCATGGGCTCGGAACCGTACATGCCGAATACTAATGCGTTTCGCTTGGATCAAGAGGGAGAGAGAGAGAAAGAGAGAGAGAGAGAGAGAAAGTGAGTGAGAGAGCCTGTCCTGAGGCACCTGGTTCACAGACCTTGTAGAATCTTCTAAAGCGCCCGTGTGTGGGGGAATTTGTGTGTGTTGGGTGGGGTACCGTTTCATTCTTAGAAAGCTTAGTGCCATCAAGGACACATGGCGAGTGGAGTACAAGACCACGGAACTGTATGTCAGCGTATAGACAGACCAGCCGAAAGCCACTCTCATGCCAATGCATTGTGTCTAAATATACATATTTTATTAAGTCATTTAAAATTGTCCATACAAATCTATTGATATTTCTTAAGTAAGGAAAATGGTGGTTCACCCATTGCACAAGACATCCAACAGATTCACAAAATATACATAAATAGTCCTGTATGGACGAGATGTGGTAAACAACGTACGTCCTTCCCTGTTGGGGAGATGGGACAGTAACTGTACAAATGTGACAATACGAAGAAGACCGGCACATCTTAAACCCCTGACTGCTGAAGTCTCACTGAGCTGAAAGTTGTCCTTCTATATAGTTCACTATCATCCCCCCTCCAAAGAGAGGAGATTAGAGGAGGAGAAGGAGAGTGGGCCCATCATTTCTCTGCCCTCCCCTGGTATCACTCATCCACCCTTCCGCTTTGCTCGTCAAAAACATAAAGGCTGTTACGTCACCATAACCCCCCCCCCCCCCCCCCGAAAGAAATTGAATGAGGGTGAAATAATGGGAGGCAGAGGGGAATGAGGGTGGTTTGGTCCTTAAGCCACACCGTGGAACACCTATTTTGTCTTAAATACAGTATATTTGATTCTACTAGGTAACAGTCAATGCTAGTGCAAAGTAAAGTATCTCTCGCAAGTTGTCTCCCGAGAACCGCCTGCAGCCAGCTAGTAGCTTCTTATTTTTATCTTGCTGACCGAATAAGCCCTTAACGTGAAGAATCATCTAAGAATAGGAGGCCTCTCGGGTAAAAGAACAAAGAAATTGATTAAAAGAAAGACAAACGGTCCCATTCAATATTTACATTTAAAGATACATTAAAAGTATGTTTAAAGAAGTCATCATTGTGTTCAAGTGGAATTAAAAACGTACAACGTAAGGAAAAGGAATTGTCCTTGACGGAACATTTTGGTCACGGTTTCTCCTTCGCCCAGGTATGTTTCCTGACAGCCCCACCTTAATTGGGTTTGCCCTGTGGAAAGACGGAAAGGGAAGGTGAACAGAAAGTCCAGATGTCCATTTTTGTGTCCCTTGTCTCAGAGGAACACGCTTTCACGGACAGGACTCTGAGAGAGAGCGGTGGTGCGATGGTGTGTTTCCCTACGGGCGTGTGTAGGACGTGGCTTCTCCTGTGAAGACCTGCTGATGGCCTGCCCCCCCTCTCTCTTCCTCTCTTTCTCTCTCTTTCTTTCTCTCTTTTTCTCCGATTTGCGTGTGCTAGTCCTCATTGTCCTCTGGTTACGGGGAGGAATAGGGCTTTGGGTGGGGAGGTTCGGTGGCGGCTGCGGTGGGAGGATGGGGGTGATGGGGACCCGGGGGGTGGCGGTGCTTTTGCGCCCCCTTCACCCCGTCGTTAGGACCGAGTCGGGGGGGTCGAGGGTCTCGGCAATGTCCTCCAGCTCGTCCAGCAGCTCTGAGAATGAGGGTCTCCGGAAGGCGTCCATCTGGAGAGCAGGGATAGTGACAAGGAAAGGGGACGTTAAGCGTGGAGATCTAAACAGAAGTGCAAGAGAAGCAGTTTATATACAGATACTTTAGATTGCGTGGCCTTTAGGTTCTTGTCCTTGTTAAATTATCCTGATATTTTCACACATGTTCTCTTTATTAAATGGCGCCTGGAAGTATTGGTGTGTACACGCTTTCACAGGCCCTGGCTTACCAAACAGCAGCTAGCAGACAGCTCCAGGATGCGTTGTGGACAGCCCTCAACCATCTCACTGAAGGCCTCAACATCCAGACCATAGTCCTGATAAAACATACACACACACACACACATCATGAATAAATACCACAGCTGTAAATACCCAGTGTTTTAGTGTGATGACAACACATGATAGAGAACCAACCACTGTGTACAGACTGAAGTTATAAGTAATGGTCGTTGCACTAAACACTCACTGTTTACCGTAATCACATAAATCTAGTGAGCGTGCGATGAATCGTCAATGACCTTCATCCCCCATCTCCCTGCTCTGACTGTTCCCAGAGTTGTGGGGGTGGGTGGGGGCTGAACGTCCCTGTCAACGCCGTGCCAATAACCGCAGTGTCACCACGTCTATTAGCCCCTCTAATGGACGAATTATGCGGAATTACGGTCAGTGTAACATCTAAGCTGGGAAAGATGAAAATGAATGAACTCCTCCACTCTGCTCCTCTCCCCTCAAGTGACGGTCTGCTGGATCTCAGAATGGATTCATTGTTCCGCTATTTTGTGTGTCTTACCTTTGTTCTGGGAAGAATCTCTGGATCTGCTGGGATCCGGCCCAGGATCTCACACAGCATGATCCCAAAGGAGAAAACGTCCACCTGGAGGTGAGAAGTAAATCTTATCAACTTCAATTCAATTAAGATTGGCAGATGGAAGTAAGGGGTTTCATCAGTTTCGATTCAGTAGGCTAATTACAGTGACAAATCCAGAGAATTAATAAGTGGATTAGATGGAAAATGTCATTGAACATCATCTTGATGGCCTCATTAAATGGATTAATGCTGTTGTAGCTCCTCTGACAGAATGTTTAACTTGGAGGGCCCTTTGCTGCTACATTTACATTTATCAGACGCTCTTAACCAGTGCGACTTACTGCAAGTACAGGGACATTCCCCCTGAGGCAAGGAGGGTGAAGTGGCTTGCCAAGGACACAACATCATGTTGCCATGGCCGGGAATTGAACTTGCAACCTTCAGATCACTAGCCTGATGCCTTAACCTCTCAGCCACCTGACTCGCTGCTAGCTTTACTCCCAGACTCCCTCACCATCAACTTTGGGGGATCTCTGACACAGTTCAAACAGCAGCTGGGGGTTTGGTTCAGGGGTCAGGGCGGTTTACCTTGCGGTCGTACGGTTCACCTCGCAGCATCTCTGGGGCCATCCAAAAAGCAGAGCCAACCAGAGACATCTTCCTTTCAGGACTGTTGGCAGGAAGTTCGGTCACCACCTCTCTGGCAAGGCCGAAGTCTGTCACCACAGCTTCCCGACCTCGTAACGTCAGCCGGATCAGGCAGTTCTACAGAGACAGACGGAGGAAGGGAGGAACACAGTACATATATATTAAACAGGCCTATTACATATAGTATTTTGTAATGTGTTTATCTATACAGAAATGACCATACCTAACTCATGTCCTCTGCTCTTTTGAAGCATAGGAGCCACTTACATCTTTTTGTACTACTGTGTACAGGCCTGTCACCCATTCTTATATATTCAAATTCATATTTTTATTCCCTATTCTATCTTTTATGCAGTTATTATTATTATTTTTTGTTATCTTGCTTTCGTACTTTTTACAATAATTGTTATTGAAGTTAAGTATATTGTTTGCACCATCCTGCCACAGTGAATTCTGTGTCTGTGCAACTTACATGGCAAATAAAACCAATTCTGATTCTGAACACAAATTTGATCAAACTGCTTGCAGTGCATCATCCTCACCATAAGAGGTCAGTGCAACACAGTTAAACTGTACTTGTGGTGCAGATGTTGGTCTACGCATGCCTGTGAGCTTGTGGGTAGCATTTCATCCTGGAGGAAGCAACATTTACATTTGACATTTATCAAACGTTCTTATCCAGAGCGACTTACAGCAAGTACAGGTACATTCCCCCTGAGGAAAGTGGCTTGCCCACAGACACAACACCATGTGGCCACAGCCAGGAACTGAACTCACAACCTTCTGATCGCTAGCCCAACGCCTTAACCGCTGAGCCACATAACTCCCGGCACGTTCATGACAAATAATATCAACCTGAAAGGTGTTCATAGATACCAAGTGCTGCATTACTTAAAATAAAATAAACACTCAACATGGATTTGAGACTTTCAAAAAAACAGCAGCACTCAATCAACCCCAAAACATTTGGGAGGGGTTTACGTGTTGACTCTGGTAATAGTGACAAACACAGCATAAACCCTTCTGTTACCAGAAAGTAGCTTCATATAGCAATCTAAGCTGAAACCCCCTGTCAACAAGGGCGCCCCCTGGTCAGTTCATTACTGAGATACGACCTAGAGAGGCATGAAGTCCTGGGTGTTGACTGGCTGCGACAGCACTAGACCTTTACCATGGATCCCCAAACCAGTTTCTGGAAAACTAATATAATCTAACCCCAGTCTATTAATCTATTGGAGTCAGGTGGCCGAGTAGTTGGGGAATCGGGCTATTAATAAGAATGTTGTTGGTTCGATTCCCAGCCGTGCCAAATGACATTGTGTCCCTGGACAAGGCACTTCTCCCCACTTGCCTCAGGGGGAATTTACTTGCTGTAAATACCCAGAGCGTCTGCTAAATGACTAAATGGAATGCAAAAGTTAGGTCATTATCTGCATATGACCTTGGCTTCCTGATTAAGGCACAAGCCTAGACGCTCTAGGTTTTGATGCTGCATTTCTTTGAGGTTTGATTCAACCAAAATGACCTCTGGTTTGGGATAGTTCAGTTGGAGGAACTTCCACATGGATCGATCTTTCAAACGTTCCTCCGCTGAGTTGACTCTATGGGCCAGCTGCACTGATACAACTGTGTGCCATCAGCACAACTGTGAAAATGGACACTTTGCTTCCTGATGATGTTACGCAGAGGTAGCATAATTACAGGAACAGGAAATGATTTTTCCCCAGGAAGGTACTATTTAAACCTCTCTAGAACTGGTCCAGACCGACCCATGTTTCTACGTAATCCAGACATTTTTTATCCAGTATATAGTATAAATTAGAAACTGTACATTGTCACATCCAAATAATAGGTCAACTCCACTGAAATGATCTCCACTGGCTTCAAAATAAGTGGATGCATCTATTTGTCCTGCAAACAGATCCGTTCTTGGTCGTTCGTGGTTTGGTTCTGAGCAGGGCGTCTCCTGCTAGCCGCGGTAATGACAGAGCCAGAGAGAGGCAGGATCTCTCCCCACAGTGCTCTGTGTGGCCACAACATCATGACTCAGATGTGGACCCAAACCACAGCGCGAGCTGCGATGGCCTCATGATGAGAGAGGGAGATTGTGTGTGTGTGCGCCGGGGTGGGATTGTACGTTCGCGTGTTTGTGTGCGAGCCTGGTTCTATAAACATCGACTTGGATTGTCAGCATCCACATCTAGGCCTGCTCGACTTTGTCATCAGTTTGTTGTGACAACGAACAAACCCCATGAATAACCTGACGAGCAGGTGGTGATCAGACATCCTTACTCTCATTACCTATTAGAGGGACATTCTACACAAGTTTGATTGGTGTTTTCTCCCTGTAAATATAGTTGAGCAGCTCTAACAGTAAAAGGTAGGTTCTGGAAGGCTCGAGCTGTAAAGAAGCTTAGCGGAGACAAACCCGCACATTCAGAAGGAGTGAGGCCCCCACAGTGACCTCAGTCAGTAGTAGTCAGTGGTATCTGAAACACGCTCCCTGGAATCTGCCTTTCTTGGCAAAAACAAAGTTTAGCTGAGCTAAGGGAGCGTGAATAAAGAGGCAATTATGTTTCGGAGAAGGTTTATTCTTTCATGAAGCTGTCGACTGTTAGACAAACAGAGTCAGTAAAAAAGCCAGCGGCATAGTATTTGAGTTGAACCAACAAAGAGAGGCACAGAGGAAGAGAGGGGGAGAGAAAGAAGGGATCTGAGAGGGAAAGCAATCACTTAAGTCTTAAGTGATTAAAAGGACTTTCGTTTTTGGCTGAAACAGTATTCCCAGCCAGGTATAGATATCTCTTGGGCAGCTAGCTTTTGGGTCACATGATTTGCGGTGACACGGAATTTAGCGTTCCGGTAACATGAGATATCAGAAATATTTTTGAGATATCTGAAATATTTCAAAGGTCATGACTCATTTCAAATATGAACTTGTTCTTAAAAACGCCACAGAATAATCTGGAACCCAGGTTATTTTTTAACATAGATATGTGTTCTGTACCTTGGAGTTGAGGTCCCTGTGGTAGATGTTCTTGTAGTGAAGGTAGGTCATTCCTCTGCTGATGTCACAGGCCAGATCCACCTTCTCCCTCCAGCACAGAGACACGTTCTCCTGGGCAAGCAGGTCCTCTAGACAGCCCCCGCTCACATACTGGACACACACACATGCACACAGCATGAGCGTTAATAAAAAACACTGCAGGGCATCATCGGTATCCTAAAGAAGAACAAAGCTGAATCATTATCTTCTAGAGTTGCACACTTATCAACTTTATAGTAAACACATTTACAATCTCACCTCCAGTATGGGATAGAGCTTATCGTCTCTCACACAGATGCCAAGATACCTTCAAGACATAAACAAGAGATAGCTGCATTATTTTCTGACGGTGCGGTGACAAAGGATCCCTTAAAACGCTTCTGCCAACATAGTATCTCCACCTGACGATGTTGGGGTGAGAGAGTTTCTGCAGCAGGCTGATCTCTCGGACAATGATGTCCTGGTCCACGTCGTTCTTGTAGATCTTCACCACCGTCACTTTCCTGGTGGTGCTGTGCATTACCTGCGCAACAGGGAGAAATATTCTTGTGATTTGGATTGACAGTGGCTAGACGGTTCTCAGCACAATATCACTTCACCTAAACTTATTATTCAAAAACCTTCTGTCATAGCCTGTACTTTTCCTACTCTATGTCAACGATGGCATGTTAAACTAGTTAGACTTCCTGAAGGGCGTAAATAAATATTTTCTTCCTGTAGTGTGCAGCTAAGCTAGCTGTTGGGGAAACACACACAGACGCAAACACAGACGGTGGCAGGGTTTTACAGTCATACGTTCTCGGGGTGTTTACGACATCCTTCCCTTGGTCTCCATGGTTTTCCATGGGGCACAACCTGATCTCTGGTACACCATGTTCTTTCTTCTTCTTATATGTGTGTGGCTATGTGTGTGCGTGTGCTTTCGTTTGTTTAGGCATCCTTTGGCACAGGCTCTGGGAACAGTCACACTGACTGAACACTATTATACCCCAGCCCTAATCAAGGGGACCATTTCTTCCTTCTATGATGCGTATCTGTATGCAAGCTCCACGCTGGCATGCGCAGGAGGTTGTCGCATGCACAATCTGTGCACAGTTCTGCTGTGATCTGACCTCAAGGTCAAAAACACAAGAGAGCGGAGTAGGATGGATCATCCTTCTAGAACATGCCAGAACCCCAGTACAATGACGAGAAATCGGGAGAAGAGAGGGGAGAAGAGGCCCTCCGTCTCGTCTCAGTCATTAAGCGTCAGAACAAGACCACCATTGAGTCTTTTTACCGCCACGTCGTTGGCGCTCTTCATTGACTGGGTGCCTCCAGACAGTGCCTCATACCTACCAGCGTTTCTCAGGGGAACCAAGGCTTGGTCCTATTGTTCTGTAGGCACACCAGCATGCAGCGGGTGTGTAGAGGCTAGCTAATCACTAGGGAATGTCTGGTCTGACTTTAGGGTTGGTTTGGTTGCCAGGTTTGACAGTCTGCTAAGTAAGTGGAACACAGCAGGAGCTGTCTGAGCAAGGTAATGATACTGTATTACCGGAAAGGTTTTGTCTGTCAGGATGTGTGTAAATGTTTAGCCCTGGCGTTTCAACCATCGGCAACCCTGCAGTTTGAATGAGGTGGCTGGTTTGGTGTAATGGGGTGTTTGAACTATAATTACTCCTCAAAACGTAACGAGCATTTCTCTTTTGTTTTATGTGGCGTGGATAATTACAGGCGCAAACACAAGCGTAGACTACAACACACAGGTGAGGGGCCCACCTTGTACACTTCAGAGAAAAATCCGCTCCCGATCAGCTCAGCGCTGAAGTCTTCCCAGAATTCCAGTTTCCGCACAGCGGTGCGGAGGTGCTGCCAGCGGTCCACCTGGCAGTAGGTGTCGGACGACTCCCCTAAGAAGGTGGGGCTGGCCGGCTCGGGGGTCTCCTCGACCTCGCACATCCTGGAGAGCTCGTCTGGAATGAGGGAAGGGGGAGGGGGGGTTGTTGTCAACAAGTCAAGTCACCTTGAACAAATCCACTTGAGCCCAGGGTTATAATGGGAATCGTTCGCTGCTTATCATTCAACCGTTTACTTCAAAGTTTCCTCATCAAAACAACAGGATAGATTACTGTCTGTCATAGTTGCTACTGCTTCAATCATACCTAACAACACTCTGTCAGCACGTCCTCAGAGGGCGAAGTAATCCTCACAGGACTGACTCAGTCATGTCAATCACACTGCTACACAGAGAGCTGAGCTCAACATGCACAGAAAGAGACCAGGGCAAGGCATAGAACAACAAGCTTGATAAAAAAACAACCTTGGGTGTGGGTTTGCTTTGTTTAGATAAATAAAAAGACCAGAGAAATTTGACATTGATACTAAAACTAAAACAATCCATATTTGATCCTCTTTTGATGAAAACGCTCTCTTTTGGATATTTAAGGATATAAGGTTTATAAAGATTAGCAAGACAGTTGTTTCGGTGTCGAGTTCACAAGTGTCTATATGTTTAGCTGAACTTTCTTCAGCAAACAATGATATTATGATCATCTATACAACAGCTTGTCACGAGGACAGCATTTTTCCATAGAGCTTAAATCAAATCTGTCAACTCTCACATTTGTCTGTTAAAGTATGTGGTAGTGCCACATTGACATTGAGTGGCAGCCTTGAAGAACCGCAATTCCCAGAGGACTCCAAAACGCTCGTGAAAACCTGCTGTGCAAAATATTTGACGAGAGACGTGACAGAGTTCTATATAATGCGCTCTCTTTCGTCAGAAATACATTCTTGTCGATTCTTGTCGGGTTTAAAATGAGGACAGAGAGTTTTTTCACGTTGAGTTCTCTTTCAAAATTTGCCTCGTTCGTGTCGTTTAACTGACGTAAAAGAAAATAAATCTATAATAATTTAACTGAGCCAGAATGTCACGTTTGGGTTTGAACATGGAATCTCGACGGTCCTTCGTAACAGGCTGTTATGCTAAATGTTTTCACTTTGCTACCTTGACTGGGACTCTGTCTCTGTGTGGGTGAGTGAATAGATGAGAGGAACACAGAGACACAGTGTGTTCACACAGTTCTCACCAGGCTCAGTATCTCACATCCATGCCATGTACAAACCCCTGACCCTGGCCCTCCTCACCCAGCCCAAACCCAGGCTGGGGAGAGACTCCAGGAGACACACAAGCAAGCAGTGTGGTGATGCAACAACATTGAAAGAGTTTATGTATACGTACCTCTAAATATATATACATCTATATATACACACACACACATATATAAATATATATATATATATATATATACTGTTTTTGTACATATAAAATGTTCTATTGTAAAACTAAAGATTAGATAGAGAGTTTGAGAGAGAGAGTTTGAGAGAGAGAGAGATAATTACAGATACATACATACACACACACACACGCACATACACACACACACACATACAGTAGACTGAGTGTATTTATATATACATCCTCCTTCCTCCAGCCTGGTCAGTTACACCTGTATTATTCTGGGGTTGACGTCAGGGAGCCGGAGAGCATTACACGTGGAGAATGTTCTATTTGTGCCGTCGATTGGGTTACACGCGCGTGCAAAGCTCACCTTTTTGCCTGCCAGGATGTAATTCACACACTCTAACGTGTAGCACACAAACACACACTCACGCTCAGTGTGGTGAGATCATGATTGTCAAGTGAGCTCATGATTATGCTCTGGTCCTGTCTGTTTGTGTGTGTTCTCTGAAGGATTTAGCGATGTGTTTACGTGTTTCCCCTTCTCTAAAGCCTTTTCTCCTTTTCTTGATTAGTGAACAACAGTGTTCCCGTCAACTGGAACACTTACGCATTTCAGACTATTCATGTCATCGTGGTCTTCACAACGAGAGTAATCTTGGCCTTTCATGTATCTCTTTGTGGGTAATGCGTGTTTGTGCCTTTCGTCTAGGAACTGTAAGTGTAATCATGCAATGTCTGCCATTCTGTGGCTGTGTGGGTGGGTTTGTTTATTTGTTCCTTGGTAATAAAGTCTCCAGGATACGAACATGAACAGATACGAACATGAACAGATGAACAAGCCAGCGTCACAGAGACATGTTACATCACAGCGACGTCTCGTTCCCCCCCTCCCCACCCCCTCTTGGCCCTCCTTGTGGCCGTTCCACGTGTAGCCCGTATTTGTCCAGTGGGGGCCCATCTGCCTACTTAACCGGCCCTTTTACTGGCCCTTTTACTGGCTGTGTCCATACAATCTCCCCCAGGCGGTCGTCATGCCACCTTTGTTTGCACATCCATCCACCCCTCCAACCACCCACCCATTCATCCAACCATCCCTCCATCCATCCATCATCTCACCCTCTGTCCTCACCCCCAGGACGTCAGCAGACGCACATCCCTTCACGCCATCTCATTACCCCCTCACCCTCCGCTGCACCTGAACGCACACACTGAGACGAAGCACCCTCACCCCACACACACACACAGAGAGTGGATTGTTTATGTTGTTGCGGACAAACATGAGGGGAGGGGCGGCCACGTGTTGGATTGCGCACGTGCGTTCATGTGTTACGTGATGCGATCGGAGGACAGGAGGATTAAAAGGGGAGCGCTTAGATAACTTACATCTGATTCCTGCCTAAGTGAACATCTGGAGGAACAGAGAGACACATATTCAGGCACGTCACGGACTGAAAGGAACTGCAGACAGAGAGAATGGAGAGAGAGAGAGAATGAAAGACAGGTAGACAAGTTTCAAAAATGAATTTTCTCTTCATTGAATGTGCGTGCATGGCGTGACACTGAACAAGACTGCCAACACAGTCACCCTCACCCTTGCGTGGGTCTCAAATGTTCCCAAAGGAAGGTATTGTATGTTGTCATGGCACACACAAACATGGACACACACGTGCGTGCACACATGCACAGATGCTTAGATACGAACACGAATCTTATAAAACTAATCCCCCTTCGAGGCATTCTCAGTACATCAGAAGAGTGTTTGTGTGTGTGTGTGTGTGTGTGGGGGGGGGGGGGGTAGTAGTAGTTTTTCGGGGTTGTTTGTGTTCGTCAAGGTTGGTTGTGTCTTCACGTTGCGTCTAATTCCGAGCGGGCAAAGGACTGGCAGAGATTCTAGCTTCCTTCTCTGATTCTTACCCACAGAGAGCTCCCAACACAGGAGGGTGAGCCGAGAGGCTGTCCTCATCGCCACGGCTGGATGTGTGTGTCTCCAGTTTCTGTGCGGCTACATCACTGTGTGTGTGAATGTGCGCATTTGCGACGATTTCCACAGGCATGCGCGCGTGTCTGTTAGTGTGCGTCTGGGCTGTGCTGAAGAGATGCATCGCCGTGAAAGCCTCATCAACCAAAGCGGTGTGCTGCACGCAATAAATAAGGGTGTGTGTGTGTGTTTCATGGAAATATGCTAATTGGCGTATGTTACTGAACAGTGGGCTTATCTGTCCATCACTCTGTTTTTTTGGGGGGGGTGGGGGTTGCGCAATTCTGTCTACGTGGAGATGACTGAGAGGATGAGATGCCAAAGTTATGGGAGGTAGTGAATGAAGAATGTGGTCATTCAACCAGGAGTACGGTATGTACCCTCCACACTGTATCCATATACAGAGAGAGAGGGGGAAAGAGACAGAGAGAGAGAGACAGAGAGAGAGACAGAGAGAGAGAGAGAGAGAGAGAGAGAGTGAGAGAGAGAGAGAGAGAGAGAGAGAGAGAGGGAGAGAGACAGAGAGAGAGAGAGAGAGAGTGAGAGAGAGAGTGAGAGAGAGAGATAGGTGAGGGGATGGTTGCGCGAAAGAGGAACACAAAAGAGCCAGAGAAGAAAAAGAGTTGGTTGCCAACTCTGGGTACAAGCTGGGCTGAAGCTTTGTAGGTCATACAAAGGACTGCCCACCCACCGAACAATTGTAGGCCACTCACCCACCAAATGGTCAGTGGATGATTTCATAACACCTCTTTATCCTCTTAGAGCAGACAAAGTGGAGGGTGAGAGGGGCTGGGAGGGGGCCAGAACCAGCCCTGTGTGAGTGATGTAAGGATTATGGGGCTGAAGAAATATATGAATAAATCAAACATTACGTTTCACTAGCCTCCAGCGATTCAGCCAGTTTCTAAGCCTTGTTCCAGAACGGAAAGATATAGATTCGTACACATTCTAGAATAAGTGTACACCCCATGTTCTGGGGATAAGACTAGAACCATATTCATGTTTGAAAAGTCAACAACAGAATCCATCGATTTACCAGAACCCAATCTAGAGTCCTTCACATTCAAGAACTAAGAGGCTTTCGATGATTAAAGGCTTTTCCAAACGTTGAGCCGCCCTGAACGGCTCCCCACCAGAGTAGGAGGCAAAGATGCCGTCCAGCGTACGATGAAAACACTTGAGGCGACAGTGGTTGCCTCTTTTGGCGTGCAAAACCCTTCAGAACAAAGTAGTTTAAAACCTCAGACGGTGTAGAACTGAGAAGCCTCCAATGTTCTAGAACTAGAAGTGGTTTAGAAACTTTAACTGACCATCTGACACTGTGGTCAGTATAACTGACCATCTGACACTGTATCGAGACTGAGAAGTGCAGAATAGCAAACCAGAGCTCAGCCCAGGGCCGGTCTGAGCAGAGAGGACACACAGGCTTTCCAAGAACGCCGCTCACACGGGGTCATGAGTCACCAAAGCTTCCCATGCAGCAGGCCAGGCGGACGGGGATCATCTTGTCTGCGCTGGCTTTAGCTGAGGTGGGGGGTCAGTCAGAGGATCGCGTTCAGACCGGGCCAAGCTGGACCGAGCCAGGCTGTGCTGAAGTGGCTCTGATTGAATTATTCAGAGTGGAACCAGAGAGAGCCGCCTCTCAGCTGCACCGGTGACATCTCCGGATCAGGTTACTTCCTGTTAGACGAGCCCCCAGCTTGGCCTCCCCGGGTCGTGACCTGTCGCTTCCATGAAGCTTTTGGGCTTTTGTTCGCGTGTGTGTAGGCCCCCCTTCTCCAAGAAGACTGTCTCGAAGCCTGATCTGGGTATTGCTCTGTCCGCTTTCTCTGAATCGCCCTTCGGCTTTCCGCGTAAGCCAAGCACACAGTTTAAAATGGCCGCCACATAAGACAATTCCTCATTACGCGTCAATCTGAGTTGTGAAGTTCTTTACCTCCTTGAAACTCGATCTAATCCCTTGGTTGACATACACCTGTTTCGCTACAGACTAAGGGGTTAGAGCGCCGGCTCCATGCTACATAATTAACTATCCAACACAAGACTTCACCCCTTACAGACCTGCTGTTTTGACCTACATTACTATTATATATTTATCAATGTACACTATATTACAAAGCTATCTATGTTTATTGTCTACTAACTATCTATAATACTGACTAACCGAATCAAGTTGAATCTTTCGTGCTCTATCTCTCATTGGTTCTCTCTCTCATTCCTGTTCACATTAATGCTTCGTTTTCCTTGTCCATTGCTGAACAGTCAGGTGTTTATCTAGATAACTGAGCTTGGCTGATAATTACAGGTTCTGCTTTTATGGACAACAAAACTCCAAACAGCTTTCCTAACTCCTTTCAGTCTCCAGTCAGCTCTCACACCTTTCCAAGAAATCTTTATTCCAAACTGTGAGTTTCATAGCAAGGATAATGTTTCATTCTTATCCCTAGACAATTCTAAAGGTCGATACCAGATCAAGATGCAGACATGGAAAACATCTAACTGAATCTCCTTCCAACAGTCAATGGGCGAAGCTAGTTCTGGCAACGGCACTCGGGCTGCCCGCGTCATCACTCAGTCATCAAGTACATATCTTCATTCATTCACATAACTCATCATACACTCAGCATACACTTCAATCATTCAGTACACTGATACTCATCACACACCGCAGTTCACATACATTAACAGTTCAAGCATACAGGTAGTGCAAACAATCAATCATGAACACACCTGACCTGGCTAGTGCAAGCCCATTGGGGCTCCGCCCGGTAAGACTGCCTTAAAAGGCTGCACGGATATCCAACACTCACACAGAACGGTTAGGATCATTACTGTTGCCTCCCACCACCGTCCCCTTTCTCCCCCGGTTGTCTGTCTGTCTGAATTTATGCATATCTGTATGTCTGTCTGAATTTATGTATATCTGTATCAGGGGGATTATATATCTATTGCTCCATGCCTCATGTCATATATGTGTGCACGTATGTGTCGCTCAAGGCGGTAGGGAGCGCTTCCCCTTAGACATTCCACTCCGCCAAAGTCAAACATATTCCATGTACGGTCATCAATAAATATTCTCTCAATCATCACGTGAGTGTCTTGACTGAAATTACATTTTAGAAAAAGGTCATTTGGTATGTTACTCTGACATGTTCAAACGATATGGCGCCCTGTACACTTCAAGTCATACAGTATATAGACACTCCTGTGTTATATGAACACTCGTGAAATTTGCAGTGTGGTGTTTGAGGCGAATGTGAGAAGTAGAAGCCGTAGCTTAGGATCTATTGAGAGGTTTGGTGCAACCTCATGACCTGTAGCACGGATTTACGTGATACTTGGACTTGGACACTGCGGTGAGGCAAAGAGGTCTAAAAATAAAAAATGAATGCTGCTCTAATTCTCTTTTCCTGAGGTTAAGTGGTTAAAAACCATGGTTACACAGCAGTTATTCACACTGACCAGAGAAAGATACAGAGACAGAGATAGGCAGAAAGACAGCGAAAGATGGGTGGAGAGATGCATACGAAGTGGGCCTGGATTCAGGCACTTTCAGGCAAATTGCGTAGGTGGCAGAGGTTTAAAGTCAAGCATGTGGGCTGCAATCCTGATGATGACTGGTGTTGAGGACTGAGAGAGAGACAGAGAAAGACAGGGGGAGAGAGAGGAGAGAGAGAGGGAAAGATAGAGAAAGAGAAAAAGAAAGGGAGGGAGAGACAGAGAGAGGGAGGGAGGGAGAGAAAGAGAGAGGGAGGGAGGGAGGGAGGGAGGGAGAGAAAGAGAGAGAGAAACGGAGAGAGAGACAGAGAGCTCTCAGGATGTGTGACAGGGAGGGGGTGACTGACTGCTAGAGGAGCAGCTACATACAGACTTCCATTACCAAACCAAGCACGCAGGTGGAAGCCGAGAACCTTCTTCAGAACCGGACCCAGGTTAGAGATGAAAACTGGGACACCTCACCTCACAGATCCCCTGTCAACTCAGGGCCATCAGAAGGCTCAATTTCCCTCACTGACCTTAAACAGAAATTAAGTGTGCGAACAAGCCCTGCAATGACCTACAGTCCACCTCGGGCAATACCCATGCTCCATGCACACACAAAAACAGAGGGCATGCACTGCCACTGTGATACAGAATCATGTCAATACATGGATCAAGGCATTGCACACTACCTCAGGCATGGGTTCACACGAGGCCTGCATGCCAGGCTAGCACCGTGCCACATGCTGAAGAGCTAACCAACACAGCTAAGCCCTTCATGAATCAGCCCACTTGTTCTCCTCTTGTTCAGGCCTGACTGCCAAGCCCACACAGATGACCTACGCACATTCATTCAGCGACGCTGGCACAACGCAATGTGCGAAACCACAAACAAATAGAAAACAACAAGACCACTTCCAAACATTCGTATGAAGTAGGTGTGAAATCCCAGGGTGCACCGTGAAAGCAAACAGACGGCTTCAGGGTTGTTTCCTGCATTTCTGTGTCACTGACGGGTGACGGATAAAGGCGATAACATCTAACGAGGACACAGGGTTGCCGTGGTGACCTTGTCACTCCAGAGCCCGCAAAAATAAATATCTCGTTCCTTTCTCAGGCAGGCGGGGGGGCGGTGGGGGGAGAGAATGAAAACAGACAAGTTTGCAAGAATCCCATCATGTTAGTGTCTTAGGATGAATGTGTGTCCTCTAACATTCTTATTGTGAAATGAGATGACTAGCATATTTCCTTTGATTCATGATGAAAGGCAAACCTACTGCACTTGAACTCCTAATCCCATACAGTACATAAAGTACAAAAACTAGGGCTTGTGTATTTCCATGTATTTTATTGACGTACGCTTTAAGTACATCAAGCAGTTAGAAGCTTCTGCTTTTACAGTAGGGCTTTCGTTGTCCAACACTGGAAAGTCACATCAGAATGTTCTATTGCAGGATAATAATAACTGATTTACGACTCGCCCTCGCCCGTGTCCTCGCTGGGGCGGCACAGTTCCTGTTCCTGCCTGCAGAGAACCAGGGCCAACAACTCACAGCACTGCGACAAACCCTCCAGCCTGGCCCCCAGCTAGCCACTGAAGCCACCGCTCGTCCACGGGCCTCTCAAGCTGCGCAGACCGCAGACGTTCACCGTCAGGACGGCCGGGATTCTGCCCTCCGCTAAGTTTAGCCCTTAGTCATTTTCCAACCCCCATTTCCGCAGTCCAACACTGCCTGCCTCTTGAAATGTGAGGCCCCCCATAGAAATATTATCTAACACAGAAACAACCCTGGACTACGGTGCACGGAGCAGAGATGCACTCAGAGGTCCAGAGCCCTCAGATGAGAGAGCGGAGACTCAGGGAGGAAGAGATGTAGAAGGGGGTGGGAGGTGATGAGGACATAGGGAGAAAGCAGGGGGGGCACAAAAGGTTTTTAGGAGCATACAAGTGCAAAGAAAAGTGTGTTACTTACTCCATCGGTTCAGTAAGCTATTCATATGCATCTTGAGGAGGTGGATGGGATGAGGAGGGGAGGGGAGGTGGGGCACAGTCCCAAGGTATGAGTGTAAGCTTCAAGCAAGACCAGTAGTGGTTAGTGTCTTTGTCCCAGCAGCTAGAGACCACACATAAAGAACACAATGAAAACAAAGCATGAACACAGAGACGGACAATGGCACAACAATGGTAATTAAACAGGCGTACATGTACAATAACAATCGCATACAGATAAAAGTTAAACATTCAAGTGACAAGTGACACAGACAAATCGTATAGCAAGTTCGCCTATAGTTTAGCCTACTTAAATAAACACCGATAACACAGGAAAACCACATAGTATGAGGATTCAGTTGCACAAAGCGAACTATCTGACCAAATTTAAAAAGCGCTCTTCTATTTTAGGATGCAGTTCCTGTTTTAATTTGTCTTTACTAGGCCTACATGTTTAAAATTCATTACAAACCACCCATAATTGTGCAGTAGCCTACAATTCAGATAGGCTACCGTTTAAAATAACCCTTGCCTGCAGCTGTCCTGACACCGTCATCCCTAACACAGTATTACTACAACAGTCATGCAACACTCATGCAAATCATGCCAACAAATCCAGTTAGATACAGTTAGAAACCGATGTAGTATTAACAAGTTAATAAACGTGATGTACTCGACTTACTGCGTTAAAATGTAGATGACGACTGCGAACTTGGTTGCAGAAAACTCCTTTGCGAGTATTAATGACAGGAGATGATGTCCCATTAGACGTGTGGTGTAGCGATGTAGACTGTGGGAGCACTGAGCACTGAGCACCGTGTGTGAACTAACACATCTACACCTCCGATGCGGATTTGAGCCACTTAGTAAGTCTGTCAGTCCCGGCTTGACACGGTCTGTATGTGCGCATGTTGAACTGTGCTGCAAGTTTATGAGCGCGTGCTTCATGTGTTGTCTCGGTAACTCCCCGCAGTTGTGCAGAGGAGGCGCAGTTTGCGCACTGTGCTGCACTTGTTAAAGTAATAGGAGCGCTGTGACACTGGACACTTGTGGTGTGTCACTTGAAACTGACAACTTTGCTGACAGATTAGGAAGCATGCTTTTAATGTAGGATTCCTCCGTAAGGAGCAAACCTGTTGTTATTGTTAGTATTAGGAGGATTCCTCCGTAAGGAAGGCATCGTTCGAGCCCAGTAAGATCCGAAGTGGATCTGTCTCGGATCGGTGCTGTGGGCCCAGCCAGGTACTCCTGTGCCCGCCCTGTAGAGAGAGAGCTCAGTGAGACCGTGCAGGACAGTCAGGCCAGCGGACAATTTTATTTTATGTATTTACTTTTTATTTGTTATAGTAATAACATGTCACATGTACAGTGTACATTAATTGACATTTTACTGATAAAATGTAAATGCCCCCAATTACAGTCAAAAGGCTAGTTTCCATTGGTAGTCCCCCTGCCAGAAGGAGAATGGCAAAGTCACTATCAATTAAAATAATAAATTACAAGCAAAAAGCAGGCAACAATAAAACAATTACAATATATAAAACAGATGCAACCCCTCCCAACCCCAACACACACACACCCACACATCAGCACCACACTCACTCACACACACACACACACACACAAGTACAAGACAAGGACCTGCAGGTGTCTTATTTCCATTACGATGTCCCATTTCACACCCCCATTAGGACATGGATGTGCAACGATTGGATGTGCATCGATGCTGCGATGGACACGTCTCAGCTTGTGATCTTTTGTTCTCTTTCTTTCAAAGTTTTTTGACTTCCGGATGGGTTTAACAAATGTTACAGAGAAAATATGCCACACACTGACACAGCAAGTTGTTTCGTATCTCCGCAAATGTTTGATGTTTTCACACCAGGAGGAATACACTATGGCTGCTTGCAGCTATAATTTATTCCTTTATCTTCTCTGATCATCTATGTTTAGAAAAATTCGAACTTCAAAATGTTTTAACTATGCAATTCCCTTGTCTTCATAATCTCAAGTGATTTCAGATACGGGCCTTCACAGCATCTCAGTAGGAGGTGTCATTAAGGAGTATGGCGCCATCTGGTGGCTATACTGCGCTATTGTAATTGAACACTAAATAACAACAACATTTCTAGACTTTCCCTATAATGTTTTAGTCATACTGATGTTGTGTTGACCTCGCAGGCTCATCATACATCCACACACGCAGTATGATACAAATGGTTACAAGTCAAACAATTTCAAAGACATGGTGCAGGAAGGCAACTGTTATTTATTCAAATAATTAACTGGATACAATATGTTTAATTGTTTCTCATTGTCTCACGTTGGTGAGTAAGTGTTATCATGCTATGACAATACCATGGTGCAGGTACATTATGGTGGCATGCGTTCATATGTTTCAGACAGCCCCAAAGCTTGTACTACTATGGCATAATGCGACACTACAATGTGTATGATATAATAAACAATAATATTTATATCAATAACAGCCCTTCTGTTCAGACTGGGCAAATGTGATGAAGCTAAATGCTTAAAGAGTTTTGTTAGTGGAAATACAAATACCATGCTATACAGTTCTGAGGGCCGCTGAACCCAGGAGTCAAACAGTCAACAACCTTGGGTATTGTTATGTGAAAGGCAGTCAAGCACTTAGTAATGTGGCTGAATGAGAAGGTGTGAGTGTGTGTATTGAAAAGTGGGGGATACACTACTGCACATTTGTGATTAGATTTCTTTTTTTCTCATTTCAAATTTTTCCTGTTACTGGCAGTTACGTCAAACTGCAAACTAATATAATTTGGATTAGTAAGAAACAAAGACAAAATCCAGGATGTCTGTTCCAGCATGATTTCTCATGGCTGAGGGAGTCAGGTCAGTTTGGATAGAATTTGGTTTGCGCAATGTTACAGTTACTATGGACAGTGCTTACTACAATATTGAACCAGAATCCTTACATCCTTTGCGTATAAAAAAGACAAGTGAGCTCTTGCTTTGTTCCTACTGACATCAACCCTACTTCTCTTTCTTAATCTTTCCTTCTCTCTAACCCCCCCCCCCCCCCCCATCTCCCTCAGATGCCAGAGAAACACACAGCAGACGTGACCAGCTGCACAACAAAGTAACGTTTCTTATGCATAGTAATAAGTCTTAAAAAACACACAACATATACAATTCAGAGAAGAGTTGTTAAAACACAGCAGTGACATGCAATAAATCTTTTTTTTTGTTTGTTTTTAAATCCCTTTATCGTACATTCAACACATCTGTGTTAACACATCTGTGTTGAAATACCAGTAAGTGGAAGCATTACTTGTTGAATTAATTCATGTCAGTTCTATCGCAAGTAAACTATACAACAACCATGTTTAGTGACTCTAGCTATTCTTACACCAACAAAATCTAAACACATGCAAAATAAGAGTAAAAGGTAAAAAATATAAATAAAACTCTTGCCACAAGCTGATTAGAACACATTACTGCTTTTTAACTGCTTTGGATCCCAAAAACTCCTATACTATTTTCAGTAATGTGTAGTCTTGGTTGGAATGAGCCATAACAATGGGGATTCATAACATACATGATTAACTTCGTCAGTTACTGTTAATTATTCTGTAAGAGATGTCATGCATAGACTGAACAAGAGCTCTGCAGCCACACTATATAAACCTTATATCAAAATAACTGTACACATTGATAAGCCAGTGACATTACATTTGTAAACAAACAATTCCTCAAGTTTTAAGGTAAAATGTCAATAAGGAAAAATGTCAATTTAAGTTTACAAAATGACACACAATTGAACCATCTTTTTTGGCGTCCTGAATATTTTAAAACAACATCAGTATATCCTGTCGTACAAAATAGATTTTGGAACGAAATAAACCCCCCAAAAATCCTAACCAGTCATTAAAATGATGTGATTAGCATTCTGACCACTATTCTTTCATCTAATGTCTGCATTGTCTGTTGCCTTCATCAGTTGTCTATTCAAACTTCTCATCGTGTATTTCCCATTGGATACCACAACTCAACCATGACTCCACTAGTGTGGCTACAGAGCTTGAGATCACAACCAAAACCAGGTTGAATTAATCTACTGAAGTACCTAAATAAATGACTCTCCTTCCTGCTGAACCTCACTCGCATGCTTAATATTCTATTGACTTGATTCATTAATAACCGGGACAGGGGATCTCTAATGCTACTGAACTATGCAGGCAGCAGTAGTGAAGGTCATATCTAGGATTTAGTGTACACACACACACACACAAGCTAGGGTCAACATGATCATCATGTACTGTGCTTAGGTCACATCTTTGCTGCCTCCAGCGATGGAGAGATCTTACAATGACCTCACGGTTAAAAAGGGCAAAGTATTAAAAAACAAAGTGCATGGAGGCCAGGTCGACACTGTGAACATGTAAAAGTCGCCATAGCTTATAAAATGTTGCATTTGGAGAGAAAACAACCCAACGTTCTGTCCAGTCATTCCTGTACTTCAATCCTACAGCTTAAATATTGATGAACTATTTAAAAGGATTCCCCTTAGTGAAGTTATATGTTACAAAATCAGCAACGTAAGACCATTGGTCCTGACAATCATTGTCATAATAACCTACCCTACAGAATAGTAGACTTTGGAGGGGGCGGGCAGGGGGGAGGTAGGGGAGCAACAAATGTCTGTGAAATGACTGCTCTCTGTGAAATGTTGGTGCGGTCAAAACCGTCCGTGCACAAAAAGTGCACGTTCGCACCGTGCACACGCCCCTTGCGCCCCCCCCCCCCGGAAGTAAACGTGCCGGATATCTGCGTACTGTACGAGACGTGCCTAAGCTACACATCACAAACCCCCTGCAGCGAAAGCCTGAGACAGCATGCCATGACGAGAAACCCAAAGCATGCAAGATATTTGGAGAGAAAAAGAAAGGAGGAGGAGGAGGTAGGTGCCCCCAATGTGTTCAACAGGCCCCCCAATCCTCCCCACCCTCCCCATCAGGGTGTCTGCGTCCCAGTTATTGTGCAGGAAGATGGTCCTGGAGCCCCGTCGGCCAGGCCTGTGTCAGTCCAGCTCGGACGGGAGACCCCAGAGAGGAGGGGGGGGGAGAGGGAGGGTGCGTGAGAGGGCTGAGGGGGAGAGTTGCAAGACGCTACGAGGAAGCTCGTCCACCCAGCGACACCGCGCGCCTCCCACGCATCAGGAGAGCGCCTCATCTTCACCCACGAAGGGCAGGTCCATGCCCCTCACGCCCTCGCCGCTCTCCTGTTTCCTAGGAGACGGAAACAGAAACCAGTTGTCAGGGGCGCGTGCTTACGTGTCAGTCCTGCCGTCGGCGTAGAGCTAAGGTTAGTTACGGCTAACGATCGAAACCGTTAGATTGTTATGTCACCGATTCAGGTCAAGCAGAGCAGAGGAGGGAGAGAGGGACAGAGGAAGAGAGCGATGGAGGGAGGGAAGTTTGGCAGGCAGATAGTTAAACATATGGGTTGATTAAAAAACAAAGGCATATAAGTAGATCAGCGGTGTGTTCTCAGGAGGGATGGAGCTCGCATGGTGCAGCATGCGGAGAAATGCGTGACCTACAATCAAGGTGCGAAAATGACGCTGTGGGTTCAAATGAAGTTCCATGCCACTGTTGCTGTCGAGAGGGTTGTTTTTCTTAAGAACATGTTTCAGAACGCAAGTCCGGCTTGAACAAGGTTAGGTCGATCGGATCGAGAGAAATATCTTGACGTTCTGGACGTGTAAAATGCTTCGGCCAAGACTAATCTGAGTCTTGGTCAGTGAAGGATCAGCCATCTTCACAGTGGGTGGGGACTAGTCAGGCTGGGAGGGGGGGGGGGGGTGTCAGGCAGGACACGATTCCATTTCCATCCCAACATGTATTCACTACATGTCCCCCCCCACAGTTACATAAAAACCTCCAAGGTCCTAGTTTCAATTCTGGGTCATGCCGTAGGTCTTGAAGCATGTTGTTTACTACACAATTTTACCAGTCAGCAGGCAGGCAGGGGGAGCCAGCAGGCCTTTACCTTCTTTGGTTACTATGAATGCAGCAGTATCTGACACTGCCCGATCTCCCTTTGCTGGGATGTGGAAGGAGGGAGAGAAGAGAGACAGTAAGAGTCTACCAGACAGACTCTACTCTAACATAGCCAGCACACAACATCAAACTATACTGTTGTGGATTCCCTCAAAATCTTTGAAAGTCTTTTAAAAACTTCCCATTTCAAATCGAAGACTTCAAATTTGAAACGGTTCAAACTTCAATTGAAATAACAGCGTAGCGATAACTAAAGAACATGCTCTATGTAACTCTCTCTGCTGTTAAACTAATATCAGCAGAGGTGTTATTGTTTCGAATGGCAATTAACAACACATTTAGTCCAGGTTCTTCCTTTCTGTTGTACTGCTTGGCCTGTTCCCCAGAGAGAGAAGCTGCATCATGAGACTTGTAGTCAAGGTGAGCCCCCTGATGTCTCATAAGGGTGTGGATGGAGGGTGGACAGGCAAAACAGGGGGATGCTTACGTGAGTGTCTGCCCAGGGGCGGACAGGTTGCCTCGCTCCTCCCTGCGGCCCCAGTCGAAAGGGTTCCCAAAAGAGCGCTTCCTCAGCATGGTCCTCACAAGGATCTACACACACACACACACACACACACACACAAACACACATATCAAAGACACACATGCACCGAATACACAACAGAAGAGGTTCAGTTGCCCTTGGAGAATCCTTCAAGCAATCTAAGATTAAGAAAGTCTCAAATCTTAAAGGAACAGTAGGTCAAGTGAGCCAAAGCAATGCTATCAAGGGGCTTCATCCTTCATGCACAGAAGAAGGAGGCTTGTCTGATTGTGAGTGTGTGTGTGTGTGTGTGGTCTTCTCACCACCGTGGCCAGGCTGGGGATGTGTTTGACTGAGTTCTCCACCTCCTCCTCTGTCACCTCGATCAGCATGCAGCAGTTGTCATCCTCTGGAGGGAGGGGCTCTGCGCCGTTCCTCGTAACCCAGGGGTGAATCTGGTCATGGGGGCAGGGAGTCAGACTGAAAGGTTTGCCCTCCCAGAACCTACATGCATGCACCGAATGACGCTTGCACACACAGACCCACCTTGATCTGTGGGATCGAGATCCTGGTCTCAGGGTTCTTGTCCAGCATCTTGAACAGCAGATCTTTCAGGTCTTCTGAGATATCGGCACTGAGGACGAAGGAGCGAATTAGAACATCTCACATGTCTGAGCGAGTCAGAACATCTCACAGGTCTGAGCGAGTCAGAATATCTCCCATGTCTGAGCGAGTCAGAACATCTCACATCTGAGCGAGTCAGAACATCTCACATGTCCGATTGAGTCAGAACATCTCACATGTCTGAGCGAGTCAGAACATCTCACATCTGAGCGAGTCAGAACATCTCACAGGTCTGAACGAGTCATAACATCTCACAGGTCTGAGCGAGTCAGAACATCTCACATGTCTGAGTGAGTCAGAACATCTCACATCTGAGCGAGTCAGAACATCTCACATGTCTGAGTGAGTCAGAACATCTCACATCTGAGCGAGTCAGAACATCTCACATCTGAACGAGTCAGAACATCTCACATGTCTGAGCGAGTCATAACATCTCACATCTGAGCGAGTCAGAACATCTCACATGTCTGAACGAGTCAGAACATGTCACATCTGAGCGAGTCAGCAAATCTTACATCTGAGCGAGTCAGAACATCTCACATCTGAACGAGTCATAACATCCTAGATAACCGAGTCAGAACATCCCAGATGATGTCTAAGCCTACTCTTACCCTCTCTGACTGTTCCCTTACATGTTCCCTTACATGGTACCTTATTGTATAATATCTATTTATGTTTATGCATTAATGTATCTACATATCTATTGCATTTTGCTCTCCTCCCTTTTTTTCATGCAGGTGTTTTTGTCGTTGTATCTTGTCATTGTGACATGTGAACGTATCCTTCGATAAAGTTTCATTGGTCTCTGAGGGGGGAATTCTGTCCTCTCTGTCTGTTATTGGTGGATCTTCACAGCAGCAGCGCGGCTCTACTCACTGTTCCGGAAGCTCCACAGGCTGGGACTTGATCTTCTGGTGCAGGCTGATGATGCGCTCGTCCATGAACGGACACTGCCAAGAGGAAGAAAGAGTTTGAAAGAGAGTTCGAAAGAGACGCGCACAGAGAGACAAGGGAGCGAGAAGGAGAGACTTCGAAATGAATTCGAAAAAAAGGTGTCGAAAGAGAAATAACTTTCTCTTCCTGTAACTGGTGTTAGCTACATTTTGTTCTAACCTTGCTGCAGTTTAGAGGGATTTAGTTCTGGCACGAACAACACATTTGACTTACCACTCCAAATACGAAACAATAAAGAGTCACTCCCATGGCCCACACGTCCAGTGCCTACAAGCCAAGAGAGAAAAAGTCATTTTTTAATTATATCCTTTCCTCCATGACCTCAGAAAATGACACTTTCCAAACAACCCTCTAGATGGCAGTAGCTGCCAGCTGGCTCACCTTGCCAGAGAAGTTCTTCCTGGTTTCGGAGAGGGTTTCGGGGGCAAGGAAGGCGGGCGTGCCCACCGTGCTGGTGAGGAGGGCGTCGGCACCCTCAAACTGATTGCTGACCCCGAAGTCGGCGATCTTGATGTGGCCATCTTCTCCGACCAGCAGGTTTGAGGGTTTGATGTCCCTGTGGATGATCTTCTGGTAATGCACTGGAAGCAATGGAGACAGTTTAGAAGGATAGAGAGGCATCAGGATAGAGAGAGGCATCAGATGCAGACATATAAATGAGTGCAAAGGGATTTTCAATTAACTTTCTCTGATTGGATTTCCTATGAAACCTAAGGCAGTGGTTCTCAACCCTGGTCCTCAGGGCCCACTGTCCTGCATGTTTTAGATGTTTCCCCCTTCCAACACACCTGATTCAAATGAATTGTCATTGTCAGGCTTCTGCTGAGCTTCATAATGACTCATTCGTTTGAATCAGGAGTGTTGGAGCAGGGAAACATCGAAAACATGCAGGACAGTGGGCCCTGAGGACCAGGGTTGAGAACCACTGACCTAAGGCATCTATGTTTACTTGCATGCATGTGGAAATGGGTTTGCTGGGAGACGGGCCTATGTGACAACGCGCTGTACAGTGACAAATAGGGAGGGTGTGTTCTTGTAACAGAGACATGGCTTAAAGACTTGTCAATGACAACAAAGGAAGTTTACGGTACGACATTCAGGAACAGCACAGTAGGAGTGCTGTTATCTTCGTCCATTAAGGAGAAACAAAGAAAAGGTTGAGTGCTCCTTCGCGAGGTCCTTTTGTTCGTCTGTCTGTCTTGTCATTTCCTCCTTCCCTCAACGTTCCTCCCTCCGTTGGTCCCACTCAGTCCCTCTTTGACGAGCGTCTCCCCATCTCTGTTCTCCTGCCTCCACTCTTAAGTGCTCCCTCTCTCACTGTTTGCATCTCTTGCAGATCTTGCTAGTCTCTCTCTCTCTCTCTCCTTTCATGAGCTTGTCTGTGTCTCCCTCTTTCTGCTTCCCCTCCTCTTTATGAGACCCCCCCCCCCTCCCCCTCCCCCTTCCCCATTATCCACTGTGTGCCGGTGGATGACAGTCTGGTCTTGAGCACTAAAAGCCCCTGTGATTATATGCGTGGGGGAAATGAGGCTGTGCCTGCAGGAAGGACAGCAGGAAGGAAGGAGGAGGACAGGCTGTGCCTGTGTGTGCGCGCGCGTGTGTGTGTGTGCGCACTCACAGAACTCAATTCCCCTGAGCAGGTCTTGGAAGTAGAAACGAGCCTGGTTCTCGTTGAGAGGTTTATCAGTGGGCACCTCCATCACAGCCCTAGATGGACACACACACACACACCCACAAAGTGATGTAACCACAAGCACACATACAAATACAACCACAAACACACACACACACACACACACACACAGAGAGTGAACAGTCAGTCTTTAATGAGATTGCTCTGACTCCAGCTTATCATGCTCAAGGTAAGAAGCATCTTAGCTCACCCCTGTTTGACGAGCTCAAACACTAAGGGAGGAAGAGAGGAACCTCGTTAGTGATCATCATCTGGTGCCACGCCTATGAGTGTGCGTTCTCAACCAACCAGTGAGGTTGAACTAGTGTGTGTGGATGAGCGCGTGCGTGTGTGTACATGTGTGTGTGCTTGGCCTCCCGTACCCATGTACAGATGGTCCTCGCCGGGGTCGTCCAACACCTAGCCGCGGGGCAGAGAGAGGGACAGATGAGACCAGCGCAGTCGAAACCTCGGCACCACCCCGCCCTGGCTCTGCTCTTCAGTACCTTAAATCATGGCCTGAGTATGAGGCCCTCCACCCCGTATATCACCTATAACCACAGTCCATCTGCTGGATGGCATAAAACCCCAGAGTCATGTGGCGCAGTGGGTTAGGGTGTCGGGCTAGTAGTCAGAGGGTGTGTCAACATGATGTTGTGTCCTTGGGTAAGACACTTCACCCTACTTGCCTCAGGGGGAACTTAAAAGAGCGTCTTCTAAATGACTCAATGAAAACTTGCATGGAAAGTTTGGCCCTGGCGGAGCAAAAAGGAACTAACCTCTACTAGTTTGACCACGTTGGGATGGTCCAGCTTTTTCAAGATGGCGATCTCCTGGTAGACCCGCTCCAGGGGCCCTTTGGGCTGCGGGAGGCCAGCGGGAGTTTCTCTGGCTCCACGCGGCGGAGGTCTCCCTGAGAGGAGAGGAGAAGAGAGGAGGAGAGGAGCAGCTTGAGCCCTCCGGTCTTGTAACACACAGTCACACACACATCCAGATCCCCTCCAGACAGGCCATCTGCCTGTAAGGACCTGTACTGTACTTACGAGGGAAACCTGCCTGCCTCATCAGACGCTTCTTAGACAGGACCTTCATGGCCTGCAGGAGGGGGGGGGGGGGGGGAGAGAAAGAGACAGAGAAAGAAAGAGGGGGAGAGGAAAGAGAAAAAAGGGAGGTAAATACAGTGTGGGCAAAGTAAGTAACTAAGTTCTGAAGAATCCCCTCCCCGCCTCCAAACAAACATTTGTACTTGACTTCAAAAAACTATGATTAAATTGCCAAATTGGAAACACATAACAGAGCTCTGTTGTATAATTAAATGTAAAACCCAATTATTAACTCTATTCCCCACCCCTCAGGCTTTCCACCATGTCAAGTCACAGTTCATAGTTATTAGGCTCGGCTTGTTACAAGTATGTGACACTAGTTAGCTGCAATTCAGGCAGAGGAGGAAAAGGAGAGACTTGCATAGTAGGTGTTGTCGTCCTCATTGTAAGCCAGCTTCACAACACCATAGGAGCCCTGGTAAGACATAAGCGCAAGGGCACATTCAATGCACACTGTATGAACTCATACACACACGCACGAGCAGACACACAAAGCCTATCCTAAGTCGTCCCCAGGGAGGTGTGTGGGTTGTGTAGAGTGCACTCAAGGAGGAGCAGCTGCTTCCAACCAAGAAGGATGACATCCAAATATGTAGCGTGCAAACACACACACACACAGTACACACATTTTTGCCTAATTAGTGAAAAAGCAACTTCATGCGAGCGTGCATCCTCTTGTGCTGGGGCCAAATGAGAAGGAACATTAATATCCTATCTAGGGAGACATGTCTGACTAAACGTACATTTTCTTAGCGCAGGAGCGCGCACGTGTGTGCGAGCGTACGTGAGCGCCTAACCCCCAAACCAACGCAGAGGAGGGAGGGTCCCAGCTGGAAGGACAGATTGGGAGAGCAGGTGCCAGACCCCAGTGGTCAGACCCCCCCCCACACACACACACACACACACACCTTGACTGGTCATCCTCATACACTTGCCACTCTCTTCACTCACTATTCCAATTCCATCGCAAAAGACAAGACAATCTCTCTCTCTCTCTCTCTTATCGTCCCCTCTCTCCATCCTGTCCTCCGATCCACTCCCATCTCTCTCCTCCGCCCCGCCCCGTCCCCTCTCCAATACTCCTTCCTCGTCTCCTACCGCACCCCCCATCCCCTCTTTTCACTGAGGCCTGGCTCCATCCCTTTTGAGCTATTTATAACAGCATCTTTTTATCCTCCCCAAGCTCCAACTCTCCCATGGCCCATCAGCCTGCTTTCCTTCCTGCCTGCCTCCCTGTCTCCCTCTGTGCCAGTCGCTCTCCCATCCTGCCTCCCTCCCTTCCTCAGTGTCCCTCCCTGCCTACCTGCCTCCCTGCTAAATTAGGCCAACCAGCGGATTTGATAGCAGAGTTTTTTAAGTGTGTGTGTGTATGTGCGTGCGTGTGTGTAGAAGGGTGTGAGGATGGGACGGGAAAGGAAAACAGCACGGACAGAGCAGTGGGAAGAGAGAGAAAGAGGTCGCGGGAGGAGGGACGATACCTTTCCGATCTCATCCTTCAGCTTGTACTGGTTCAGCTGAACGCAGTCCTGAGGAAAAGAAGAGCGGAGGGGAGGGGGGGGGGGGGGGCGGTTACGCAATTGTGCCTTTCGTGACAGTCAGTCTGTTGGCCTCAATGTTAAACCAGACTCTCCCCTCGTCCACCACGTTGAGAAGAATCGATTTGACCCCGTTGCTGAATTATGGCTGGATGGTTTCCAACTCAAACACACGTTCGCAAAAGCCAGGCGGTGCTGCGTGACTCATCTTTCTGGTAACAGCTGTCAGGAACTGTCCGATCGTTCCTAATAAATCAACACACCATCCTTGAATGCCGTTTCGTGTGTTAAACGTACCAGAAAACGGAGGACAGTTAGGGGAGGAGAGAGAGACGGAGTGAGAGAAGATTTTTCAGAGGCTAGTCTCTAAGCGGCAGAAGCGATCGGGGTGTCGTCTAAGAGGGTGCTGGTATTAGATGCTGAATTCAGAAATGTAACGTCTACGTGTGTGTATAGGGGGTAGGGGTAAACATGAGTGCTGCTCTACAGGACATCAGGGTTACTACGGTGCTCTATGGGTGAGCAGCACAACTACTGGCCTAATTATTATGTATTGTTATTTTTACCTTGTGACCTTCCGACCCTGGGACCTATCTTTATCCTTGTGTCGCTTGTTAAACAACTGGAGGGAAAGGAACACTGCTTAACAGGGACATGTTTGTTTTGGGGGCGGGGAGGTTTAAGGGAGGCACTTTCATCCATCAGACAATGCTATTGAAAAGGTCAACTTGGATCCTTCTCCACTTCAATGGTGGTAGTAGGGCAGGCAGAAAGGCTAAACAACCAGACAGATTAACGCCTGTAAGAAGTGATTTGCCATCTTCTTGGTGCTGGCATTAATCTGTTGTTTGGCTAACCCTGCTGGATGTTGTGAGCGGGCTAGAGTAGTGTTGTGGTGTTAGCCTGGCTAGGGGTTAGCCTACCTGCAGATCAGTGATGGACACCCGGTAGGACTCCACGGTAGGCCTGCGGGGCAAGCGGGGGGAGGAGTGGGGCGAGGTGATGGGCGAGTAAGGCAGCGAGGGGTAGATGTAGCGGCCGTTGAGCCCCGGCGAGCTGCAGGGGGAGGTGGCAGTGTGCGAGCGCTCCTGCAGCGACAGCTTCCTGTCCGACAGGTTGAGTCGCCCCCGGTGCTCCTGGGGCTCGGGGAACAGGGCCGAGGGACGCCCCACCGTGTGGGAGAGCAGGTCGCAGGACGGGGTGTGGAAGGGGGGCACCGACGCCGGCTCGGGGGTCACGGAGCTGTCCATGTCCTCCACCTCATCGTCCTCCGCTCCGCCGCCCCCTCCCCCCGGTGGCTCGCTGGGCTCGTACTCTGTCACCACGATGAGAGACTCCATGTGGTCCAGCGGGAACTGGGTGTGAGGGTGCGGGGCCAGGTTCAGGGGCCCGGGATGGGCAGGGCAGCTGCAGAGCAGGTCTGGCAGGGGCGGAGCGGGCAGAGGGGCATGGCCGCAGGAGGCGGGGGGCTCAGCAGGGGGCCATGGGGGGGAAACGCAGGGAAACATGGCGACAGTCCCGACAACCTGGCAACCGCTGCTCCATCAGGGGGAGGGGTTACGAGAGAGCAGGCTGCTGGGGAAGTAAGAGGGGGGGGGGATAGGGAGGAACAGACAGACAGGAAGAGGGGCAGAGACAGATCACTAATCACAAATATGTGAAGATTCAAATTGGTGACATTGAAAGAATTTGAGACATCCTTAGCAAATTCTGTATGCTTGGCCTTGACTACAACAGTGACCACAGAGAACTACAACTTTGTATTAATTGTCGGACACGCCTTCCGATCACCCTGGCCATAACCCTCGTACCTAGTCCGTCCTCTGAACAACATACCACCCACACCTTACGAATCCAGTTTTTGATTAAGAGTTTATCACAAGTTGTCATGAAGAGTAGCTATTAAGAAATTACTCGGATCATATGAGACAGTCAGGTCTGCAACATCACAGCTGCTTCAGGGAGTCAGGTGGCTCAGCGGTTAAGGCAGTTAAGGTGTTGGGCTTGTGAATCGGAAGGTTGCGAGTTCAATTCCCAGCTGTGGCTACATGACGTTGCGTCGTTGGGCGAGGCACTTCACCCTAATTGCCTCAGGGGGAATGTCCCCATACTTGCTCTAAACCGCTCTGGATAAAAGCGTCTGCTAAATGACTAAATGTACTTACAACTCCACTTTGGCATTCCTTGTAAACAGAAAAAGGGCTATTACAAATAAACTTTGATTTGAGATCTGAAATCCTGTCAGAGCTCGATGACACGGCGAGATGGGAGAAGAAAACAACAAAGAAAAACTGTGTTGAATCTCAGCATGTCAACCCATTGTCACAGTTCACACTCTAAAGAGACGAGTTAACCTGGCCTAGCGAGTGGCTGATGTCAAGGTACATAATCATGTATGCACATTACGCACTCAATTATGCAATTAAGAAAATTATGCAATTACTCATTTCATCCTCGCTTGAGCTCTTCCTCCTGGGAGAGAAATGTGAGTTTGATAATGCTGCAGGCTGATAGCTGTCAGGCCTGGTAGGATAGACGCCCCCTGTGTGGGGGCTAAGAGGACCTCACACACACACACCAGCAGCAGGAGCAGCAGACTAAAGGCAACCGCATAAGACAGCCATCCCCTGGCTCAGTGATCCTCAATCCTTGTCCTCAGGGCCCACTGTCCTGCAGGTTTTAGATGTTTCCCCCTTCACACACACATTATTCAAATAAAGGGTCATTATCAGGCTTCTGCTGAGCTTTACAAGGACCTAATCATTCGAACCAGGTGTGTTGGAGCAGGGAAACATCTAAAACATGCAGGAGAGTGGGTCCTGAGGACCAGGGTTGAAAACCACTGCCCTAGTTAAATTTCCAGGAAGACCACCTCCTCCAGGTGGCCTTGAATCGAGCCTCTCTTACTCAAACAGCGGCTCCGCACGCCCTGCTGTGAACCTTTATTCTTCAGCATCTCTTTAGGGAGCAAATTGCTTTAGCACTCTCTCCTTGGTTCTACCCTCCCACTCTCTCTCTCTATATACTTCTCTTTCATAACATCTCAGCCCACCTTTTTCATGATCGTTTCTCCTCCTCTATCTCTCTGCCTGCCTCCGCTCCTGTCTTTGCTCCACTCATTAGTTCACAGTGAGGGAGGAATCGGTATTCGCCAGTGTCCTGGATGTTTCAGACTGCTGCCAACTTTCCTCTTCCTTTTGCTGGGCTGTACTTGCATCCCTGAACAGTTTAACCTCAGTGGTCCTTGGTGTCCTTGTCCTGTGAGGCCTGACACTACCAATAGAAAGGCAGACTCCAGTCTTGTCTATGGAAGAGTTATTATTTCGGCAACATCCTTTCAAAACCTGCAAAAACCTCTGCACTTTCAATCCAACCACATTCAGGAGGGCCTACATGTCTATTGTAATGTGTACCAAATGTTGTATTTCAGCATGGAGACCAGATGTACACAGGTTATAGGTAGTGTTGACTAGGCTGAACAGAGGGAAAACAGTGTGGACAGATGAGAGGGTAGTTTTACATCATCCAAGGCCAGGCCAAAGTCCATATTTACCTCCTTCCCTTCCTTCTCCTCGTTTTCCTTCTGCTTCTCATCCACAAAAATAACCATGCAAATCTAATCCCTTGCTTCTCGTAAAACACCTGCTTAAGACGGAAGAGAGGCATAGACGAGTGTTGAGACCCAACCAAGCGTTCTAGGCTAGTCTCCTCAAACAACATAGCCAAACCACATTGAGCTTTTTAGGTCCGGGAGGGGAAGGGGGTGCTACATGAGCATGACCTACTTTGATATGACTTGCCCATGAGAGACGATGGGTAGCTGCAGAAATGGCCTCCATACACACACAGCATTACAATAAACACTAGTCACATGCTGTTACCCTGAAGCTTGTTGTACTGAGGAGGAAATCCATGGCAAGCAAAATATAGGTGGGTGGGTGTGTGTGTGGGTAGAAAGCCCTGCTCTGACCATCACATGCCAAAGCGATCAACTTGGATCCTTCTCTTTTGGTCCTGGGAGGAGCTCATTTCTAACTGTCCTTAGGAACATACAGCGGCTGTCCTGCATCCAGATGTGGCATGGATGGTACTAATGTCACATGATGACCTTTGTCCTTCGTGTTAGTGGTCCAGGGGATAGAAGAGAGGAAAGGGGGCTGGGAAGAGTGGCATGGGGAGGTGTAACAGGATTTGGGGCTGAGACTTCACCAGATGACAGCAGCCACTCACATGCTGCTCGACCAGCTGGAGCAGAGGAGTATCCTCAGCGTCATTAAAAGATCAACAGAACATCTCTGTCACTGATCTGTGGAAAGAGAACAGCTAAGCTTCTGCCTCTGTGACTGACAAGATGAGTGTTCCTCCCACACTCGAACTATTACATGTGATCGGGGCTCTAAGAGATGGGGGGTATCTCTAAGAGATACACCTGTGTATCAAAACACAGGGGATATAATCAATAAATAAAGCTTATCAATGGATGGTGGGTACACTACATTTTTTTATCATTCATCATTGACGCTCAATGAATACATCGTATCGTTTACGCCTGAAGTCGAAGGCCTAGGGAATTGTTAAATATGGAAGTGCTGTTTGATTATTTCTGTTCCTGTTCCAACTCAAGATGATAAAAAAAACACATGTAACCGTGGGAGATTAGATGCGGAAATACCAATTCATGGGCGCAGACTTTAAAAGTAGATTGCGATAGCTAGCGAGCTACAGAAGTCCTAATTAAAAAAATATGTCTCACTACTGTTGGTGTACATGTTATCAACGAACATACTGCTAGAGTATTCCTTACTCGGCCAAAACATATGAATAATGCAGGAGCATAAACATTCAAGACGATTAAAAAAACGCTCAATGTTAGGTTCATAACAGCTAACAGATTGCAACATGCACAAATCCCACATCCAAGAATAAATATTGGCAGCACGAAGCAGCTTAATAGAAAAAGACAGCCTTAAACTGTAACAGCAACACAGCAACGTTACAGCTATAATTCGAGTAATAATTAGTCGAGCGCACTCCGACCACAACTGGAATATTATAATTAGACGGAGAATTTCTGGTCATCGTTCATAAACATATGAAATAGTTATTTATTAACGGCTAGCTAGCTAGGACGCTCGTCTATTTTGCAAGTATGTGACTGAGCTAGCTGGCTAAGCTAGCTGTCACTAGCTAGCCCAGCCTGTCACGAGACAGATGTTGATTAAGAGATGCGCGCGTGCATCGCCACAACACCTCTTGACAAAAGTCACGTTTATGGGCGCGTGAACACCGTTCATAAACTTACCTTTTTTCAAAAATAAATTAAGGGTATAGTCCAATTCTCGTCCTACAGGGATATTTTGCCTTTGGACTGAATGCTTCTGCGTTAATGTTGTATGATTGTAAATGAGAAAACAGTACGAGGCACAGCGATAGGCAGTGAACACTTTATGAGGAACCAATGGGGCTGCGCGGCACAAAATAGACCGCGTGTGGAGGTAGAGTGTGGGTGGCAACCAGCACAAGGCTGTTCAGAAAACATAATAAATCATACATTTATTTTGACACTGCCACATTTTAATAGAAAGACAATTGCTCGACAACTTCATGCGTTTTGGGAGAGTGCACGTTGCATGGATTTTGGCCCTCTGGCTCCACCATGTGAATGACAAAGTGTACTAACTTGAGACTGGAAATAAACAATTTAACTGACGATTACAAACTTAAACAGAAACGTCAGTAATGGCGGTATGAAAAGACTTATAATCCATCAAAGCAACATTGATTCCACTTAAATTCAAATTAACAGCAACATGGCTCCAATGTTATAGACAGGTGGCTAAAAACGAAAAACACAGCAACTTAAACTTTACTATTGGCCTGTCAGATAGGCGTACTATCGTATCGTACTATTGCCTCTTTTTTTAAATAGTTACTCTTCCCATACTCCACGACTTTTCCTTCTCGCAGCAACTGCAGAAAGAACACCCAAAGAAAGACAGAACTATCTGTCACTATTTATCTTATTATTTAGCCAAGTAATTTATGGAGAGACCAGGCCAAAAGACTTCGAATAAGCTAACCAGCGAAATTAAGGCATGTGTGTTCTTACATGGTAGGCCACTCACCTAGGGTTTTAAAATTGGCGGCCTTTCGTCTTCCAGCACCCTGGTTCTTGTTCTTTATATTCTTCAACATTGCGGATTCTTTAGCATGTAAGGTAGGATCAAGAAGCAGATTTTGCTGCCTCTGATGTAGATCAGCTCCAGTTGGACAACACTTGCATCTCTGTGCGTAACTGTAATATTTGACATCTGGAAGAAGGTTATCTTAAAAGTCCAGTATTACCTCTGTATTAATGGTCTCACAGGTCACTATGTCCCTCTGCTTCATGGAGAACTTTAATGGGAACATCTACAATGGAAAATTAGTTCTAATCACAGGAGAAGGACCTGGCTGCAGACCTCCACTGTGAGGACACTGCCGTTTGCTGGCTCCACTTTTTCCTTCTGGGCGAAGACCTCTACTACCTCTACTGTAAAAGTCCACCTTTTATTCTTTGGCTTTGAGTTTTAAAAGTCTCTCTGCCTTTCATTACATTTTGCACAACTCCAAGGGAAGCTAGCTGACCAAAATGATCAAATCTAGCTTTCATCTGAGTACTGACATACAATATACATGTTGAAAAACGTCTGTTTCCTAGCATCTTTGACTGACTTTTGACTTTTGCTTCACTCTTTATCTGTCAGGCCAAGTTTAGTGCATCTCTGCTCAAATCTCTGCTCAAATTGACCAACTCTTGTCTCATATCCTCAACAACTCCAATTGTCTCACGTATCCATGCGCAACAATATCCAATGTTCATTGCCCTGCAGCACACTAAAGAGAGCATCAGTGTGACAGAACATTTCCTCATACGCCATTATGTAAAAACATGTGGATGTTTTGGATGAACACCATCATCAGTGTGTCGTTATCCCAGTCATTCTGATTTTTGTTCATAATCTGGACGCAGATTACGCAGATCGGTTTGGTACATGCTGGGGTGGCAGGCCGCACCATAATGGGGGTGGACTGGACCACCTTGGTAGGGGAGGCCGGCTTTAACTCTGGAACAGGGGTGGTGGACCAGACCACCTTGGTGGGGGTGGCAGGCTCCACCTGTCTGACAGTTGTTGATCTTGTGTTTCTCCTGTATTTTCTGCAGGTTGTGCACTTGCGCTGCTGCTTCCTGTGATACAGGGGAGTCAGGTGGCTCAGAGGTTAAGGAGTTGGCCTCATGATTGGAAGGTTCAATTCCTGACTGTGGCTATCTGATGTTGTGTCCTTGGGCAAAGCACTTTACCCTACTTGCTTCAGGGGGATATTCCCTGTACCTGCTGTAAATCGTTTTGGATTAAAGTGTCTGCTAAATTAATATTTATTTTATTTTATATTCCACTGGAGCGCAGCTCGTTTGCAGTGATTCCTCTCCCTTGAAGATGCACTTTCTCGTGGTAGTGTTTAATGAGTAAAGAAGACACATGACTTGATTTTGGTATAATGGCTGGGTGCTTGACATGCATACAATCTGCACAATTATATATTGATTATTATATATTGACGGTTGTCTTCTTTGCAATAAAGTGAGAGATGACCTATAGGTTTAAAATGTAAAAAAGGACAATATGCTTTCACTGTTTCCTATTTAATATTTAATTGGTGAGATCATTTAACAAATTCAGCCGTACAGGTACATTACCAAAAGTACTTGTGGATTTTGAGCTCCAAATTATAATTTATATCATTGTGTGTAGTCTATCTTTTAGGATTTAAAGGCAATAAGTGCTTTGGAACCAACAATTTTCATGCTGGCTTTACAGGAAGAGAAACAAGGAGGCCTGAACTACTGTAAGAGACCTGGTTATGTCGTTGTTTCATGAGACAGTAAGAATCAAGAGGAACTCATTGCTTTCAGAGGCCCTTGATATTTTCATCAGCAGGTGACTGCTCAGCCGACATGCCCATTGGTTTGTTCTTCAGCGCCGCATCTCCCATGTTCTGGCACATTTCCTTATTTTGCTTGAACGTCTTCAGCTCCATCTCTGTCTGTGTACGCATAGACTAAAGAAAAAGGAGTGAAGAGTCAGAACAGTTTAAACAGATTTCAGATTCAGAAATGGAACAATTCAGCAGGTCCTCTATGCTAGTCAGTGTAAGACTGTTTTACTGGATACAGAACTGACTTCATGTTTAGTCTTTGCACACCAGACATTTAGAAAATGATACAAAATGCCCTGTTTTAAATACTGTTTAATAATGGATTTTCATTGGGAACGGACAAAGCTGTATTTAATCTACTCTTTGAAGTCAAGCAACCAATTTAAAGCTAAATCAACTTCATGCAGGCTGTGTAAACTTATGTGAGGTACCTCCAAGTCTTTGGTGATGGAGTGACTGGGCCCATGGGTCACCATGAGGATAGCATAAGCCCTGCAGATCATGCTGTGGCCCTCCTCAATGAGCCCTGCATGCCAGTGGGTCACACCAGCTCTCATGGTGGCCAGGCCCAGTTGGGCATTGTTGGGATGGTATAACTTCCTAAAGAAAGAGAAAGAAAGAAAGAAAGAAGAAAGTGGAGGACAAGAACCGAGATAAATTATAAAAGACACCAAGTAGTGCAAAATTTATTAATTCTTAGGTAGGCAATAATTAAAATGAATTCAATACTATAAAAGAGGGATAGAAATGGAACCTGATTTTAATGAATAGGTTGTTATCAAGCTCTGTGGAAGCTTTATAATGACCATTCATTAGAGCAGGGAAACATCTAAAACTGTTATTACAGTAGCCCTCAAGGACCAGAATCAGACACCCCTGCTATTAAATAAATCACAGTCAATATACAGTAAATCAGTACATTAGGAAACAACCTTTAAAGCATGTGTCACCAACTTGTTTCCAATAAGGCAGGGTGTAAGTGGCTACCAAAGGTATAATGAATAACAGAAAGTTATGTTTTAAAGAACAGTTTTATGAATATACACGTTCTAGACATGCTTATCCCTCCACCCTAGGGCGTAGGAACCGGGGGGGACGGAGGGGACGTGTCCCCTCCAATGTTGGAGACAGGCGCATTTGTCCCCCCCAAAAATTATACTGCAAAATATTTGATTTCGAAATGTTTTACTTGTTAGCTTTTATTTTGAAAGCGCAACACAGCGTCTTGTCACCGGCCCCATGAATGGTTTTGTGTGCCCCCCGCGGAGCCTTTAAGGCAGCGCGCAGGGTTGGAGGTTAAGGCATTCACGTTGGAAGTGCCTTCGAATCGCTACCTAGAAGGCTAAATTAAGGGCATAAAATAATTTCGGACACCGGCCCGCCTCCGTCCCCTCAACCGCTCAGAGTGTTTGAGATGCGGGTGTCTGCCTACTAGCGACAGGTCAGAGAGCCGTGAAGATGAAAAGACAGCAGCAGCTCAGTTTAAATGATTTCTTTCTCCAGGGCACGAAAAAAAAGAAAGGAAATGTGAGTTGGTAATACTTTTGCCCAGGAGGGTAATTATAGTTTCTGTCTAACGTTAGACTTATTGATGTTAAGATGACAACATCTAACTAGTACACTCTTCTTGCTAGGTAAACGTTGTTACTATGACCCTTACTAGCCAACGGTTGCTGCTGGCGAAAATTTGGTGGACTTTCCAGTAACCTAAAAGACAAAAAGAGATTTGATTTAAGATAACTGTAAAAAGGAAATTATTTTCCTATTACAGTTTGTCTCAGTTGCTTTGGTGCTTTTCTCAGATCAGAATGAACATTCTCATAACTATTAGTTCAACCTCCGCAACCTATATGTTCAGTTACAATATGTCCTGTTATATTGTTCCCATTTGTGCACAGCTCTACCAAAAGGTGTTTTATTCTGTTTGTTCTAAATAAGCGACTGAAGTATGAATTTAAACAATAAAATAAATTACAAACATGATTTTAATATTGCACTAGCTTTCACATCAGTATTTATCTATGCCTTATTCATCTCCACTGCTTTCATATTAGAGATCAGATGAAGTTCAGCTGGACATTCACAGTGAGGGAGATGCAGGGAAAGCCAGCACTGCAGAGTTGCAGGTAGGTGCTACAGTATAAAGTGAGGTGATGTTAGGTTGTTGATTATGAGAGGAAGGTTTTTACATGATAAGAAGTGAACAGGGTTGAATTTAAACAATAAAATAAATTACAAACATGATTTTAATATTGCACTAGCTTTCACATCAGTATTTATCTATGCCTTATTCATCTCCACTGCTTTCATATTAGAGATCAGATGAAGTTCAGCTGGACATTCACAGTCAGGGAGATGCAGGGAAAGCCAGCACTGCAGAGTTGCAGGTAGGTGCTACAGTATAAAGTGAGGTGATGTTAGGTTGTTGATCATGAGAGGAAGGTTTTAACATGATAAGAAGGGAACAGTGAAACGTACAAACATGATTTTAATATTCCACTAGCTTTCCCATCAGTGTTTTTCTATACCTTATTCACCTAACCTTAAAGGGTTGTAGTAACTGCAGTCTTGTAGCATTGGGTGACATTGTGACTGTTTTCACTGAAAACAATCACATGGCACGCAAACGTCCCCCCCAATGTTAAACTCCTTCCTACGCCCCAGCCTCCACCAACCAGCTTGTTGGTCCTGATCACTACTCACCTGTATCCCTCCAACATCTTGCAGGCATAGTCTGCTGCCTCAGTGAAATTATGCAGGTAGGCAAGAACCTCACTGGCTGTGCTGAGCATACGTAGGTGGAGGAGGTGTGTGTCAGCCAGCACATTCTCCTGCTTTTCCAAACACTCCTTACAGAGCTTCACAATCTGTGGGACGGATAGAGGAGCATGGAGGACGATGCAGGGTGGCAATAAGTGAGAGTTTAAAAAGAGAAAAAGACAGGGAGCAATGAAGAGAATGAGAAGGAAAGAATGAGGAGAACAGGGTGTAGACAGCCTAAGACCAGATAGAAAGGCAGAGGAGGAAAGAGAGAAGTGGAAGTAAAGCTGCAACATTCATTGTTAAAAGATGCCAGTTGTTTTGGTGTGTCTTTAGTTGCACAATAGCCTACCTCCTGGTAGTCACCATTGGTTCGAGCCACCTCAATTTTTAGAAGACACTCTTTACTGAAGTCGGTCACCTCCTTTAGTTGTTGAGCAGAGGGCTTAAAGAAATAGTAAAGGGTGAACTGTCATTTCACGTTTTATCTACGTTGAACTGTATTCAGCAAAAAGAAAGATCAATTGGACAGAGGAATCACAACAGTCTCATTAGTGTGCCCATCCATCCTCATATATCGTCACACTGTATGCACTACCTTGTTAGACAGCCATAAGGGAAGAAGTGGGACACCAACGCAAGGTAATTTCTTAAATAATCAAACATTCCTCAAAAAGTGGCATAATAGTTGATGACTTGCAGAAACAAGTCCCACGTATGCACAAACTATCCCCCAAAAATGTACATTTTAATTTAACTTTAATTTAAAGTTTAACATCCATCCAGAGATTACTAAAATTATTATTAAGCCATGACATACACATGTGAAAATGTTAACTCATGCTATAGAGCTACTGAAAACAATGTCTTGTCTACATTTCACGTAAAACATATTTTATTGGAAAGGACAGGAAGTGATTATGAAATTATGAAAAGTTATTATGCATTTTTCCTTCCCGGCAGATCAGGGCAGATCAGATCTTGTCAGCTATGTCTGAGAATGGATGCCCACACAATCAAATCCTATAAAAATAGTAATTAATAATAATTTCTATGGAAAAGGGAGAGGGTCCTGGAATTGTCATGGGGCCCACAGTCAAAACTCTAACCTTGCCCTTCTCCGTCTCCTTGACTGCCATCATCAGGTCATCCTTGATGTGTTCGGTGCAGTGCTGGCAGGTGCAGTCAAAGAGGTACTGCTGCTTCAGAATTTTCTGGCGGTCGGCAGACAACTGGAGTAAGTCCACGTAGCTCACTGTCAGCTCCTCACCCTCAGCAATCTTCCCCAACGCACGCAGCTCAATCCTGGATAAGAGAGAGGCTGTGTTGGGTAATGGGGGGCATTCTGTTTTTAGTGATGGTTTAAAAAATTGTTTGGGGGGCATTGGTTTAGTTAATGGAATTTGGTCATCGCTATTCACACAAACATAAGATCAGATGAGGATAAAGACAAAAACAATAGGTCAACTCTGAAGGGTTGGATAAAAGCATCTGCTAAATCAATAAATGTAAATGTCAGTAGGTCATGCAGTACAGATTCACACACTTTGTTATGCCAGTCACAAAGTTACAGGAAGCAAGCAATCAATCACACAAAACTAGCAAAGGCAATTAATGTAGACATTAGTTTGAAGGCAGTGTTATGACAAGTCCACATTGCTATGACACTGATACGTTTTCTAATTTGATAATAAACATTGTATTAGAATGACTAAGAATTGATAGAGAATAATGAATAAAATAGCAAGGATTGGGTTCCATTTTGAAAGGTGATACAGGCAGGCGGTATTGTATACTCAATACACTATATATACTAACAGCTGAGCCTGAGGGCCTTGTTTAGTAAAAATGACTTTCCCTTGACATGCAACTCCTTAAATGCTTTAGTGCTGGGGCAGGAAAAATGCAAAATGTCGGCTTGACTAATGCCTTACCATTACTGTCATGGTCATGTAGAACTACTTCAAACTTAAAAGTAATTGTTTGATGACAACAGTAATAGTAACAGTAATCATTCCAGGCATACCTACCTCCTCATAGAGTGGAAGGTTGAGTTCAGAGCTGAGTGACTGGAAAAGAAATCTGATTTAAAAACCAGTACCTGCAATTGTGGTTGCAAAACACAAACTGAAGTACACACACATACTTTCTTTCTTAGTCAATGCTTATCTTTTTTATCACTCTTTATCTATGAATCCTCTCAAAGTGTTAATGCACAGCATTGTATGTTGTTCTGTGTCTTTAGGTCCTCTTTCTGTCTTTCAAGTTCAATTGGGTTTGTGGATTCAAACACCAGAGGTACGTACTTGCCATGGTTGAGGATGACGGTGCAGTTTGGCCAGCAGTTGTGGTTAACCAGACACAAGTTGGGAAACAGACCTATTCCCACTGCCTGAAGACCCCTCTGGTCACTGAGAGTAAAACCATTACATTTGATCTACAGGGAGGAGGGAAAGAGCAAGAAAACCACAGACTAAACATGGATAAAGAATATAGGGAGAGACTGAGAAAGACAGATAGTTACTTTACCAGCCCACACAGGGTTATTAACACTCCCTGCATGAAGTCGAAGGCACCTAATGTTTTCAGGCATTTAGTTTACTCATAGTGCATTACCTTATCAAGAAAGAACCTCCTGTGACGCTTATCATAAGAAATTAATCATCGGTCATTTTAAAATGTTAAATTATCTTGTCAGATAAAGTAACAGTAAATTGGAAAGAAATGCTGTTTGTGTTGTTAAGCAACTCTATGTGGGCACCATTGGTTTAAACAACCTGATGACTTTATTTTGATTAGTATATAGAATCAAATTTACTGCACTTTATTTGACATGATAATTTAACAATGTGTAGATTTTGAGATAATATAGCAGGCAAGATAAAACTAAAATGACCAAAAACATTCAACCAACATCTGAAGTTCATTAGACTACTTGCATGATGCACAAGTGGGGCTGTGGGACTTTACATATGTACCTTTCTAAATCATGTCTTCACTTATCGTTAAATCCAGAGACAATTCTTGAAATATCAAGAATTATTTAAGGAAATAGGACATAAATTAACTATATGTGGTGTGTAATAGCAAAGCATAAAAATAATACTGGATGATCTCAATGTGTTTTCAATTCGTAATCATAGATGGTGATCGCAAACATCTCATCGCTTTTAAGTTAAGTGTATAACCCAACAAAATCCTGAGAAAGAGAGGGCCCTGAAGGGACTATACATAAGTATGATTTAAGATGTTACATACAATGCCAAAGATGCGTTCTATGTACTCAGCAGTGTACTGCTTGATGTTGCTTGGCCAGTAGTCCAGAAAGTTCTGCACGTCAATCTTGAGCTCCTTGAGGTCATCGGCGGATAAATTGGCCACATTGGCCTCCAGCTGATCCACGGAGGTCAGCTGACCATCTGACACAATGCCTGTGTGCTTCTTAATGCGCCACAGCATGCGGGCTGCAAGACTAAAAGTAAATTAGTTTTAGTTAAATTAGTATTAGTTAATAATGTACCAATTTTATTGTAATATAAAGTAATGTATTGATTCACAAATTGCCTATCAGTGTACATCAGTTTCTCTTTAGGACATGCCCAATACATTCGATATGACTGGCCTCTTTATTTCCTCTGTCTACTTCTCTTATTGCGTTTTTCCAATTTAATCTATTATCTCTTTTCAATTGTTACTTTGTCACTGCCTCTCTTTCTTCCTTCGTAATTTTTCGTCTACCACTGTGATGGTGCAAGATGGTCTGCATTTTAACATCTTTAAGACACCTCCATTACAGAGGTGAATCTCCAGAATACTAAGCGTCCCCTCAACAACTGATCTTACGCAAGGGGACTGAAGTCGTAATAGCAGGGGATCCTATTATACAAACATCTAGGAATCCACTTAAACCGGCTGGAATGGGCTGATAACACCACGCCCCAGACAGAATGGGACGCTTTACTTCATGAAGTGACTTTAGTGCTTTGACATGTGCAGCTCCCATTCCACCAGTCTATGGTCACCAACGCCATCTTCTATGCTGTGGTGTGTTGGGGTACCAGGCAGGGGATGCCAACATAATAACTGTTCATAAAATCAGGCTCTGTTCCACAAACTGACCTTGGAACCCTAGAGGAAGTGGAGGAGCTGTGGGTCATTGTGGACAGTGCTGCTTCCATGACATGGTTGTGGTGAAGCAAATCACTTTTAGAGCAAGACTGATCACACCCCAGAGCACAATCGGTTTTTCTTCTTGCCACTTTCTACTTTCTACACCTTTCTCTATAATTATATGTTTGTATGAAAAGTAACCGTAATGCTGCAATTTTCCATAGTGAACAATAAACTCACAACCTACCTAAGCTTTTATCCCCTTCCCCTAACCTTAACTAGATCCCTTATACCAGTACCAACCCTACACTCCCCAAAACCACCACTACACTTAAACTTGGGAGGACCAAGAAAATGTCCTCACAAGTTCAAATTGTCCTTCTTTTACTATTCTGGTTGGGGCTTATGCCCCCCACAAAAATAGTCACACACAAACACATTGACATGACACTTAAACTGTCTTTCTCTCCTTACCGGATTTTCTCATTGGGTGCGTTGCCCGTCTTCTTGATGGCTGCACATTCCTGCTTGTGCTCCTCCCAGCATGCTGTCTGGCATGTTCGGTCACAGTAGTGGGCAAACTTACACTGAGCGCAACGGTGCAGGTTGGTCTGATGACGGAAACAGTTGTGGCAAACCTGGTAACACAGACTGGAGGTATAGAAGAGAATGTTTCAGAGAGATAAAGGTCTATGGCCTCCTTGCAGACTACTCTCAGTTTAGACATTTCATATTTTAAATATAACCTATATAAAATGTATTTAATGTGAATACATTTGATACTAAATTTGTGATTTTTCAAATTTAAGCAAAAAGAAGTTTGCTGCATAAAGAGCATACTGTATGTAGTGAAATTAATTACTTATCTTTTCCTGTTTATTGTTCCAAATACATTTCTATAGTTTTGTTTTTAGAAGGCGTCAATGGAGCTTCAAATATACAAGAAAAAAACTGTGATATGATGGAATTATTATGAAAAACCTTTATTTGTCCCACAGATGGGAAATTGCCATTTGCAACAGCAGCAGGGCACGGTTGGTAAAAGGTTATAATATAATACAGCTAAGAAGCACTAGAATACAAAATATCAAGTACAAAATAGATTAGATTAGATTCAACTTTAATGTCATTACACAGGTGCAAGTACAGGGTAACAAAATACAGTGATCTAAGATCAACATTGCACATAATTTGGAAAGAGTTAGTGTGAGTTAAGTGATGTGGCTCCTGTCTGGAATAGGAAGTGAGTGACCTTCAGCCAAGTTTGTATTGCACGTGAGAATATGGGGATAATCTGATGCATATTTTAGATTTTATTGAGGTTAGGGTGCGTTTGATGCTATTTTCAGAGATGAGCCATTTTATATAATTTCATTTTACATTTAATTGACAAAGTAAAGCCTGTGGAAGTATACCAGACACTTTTAGAAAAAGATGGTGTTGTGTAAGAAATATTAAAATTTTATGCATTGTTTTCAACCGCCCCCTAACATGACCCTGCGAACTAGCATTTTACCAATGTGAGACAAATGTCGAATATGAAACTAACTTTTCTAGGACAAAAAGCAACTTTTCTGAATTTACTGTGTCAGTGTCACAGAACTGCTCATCTCACATTTGCTTTACAGTAACACCTCGCTAGTCTATCTGCTAGAGCTAACAAGCCTCCTGAAGTAGACAAGTACTTCTGTCTGCGGACACGAAGATATAGGTTACGGATTCTTTTTTTCGTATACATCTTTATTTGATTTTGAAACAGTGAAATGGCTGGTTGGCTAGTCTTGATGTTAAAGAGTGTTTTGCTGTGTCGTAGTAGACACGTGCAGAAGCTTCCTAATTAAATAGGAAATCTACATTTCAGGAATATGCCCCTATACAGGAAAGATGTTAAACTAACAGCAGGTCGATACTAGCAGAATGGTGAACTTAATGTATAGCGGTGAGCAGATGAGCAGCAGGTAGACAGACAGAAGATCCAGTAAAAGGGTGGTCACTGAGGGCGATGAAAGATCAGACTTTGTGATGGACAAGTTTTTAGGTACTATAAGGCTAGGTGCTCTACTGAAGTCCAAAGTCACCCAGTTCTTCCAAGGGAAGACAGTTAAATTAATATACAGCAAATACAATCCAGTGTAAAGTGCTATGCTCTTTCCTTTCTAAGTATAAAGTCCAATACTGTAACTGTTCTGTAATGACCTGTCACCTCAAATGGATGTATTTCCCCCCTCTTCTCAGCCACCTGTTATTATAAACTTCTCAGGTAACCTCTCAATGGCAACTATGTTCAGCAGTTCCACGTCATGGCTGTTTTATGAAAGCAAATATTCCTCTTGAAATTTTGACTCTTCAATGCCCTTCTCACACCCACAATCTTCAATATCAATAGCCATTATCAGATTTTATACTAATATATTATAAGACCAAAATGGTTGTTTGCCATGCGTAGTTGTTGAGAGGAGGTCAAGTGGCTTGTTTAATATAGACCATACCTTGACTCTGACCATCAAAACACTGTAGAACTAGTTCATTTCTCTTCTACTGTACATTCTATATGCATTATTTGTACATCTCTTTAGAGAAAAGCATCTAATAAATTAATGCAATGTAGAAGTTTAATTTGTTAGGGTTTCTATGTAGGCTGTTTTATATTATAATTTCACATTTCACATGGATATGTACTGTATAATATGCAATATGTAACTTTTCGTTTGTCTTGTTAAACTGACAGTAACAAGTGCACTTTCTGAATTATATTTGTTTTTCACTCCTTGTTCTCTTCAATGATCAACAGAACACTTTTTGAGATGTCTCAAACAGTTAAATGATAGATGCATGGCTAGTGAAACTCAAACCTGTATTGGGGCCCTACCTGTCAAACACCACTGCAGCAAAGCTGGCCTCAGCAAACACTACTTCCCCTGCGCACAGACCCTTGGTGGTCTTCAGGCCTCTTCCCTTCTCCCCAGCATCAAACACCTCCACATTTTCCATAGTCTTCAAAGTCATATCCAAGAAATTAAAGCTAAAGATCAGAGAGCAAAAAAAGTGGAGGAAATAGAGGGAAAGAAAGACTAGCTACTGCAACATGAAAGACCTGTGCTCTCACTTATGCCCGCAATCTTCCCATAACTCTTGGCCCCTCTGCTCAGTCCGAACCACCACATGGCCAAAAATAGACTCGCCTATCTGAGACTGTACCACCTCCAGAGCCAGGGACGTGAGGGAAGGGCAGTAAGTCTGGGGATAGATTACATTATGACATGTCTCCTTGTTAATTTATTTTACCATGTGTGAGGATGCGAAAAACCAACATCAGTCAGTAAAGAAGAGGACAGAGAGATATAAAGAGAGCGATAAATGTCATAGACTGGTCTCTCTGGGCTTTAAAGTATGAAGAGGGCAAGTCTGCAGGGTGCTAGTTCATGGGGTTGGGGTGTAGGGTGTATTTGAATGGATCCTCCAGGGTATTTGTCACTTCTTTGGGCTTGGTTCAACCCTCAGGGGTATTTTGGTCTAGGCAGCTGTGTCTGTCTGTCAGAGGAGGAAGGGGGCAAATTACTGTGAACAATCTTGATCAAACACAATATGACCCTTTAATATCATGAATGTACTTGTACCCATATAGTACCCATATAGAATAAGCAGATTGAGACAACCCACACTTGAATTTAAGTTGAGTTGAATACCTTTAAATGTAGCGAAGTTAATGATTTCACTTGCCATCATTGTCCCTGTTTATGGATTTTCTGGATGTATGCTGGAGAGGTTCAAGGCCTGTGCAGTGCGGAGTGAGTGGACCTGGGTAGAGGGGTTTACATTGAGTCATTTTGCACAGTGTTTTCCAACCCTGGTCCTCAAGGCCCACTGTCCTGCATGTTCTACATGTTATCCCCTTCCCTCACACCTGATTCTAATGCATGTTCATTACCAGGATTCTTCAGAGCTATGTAACGACCCATACATTTGAATCAGGTGTGTTGGAGCAGGGAAACATTGAAAACATGCACGACAGGTGTTCCCTGAGGACCAGGGTTGGGGACCACTGATTTATCAGATGCTCTAATCCAGAGCGATTTACACTCTTGGTTACATAAACGTGTTCAAAAGGACCGAAGACACTTTCACTATTCTTCTTATTTTGATGGAGGCATTTAATGTTGACTTTTCCCTGTCAGAAAAAGTTACTGCTGTGTACCTAGAGGACGTGTGTGTCTAAAAGACACTGTAGGTCTTAATGACAGGGCGCTTTCGTGTATTTTCACAGGTGTTTGACCTAGGCAATAGCTCATTTGTTAAGAACTCAATGCATGGTAGTGGTGTTATTCCGGCAGGTGGAATTGATGTGAGCCCTGTAGCAAACATCAGTACATCTAGTAGCTTCGCTATCCCTACCAGGAACAACCTAACTCTCTTTTCCCCTCCGTCTTTCCCCCCCGCTCTGGGAATGGATTCCGTCCATTTCATCAGTGTCTCTCACTGGTCTCATCCTTTTACAGTAAAAGGGTCGTAGTATCCTGTAGATGTAGGCGGAGCTGTGGTTGATAAGGTAGCTGGACAGACGAATGGCTTAAAATGTCCTGCTGAACTGACTCACATGAACAGTGTTGCCTTGAACACACCGAAAGGAGAGGCGTGTTCTTCATCACGCTTAAGAGTCTTTAACAATGTTCAAGAAGAATCAACTACATTAGTGTCATTGAATTTTCACATTTACATTTAGTCATTTAGCATACGCTTTCGTCCAGAGCCAATTCTCCCTGAGGCAAGTTGGGTTTGTGTGTGTGTTTTTGTGTGCTCCTGTGTGTGTGTGTGTGGACCAGACAGCCTGTCACCTATGTGGCCTCCCCCACCTCATTCCCTGACAGCCCAGTGCCAACTCACTCTCTCCTCCCCTTTCTCTTCCTTCCTTTCACTTTTCTGTTTTGTGCTGGATGGGCTGTCACCACCGCTGCCCTTCTGTCTGTCTCTGTTTGTCTGTGTGTGTGTGTCTGTCTTTCTGTCTGTCTCTGTCTGTATGTGTGTGTATGTTTTTCCTCAGCTGATATTTCTAAGTGCCATTCAATTCTCAAGTCTTGAGCCATTTCTTGAAGGTGGGAGACAGTCTGTGATTCTGACCGAGGTGGGGAGTCGATTTCACCATTGGGGAGTCGATTTCACCATTGGGGAGCCAGACAGGGGAAGAGTTTGTGAGCTCTTGAGGGGTGGAACCACTAGACGATTGTCAGAGGAGGACCGTAGGTGGGCAGGCAGCATCTGGGTAGATTGAAAACCTGGCGGCCTGTTGCATTTTGGATTCTCTGAAGGCAGCCGATTGCACATATTAAAATGTAAAATTAAAAATATATATTATAATATAAAAAGAGTTATAACAGTTCTGTAAAGTTCAACACAGGTGTACCACAGGGATGTGTGCTCAGCCCATTCCTCTACTCTCTCTTCACCCATGACTGCAAGCCAATGCATGGATCCAACTCCATCATCAAGTTTGTTGATGACACCACGGTGATCGGCCTCATCACTAACAACGATGAGACAGCCAACAGAGAGGAAGTGCAACACCTGGCCAAGTGGTGTGGCGACAATGACCTGCTCCTTAACGCCACAAAGACAAAGGAGCTCATCGTGGACTTCAGGAAGAAGAGGGGAGACACGCACGACCCCATTCAAATCAACGGGATGGCTGTTGAGCGTGTCTCCAGCTACAAGTTCCTGGGGATCCACATCTCGGATGACCTGTCCTGGATTACAAACACCTCCGGCCTGATCAAGAAGGCTCACCAGCATCTCTTTGTCTTGAGAACACTGAGGAAACACCACTTGTCCTCAGCTGTCATGGTAAACTTCTACGGCTGTGCGATCGAGTGAATCCTGACAAACTGTGTTACAGTGTGGTACGGGAACTGCACCGTCGCTGAGCGCAAGGCACTGCAGCGGGTGGTGAAAACCGCCCAATGCATCACTGGGACTATTCTTCCGTCCGTTGAGGACATCCAGAGGAAGTGCTGTCTACGTAGAGCTCACAGCATCCGAAGAGATTCCTCACACCCCGCCCATAAACTGTTTGCCCTCCTGCCATCCGACAGGCGCCTCAGGAGTCTCCGGTCTAGAACCAGCAGACTGAGGAACAGCTTCTTCCCCAGAACTGTGACACTCCTGAACTCCACTAGACCCCCGCCCCCCTATACAACCCCCACCCCCCCCCCCCCCCCCCCCGTAGAACCCCTGCCACCCTATATTTGAACATTCTGTTTGTACATTTTGCGTATTGCACTATCTGTCCATTTTGCACGTCCACTTTGCACATCTGCACATCTGTTACTGCACCACCTGTACATGTTGTCCATTTTGCACATCTGCTCATTGCATCATTTGCACTGTACATACATGCAACCTGGTAATTTCTGTTTAATTTCTGTTTAATACTGTAGTATATTGTACCATACAGCTTATGTACATACCCTGTATATTCTGATTATACTGTTCATACTATGTATATTCTGAGTATACCGATATTTATTATATTCTGTTGGATTAACTGTTTTGCACTTCTGGTTGGATGCTAACTGTATTTCGTTACCCTGTACTTGTACCTGTGTAATGACAATAAAGTTGAATCTAATCTAATCTAAAGCATAATGTACAGATTTATTCTCCGCCTAAATGATTGCAAGAACAGGCTTGTGCAGATGCTGGTGAATCCCGCATGTAGTTGTGTGCGATACCAGTCTTCCTTATGGAAGTTCTGGTACAAATCTTTAATGTGATGTCCCTTTTTTATTTTTTATTTTTTATTTTCTGTATATTGTTGTGTTTCTGTATATATTCATTGTGTGTGTTGTATATGGACCATGAGTCTGCCAATAAAGATGATGATGATGATGATAAAGCATAAAACATATCTATCTATGTTCATTCTCAATGTTCATGATCAATGGTACACATGGTCAAAGAAAATTTTGAATTGTAAATAAAGCTCTGTTTTTATTTAGCAGCATGTTACTCTGCTCAACATGTTACTCTACTCTGTTCATCTGTACTCTGACAATTCATGAATTCATGATTAAAGTTGTGAAATGTGGTTAGTGTGTTAAATTCCCTGGTGAAGAAAAGTATGGTATTCATTGAGGGGAAAAATACCTATGTATATATACAGTGCTGGCCAACAGTATTGGCACCCCTGCAATTCTGTCAGATAATGCTCAATTTCTCCCAGATAATGATTGCAATTACAAATGCATTGGTATTAATATCTTCCTTTATTGTGCTTGCAATGAAAAAACACAAAAGAGAATGACAAAAAAATCTAATCAATTATCTTTTTACACAAAACTCAAAAAATGGGCCGTAAAAGTCTATTATAATATTATAATTGATTATTATATATTATAATGTCTATGGGATCGAGAGCTGGCTTGCCACTCTCCAAACAGAGGCTTTCTCATTGGCTCTGCGAGGCTATCGTTCTCGCGTACGAGTCAATGAGATGTCCCGTACCACTTGGCATTCGCCATCCTCGGGGTTGAAAGAGTGGAGGAGATTTGTGAAGCAGCGTCTTGGTTGTCGCCTTCACCATTTGTGCGATATAATCTGTTGGACGTTTCCTCTTCATCTTTTGCACATTCTGTCTTCAGCATGGCTGGTGGATCAGGTGTTAGTGAGATAACTCGCAAGGTTCTTATGCGAGTTGGTCCATGATCATATCGCCAAGTGTGGGACAGTTAAGCATTCTCACTTGAGATGTTTATGCTGTATGTGTTCTGTTTGCTCCTACAGCTTGGCTGTTGTGCAGGCAAAGAACATAGGATGAGTTTTAAGTAAACTCTTCTTCTCTTGTTCACCCTGGACGGCTCTCTGTGTCACTGTAGTGACCTGACCAGGAGGACAGACCCTGGGTGTTATTACATCACATTAAACGCATACTTACTTGTTTTTAATTTTTTATACTGTACTTACTCGTGCCCCCCTATTGTTATTGTTATATTACCCTGCGGTACTTTACCCTGATGCTGTTGTGAACTGCAATGTCCCCCCCTAGAGGACAAATAAAGGTTGATCTAATCTAATCTAATCAACAGGCGTGTCCTTGCTGCATTGTGAGATTATTGTCTTTTAGATATAGTCTAGCTACACTCAGCTAGAGGCAATGTTAGAACCTGCCCAGCTCTGCAGCTAGAAGCAGCGTTAGACCTTGCCTTTAAGATAGAAGCAGTGCTAGACCCTGCCCTGCCATGCAGCAAGAGGCAGTGTTAGACCCTGCCCTGCAGCTAAAGGCAGTGTTAGACCCTGCCCTGCAGCTAGAGGCAGTGTTAGACCCTGCCCTGCAGCTAAAGGCAGTGTTAGACCCTGCCCTGCAGCTAAAGGCAGTGTTAGATGCTGCCCTGCAGCTAGAGGCAGTGTTAGGCCCTGCACTGCAGCTAGAGGCAGTGTTAGACCCTGCCCTGCAGCTAAAGGCAGTGTTAGACCCTGCCCTGCAGCTAAAGGCAGTGTTAGACCCTGCCCTGCAGCTAAAGGCAGTGTTAGATGCTGCCCTGCAGCTAGAGGCAGTGTTAGGCCCTGCACTGCAGCTAGAGGCAGTGTTAGACCCTGCACTGCAGCTAAAGGCAGTGTTAGACCCTGCCCTGCAGCTAGAGGCAGTGTTAGACCCTGCCCTGCAGCTAGAGGCAGTGTTAGATGTTGCCCTGCCCTGCAGCTAGAGGCAGTGTTAGACCCTGCCCTGCAGCTAGAGGCAGTGTTAGACCCTGCACTGCAAAGAAGTGAGTAGAATGGAATAGAATAGAAAATCCTTTATTGGTCCCCCGGGGGGGGAATTGCGTTCCACAACAGCAAAAGATGAAGTAAAGCACAGAGTTGCAAGTACAAAATATACAAGAGATACCAATAAAAAAACGTACAAATAATTAGAAATAAGAGTGTCGAACTAAATGAGATGGTTGTAAGTAGGTCAGTGCACATTACAAATATTAAGAGTAAGAGTTATTAAGAGTAATTCTTTGTAGAAGACTACGTTTGTTTACTGTCCAGTGGACTGGATCACGCTCTGTCATCTGTTTTCCAGCGTGTGAAATAGGAGAGGTGATGCATAGTTTGTCTGAACATTCGTTTGAAGGACAACATTACTAGCTGTTTGACCTGGGATTGGTTTGATTGAAGTTAGTGCAGGTTCAGACCATTGCTGTGATCTATCAAATTCATGTCCTAACAACCACATACACTGCATTGGTGTACAGCCCAAAATACTGCCCCAGTGTGGACAACCCAAAAGACAGTCCTGGTTACTCACAGCACGAATGGTGTAACAACCGATGTTAAAAAGACTAACATCCGCGTTGAGAAGAAGACTAAGAAACAGGAAATGAACCTTCAGGCCAGGACCAAAGCCCGCCTCGCTGCCCTAGCAGAGCAGAAGACAGCCGCCTCCAAGAAAGCGGCCAATCGGCTGAGGCAGCTCAACCTCAACAATCACTGACATACATTTTTAAATAACCCTCCCTTAATTCAGAATACAAGTCCTTCTTCCTCATTAGAAAGTGTTTTCTTTCCCTCTCTTCCAGATTCTTCTGCGGGAGGGCTGTAAGAAGATCTTAGTGGCTGACTCCCTGTCCTTGCTCCAGAAGATGCACAGGACCCAGATGACAGGGGTCAGGGTAGATGGTGAGTCCCAGTCTGTCCGACGCTGCAAATGTATAATCTCTCCGGATTTGAATGTATCGTACGAACGTTCTTGTTTTTGTCACGTTCTGTGACGTCGAAGGACCTCAGCCTCCTCAGAAAGTAGAGGCGGCTTTGGCCCTTCTTGTAGACGGCTTGAGTGTTCTTTGCCCAGTCCAGTTTGTTGTCCAAATGAACACCAAGGTACTTGTAATCCTCAACGGTGTCCACACTGACCGCCTGAATGGAAACAGGGGTCACTGTTGTCCTGGTCCTTCTCAGGTTGATGACCAGCTCCTTGCACTTAGCCGCATTGAACTGCAGATGATTCCGCTCACACCATGGGACAAAGTTCCCCACCACAGTCCTGTACTCGGCCTCCTCCCCATCGCTGATACAGCCCACCACAGCCCACTTCAGGTGCAAATGAACTTGAGATGGCAAAACAGAGGATAACAACACTACAACACTAACTTCGTTTTACAGTTTGAATCTTGTGGCCTAAATAAAGGAGTTTGCTGTCATTCATGCATCGCCATGAAAGTGGACACATTTGTTTGTGTCCTCAACAGATTTGGCCTCTATGTTCAAATGGAAATGGATGTATGTGAATTTTCGTATATTTGGCATGGACGGAGGGGACGTGTCCCCACCAATATCCAATAATCATTGTTATATCCCAACCAATATTATTTGGTCACTTCAAAAATATAAAAACCATCGGTAAACGTCTCGTTCACCTAGCAGTGCGTATTTTTTTTCTCCCAAAAACATCACTCCTCAAAGTCCTTTTTTTATAGTAAAATATAGTCTAGTTGAGTCTAGTTCAATCTGCAGATTAGGAGAGAAAACCAGACCCCTGGCAATAAATGAAGACAACACCAGGTTAGGTCTCGATCATGTCTCTCTACCTCTGAGAGCTGGAGGAACATCTTTTATAAGGCACAAGAATGTAAACATAGATAGTGACAGTCAAGCAGTGATGATGTTACAACAGCCTCAGAGAAAAAGATTCACAGCTACAAATTTATGACCACTCTCTGACAAGAGATCATGGTTGGAGCTCTCTTTCTCCTGACCCCAAACCTTTATTAACCCTGACACATAAATACAATCTACTCTGCAAGCTCACATGAGAAATATACCAACTAGTGTCCAATGTCTAGTTCTATTGATTAGCGATTAATGTTAGCACACAGGAAATGCCTATTTCTTCCACAGTGGCCAGCGCCATAAATACAACAGCACATACAATAAAACTGTAGGTATTACTACTTAAATAGTTTGAAAATGCATGACAAAAGTGTCTTATTTTATAATCCCTGCCCTCCAGTCGCCATTTCTGACAACGCAATAGAACTCGGCCACATCTCGCAAGACTATTACTGAGGCAGAGTTTGCGCCTAGTGCCTGAGTTAACAAGTAAAGCACTTATGTCCATACAATGCAAAGCGTGGACAAACACAGTTTTGAGAAAAAGTTTTTAACCAAATATGAAAAGACACTGCTCTCCATGAATTGAAATGCAAACTGTATTTATTTCTCAATAAAGTGTAGGGTAGATGGAGGGGTGTGTGTGTGTGGGGTTAAATGGGGGGGGGGGGGGGGGGGGGGGGGGGGTTGAGGAGAGCTGGGAGAGGGGGAAATGGAGCATGTCTGCATTACACAGACACAGGCGGCATGCCAATGTTCATGGTGCTGTTCATAGGCTCGATGTTTATAAGCCTGGCCACAGGTGTCTTAATGGTTTTCACCCCCAGGCAGCTCTTGAGGCGCAGGCGGAAGGTGCCCATACCCTTGCCCACCTTTTTCACCTGCGAACGCCACCAGCTGGAGACAGAGACAAAGGCACAGGAAGTGAGGGAGCGCGGGAACAGGAAGAGAAGAGATACAGTGGAAAACAACTGAGAACGTGGTTTTGATGGATGTAACGTGGGTGTGTCATCTGAAGACTGACAGGACAACAGGGCAAGTGATCCAGGAATTTGGACTCCATCTCTTCTCTTTCTCTCACAGTATGAACTCCCACCCTTTCTTTCTACACGGAACTGGTAATGCACCTTTTGGTCTGGACGACGAAGCTGGGCTCCTGCTCTTTCTCCTCCTCTACTTCCTTCACATCAGAAAACTCCACCTACGGAATTACCAGACTTGTCAGCAAAGGTTTCCGGACCAACTGTTGCTGAGATAAGGAAGACACTAAGCTAATCTTTAAGGTAGGGAACACTCTCATGGTTTGCTCACTATGGTGGTATAAGGGGCAAGGACGTGTGATCTATTGGCTAAACAAAAAGCTCTCTGTAGTGCTACTCACTGCCACAGGAAGGTGGAGAGAGGTAGATGACCATTACAGAGGGTTTCACTTACATATGAGTGAGGCTTCTCCATCACAGCCTTCTCCAGCTGGACCTCAAGATCTAGATTTTTGGTCCTCAGCTCCTGAACACACACAAGGTCAAGAATGAAAGTGCCAAAGCGTTAATCATAATATCAATGGGAAAGAAAAGCAATGAAAAAATTCTACTGTACCTGTATAATGGTGTGAAGTACTTCAATTGAACATTGCAAGTGTTCAATGTCCATCCATCTCTACAAATAAAACAGCAACAGACATCAAACCCTTTTTGTAATAACATAGAGTAAAACCACATGCAGGTCACTGCCAGAGCAGGAAAGTTCTTCCAGAAACTCTGTCTGATATTACATATGAGACAAATCCTACCTTTTCCAAGTCCTGACAGCAGGAATCAAGGGCGAGTTTGTATTCATCCAGTTGTTCCTGAGTCAAACCCCAATCAGTCAATCATTCATATTTTTCATTTTCAAACATATAAATAAATGTGTGTGTTGATGATGAGATACCTGTTGGTTGATGATGTGGTTCCTCTGCCTGTTGATGGTGACATCCATCTCTTCAGATGTTTTTACAACTTTCTCTTCTATCATCTTAGCCGATTCGATCACTTCCAACAGTGTCTCTTCTTCAAATGAGTCTTCTTAACTGATGGGAACCTAACCTAACTAACTTGCAGCGTTTATGACGTCATATTCTGACAGCATTCCAAGTCAGAAGCAGCTCCCTTTAAAATTCATTCAATAACATCATATATAATAATTAATTAAACAAAAACAACTACAATACTGTGGTAGTGGACTACAAATATGGCCGATTATCGGCTTCCAGGCGCTCGGTTATGGGACGCGCATACAACGACTCTCTCCTTGGGAACGCGCATCAATATTATTTGGCCACTTCCATAAAATAAAAACGATAGGTAAACGTCTCATTCCCCTAGCAGTGCAGAAAGGGTTAAATCCCGTTCACCACTGAAGCGCTGACACATACGACCAACGTGACTGGCTGCGCCTTGTACACCGACCAACTTAGATCATTTTGCAGGGGGTGCGGCGGGGAGCGCCATGTCTCTTTTAGGTTGGCCACCCTATACATGAGAGCCGACGTTTTTTTTCTCTGTCCCCTTTTGAGGATCTGCTTTGTCTCCTCCAGCATTCACTGGGCCACTTTTGGGTACCTGAACTCATTTAATGTGGTGAGAGGAATGCAATATGTGTATGTTTAAAGGTTTATGTGAAGAAACATACTATAGTGTGATGAAATGACAATTGGTAATTCAACTCTGGTAACTCTGCTACCATTACTTCCTGTAAAACAGGGTTTCCTGACCTGCTAGAAGTTCTTCTATGATGCTTGAGTCATCCATCATATCTGAGAGCTTCCTCTTGACTTTGTTTATTATGCAACTTGTTTTGTCTCAGATTGAAACAAAAGGTTTGATTATGATTATTTCCTGTTTGAATATTTTCTTATTGATGGTTTTAATTTCAAACATTTGCATATCTTTTAAGTTCAATTAACAATTATGTAGGTAGGCCTTAGGGCTCCTTTGAGACTTAAGTAATCCTTCATGACAGATACATTTGTTCACTAAGTGTCACTACGTCACAAAAAGGCTACATGGCTACATATACTTGTCAGTACGCAGATACTGAGTACAAGTTCTGTTTGCTGTTTCTTGCAGGTCATAAATTTGGTGAGGAGCAGAGCTGGCTGGCTGCGGACGAGGAAGTAGGGCAATACATACGTGTGCACATACACGTATATGAGAAAACATATCTATTCAGACCTGTAACCCATGACTTTTCACACAGCTGTATATATTTTTTTCTTCTCAATTCTCTATTTATGGTTTCATAATGACTGAGTCACCGTTGAGTGAGTTTCAGCTGTAATACTGCTACTGTCTGTAATATGTTTCTATTTAGATTATTTGTCAGGATATTTTTTTTTATTATTGTCCGAGTCTGGTTTTAAGATGGCCAGTCCACCCCTGGTCCCCACCAATATGCCCAGACCAAATTTACGCCCCTGGGAAAAATCTATATGTTTCCAGTGGCTTAAACTATAAAAAAAATGTAAACACCCATTTGCACAGATTTAGCCTTCTACTTCCTATATTCTTCGTATTGAGGTATCTTCATTGGAATAGTTTGCATTATGCTCTGTCTTCTGTCTTGGGCTCTGTTTTCTGACCTGTTGCATATTCCACCACCAGGAATGTCATCAACTCTGTCCACAGTTTGTGTATTCTGCAACTTTGTGTTTTGTAGCTCATTTGACCTGATCTGTGTTTTGTGAATTGTGAGTATGACAGGGTAAACATTGTTTTTTACATGTTCAGCATTGTTCAGAACCATGTGTTTTTTAAACTTTGTTATTGTCCCCTTTTATTTAACTAGAACTGTAAGTATGATTGTTTCTTGAAATCTTAACAGATGTGCTGTCATATAAATAAATGTACATTTAGATTATTGTTGAAATCGCATCTCGGTGATAGTTATGCACATCACAGATTTTATACTGGATATCTGTTGTAATGGGGGTCATAGCAAATAGAATGAAACTATTTAAACTCTACGTAATTTTTGGGGTCCAAAAAATCAAGCGTAATATTTCCTCATACCTCATAATTCCATCTCAAGTTTGGAATATCCTTCAATCGTGCTGTTTATTTGCAGGTTCACTGAATTCATCAAAGTGATGAAGGTCCTTACGGAAACAAAAAATATACAGAGTAATATTTTTAAACTAGCATTTGTTGACGTACAGCGGACAAGCACAAACATACACATGTACAAACCATGATCCATAGAAATTATAAATATAGCATTGAGGATGTTCAACTGGATGTTGTCTCCGCTCTACTCTCTGAGGAAGAGTGTTCAGAGTAGAGGACCACCTCGAGGAGATTGACGTTGCGCAACAGTCTGGTTGGGACCCTCCTGTGGAGACTTTCTTCGCTGACGCGTTGCGATCAACCCCCCTGTTCCCCTTTGAGGTAAAGGGAGGCGAGTTGATCTCTGCCTCGGAGGACGACGAGGAAGCGGTTCCCGTCGCTCCCATCTCTGCGTTGTCACGCATTTAATTGGGCGTTTACGCACCCTACGTTCCCTGAGAGCTCAGCACATTCCAGGTCTGCTCAACGAGGGAGCGGACCTGATGTCAAGGGGGCGGCCCCAGAGAGGACGAGTGGAGGTTGAATCCTTCCGTCTCTGATCTGGGCACGCTTCGGCCGAGCACAGGTAGATCTGTTTGCGTTGCGAGCCAACTCACAGTGTCATCCATGGTTCTCGCTACGCGCGCAGTACAGACCGCCGCTTGGAGTCGATGCGTTCGCGCACCGAACTTGGCAGATTGTCCTCTGGTCTCCATCCTCCCCTTGCTAGCTTGGGTAAGGGCGGAGGGGCTGTATTTTATTTCAGTGATCGGAGGCCCACTTATGGCTTGGCTACTGAGAGGGAACTCTTAGAGCTTAGAGGTCTGACTGATGCTGTCCTTCATTCTATTCAGAGCGCGCGTGCACAATCTACTGTTAGAAGGTACACCTCGTGCTGGCGAGCTTTCACGTGTTGTACCCCTGAACACAGGGAGAAAGAATCACAAGAGTGATTTAAAAGGTGTTTCTCTCTTGCAGGAGTTTATTACAATTACATTAATTGAACATCACTGTACAAGCAAATGCTTGCAGCATTAGTACAAAATGGCGGAGCGCAAGTTCACATGTACAGAAAACGTGTTATCTCAAAATTCACAAAATAAAATAGCTTCAGCTTAATTTATCATGTTGGACCAACTGTAAAACGTCTCAACTTTATATATATATACAGTATATATATATATATATATACAGGTATATCACAACAAAACAACATTAGAGACTTTTACCTGAACACAGGGAGAAAGAATCACGAGAGTGATTTAAAAGGTTTAAATTAGATTTAAAATTCTCTTGCAGGAGTTTATTACAATGGAGAGAAACAGCGCGAAAATCCCTAGTGGTGGGTAACAGGCATTACCAGTCGATATCGACAAACAGATTCAGGCTTTCTAGAGGATCACTGATGAACGCATCAGAAATAGTTCAAACAAAATTATTGTTTTTAAACCTCTGTAAATTAATATTTATTGCAAACCTTTTTTAACTGTTTTTAAGCATGAACTCACTTTATTAATTTAATAACATAACATATCGTTCCATTCTCACTTATCACATACGCAGTGGTGTGGAAAACAAAACGTCCTTGTGTTTCTTGTTGTCGTTATTTGACGAGGGCTTAGCTGCAGCGCTCTGTGTGGGCCACCGTTTGAACCCATGGACAATGTGTTATTACGTCTGTTTTCTCTCAAGACGAGACTGCTCCTCGCTTTAACTAGTGAGCAACTTGTGCGCACTCTCAACACGCGCGGATTGTTTGATCATCTCAGGTGATCGCCGATGACTATGGCTGGGTAGTTTTGGATTCATTACAAAACATGCACATTGCACAATCCAAATGTGTTACTCAGGAGATTAATAAATAATCATTTCCAACAATTCAAAATCATTATATTACAATTTGCCAGCATCATTTTGAAAGAAACCGACTTTAGCAGTGTTTTTTATATTTTTTTTACATTTAGATCTTTATTGAGGTTTTTGTTACAGTAACATGCCAGTTATAACAGCATTGCTTCAACATCTGGAATTAGGTGTTGGCAAATAAAAAATAAAAAATAATAAAAACAAGGAAAAAGAACAAACTGCCTGGGAAGTACCTTCTTATATCCTGGGGTTGAAGTTGGTTATAAGTTACTGCTCCAGTCCAAAGTCTTCATTTTGAGTCCTGTAAAGTATCAATTTCTCCCATTTACAGTCGAATTGTGTTTCTTGAAGTCTCAGTTTGTGAGTCAGCTTCTCCATTACAGCTATCTCTTCAACGATAGCAAGCCACTGATTTTTTGTTGGTGGTGTATCCTTCAGCCAATTTCTGGTGATGGCTTTCTTGCACGCTATTAGCAGTATTTTGATCAAATATACATCACTCATAATAATATGTTCTTTTGGAAATTTACATAGATAGAGCACCAAGCTACTTTTAGGGACCTCATATCCTAGTATTTGCTTTAGCACCTCGTAAACCATTTCCAAAATACAGTTATTTTCGGACAATTCCAAAAAACATGTGAATGATCAACATCATAAGACCCACACTCCCGCCAACATTTCTGACTTTTGTGTAGCTGTTTACCTTTCATTTTTGGTGTTATAAAGAAACGAATCACATTCCTCCATGAGAATTCCCTCCAAGTACGTGAACTGGTGGATGAGTGACGTATCCTCCACACATCCAGCCAGTCCACATCTGAAATTTGTACATTGAGTTCTTTTTCCCATTTCATCCTAACATAGTTAGTTGAATGTTTGTCGTTGGTATTCAAACCTTTATACATTGCCGAAATTATTCTCATGTTACTTTCTTGGTATGCTTTTATTATAATTTGGATGACACTGTTCACCTCCTTGGAAGAATCCGCTTCGATCTCCTTCTTGTAGTAGTCCCGTAGCTGAAGGTATCTAAAGAATTCATGAGCTCCCAATTCGTATTTTCTTCTCATATTTTCAAAACTCTCCAGCTTCCCATCTTTTACCAAAACACACCAAGATGTTATTCCCTTTGTTAACCAATGTTTGAATCCTTGATCATACATTGCAGGTTTGAAGTTACTATCATATGCTACCCATTTTAATATATTTATGTCATTCTGAATCTTGTGTATTTTCAGTATTTTGAACCACAAACCTAGCGTGTGCACTGTTATCGGATCCATTTTATTTTTGAGTTCTTTGTATAGTTTATTATCTCCAACCAAATGTTGAATTGGAATTTGGTTCACTTCTGTTTCTATATCTTTCCATTTAGCTCTAAATTCTGGCTTACACCAGCAGTACACAGGTCTCAATTGAGCAGCATAATAGTATTCCCTTAATTTTGGAAGACCCATACCACCTTTCTCTTTTGTTAGCTGAAGAGTTTTGTACCTGACTCTAGGTCTTTTGCCCCCCCAGACAAATCTGGAAATCATTTTATCCCAATTTGTAAATTTATTTTGGGATACCTCTATTGGTAAAGACTGGAATAGATAGTTAAACTTAATGTATTACCCCGATTTCTCTATCTCAATTCTGGAGTTTAAATCCAGTCGTAGGGTAGACCACCTTGTTATATCTTTTTTTATTTATTGTTCTAAATGGTTATAATTTGCTTTATATAGGTCTGTGGAGTTTTTAGTGATCGTAACGCCTAAATATTGGATTGATTTTAGGTTCCATTTAAGGTTGTATAATCCCAGGATCTCTTTAGTTGGAGTATAATTAAGAGATAAAATCTGGGTTTTGGAGAGGTTAATTTTATATCTTGATAGATGTCCATATGATTGTAGAAGCTTCATCAAATTAGGGATAGATGTGTTAGGTTGTTCGAGGTATGCAATCAGATCATCAGCAAAAAGTCCCAATTTATGTTCTATACCTTTAATTGTAACCTTCTTTATTTTGTCGGATTGCCTGAGCTAATGGTTCAATAAAAATCGCAAACAGGGTCGGTGACAAACAACATCCTTGTCTGGTTGATCTCTGTAAATATATTTCCTTGGTCAAACTTCCATTAATCTTAATTCTAGCAGAAGGTTTGTGGTAAAGTGTTTTGATCAATTGTATTGATTTAGTGTTAAACCCGAATCGTTCCAACACCTGATAAAGGAATTTCCAATTCACACAGTCGAATGCCTTCTCAGCATCAACGCTAACCAGTACAGTACTTAGTTTTTCTCTTCGTGCTTTGTCAGTTATTTGTAGGGTTCGTCGAATACTATCTTGGGTTTGTCGGCCCGTAATGAATCCCGTTTGGTCTTCGTCAATTAATTCTGTAATGAATGTATTTATTCTTTTAGAGAGAATTGACGTATATAATTTATAGTCTAAATTTAGTATTGAAATCTGTCTATAATTTTCACACCTATCCTTGTTCTTGCCTGGTTTTGGAATGACTGATATAATTGCTTCTGCCCAGGTTGGTGGCGTTTTGTTTTCTTTTAGAGTCCAATTAAAGGAGGTATGGAGACCTGGTAGTAGTTCTTCCTTGAAAATCTTGTACCACTCTGCAGGATAACCATCGCTCCCTGGAGATTTATTGTTTTTCAGCGATTGTATAGCGTGAATAATCTCTTCCCTTGTAATGTTTGCTGTTAATCTTTCGTTTTGGTAGGTGCCGATCGACAGTAGATCCAATTCGTTTAAGAAGGTTCTCATTTCTTCCTCGTTCGCAGCAGTTGGTTGCGTATATAGTTTTTCATAGAACCCCCTAAATACTCTTTCTATATTTTCCGGTTCATGTTTCGTCTCATTGGTGCATGGATCTTTAATTGTATGTATAGTATTAATTACTTGCTGTTTTCGTATACGTTTTGCTAGGAGCTTAGTTGCTCTTGGGCCAATTTCATAATAATTTTGTTTAATATATATATACTGTTTTCCATATTCGTCCATTAATATATCGTTTATCTTAGTTTTGGTATCCCTAATTTGCTTACTTATATTTGGGTTGTTTGTCTTTTGGTATTGTTGCTCTAATTCTCTTAATCTTAAAGAGTGGTTCTGGTACGCCTCTGCTTTAAGTTTTCTTATTTTAGATGTTTTAGCTATTACTTTCCCTCGAACAACCGCCTTCAGGGCATCCCAAACCATGTGCGGGTCAACTTCTCCATTACTATTGTCTTCCATATATTGCCTAATTTCTTTTTTTAATTCCTCCACTAAACTCTTATTATTCAGCATTCCCACATTGAGTCTCCAGATTGTTTGTCTTTTCCTGGCATTAAGATGCATATTCAGAAATAGGGCATTGTGATCTGATACATCTGCCCCTCCAATCCTACACTCGGTCACTCTATAGCCATCACTTTTACTTATAAAAAAGTAATCAATTCTTGAATGGACTTTGTGCGTAGCCGAAAAATGTGTGAAATCCTTTTTAAGGGGGTTAAGGTTCCTCCATACGTCCATCATTCCCATCTCTTCCAAGGATAGCTTTACAAATTTTGACATTTGTTTTTTGCTCCCTTTCAAGCTTGTTGTATCCAGACAATGGTTCATAATTACGTTAAAATCCCCCCCACAAATTAAAACTCCTTCTGATTCTGTTGCTATGACATTAAACAGTGATTTAAAGAATTGCTTATTGCTCTCTGGAGGAGCATATACATTTACCAATGTTACTGTTTCATTGTCTAGTTTTCCCTTCACTATTATGTATCTTCTCTCCTTATCTTTAGTTACCTTCTCAGAAACAAATGTAGTTGAATTTGGAATTAATATCATAACTCCTCTTTCATATCATAACCACCTCTCCGTGAATCGCCACCTTAACGTGGTGGAGGGGTTTGAGTGCTTGGATGATCCTAGGAGCTATGTTGTCAGGGGCTTTATGCCCCTGGTAGGGTCTCCCAAGGCAAACAGGTCCTAGGTGACTAGCCAGACTAAGAGCGGTTCAAAAAACCCATATGATGACAAATAAAACGAAGTCGACGTCGCCCGGATCGGCGAAACCGGGGTCCCACTCTGGAGCCAGGCCCAGAGTGGGAGCTCGCAGGCGAGCGCCTGGTGGCCGGGTCTTTTCGGGCTGGACCCGGCCGGGCCCAGCCCGAAAAGGCGACGTGGGACCACCTTCCCGTAGGCCCACCACCCGCAGGAAGGACCGTAAGGGGCCGGTGCTGTGTGATTTGGGCGGTGGTCAGGGGCAGGCGCCCGGACGACCAGAGCCGCGCACACAGTCTCTAGCGCTGGGGACATGGAATGTCACCACGCTGGCGGGGAAGGAGCCCGAGCTTGTGCGGGAGGTCGAGCGTTACCGGCTAGATATAGTCGGCCTCGCCTCCACGCACAGCTTGGGCTCTGGAACCATTATCCTTGAGAGAGGCTGGACTCTTCATTTCTCTGGCGTTCCCCGTGGGGAGAGGCGGCGGGCTGGCGTGGGTTTGCTTATAGCCCCACAGCTCAGTCGCCACGTGTTGGAGTTTACTCCGGTGAACGAGAGGGTTGCGTCCCTGCGCCTAAAAGCCGGGGACAGGTCTCTCACTGTTGTGGCGGCCTACGGGCCGAACAGCAGTGCAGAGTACCCGGCCTTCTTGGAGTCTTTGGGAGGCGTACTGAACAGTGCGCCGACTGGGGACTCCGTTGTTCTACTGGGGGACTTCAACGCCCACGTGGGAAATGACAGTGACACCTGGAGAAGGGTGATTGGGATGAACGGCCCCCCTGATCGGAACCCGAGTGGTGTTCTGTTTTTGGACTTCTGTGCTAGTCACGGTATGTCCATAACTAACACCATGTTCAAGCACAAGAGTGTCCATCAGTGCACGTGGCACCAGGACACTCTAGGCCGAAGGTCGATGATCGACTTTGTTGTCGTGTCTTCTGACCTGCGGCCGTGTGTCTTGGACACTCGGGTGAAGAGAGGGGCGGAGCTGTCAACCGATCACCACCTGGTTGTGAGTCAGATCCGCTGGCGGGGGGGGAAGTTAGACAGACTTGGCAGGCCCAAACGTATCGTGAGGGTCTGCTGGGAACGTCTGGCAGACCCGTCTGTCAGAGGGATCTTCAACTCACACCTCCGGGAGAGCTTCTCACAGATCCCGGGGGAGGCTGGGGACATCGAGTCTGAATGGACCATGTTCTCGACCTCCATTGTCAATGCGGCAGTCCGGAGTTGCGGTCGCAAGGTCTCTGGTGCTGGTCGCGGCGGCAATCCCAGAACCCGGTGGTGGACACCGGAAGTAAGGGATGCCGTCAAACTGAAGAAGGAGTCCTATCGAGCCGTTCTGGCTTGTGGGACTCCCGAAACAGTTGACCGGTACCGGCAGGCCAAGCGTGCCGCGGCTCGGGTAGTCACAGAGGCAAAAACTCGGGTCTTGGAGGAGTTCGGGGAGGCCATGGAGAAGGACTATAGGTCGGCCCCAAGGAAATTCTGGCAAACCGTTCGGCGCCTCAGGAGGGGGAAGCAGTGCTTCACCAACAGTGTTTACGGTGCGGGTGGGGAGCTGTTGACGTCGACTGGGGATGTTGTCGGACGGTGGAAGGAATACTTCGAGGATCTCCTCAATCCTGCCGTCACGTCTTCCGAGGAGGAAGCAGAGACTGGGGACTTCGGGGCGGACCCGCCTATCACCCGGGCTGAAGTCACTGAGGTAGTCGATGGGCTCCTTGGTGGCAGGGCTCCGGGGGTGGACGAGATCCGTCCTGAGTACCTGAAGTCTCTGGATGTTGTGGGACTGTCCTGGTTGACACGCCTCTGCAGCATCGCGTGGCGGTCTGGAACAGTGCCTATGGATTGGCAGACTGGGGTGGTGGTTCCCCTATTTAAGAAGGGGGACCGGAGGATGTGTTCCAATTACAGAGGAATCACACTCCTCAGCCTCCCCGGTAAGGTCTACGCCAGGGTACTGGAGAGGAGAATCCGGCCAATAGTCGAACCTCGGATCCAGGAGGAGCAGTGTGGTTTTCGTCCTGGCCGCGGAACACTGGACCAGCTCTACACCCTCTACCGGGTGCTCGAGGGTTCATGGGAGTTTGCCCAACCAGTCTACATGTGTTTTGTGGATCTGGAGAAGGCATTCGACTGTGTCCCTCGTGGTGTCCTGTGGGGGGTACTTCGGGAGTACGGGGTCCGGGGCCCTTTGTTAGGGGCCGTCCGTTCCCTGTACAACCGAAGTAGGAGCTGTGTTCGCATTGCCGGCAATAGGTCAGACCTGTTCCGGGTGCATGCTGGACTCCGCCAGGGTTGCCCTTTGTCACCGGTTCTGTTCATTGTTTATATGGACAGAATTTCTAGGCGCGCCCAGGGGGCGGAGGGTTTCCGGTTCGGGGAGCACGGGATCTCATCTCTGCTGTTTGCGGATGATGTTGTCCTGTTTGCTTCCTCGAGCCGGGGCCTCCAGCATGCTCTGGAGCGGTTTGATGCCGAGTGTGAAGTGGCTGGGATGAGGATCAGCACCTCCAAATCCGAGGCCATGGTACTCGACCGGAAAAAGGTGGCTTGCCCCCTCTGGGTGGGTGGGGAGCCTTTGCCTCAAGTGGAGGAGTTCAAGTATCTCGGGGTCTTGTTCACGAGTGACGGAAGGACGGAACGTGAGATTGACAGGCGGATCGGTGCAGCGTCTGCAGTGATGCAGTCTCTGTACCGGACTGTCGTGGTGAAGAAGGAGCTGAGCCGCAAGGCAAAACTCTCGATTTACCGGTCAATCTACATTCCTACTCTCACCTATGGTCATGAGCTTTGGGTCATGACTGAAAGGACAAGATCGCGGATACAAGCGGTCGAAATGAGTTTCCTCCGCAGGGTGGCTGGGCGCTCCCTTAGAGATAGGGTGAGGAGCTCGGTCACACGGGAGGAGCTCAGAGTAGAACCGCTACTCCTCCACGTCGAGAGGAGCCAGTTGAGGTGGCTCGGGCATCTGTTTAGGATGCCTCCTGGACGCCTCCCCCGGGAGGTGTTCCAGGCATGTCCCACCGGGAGGCGGCCCCGGGGAAGACCTAGGACACGCTGGAGGGACTATGTCTCTCGGCTGGCCTGGGAACGCCTCGGGATCCCCCCGGAGGAGCTGGAGGAGGTGTGTGCGGTGAGGGAAGTCTGGGCTTCCCTGCTCAGACTGCTGCCCCCGCGACCCGGCCCCGGATAAGCGGAAGATAATGGATGGATGGAACTCCTCTTTTACGTCCTTGTTTATATGTACTGTAGTACGAATTTCTATAGCCAAATTTCTTATATTTTTCGTGCTCTGTTGAGCACAGATGTGGCTACTGTATAAATATTATACTTTGTTTTTCTTTTTTCAATTTTGTCAAGACCAATCCTCTCTTTTTAGGTGAATTTAGACCATTTACATTTAAAGACATTATCTTTAAGTCATGACTTACCATATTTTTCCAGTAACATGTGAATATATTTTCCCAAGCAGATATAACTTACGTGAACATGAACATATACAGAAATAAGAACAGTGTATTATTGAACTTCCAAGTGGGGGTTATTCCTCTCTTCTCCCCCAAATCCCTGTTGGTGGGTGGATGAGAAAACCTCTCCTGTGAGGGCTCATCCCTAGACCCGGAGTCATCTTCGTAAAACGTCAATGCCCCCAGTCTAGAACTGTCCAACTTTGATGGCTCTCCCTCGCCAGGTCGGTGTTATCATACGATAATGAATTCAATTAAATGAAGCATGAACCTTACTGCGCTGTTATCTTTCACTCCGTCTGGGGCATTAATTGTCGGCTCCCCGCTGGTAGCCTCGTAACTTTTCCTTCGCTCTCTGTGCCGCCGCATCCATCCCCGTTCTTGGGCGTCCTGCCCGTTTCCATCTCCGCTCACCTCGGCTCCACTCCTCCGCAGGTTCCGCGTCATCTCTCGGCATGTCCACAGGTATCCCCTTGGCTGTCATATCGTTCGCTGCCTCTCGGGCACTGTCGTAGGTCCTCACGCCGTTATTCCAATGTATTCTTATTCTAGTGTATGGGGTTTGGAAACGAATGGCCCTCTCCTTCAGTGCCTTCTTGATACTCAGATATGCTTTCCGTTTTTGTACAATCTCAGTGGGATAGTTGTGATCGAAGTAAAAAAATTTGTCGCCCACCTGTAACCCCTTTTTCTCCCAGACTTTCTGTAGGACCATCTCCTTGGTTTCAAACTGAAGGAAATTAACCACTAGTGATCTCGGCGTGCCGCCTGGGTTCGGTTTTCGTGTGAGAGCCCTGTGTGCCCGTTGAATTTGCAGATTGGTTCCTTCGGGAAGCTGCAGCTCCTTCTGTAGCAACTTGCCCATGTATTCGGCGACAGAGGTTCCTTCTGTGTCCTCTGGCAGGCCAAAAATCCTAACATTGTTCCTCCGCGATCTCGCTTCTAGGTCCGTTAGTTTGTCCTGCAGTTGGCGTGTCTGCTTCACCACCTTAGCGAGCATGTTGTTTGTCTCTGTGGCACTTTCTTCCAGCTCCGCTATGCGAGTCTGTGCTTCGGTTAAGTCCGTTTTTTGCTCCTGCATTTCCTTATTGCTCTCCGTGAGCTTGCGGTCAATGTCTTGTCTGAGATAGGCGATTTCTTGTTTTATCTCGTTCTTAATTTCACTTTTAAGTTCGTCTTTGAATATCTTCATTTCGTCGTGGAATGGTTGTTTGAGTTCCCTTATATCCTTAACGATGCTAGCAAGCCCTTCTCTCAGTGTTTCAGCTTGGTCCATTCTTCCCGCTGCGCTACCCTCGTGTTCCGTTAGGTTAGGTTCAACTTCTTCCAAAGTACTGTTTTCCTGAGTTTTGTTCGAGTTTTTGGTAGTTCTACTGCCTTGGCGTCCACCCATTACCCGTTTTAACACATTTGTATGTCGAGTTATTGTATTTGACCGGGTTTATTTTACCGACCTGGACGAGCTCGAAAAAAAACATCTCACTCGTCCGCCATCTTCGAGCTTGGGACGACTTTAGCAGTGTTATGGTGTTAAGACATATTTTAATGAGGTTTTACAAGATAATGTCTATAGTTAAATTCAATAGTATCCCCAAAAAATAATAATATAAGCGCAGCAAGTTCAGGCTAGGCACTTGGACACAAACATTCACACACATCAGTATACATTATCATCATTCACACACTTCAGTTCATATCATCACTCATCCACACGTCATTACTATTCACACTCTCAGTACACGTCATCACTCATTACCTCACATGCACTAGCAGCGCAGGCACACAGGTAGTACACGTAATCCATGAACACACCTGACTCAGCTAGTGCAAGCCTATTGGGCCTCATATGGGAAGACGGCCCTTAAAGGCCGCGCGATTATTCAAACAGTCACCCTGCTGATCCGCTGATCAGTCGTTGATGCTGCCCACCACCATCCCCTTTCTCCCCCTGTCTGTCTCTCTGTTTATGTTGTTTTATCTGTCTGTATATGCATGTATTGTGTTATTGTATTATATGTTTCTGCCTGTCAGGGGGATTGTATATCTCTATTGGTCCATGGCTCTCGTCATACATGTACGCACGCTTGCGTCGCTCGAGGCCATAGGAAGTACCCCCCCCTTTAGACATTCCATTCCGCCAAAGTAAAACATATCCCATGTCAGGGTTATCAATAAATCACAATTTATTATCAATCAATCACGTGAGTGTCTTGACTGAAATTAAAACATTCTACAATAAAGGCACATTCATCATCATATGTCAGGCTTTTCAAACTTAATAGTGTATCCTGCACAACTCAATAGTGACACATTTTATAAAAGTAGGATTTTTTTTACGGGGCTAAAAAGCTCAAATGTTTAAAATATAGTTTTTTGGCCAACCCACTGTGTACGAATGTGGGCACAATAATTTCCAAAGCTTTTAGATAAATCTATGTTATATCATGGTAATGATACAATGGTAAATACATTTGAAACTGACATATCAAAGAAAGCAAAATCCTGTTTCGAATGTCTTGTTCCCTGTTTATAAATCGTAGTAGTCCAGATGAGCTCCAGAAGGGAAGTCATCATCCAGGAGAACCTTCACCAGCTTGGCGCAGGACTCTTCACATGTCAGCAGCTGACCTTGAGAGTGCATTGCTGCAAAGGACTGCCTCAAACTGGAGTCAGCTGTGTTGGTTCTGGCCTCCACCTGCATATCTGTGTTTAAGGGACCTACATGTTTTGTTGGACATAAAATAACAAATGTTTAAGCATATCAAATTTTTTTTAACATCTGCTAACAATAAAAACACAAATATAATTGCAGTTAAGGGACCTATCAGTACAAACGAGGTAAATTGAGTAGCTAAAGAACCAAAGAAAAAGTCCAAATATCGCTTTTAAATAATGGCATTATCCTTTTTGTTCCCAGGGGGGCGCTATCTTGAAACGTTTTGATTTCCTTAAAAGCACTGTTCGAAAGACTAACCAAGTTTTGTAATGATATGCCGATGCGTTCAGTAAATATATAATTCTATAAAATTCAAAATGGCCAATTCCCAAAACGGTAAAGTGTCAGTTTTTTGACTTGGTATACTTTGTGTCACATAGAATCAGAAGTGTGCAATCTTTTAGGTTTTTATCTGTTCAGAAGTTATGATACAAGAAATCTCACACACTGGCTAGATGTACAGTATTTATAGCTAGAAAACACAATAGTCCTGGCTCTTCTTGAGAAGAAATCTCTTTAGAATGAAACATTATCGTTACCATTATGATCAAACTGCTAGACTGCTACTTTGATGTACCTGGCTCCCTGTTTCACTAAACGGATCATGACAGATTTTATGGCTATGGATAGGTTTTTTCCGTATTGGTATGCCACATAGAATCAGAAAAGACTAATCTTGTTATTTATGACAAAACGTTCCCAACCAGTAGGTGGCGCTGTGATGATATTGAGCGAGTACCTTAAAAAGCTTGTGATGAGATTTCAAAAGTTTTGTCTCCATAATGTGAAACAATGACTATTGAGAATTATTTGTGTTTGTGACAGTATAAATGGCTAATGACTGAAACTTTCAGGACAAGATCGTGAATACAAGCGGTCTAAATGAGTTTCCTCCGCAGGGTGGCCGGGCGCTCCCTTATAGATAGGGTGAGTTGCTCAGTGACACGGGAGAAGCTCGGAGTAGAACCGCTGCTCCTCCATGTTAATAGGAGCCAGCTGAGGTGTTAGAGAGGTGGTAGAGAAGAAAATGAATGGATGGATGGATAATAAGACATGCATACCAACATTTAGACTTTTCAAATGTACAATGTTTGCATGAGGTGGTACGTGTGCCCTATGGTTTTAATGTGCCAAAATGTGAACTACGGTTTACCAGTGGGAGTCAGGTGGATAAGCAGTAAGGGTGTTGGGCTAGTAATCAAAAGGTCCCTGGTTCGAACCCTGACTGTGTCAACTGACGTTGTGTCCATGGGCAAGGCACTTCACCCTACTCGCCTCAGGGGGGGAAATGTCCCTGTACTTGCTGTAAGTTGCTCTAAATAAGAGCTTCTGCTAAATGACTAAATGAAGATGCACTCTGGCACATTCAGTTTCACAAATTCAATACAATTTAATACAATATTTACCTTTATTGACAGAGCTATAGCCTGCAATTTATATAGAAAGTACACTATATTACCAAAAGTATTTGGTCACCCATCCAAATGATTAGAATCAGGTGTCCTACTCACTTGGCCCCGCTACCGGTGTATAAAATCAAGCACTTAGGCATAAAGACTGTTTTTAAAAACATTTGTGAAAGAACCGGCCGCTCTCAGGACCTCAGTGACCACCTGTGCAACAAATCCATTCATGAAACGCTTTTAAATATTCCACAGTCAACTGTCAGATTTATTATAAGAAAATGGAAGAGATTGGGAACAACAGCTACTCAGCCACAAAGTGGTAGGCCATGTAAACTGACAGAGAGGGGTCAGCGGATGCTGAAGCGCACAGTGCAAAGAGGTTGGCGACTTTCTGCAAGGTCAATTGCTACAAAGTACAGTAGGTGAGAGCTTCATGGAATGGAGCTCTAGAAGCAACTGCATCTAAGCAATACATCAAAAGTGCAATGCAAAGCGTCGGATGCAGTGGTGTAAAGCACGCCGCCACTGGACTCTGGAGCAGTGGAGACGAGTTCTCTGGAGTGATAAATCACACTTTGCCATCTGGCAATCGGATGGAGGAGTCGGGGTTTGGACGTTACCAGGAGAACGGTACATTTCGGACTGCATTGTGCCGAGTGAGAAAATTGGTGGAGGAGGAATTATGGTGTGGGGTTGTTTATCAGGAGTTAGACTTGGTCCCTTTAGTTCCAGTGAAAGGAACTTTGAATGCTCGTCTAGAATACCAAAACATTTTGGACAGTTCCATGCTCCCAACCTTTTGGGAACAGTTTGGAGCGGGCACCTTCCTCTTCCAACATTACTGCATCAGTGCACAAAGCAAGGTCCTTAAAGACATGGATGTCAGAGTCTGGTGTGGATGAACTTGACTGGCCTGCACAGAGTCCTGACCTGAACCCGATAGAACACCTTTGGGATGATTTAGAGTGTGTGACCTCACCAATGCGCTTTTGGAAGAATGGTCGAAAATTCCTATAAACGCACTCCTCAACCTTATGGACAGCCTTCCCAGAAGAGTTGAAGCTGTAATAGCTGCAGAAGGTGAACCAACATCATATTGAACCAAATGGGTTAGGATTGGAATGGCACTTAAGTTCATATGTGACTCAAGGCAGGTGGGCGTTACAATTACTTTTGGTAATGCATGTCAGGCCGCCTCTTTACTATAACGCAAAGCTAAGTTCAGCTGAGTTCTGGTTTTATTATCAACCTGCAGATTGCAGAGTCGTCCATTTTTGGCATTTACTGTTTGTCCTAAAATTATCTATTTACGGAACATATTGGCTCATCATTACAAAGCTTGGTTTACATATTTTGCACAATGCCATGAAGGTAATCCCCAAAAAATCATTTTAAAACTAATATTTTTTATTAGTTTTGCTTTACTTCTTTAGCTAATTATTAAGTCGTTACTTAAAACTGACGTATACCTTTGAAACCAGTCCCCAGCCCATGCACTGGGGACTGATTCATATTCCAAAATGAATTCCAACTCTACAGTAGTTATCAAAATTACACTATATAATAATGACACTGGATATAATCACTTTCTGGTCAACTATGTTTTTTAGTCCAAATTAAAGACTAGGTACATTGACAATTGCAATCTGTGAGGGTTAAAACCTGCTGTACTGTTCATCAAGCATATCTCATCTCTGAGCTAAGAGTGACAGAAGCCTACCTGGGGCGTAGTTGAGCACCCTCAGATCCGGCTCCTCCTCCGCCAGCACTCTAAACATCATGTCTCTGGCAGCCTTGCCTGTGCAGTACAGCGCCCATGAGGGAAAGGGCTGCAGGGCGCACAGGGAGCTGATGTTGACAATGCTACGTCGCAGGCCTGAGCGTTTTGGAAACGCCTGCAGCACACCAGCTGTGAGGCTCAGGGCAGAACTGACGTTGAAGGACAGATAGGAGTCCACTTCTGTCATGTTGGTGAAGGTCTGGGCATAGCGAGATACATTACCTAAAGAGGCTGGGGTGGGGAAAATAAAGACAAAGAGGAGGTAGTCAATAGAGAATGTTATATACGTACCTGGGTACTAATTCAACAACCGAGAGTTGTACAGACAACTGGGAGTAAGTGCCTGATGCGCTCAACAGCTGCAGGACAAATTATCTTATCTTTACTGTCACTGACTAGAGTTAGCCAATCACAGAGAACGCTACATTGACTGACTGACTGACCATTTGTTCTAGTTTATAAAAGGCTGAGTATATGTGATGTTATGCACCATATAGAGGCTTGTTCCTATTTGAGCTTGAGACCTTGAGTTAAAATGCTGTAGCTTACACCAACCGTCTCCGACCCACAGTAGCAGTGTTCGTTATGTCCATGTAATTGGTAATAAATCCACTTGACAAAACTTTGCAAATAAAAATTGAATTTTAGTCTTTGTTTTCCATACGTTTACAAAAATCACATGAACTAACTAAACTAGCCAAAAAATAAAGAAGAAGTTCCAAATGTCTGCCTGAGATAAAGTCAGTCAGTTAAGAAACATTGTATGCTTTCACACTCATACTCAGCTACTTTGTAACTTCAATGACACACGCCAAACCCCACTTAAGAAAACAGAGATGGCCAATTCTTAAAGCGACAGTACACATATTCTTCCTAGTCTACGTAATACAGATAATCTACAAGTATGAATTCTAATTATTTTAACTGTCCTAAATAATATTAAACATTTTAAGCATTATATATTCCTATTTACAAAATTATAAATTCGAAATTACTAATATGAAATTATTTACCATTTTAACATAAATTATACTTTGGCCGCTACACACCACTTCTTTAAACAACTTGTGTCCTCCATGGTGACTGGTCACAGAACGTTCTGTTAATTGCAAGTACTGCAAACAGGTCACTGAACACTTACAGGTCTTGTTTTGTTCCCCATGAAATTGAAGGCATGCATACCAAATCTCAGGAATTTGGGAGAAACGTTTGAGAGGAAGAAGAATACTAACAAAAACAATAGGTTTTCTCCTATAGGAGGAATGCTAAATATACTTTTGGCTGATGGTTTTTCAAACCTTATTGGCTTCAAGGGTACATGGCCATGAAGTACCATGCTCAATTTCACCTTGGTATATGAAATGATCATTGATTTACAGCTGTTTAAACTTTGGCCAAATATTCATTTTTTTTATACAGTAAGTGACTACAATGAATCAGGTGTGTTGGAGCAGGGAAACATCTCAAACATGCAGGAAAATTGGGCCCTGAGGACCAGAGTTGTAAACCACTGGTTTACAATACCTCTGTTAGCCGGACTGAAAACTAAGATGAGGCATGGAGTGGAGGAACAGAGTACATGCAGGTTGGTGGGTAGACAGGCAGGTAGCCCGTCCAATCATTAGTCTTGGCAGGCATAAAGATTGGTTGCGTTTATTAAAGTCTTAACGCCCACAAACAACGGTTGGTTCCTATCATGATGTGAACTGTAATAAGGTAAATATGACCAAAAGTGCTTCGCAACATTGTCAACCCTTCCTTAAAATAATCCTCAAGATCTCGATTTATGACATAAATTGACGCTATGGCAATTTAGGTCTTATGTAAGCTACCACAAATACCATCAATTCAATAAACATTCAATAAATAATGTGCAATAAACATTGTGCAATGAATATGGTGCATGGGATTGCCGACTTTACACATCAAACCAAAACACTTTTTAATGTGTTGCCTATACTGCTTACACAGACACACTTTTAACGTGTATGAAGACAACCAACAGGTATTCTTACCAGCATTATTCACTAAAATCAGATGATCAATATCTTCCGAATATGCCTTCTTCGCCGCACTAATGACACTTTCGACGCCTTCTTTCACCGCAAGGTCTGCAACCACACACCTTGTCATAAAACCGAATTTGTCTGTCCCCGATGCGGATAATTCAGCTTGAACGTCCCTTAGATGGTCGGCAGACCGTGCAGCCAATACAAGTACCGACCTCTGTTTGAGGAACCTGGGGATCTCCTTCGCTATGGTTCGGCCAAATCCCTTCGACGCTCCGGTGATAATGCAGAGCGCTCTACCCAAGTTCTTACCATTTAATTCAGTCATGTCGGATACAATATTGGTTTGCATCTTGGTGAAATGTTACACGGTCTATGAATGGACGTGCAAATGGTCGCCTATTTATGCACAGAACTATTTTGTTCCGTTCAAGATGATGCGCTTTGACAATCGATTCGTAAGGGGTTCATAAAAAGAACTGTCACGCGTTGCACGCCAGGGTCATAGGTTACTGGATTGGCCCCGCCCAACTTCCCTTTTTATGTTTATTTTTTACTACGTAACATAGCATAGGTTACTTCATACCATGCTTAATACTTATAGATTTTTTCTTGTATTATGGCCTAACTCAGGTGCCCATAACAGAATGCTTCGGCATAACAATGCGCTTCGAACGTTGTCTCGTTTGGCTCGTTGTCTCGTCTGGATGATAAATTGTTTTGGTTTTGCTTGATTCTATAATAAAACGCCATTGACGTCCATCACTGCTGAAGGGAAAGCAAATGCTCTCCTGTTGTTAGATTGTAATGGAGGTTCAGGATGAATATTTTCAACTCAGGGTATTGTGGGTCAGACAAATAGTTTGAAATGTTGGGCTCCTTCCCAAACCTTATGCTCCCTCAAAACGTACCGGCGCCGCTACTACCACGCGCTGCGCGGCACCAAGTGATCAGGGGGCACAGAAACCGTGAGAGGGGCAACAAAATGGGGGGGGGGGGGGGGGGGGGGGTACAAAAAAATCTTCGCCTTGGGGGTGGGAAAGTACAATAGTTGTAGTATGTTACGTGTGGGGTTTATGTATGGGTTTTATGTGTCTTGTTTGGTCTGATTTTGTGTTGCTGCACCCTCACCCACCATGTCTGTTGCGTCCTTCCACTGAGTGACCACAGGGGGGGCGTAACATAGCACATACAAATGTAATTAGCCAACAACTTGTAGTTTTACTGTGTACGGGCGGTCAAGCTATGCTGTGTATGTGTTCTAGCGTTTTCTATTGACCTGGGGCCCGTTCTTCGTACATCGCTAAATACATCCGAGATCAAATGACACATCCAAGATGATTTCATCCTGCTAATCATGATCCGGCTGACTGGTTTCTTCGAACAAACCTGTTGTGTACGATTAGTATAACTGGTTTTAGTTATTTGAGATAATTGCGCGATCATGTGTTGGCTTAAAAGGGGATATGTATCGATAGTAGAAACATTGATCAGTTACGCTGCTATTGGCTGTTCAGCATGGCCAAAGAACGTGCTCACTTTTTCTCCCAATCAGAACAAGAGCTTTTAATGGAAGGTTATGCCGAACTTGAGTCGTAGCAGTCAAATTAAAGTAAAAGTAAAATACTAGAATATTCTACAAAATGGTAGCCTTTAATTCATACTGTCTTTATTTTAAAAAGCCACTTATTTTTCCTCCCTTTTAAAAACCACTGTTAAATTATGTTGTTTGTCTATTTATAACAGCCACAAAGAAAAAGGCTGAAAAAAACGGTATCTCTCAACAATTACACTTTATCCCGCAATACCCGATTAATTTGAAAAACTCTGCGAATTATTCTCCCACCTTCCGCAAGAGGTTGCTCGCGTATGGCTGCGACAGACTTCCCTATCTCCTCCGCTTATAAAGCCTCAATCTATTCTTGTTTACATGAAGTAAACCTGCTCCCGAGCAGGTTTGAGTTTACGGACCTGTTGCTATGACAACAAGTCTAGGATGAGCTTCGAAGAACCAAACGATCCAAGATCATGCCAAATCGTCAACCATCAAATCCAACTAACTGAGTTAGCGACGTACGAAGTACGGGCCCCCGGTCCCTCTGAAGCTATGAATGTGTATCCATATAGCAATGTGAAGACAACAAAATAACAATATAAAGACAAAAATGGCTTAATATGATAATACAATAAGACGATTTAATACCTGATCTAGTTTGGAATAATATGCCAGTTTTATTGGTAGAAAAGGTAATATCCTTTACTTTCTTCCACAGGTCCATAGCAGTAAAAGTTATGTCAGTGGGTCAGCTCAGTCATGCTTTTAAGTACATGTTACACGGCTGATGTGGAAAATAAGTCATATCAGTGGATCAGCTCAGTGTGCTTTTAAGTATGTTACACTGCTGATGTGGAAAATATGCACATAAATGTTAGGCCTATGCTGCATAAATATAGGATTTGCCCAGAAATTAAATTTGATATGGTCTGAATTGATTGAATGTGAAATATATTTTTAGACCATAGTTTTCAAAATAGCTCTCCCTTTTTACTATGATGCAAATAACTGTCATACCAGTTGGCATGTCACGAGACATACTTTGCTTGAATAACCATTAAAAAAATATTACATATATTTTAGACCGGTATATATTTAAATTCTGGTTCTTTCAATGACCAAATATTTGTATCAATATCATTTCAAATAATCCTTTAACAGTTGGGCTCTAACATGACCCCTAGTCTGTACAAAAGTTCAGAGGTCCTGGTCTTTATCAACATTGTCTCTGACAAACTTCAGCCTGGGCTTGATGTTTCTCTGAGAGAGCAAACGTTTACAATTCAAACTTGTGCAGTCTTTTTCTGACTGTAGAAGCCTGTACTTTCTCTCAGGGACGTTTCTAGGATTGAAAGAGAAGGGGGGCTTAGAATATTCTACAAAATTGTAGCCTTTAATTCATACTGTCTTTATTTTTAAAAAGCCACTTATTTTTCCTCCCTTTTAAAAACCACTGTTAAAGGATGTGTTTGTCTATTTATAACAGCCACAAAGAAAAATGCTGAAAAAAACGGTATCTCTCAACAATTACACTTTATCCCGCAATACCCGATTAATTTGAAAAGCTCTGCGAATTATTCTCCCACCTTCCGCAAGAGGTTGCTCGCGTAAGGCTGCGACATACTTCCCTATCTCCTCCGCTTATAAAGCCTCAATCTAATCTTGTTTACATGAAGTAAACCTGCTCCCGAGCAGGTTTGAGCTTACGGACCTGTTGCTATGATGACAAGTCTAGGATGAGCTTCGAAGAACCAAACGATCCAAGATCATGCCAAATCGTCAACAATCAAATCCAGCTAACTGAGTTAGCGACGTACGAAGAACGGGCCCCTGGTGTGTGATAAACCTGGTGTGATACAGCAAAGTGTGCTTTGAACTATTTAAAGTGGGAATTAATGCGAGGGTGTCCAATGTTTGGGGTGGAATCACATTTGAAGAAGTTCTTGAAAAGTACTTTTTCCAGTTTCAATTGATGAGTTATATTACTGTGATTTCTCAGTATTGTTGAAATTGAAATTAAATATCCACATTAAAGTTTTCTTAGGGTGTAACTTTTTCACATGACTATACGTAGCATCTGTATGAATCTTTTAAAATCAGACATGTCAAACATTTATTCATAAAGCATATAGTGTGTCACATTCAATCGATCCTAATTTAAATCTATAATATAGCACTCAATTAATTTGAAGTAAAGCTGGCAATAACATAAATAAAAACAAACTAAAGTAGGCCATACATTTTCCTCAACAAAATGTAAAGCTAAAAACACACGTAAATCTTACATAAAAAAAAACCATTATTTCTGTCTTCCAGAATGTAAAAAAGTGGAAGATTGCCGTGCAATTACTGTAGTTTTCAGACATTTCCATTCTGGATGAACTCAGTGCAGGGATTTTCTTTTTTGTTGTTGTTGTGAGAACCATGAAAAAAGGTTATAACATAACATGGGCTATTTTCATGGTTACACAAACAATCCAACATGAATGTACAGCCAATCCTCAAACAATCAATCTTGAGATTCAGAAAATAAATCTTTTTTTTTTCAGTATACTTTTTGACAGGGGCAGGTTTCATTTTTGTTACTTATAAATCCCAATACAATATGTACTTTTATATTTCCGCTAACAATTGTTATTAACTACAGTAAAAACCTTATCAAGACCTAGAAAAATATGTCAATAGATGTTTAAAATATGTAAATAGGATTACATTTCACTATTGTATTTAAATCTCAGATTTGCATTATTCAAAATAACAGGTAGACAAATAAAAGATAGCGAGATTGGGTTTTCTCTGGATTGGGGTTGGATTGCATTTGAGGAAAAAAGAGCTAAGTGACCACATTGAAATGAGATCGAAACTGCTGACAGCAGTTTCCATTTTCAGTGCCATGGTTACATTTTAGTCCTAAAGTAACTTTCACCCTTGACAGGTCATTCCAAACATTCTCACTCTGGCACACACAACCCTTCACTCCTCTCCCATCTCTGCCCCCTGAGCAGATTCACTGGGTGTGAGAGGCTCTGTGTTGCAGTCTTCCTCCTCTTCCACCACCATGTAGCCCCTGTGGGTGTGGTCAAGCTGAATGTCACCCAGGCCTTTGATACTAATGATTGAAGCAATGCCTGAGAAGAGCAGACCCAGCCCTGCAATGTAGAAGCTCTCCCCTGGATATGGCTGCAGGTCTGATGCTGCCCCTTCCCTATCACTTCTACCTCTATCCCTGATAAGGTGGCCCAGGCCCCACCTGGGCCCCCAGTCCCATAACAACTGCAGCCCCAGCTTGCCCTCTTGCAGGTTATGGTGGATGATGTACAAGCAGGCCCCACATACTCCAAGAGCACATAGGAGGAGAGACACTTGAAAAGAAGAAAATGGAACACATTATTGCTTCACAGAAAATGGGAGAGCTCGCTAACCAACCTAAAAATTGCTCAACAGACTAACCAACATGTTTTGACGTGTGGCCAATAAAGATGTTCTACCATAAACAATGCTTCTCAGAAGTCTTTTGATTATCACCTCAATATAAGCAGAGCATGATCAGAAATAGACCATATTGTGAAGGAGCAGGAAGTTTTGGCCAAGGCCAGTGAAACAGTAAGATCATTAGATTAAAGGTAAAACAGGAGTTCAGGGGATACCTGTGGTGATGTGGAGCGACACCACCAGACGTGGGTGGGACGTCCCTCCCCCTATGAAGTCCAGCAGAAAGGAGGAGCTGGAAATTAGGACTGTGCTGTAGCACAGAGCAGCCAGGAGATAGAGTAGCCACATTCCCCAACTGTTCATACCACCCAGGGGACCTGTGGGTAACAAGGAACGGATTATGGGTACATTCAGGGGTGGACTGGCCACCTGAAATACCGGGCATTGTCCCGGTGGGCCGTTGACCCAATGTGGGCCGATCCGGTCCGCTATGTTTTTCTGTCCTCTAAATTCCCTCCAATTGGGCTGGTCGATTGGCTGCAGTGTGTTGCCAGCATCGACACATATTATTGGTCTTTCGAGGACTTGCTCTCTATCTGCCTCCACTCTCTGCATCCACTGCACCAATGTTTGACTCTAGTATGGTGAGTTTATAATTTTTTATGTTTTATGAAATAAATGTTTTTATGTACCTAATTTGTGATGATTAGAGACTAAATAATGTATCCAGTTCTCTCTCAGGTTGACCACTTGACATGTGAGAACCTGAGGAGTTGTTCCCCCTTTTCAAGGATTTGCTCCCTTACTACCTCCACTTTACCACTTTTTGGCTACTGAGAAGTCTATGATTTGTTGAGTATGTCTTATAATGTTATATGAATACATACTTGATTTGTGATGATGAGAGACTTAATTATGTTTCCATGTCTCTTTTAGGTTGCCCACCCTATATATGAAAGCCTAAGGAGTTTTTTCCCTCTGTCCCTTTTTGAGGACCTGCTTTGTCTCCTCCAGCATTCACTGGGCCACTTTCGGGTTCCTGAGCTTATTTAATGTGGTTAGAGGAATGCAATGTGTATGTTTAAAGGTTGATGTGAAGAAACATACTATATGTGTTATAAAATGACAATTGGTAATTCATAAATGTCTCTTTATATTCTCTGCTACCATTACCTCCTGTAAAACAGGGTTTCCTGACCTGCTAGAAGTTCTTCTATGATGCTTGAGTCATCCATCATACGAGAGCTTCGTTTGTGAGTTTATTATGCAACTTATTTTGTCTCAGATTGAAGATTATGATTATTTCCTGTTTGAAGATTTTCATATTGATGGTTTTAATTTCAAACATCTGCATATCTTTTAAGGTAACGGTAAATTAACAGTTATGCAGGTAGGCCTTACGGATCTTTTGAGACTTAAGTCATCCTTCATGACAGATAAATTTGTTCACTAAGTGTCACTACGTCACAAAAAGGCTACATGGCTACATATAATTGTCAGTACGCAGATACTGAGTACAAGTTCTGTTTGCTGTTTCTTGCAGGTCATTTTGGTGAGGAGCAGAGCTGGCTGGCTGCGGACGAGGAAGTAGGGCAATACATACTTGTGCACATACACGTATAGATTAGATGAACCTTTATTTGGGAAAACCTTATATATGAGAAAACATATCTATTCAGACCTGTGACCCATGTCTTAGACTTTTCACACAGCTATATATTTTCTTTTTGTTCTTCCAATTCTTTATTTATGGTTTCATAATGACTGAGTCACCTTTGAGTGAGTTTCAGGGGTAATGCTGCTACTGTCTGTAATATGTTTCTATTTAGATTATTTGTCAGGATATTATTTTTATTTTTTTTATTATTGTCCGAGTCTGGTTTCAACTAATGCTGGGCTTACACCAAAAGATTTTCACAGTCACATACTAAAAACTAAAAGGGTAGCATAAGGGTTTTTCCCATTAGTCTCGTCCCACCCCTAGTCATGATGACATAACTTCTGTTTTGATTTGACACTATAATGAATAAAGATTGATTGATTGTTATAGCTGTCAATTTTAGTCGTTGAGTTCATAGTTAAGTGCTTTATTTGTTAACTGCTTTATTTGTTAACTGCTATCAAGAAATATGACTTTCCTTTGTAGTATGCATGAGAGAAGATGCCGCGAGATTAGTGGACTTCTATGTAGTGTCCGCTGATAATGTAGTGTGCTGGTCTGGACAGAAAATGCCAGGGCGGAATTTTTGTCCCAGTCCACCCCTGGGTACATTATGGCTCTGGCAAGCATACATGTACACCAACACAGACCTAAGCTATAAAGTCGTGCATTTACAAAACGAGCAATAACTAACGAGCTCTAAAACGAAAAAGCAAACGTGTATATATAAGCACAGTACAGCATATGGTATAAAAAAAATGCTATATGTTGGCGTGCCACCTATTCATCTCGTTATCTTCCTGCACATTCCTACCTGTGTCTGTGAGGTTCCTGCCAACATGTAGAGTGAAGGCCACCCCATAAATGAGCCGTTTACCATTGGGGTCTGAGCTGTTTCTGACCTGGATCCAGTTAGGGTCAGCTATGGATGTACACAGTGACACCAGTGTGAAACACTGGCATACTGCAGCCGGGGACATGCTAAGTGTCATATCTGGATAGAAAAGAGGAATAAGCAATAACAACTGAATTAACTGGCTATATTGACAGGTGCTGGGCGTACTACAAAAAGTTCAGCCAAAACGTTGCGTTGCGGCGCATCACGTCGTTCGCGTCCAGTTTACTCATTTACTTGCAACATTACAACATACGTTCAACATCAATAAATTGCTTAAATGGTTCACCTTGTTCATGAGTCTAAACATGCGTTTCTTCGGGCAAGAAATACGCATCATCCGACAACAGCATCCCAAGCCTCCCTCGCCGATTTATCACGGGTTTCATCTACCAAGCTAGATTTTCCGCTTCCGGGATGACAGGAAATTACTGACACGACTGTAACTGCATGTCAACAATTAAAGGGTCACTAATTATCCTGACTCCACAGAAAAACGACGGATATTTCATTTAGTAAAAGCGATCGTTCAGATGAATAATAATAATAATATATTTATTAAAATCCAGACTACTATTTTAAAGATAAACTAAAGGGTACAGTTAACCAAACAGGTAAGCAGTGTTAGACAATGTAACAATTAACATTAAATACACAGAATAAACAAATTAGAATAATGTAATGATTTACACAGTTTATTGGTTGTGTGCCATCACGACTTAAAGAGGTGTTTCTCATTACATTTCTGTGTGTGTGTTTCTGTAATAGTCCATCAGGCAGTGTTGTGTATCTCAGGTATCAGATTGATGAGAGAGTTGCTGGCTTGGGCAAGGTCAGTTATGGAAACTCTGCCTCTTTGTCTGATGAACTGTGCAACAGCATTCATCTCCTCCGGAGTGATGAAGATGAATTTCCCTCTGTCATCAATAACCCCTACATGAGGATAATAAAGAGAAAGGAAAGGGACATGGAAACAAAACATGTACATTTAATATAAGTGATATCAAGATTAAACATTATAAATGTGTGTGGTTGATAAATGTGCATCCATAACCAATAGTCATGCAGCCAACATAAACTATAAAAAAAAAAATTACCGCCCACCCACATACATTCATACTCACCGGTGATGGAGCCATCAGCCAGAAGATCCTGCAGTCTTGAAATAGCATCCTATAGACAAAAGTTAAAGTTTAGAGATTTGAGTTGACAAAATAAGGACTCCAGTCACAATACATGTTATGTTCAAACTCACCTGTGTGCGCAGTCCAAAGTGTGAGGCCAGGTCTTCCAGCAGTACAACCTTACAGTCCTAGAATAGGAGAAAGAACATGTAACATCCCTGTAGAAATCCAAATGGCTAATGGGTGTAGTATCATCCCAATACACAAATCTTACTTTGATGTGCTGAATGAACTCTTGAAGAAGGTTTTGTGACTGCAAATTGGGAACATAAGAGTGTACAGTTGTGGTCAAAAGTTTACATACACTAGTGAAGATCATGTATGCCATGGCAATATAGGGTTTCCAATAAACTCTACAACTCTTATTTTTCTGTGATGGAATGATAAGGAGCACATATTTCTTTGTCACAGAAAACATTCATGAAAAATTGTCCTTTTACGAATTTATTATGGGTCTTTTGAAAATGTGTCAAAATCTTCTGGGTCAAAAATATACATACAGCACCTTGAATTACCAATTTGGTGATGTAGAAAAAGTTGTTTCAATCCAATTTGCTTTTTGGCATGGCCTCCTAACTTCTTACGAGTGATTATGATTGACTCCAGCTGGTGACTTCTTTCAGTCCATGTAAATAGGGCTTGTTTGACACATTCACTAGACTCAGCCAGAAATACTACAATGGGAAAGTCTAAGGAGCTCAGCACGGATCTGAAAAAGCGCATCATTGACTTGAACAAGTCAGGAAAGTCCCTTGGAGCCATTTCAAAGCAGTTGCAGGTCCCAAGATCAACTGTGCAAACAATTGTTTGTAAGTATAAAGTGCATGGCACAGTTGTATCATTGCCACGATCAGGAAGAAAACGCAAGCTATCACTTGCTGCTGAGAGAAAATTGGTCAGGTTGGTCAAGAGTCAACCAAGAACCACCAAAAAGCAAGTCTGCAATGAGTTGGAGGCTGCTGGAACACATGTGTCAGTGTCCACAGTCAAGCGTGTTCTACATCGCCATGGGCTGAGAGGCTGCCGTGCAAGAAGGAAGCCATTACTCCAGAAGCGGCACCTTACGGCTCGACTGAAGTTTGCTGCTGATCACATGGACAAAGACAAGGCCTTCTGGAGGAAAGTTCTGTGGTCAGACGAAACTAAAATTGAGCTTTTTGGCCACAATGACCAGAAATATGTTTGGAGGAGAAAAGGTGAGGCCTTTCACCCCAAGAACACCATACCTACCGTCAAACATGGTGGTGGTAGTATTATGCTGTGGGCCTGTTTTGCTGGCAGTGGAACTGGTGCTTTACAGAAAGTAAATGGAATAATGAAGAAGGAAGACTACCTCCAAATTCTGCAGGAAAACCTAAAATCATCAGCCAGAAAGTTGGGTCTTGGACGTAGTTGGGTGTTCCAACAGGACAATGACCCCAAACATACATCAAAAGTGGTGAAGGAATGGCTAAATCAAGCTAGAATTAAGGTCTTAGAGTGGCCTTCCCAAAGTCCTGACTTAAACCCCATAGAGAATATGTGGACTGTGCTGAAGAGACAAGTTCGACTCAGAAAACCAACAAATTTAGTTGAACTGCACCGATTCTGTCAGGAGGAGTGGTCAAAGATTCAACCAGAAGCTTGCCAGAAGCTTGTGGATGTCTACCGAAAGCGCCTAATTGAGGTGAAAATGGCCAAGGGACATTTAACCAAATATTAACATTGCTGTATGTATATTTTTGACCCAGCAGATTTTGTCACATTTTCAAAAGACCCATAATAAATTCATAAAAGAAAAAAATTTCATGAATGTTTTTTGTGACAAAGAAATATGTGCTCCTTATCATTCCATCACAGAAAAATAAGAGTTGTAGAGTTTATTGAAAACCCTATATTGCCATGGCATACATGATCTTCACTAGTGTATGTAAACTTTTGACCACAACTGTACATATACAAATGTAAATTCAGACATGCTTATTCCAAAAATGTACACCAACAGTATGTAAAGTGGAACTACTAATCCACACATGGTTCTATACTACTATTATGAGCAAACACTTATCCACATTACAGTGCAATATAAAAATGCCTCCTCATTTTGAATATACAGTATACATATATATATTGCCAATTTAGAAGTTTATTCTGAATCAGAATCAGGTTTAATTACTATGCAAGATTAACAAACATATAATTCACTGTGACAGAGAACATATACTGTATAGGAGTAAAAATAACATGTACAAAGTGGAAAGTGGGCATTAGCTGTACGGATGGGTGGGTGGGTATATACACAGCAGGACAAACAGTGGTGCCAAGTGTCTGAAGTCTGAGACAGATCGACATAACTACAGTACCTCTTGCTCTGTGAGCTCGTCAGCCTCGCCTTGCTCCTCGACAACAAAGAACTGTTTAAGGCTCAGGTACTCTTCCTCCTCCCTCTTCTGTTGTTCCTCCTTGGCACGTAACTCATCTTCCTCCTAAATAACAATACAGACAAAAGGATGAGTGAAAATGTGTGCATGAAACCATTGTTTACTTGTGTTTGCCTGTGTGTGCGTCTTACCTGTCTCTGCTCCAGTATTCTCTCCTTCTTTTCTTCCTCGCGTCTCTCCTTCTCTCTTAGTTCCTGCATTCTCTTCCTCTCCTCTCTTTCTTCCAGTTCAGCCTGGGAAAAAACAGACAATCTAGTCATTCACAACAGAAATGTCACAATCCAAGATTCTGTAAGATTAACCTTTTAATAAGCAAATTCCAAATATTTCTAACTGTTGATGGAGTTTGGTTGTTTTGTGTTCAGTAATAAAGGTTTTTAGGCATATAAATGAGTAATAAGTCAGTTTATTGTTGACATACCCGTGTTAGATGGTAACATCACGACAATAACGTTATATAAAAAAACACGGCACTAAGCCAACTAACGTTATGCATTAGTAGGCTTAGTGCTTCGTCAGACTAACATTATTGAGTTATTGTAAACTAGCTTGATGCTGCCAGGTTAAATGACCTAACCTAGCTTTATACTACCATGCTGACGTTACTTGCCAGCATGTGAATGTACATGCCAGTCCATTGAGGACACTGTTGAAACCAGTCTATGCAGGCTGTCCACACACGCACCTCTCTTTGGGCCCGTTTTGCTTGCTTCTCTTCTAGCTTCTTTTGCTTTTTGGCTCCTATTTTCCCTGCGGCCTGGAACTGCTGCTCTGCATCCTCATTTTCCTCCTCCACTGAACTGTCTGCTTTGGGGAAATATATTAATCAGGTTATAGTAAGGATGAATGCAGTACCAATACCTTTATTGTATACACTTGTGGTACTTGAGTGCATGACCTACTGTATGTGGGAGAATAGTTACTCTACTGCTGTACAACATTCAAGCAGCAATATTAAAGGAGCCAAATTACAGACACATTTCCACCGCATGTTTCAATAACTACTTTCAGCCTGTATGTCATGTTATGTTCCGCAACACTAACCAAGTGTGTTCTTCTGCTACAAGCGTACATGCTTATTAAGACCTGGACGTTGTCATTGGTCCAGCTATTGTTATATTTGTAGACTTGTAGCAAGAAGGGTCCTGCTGCAGAAGTGCAAATGTACAGTTTTATCATGATACTTATTTCAGTAGTGGTGGAATAGTCCTGTTGGAATTGCTGTGGAGTAAATTTCTGTTATGGAAACGCTGCTGATGTGCAATACCATTATCTGGTGCTTCTCTCTGCGTACTATTGGCCACTCTATTGGCCACCATCCTGTTGAGGTTTCTACGGTGGCGGAGCCTGTTGCCACCTTCCTCTGCCATCTGTTGTCGACCCACCACCGGTGCTGGCACTTCCAGTCTGGCTTCATGATTACCTGGATAGAGTTAAGGGAGAGCAATAAGAGCCATTTCCAATCCCACACCAGTGTCTGATACAAAAAGTACAGAGTGGCAAAACAGACGCATTTGACAGGTTTAGAGTAAGCGGCTCTATTATCATCCATTCTAATTCCCAGGTCTTTAACTCGGGGTGTTCAGCATGGGAGAGGGATGCTCTAGCAATGAGAATAAAGGCTGCAACCTCTAGAGCAGGGGTCACCAACCCTGGTCCTAAGGAGTAACTGTCCGGATAGTTTTAGATGTTTCCCTGCTCTAGCACACCTGATTCACATGAATTATCATTATCAGGCTTCCACAGCGCTTGATAACAACCCTTCGTTAGAATCAGGTGTGTTAGAGAAGGTGAAACATTAAAACTATCAGGCCAGTGGCTTCCTAGGACCAGGATTGCCTACCCCTGCTCAAGAGTATCCTCTGAGATCAGAGTGAGGTTAGCAACTACCAGCTGGCACTCGTTACATACACATCTTGTGTAGCTGCTCACCAAATTACAGTTTACTACTTTGAGAGTATGTAAATACGCTCTCAAACCTTATGTGTAGCATCTGTCTTCCTCAGCATCAAACTGTCATTTCTCAGTTGAAAGTGATTGGGTGGACGCTAATTGGACCCCCTGGCTAACTGCTAAATTATAAAACTAAAATGTCTATGCATATCCTTATTGGATATTGGAAATGTGACAGTATATAGGTGTATCTACATATTAAAGTACAAAACTGTGTATTTCATTTAAATTTTTTGGTGGACGATAATGGGATAATAATCATACATATATATATATATATATATACATATATACATAATAATCATACATACATAATCCTTATGTAGCATTACGCTATATAACATAACAATGTTATTAACATTGTCACCATACTGCAACTTCTAAAAGCTATTCCTCTAGTGTTAATAACGTGCTTTCTACTGTACCTTCCTCTGTCTTTCCACGAAGCTTCACCGCAGTGATAATAAGTACAATAAGGATTGCGACAGCAACAAAATACAGCACGAGATCCATTGTAACCGTACAATGTTGACTCGATAAACTGAAAGAACATAAAAATGCCACCAAATCTGAATTTCTGATTAGGCAAGTCAGCAGTTTGTGCAATCCCAGTCTTCTTCTTTTTGTGGCTGTCAAAGCAAACTGAGAGGTGGATACACCGCCACCTACTGTGCAGGAGTGTGTAATGAGCGTGTGGTGACCATTCACCCCAACCATGTTTCACCTAATAACGGTTGGAACCATGGACTTATATAAAGGGGTGTTTGTGATGTGTGATTAGGAAGGCCTGGGTCGCTAATGAAGTAGAAGGTCAAAATCATCAGAGTGTATTATTCCATGCAATCCTGAATGCGGAAGAGAGAAGAAGCGACCGGGTCTCTTAAAAACCCTTATCTAAGACCTTACTTTGTCATGTTGAAATACCAAATACTTTTCTGTATTCACACTTTCTAATTGTTATTTTCATTGAGTGAGACATGTTATTTGGATGCATGAGAAAAGGAGGTTGAAGGCCAGTAAGGAATGCAGAGAGGCCTGGACATTGTAAGTACAATGGAGCTTTCAGCTCACAGGGAGTAAAGTATCAAGTTTGGGAGATAAGGTGTTACATGAAGCTGCAAGATGTAACTCCTTTCTCCTCATGGACAGCCAGACTGGCCATTTTACTGGTCTTTGTTCACTGTCCTATCCCAGCCTGTATCCTGACCCCCGACACCCGTACCTGATCTACAGATCCCCCAGCCCTTATACACCAGCCATGACCTCTGAACCCCACCCAACCACACAGCTTCAGGACCCTGGAGAAGACCCCAATCCATTCTGTCCCTTAAATAAATGTCTATTCAGCTGACACTTTTATCCAAAGCAACATACAGCTAGTACATGGATAATCCCCCTGAGGCAAGTAGGATGAACTGCCTTGCACAAATATAAAAAAATATTTTATATTTATTATTTTTGGCTTTGTAAGCAGAGCAAAGGAAAGAAACCCAGATGTGATTGTTAAGCACTGTTTTCTCCAGCAGACCCAGCCACTGTGTTGGATGATGTTGTGCACATGGTAAACCGCATATTTGCATCTTTGTGTGAGGAAATGGGAGCAGAGCATACAGAGCAACAGCCTTGCTGTTTCATGTGGAGGTCCGATGGTTGTCGCGTGGCATGGTGCTGGCCTGTGTATATAAGCTGCTCTTTGTAAAAGCTCTATCTTGTCAGTCGCTTTGGATAAAAGCGTCTGCTAAATGAATAAATGTAAATGTGATGAGTTGCACGAATGCAAGGCTGAAATGAAAACCTGCTTACAAGTACGGATAAAGTAAAGGGATTCCGTTCAAAGGTGCACCTCTGGCAGCAACATGTGGAAAGTGGCAACCTTGAAATGTTCCCAAAAAATGCCAAAATGTTCACTGTGGCAAATCATAGGTAAACATTTAAAAACTCTTGAGGTGAAGATGTCATTTTATTTCCTTTCAGCCGACACTGAATGCCTTGACTAGGTTATGGATCCATTGAGGTCAGCAGGACATGACTTTACAGGAGCAGAAGGAACTAACTGAACTGAGACAAAATAAAGATTTAAAGCTAAGCTTTGCTGCTCTACTTTTGGACTGTTTTTGGTTGACTGCTGCCAAGGAGTTCTCCATTCTGGCAAGCAAAGCTATTCTGACATTCTAACAAAGCCCATCACATTGTACCTGTTGTTTTAGGAAAGCCCAGTGATTATCCTGTTCTGAGAGCGACTGCTGCACAGGAAAGACACACGTTGAGGTCAGGATGGGGGCACAACCGATATATCAAATATTTTGCAACCTGATGCATTTACGTATGTATGTATTGCATTCACATGATTTTATGTAATGTCTGTAATGTGCCCACTGGTGCAGCAACTGGCTACCTGTGCTAATAGGAGGCAGCCTGCCCTGTCTCAGGATGAACACGGTGGCTGTAGATTGTTTCTGAGATGTCAAGTGGTTCAGCCAAGCGTCCTCATTCTGCCTGTGCGTCTGCTTCAGGTCAGCTGATCAGAAAACAAATCAGAAATGTATTTACTAGAACCAAGAGTGGAAAAAAAGCAGAACAGAAACCCTTTAACCCTTGATGTTAGAAATGTTTTAAATGTGGCCATAGGCATTTTGAATATATAAAAATCAAATCATATTTGTATTGTATTGAACATGCTTCAACGTACTAATGAGTTTCCCCCAGCTGTCTCTGTGAGAGGTGCACTGCACCCTCCCCCGCCCCAGGGGTTATCATTCTGGATGTCAGCCTCCAGCTTGGCCTCAGCCTGGTCCCTCTTCTCCTTCTCCAGCCTCAGGCGCTCCCATCGAATTCAGTGAGTCAGGAATGTCCTCCATCAATAAAATAAGCACATTTTTCAGCGACTACACGTTTCATTTTCATTCAGATGCTTATTTACATGTACCATTGGGCTGAAATATGAATAGGAAAAACGTAGAGTTATGAAGTTTATCCGCCTCTCCTGACTCCTCGCAACAACTTCTGGGAAATAATATGCCCATATGCTTTCTTGTTGTTCTCGCTGACCAGGGATACATCCCATACACTTCGCAGGGCCCACTGTCCTGCATGTTTTGCCCATGTCACTCTTTCACGAAGAAATGGGATAGGAACAATTAACATTAGTTAGAGTGCGTATTGAAAACTGTTTAATCAATTTACAAGATTGCACCGTTCACTGTCTTTTAAAGTACATTTGTAATACTATTATGTGAGCATGCATGTCGTCGACAAATCAGCTACCAGGAGGAAGTAAGGGCGTCACTTCCCCTGCAGTTAACCAGGAGCCAGTTTTTGAGGGAAACAAACAGCATGGACTAGGACTTAAATGCCGTTATATGTTATTGGAACGAAGCTCAATTTAATGCACCTTTTATATTCACCGTGAATCACCGTGGTAAGATTTGGTTTGGTGGCGAAACCTACACCGTATTCAAGGAAAAAGATTGATAAACTCTACTGTACAGTAACGCTTTCTCGGGCTACTAACTAGCTGGGATACTAGCTCATATTACTTTAGCAACTAGCCTAGCTACTGACAGAGAAGCTATTCAGGAACTTACTGACCTAGTTATTTAGAGGTAGCTTTTGCGTGTTTGATTTGTCAACAAAGCATTTCTCCTCTACGTCTTAGTTAGCCAAAGGGGTCCCATTATTGTCCACCGAATCACTCTGAATATGGAGAACTGTCATTTATTAGATTAGATTAGATTCAACTGTAGTGACATTAAAGTTGAATCTAATTGAATGTAAATGACAGTTGGACGCTGAGGAAGGCAGAATCTACATGAACTGTTTGTTTAAAAGCGTATTTACATATTGATATGTCAAAGTATGAAGCTGTGATTTGGTGAGCAGCAACATAAGATGTGTACTTATCGTTGAGGAACTTTCTTTCGTTGCTGCTGCACTCCTTTTTTAAGAATGAACGGGGAAAACAGTGATGGAAGATAGTGGGTCTGGGACGTTATAGCGACTTAGCATGGGACCGCTCACTTTAGATTGATTGCAATGTCAACAAAGTGTGCAGCGCCACGAAGTCATGTATTTTCTTGCCTTGGCAGTTCTAAGATGAGGTGACACTGAATGTGTAACTTGAAAAGTCGAACCCTAAGAGCTCTTTAGAACCCCCTTTGTTTATCATTTTAAGTCATGACATTATGTAAATCACTGACTGCCTGTATTTATCCATGAGGTTCCTGTGCACTTCCCATCAGCATTAATTAACCTGTCTATTCTTCTCCTATAGATGAGTACCTGTCGCTGGTGCTTATCAGTAGAGAATGCTTCCGCAGAGCTGCTACGGAGCTACTGCTCTGGGTCGCTCTCGGACGAAGATGTTAAGGCGGTCAACGCGGATCTCTGCTTCTGCATGGAGTGTATTGTGGCGTATCACACAGTGAGGGAAAAATTCCCTGCACTGCACAAGGTGACAGTTTAAATCTGTTTCAAGCCGCTGTTTATATGGGGAATGAGCATGTAGAGCTATGTTGTACATCTGTCTGTCTGAAAATGACACTTTGGATAAACCTTTGGTCTCCATCTTTATTGCTCTTTTTTTCTGTGGACCCTGTCACCTCCCGTTTTTCCCAGCAGACTCTTTGGAAGCTGGAGACATCTCGGCTAATCGCGTGGTTCGCTCAGACTTCAGGAGAGGAGTTGGAGGATGATGACCTCTATGTCATCGAAGATAATCAGGAGTGCAGAGTGCTTAAAACGTCCCCTGCGCAGTATGCTTATCTTCTAAGTGTTCCTCTGCACGAAGTCCTTAAATACCCCTACCTATTGGCTCATCCCCAGCTGTGTAAGTTTGATACCCAACCACATTTTCACTTGCATGTTCTCATTTGAATGGCAACTTGAGTGTACTTCTGTAGAGACCTGCGTTGTCATTGTATATAAGGAGCATGACACCACATGCTGGGCTGCAGTCTTTCACCTGTGCTTTTGTCCACCAGGTGAAATGTGTGTCGAGGCTCTCTGTAAGATGGAGAAATCAAACTCCTTTCAGGTTTTTGAGAAATACGCAGGAATCTACCTCCTCTTAGTTCATCCCAATGAGACGGTAATGCTTGTTGTAAAGTTTTTGTAAATGTACACATGTAATGGAATTGTAATTGACCAATGTCAGATTCAAATTAAGTGTGTTACCATGGTGAGGTGTACATATCTCAAGGTCTTCTTTAAAAGGTTGGGGGTTATAGAATAGTAACACCTATTCTGCATCTTCAGAATCAACATTATCTACTATATTTTTCTCCCCTCCTTAGGTGAGGCGATGGGCCATCAACATGGCCAGGTCTCTGGGTAGCGTGGACAGAGATGACTTCTATGACCTCCAGGATATATTTTCCTGCATGTTCTTTGTTGTGGAGCTAGGTGTCTCCCGGAACCTCCCAGAGTTTGCCTCAAACTACGACCCCACCACCAAGATGATTGGTCTACCATCGCATCTGTATGATTCTCAGAACGAAAAGAACTACTGGCTTGGTGAGTAAAGCTGGCTGGGTGAATCTCAATTGAGTTTGGTTAAACATTTTTTTACGTTTTCAAATAAGCTCTTTAGTATTGGTTAGGGTAACACAGGGCTCAAAATTGACTTTTTTACTTGGTGGCACTGGTCCTTTCAACTTAAATTTTTTGGAGCACCCACTGAATATGAAGCACCACAACTACAATTGTATGCTTTTTAATGAAATTTTTTATACATGTCTTTTTTATTATTATGAATATTTTTTACCTCTTTGTCTTGTGATGATAGAGCGCAGTGGCAACGTGATGGATGGCCACAATATTATTAACCAATCCAAAACCAGCTCTACACCCTCTACCGGGTGCTCGAGGGTTCATGGGAGTTTGCCCAACCAGTCTACATGTGGTAGTGGGGGGGTACTTCGGGAGTACGGGGTCCGGGGCCCTTTGTTAGGGGCCGTCCGTTCCCTGTACAACCGAAGTAGGAGCTGTGTTCGCATTGCCGGCAATAGGTCAGACCTGTTCCGGGTGCATGCTGGACTCCGCCAGGGTTGCCCTTTGTCACCGGTTCTGTTCATTGTTTATATGGACAGAATTTCTAGGCGCGCCCAGGGGGCGGAGGGTTTCCGGTTCGGGGAGCACGGGATCTCATCTCTGCTGTTTGCGGATGATGTTGTCCTGTTTGCTTCCTCGAGCCGGGGCCTCCAGCATGCTCTGGAGCGGTTTGATGCCGAGTGTGAAGCGGCTGGGATGAGGATCAGCACCTCCAAATCCGAGGCCATGGTACTCGACCGGTAAAAGGTGGTTTGCCCCCTCTGGGTGGGTGGGGAGCCTTTGCCTCAAGTGGAGGAGTTCAAGTATCTCGGGGTCTTGTTCACGAGTGACGGAAGGACGGAACGTGAGATTGACAGGCGGATCGGTGCAGCGTCTGCAGTGATGCAGTCTCTGTACCGGACTGTCGTGGTGAAGAAGGAGCTGAGCCGCAAGGCGAAACTCTCGATTTACCGGTCAATCTACATTCCTACTCTCACCTATGGTCATGAGCTTTGGGTCATGACCGAAAGGACAAGATCGCGGATACAAGCGGTCGAAATGAGTTTCCTCCGCAGGGTGGCTGGGCGCTCCCTTAGAGATAGGGTGAGGAGCTCGGTCACACGGGAGGAGCTCGGAGTAGAACCGCTACTCCTCCACGTCGAGAGGAGCCAGTTGAGGTGGCTCGGGCATCTGTTTAGGATGCCTCCTGGACGCCTCCCCCGGGAGGTGTTCCAGGCATGTCCCACCGGGAGGCGGCCCCGGGGAAGACCTAGGACACGCTGGAGGGACTATGTCTTTCGGCTGGCCTGGGAACGCCTCGGGATCCCCCCGGAGGAGCTGGAGGAGGTGTGTGCGGTGAGGGAAGTCTGGGCTTCCCTGCTCAGACTGCTGCCCCCGCGACCCGGCCCCGGATAAGCGGAAGATAATGGATGGATGGATGGATGGAAAACCAGCATTAAAATTCAGAATCTAAAGATTAAGTTTAGTTGGTTATGTAACGTTTGGATAGAAAAGTGCGTCTTCAGTCCGTCTTCAAAATAATAAAATAAACAATTCTGCTAAATTTGATGCAAAGTTTGTATTGGTTTTCAAGACAAACAAAAATCCCAATAAGGGTGAGAGGTCCGGAAACCCAACTTATTTTTACACCGTGGTATCCAATTATATACTTTTAAATGTCCCTTCTAGTCTCTTGATTTATCTTTCCATTGGTAATTACAATTGTGAATCTTCCCAATTTAAGCCTAGTGCTTAGAAGGTATCTTTCCTTAGTTGGCCTGGGCCCTTTGTTGAATTAAGATTCTGGGCGTAGGGGCAAAACCCACAAAACTCTGTTTAAAACAGTGTTATACAACTGACGCACATGTGCAATACCTTTTCTGTGTGTGTGATTTTGTATTATTAATTCAGTCAACAGTTTAATACACAATTTCCATTAACACTACTACAATAACTGATTCAAGAGCTTCCATAATAATCTTCATCAATTCTATGGCTGTAATTTCCACATCATAACCCAGGGCTTGAAGTAAACTTTTTCACTTGCTAGTCTCCTCCCCCCCAAAAAGCACCTGCAAAATGTGTCCAAAAACACTGAATATTGGGAAGCGCCACAACTTTACAACACAAACAATTTTAATCTTTAGGATTTTTTTATGTAACACATCTTGTTAAGAAATTTAAACGGTTGCACCATAACGATTATTTGCAATTGCAAATAAGTAAGTGTTGTGGTCGGACAGCCGAAATGATTGCAATCTTAAGCCCTATAAGCATTAAGCATATCGAAATATCTGAAGCGTTTGTACCTTTCCTCTTTTGGCTTCAGGCATCTGCATGCTTCTGACCCAGTTGGACACACAGGCCATGGACTCTCTGTTTCTAGGACCATACAAACAGGTCAACATTCTCCAGTGTATTCTCAATACGATGGAGAAAAGCATGGAAGGTAAGTAACTTATCAGTGAAGCTGACAGTTGTCACGATGCTTCTTCTGTATTGTTGAACAAGTTATATAACTAATTTAATCTTCCAAACACATCTACAACTGTTTTTGATTTATAAATAGAACAAAATTACTAGAGAGATTTACTTTTGAAGTGATATTTGTAGATTTTCAAATATAAATAACCATCGGCATGGCTCTATGGCCATGCCATGACTTAACATTACTCAGTTTTTTAATTTCATGGAACTGGCTTGATATGTTGCTCTATGTTTGCTCCCTCCCCCACAGATGAAGAGGAACCTGACAAGGAGGATCCCTTTTGGCCGGTCCTGCAGTGCTTCATGGTGATCTTGGACCGGCTGGGCTCCAGGATCTGGGGTCAGATAGACCCGATCCCTGCCTTCACGTCTATCACAGAGAGCTCTAGCTACATGAAAGAGATTGATTGCATAAGAAAGGAATCTCGGTCGTACGGAAGTTTCTGATTATATACTTGTCTATACATAATCTAAACATGATCTCCTTATCTTGTTGAATTTGATGGAGAACTAACACTACCCCCCCCCCCCCCCCCCTGCATTTCTCTAGGCCTCAAATCAAAGTGGAGTCTGGGCTTGATGATGATGACGACGATGATGGTGATAGCACAGTGACATGCAGTCAAATGGTGTATTGCGCTAATGTCCCAGACCGGAGCAAGGTAGCATAGCTTAAGCTACATTCTTGTAGCTTCTTACATTCTGTGTTTTTGACTGATTGTACTTTCCCTGGTGCAACTGGGAGTGTTTGACTAACCATAAATGTGACTGTGGTTTTATCTGGCCATTCATTTGGTCATAAATGTGGGAGCAAGCCCACTGCAGGCAGACCAGTTTTAAAAACACTTGTGAAAACCTGGCGTAACACCACTAGCACATTCCTGTTAGAGTTATGTGATGACCTCTTGAATTTAAACCACTCTTCCTCATATTTCTTGCAGGGTGATTCCGAGGGTAATCCGTGGTATATTCATCAAGAGTATAAGAAAGTCAAGGCCAGGGAAAAGGTTATTTAGTATAATAATAGCTTACAAATATGTTTATTTATGGCACACAATGAAGTCAATCTCTGGGATTCAATCTTATGGTCCTTGTTTATGGAGACTCATGAGTAGTGATGCACACACTCCGTCAGATGCACTTAGATTAACCTAGCATCGTCAGACCAATTTGCAAATGCAAGTAGTAAGATGCAAATCACAGCATCGAAATGTCATCCCTGTTGCCTCAATTCAGTTCAAGTTTATTTATATAGCACATTTAAAAACAACTAGACCAAAGTGCTTCGGTGAATGAGCCTCCAAAAATGCTGCCTCTCTTTATATTAAACCCACCTCATATCAGAGCTAAACTTGTGAGTGGCCCAGCACTTATCATGTCCGGAGGAAATCTGTTGGAATGGCAGAGCAGCCAGACCCATTTGCCAGAGCAAATGAACCATGAGCTTGCAGATTGGTCTGGTTCACAGGCTAGAGTTAACCATTACATTTTAAATAAATCAACAAGATGCAGTACAGGCTATCAATAGGGTAGAGGATAGGGCACCTGGTAACTCGCAAAAGTTATTTCTGGTGTACAATGTAATAAATAACTTTTCTTTCTTATTCACTTTCCCTTTCTGTCTGTGTCTCACCCACTCTTAAGGAAAAGAAAGGGCGAAGCTCCCACGGTGCCGATGGCAGCGTGGTCTACGAGGAAATGAACTCTCTGGTGAATTACCTGCAGTCGGACGTGGGCCAAGCCCTGCGCATCCACAACAGTACCTTCCTGTGGTTCATCCCTTTTGTCAAGTCCATTATGGACCTCAACAACCTCCACATCAACGCGGTCATCCACTATCTATGCGAAGAAATTAACAAGGACTGGCAGGAACGCCAATATACCTGTGACAAGGTGTCCGAGTTCTTTACCATCATTCTGGTTTACATAATAAATCTGCATCTGGAGAGCGGCTGCATGAACATGCTCTACTACTGCGCCCCCAACTGGGTGGAGGTGTTGGTGAAGACTGCCACACTTCCCAGTGAGGCGTTTAAGGACTTGGAAGTACCAAGCTCTCACTGTGTCTCCTCCACTTCATCGTCGAGGTTGGCGACACCTCGCCAGAAGGCTTCAAACAGGACCGTACCTCAGGCTTGCATGTCTCTCATTCGGGCCCTGCTTAAGGAAGGCAGCAAGTTGTCCTCCAACACCCCTCAACAGACTGCCAAATGTTCCCATTTCTTGGATCTCTTGAACCAGCAGGTCAGAGGTCCCCAAAGGGATTGGATCCTGAAAGGGTCAGATGTCAAGAATCTGCGGAACTGTTTGAAGACGTTTGTCAGGCAGATGATGGATAAACCAGCTGGAAGAATCACCCCACCAGCTGAAGCTTTAAATGTGGGCCCTGCATCATTACCAACACAACAAACCTGCTCTGACCTTCCAGGGCCAAGCTGTGTAATAGCGAGTAGCTATCCCATTAAAGAGGAAGCAATGTTGGATGACGGTGAATATGCTCCCCATGATGGCATCAGTTTTAGCGCACAGCTACTGGAAGCACCATCACTGAAGAAAGAATTTGTTGAGGAATCTGTAACAGCGAAAGACATCTTTGTTTCCCCTCAGATCCCTGAGATGTCCTCTTTGAGACCAGATCTGGGAAAAATTCAGGAATTAAAATCCAAACTTAAGAATGCAGACTTAAAGAACTGTTGGAACATAGACAAGACAGAAAGTCCTAAGCCTTCCACATCTAACTCTGACAGGACATGGAGAGAGGCTACAAGCCCCCCTGCTGATTCCATTGAAAGCAAATCCATCAACGATACTCACCTCTCGCTATTGAAAAAAACAAAACTCCACAGACCAGGGTTTGATGAAACAATAGAAGATGTTATTGTTATATCAGATGAAGATAGCGATGGGGAGCCAAGAGAAGAAGAGTGTTTTGTGGAGACAAAAATCAAAAGGGAACCCTCTCGCGTGAACCACAGCCCGTGTCGTGATTTTGAGGGTGACGTAAGCGAATCACAGGTGTTTGAGTTTGAGACGCAGGAAGATGTTGTGTCTGCTTGGGCTGACTCGGATCTAGAGAATGACAATGTGCAGCAAGTAATCTCTCCCACAACAAAATATCCTGTCAGACCAGCGTCTATTGAAACCTCTGCTTTTCTTCAAAACACACAACCAATTTCAGCTGAAGACATAGAAAAGGCCATGCTAGAGGCAGAGAAGGGGATAACCAAGCAGAAGAAGCCTCCTCAAGATCTTAAATGTGCTGCCATTATCCCCCCAAAATCTATTTGTGTACAACCAAAACCACTTACTGTTAAATCCTGGAGCAAGAAACCTGACCATGAAGAGATAGGATCCAAAGAACGTACAACGATAGCCGCTCAGTTTACTATGCCGCTTCCCAAGAAAGCAGACCGTACTACTGGCTTCACGTGGATAGAGAAGGAGGCACGATCCTCCAAGTCTACCTCCTCCAGTACCGAGAAAGGGACCCAGGCTTCCTCCTCTTCCACCTCCAATTCAAGGCCAGCCCCCTCTACCTCCCTGCCAGCGATTATACCCCCAAGAAAGGTCCGTAAAGCCAAGGAGTCTGAATCCACAGTGGAGAAGCTAGGCCTTAAAAAGAAGGAACGAAAGGCCTTTGATTTGTCCCAGCGATCCTTGGACTCTGTGGACCAGCTGAGACGCCACGGCCAAGGAGTTCAAGTGGAGCAGACGGGGAAGAAGCGCACCAGAAAGACCAAGAAGGCCAAAGGCATGCCCTCTGACAGGCTCTCAGTCCTGGGTGGTAAAAGGAAGCTCATACCCCCGCAGCAGCTCCAGTTCTTCAGGCAGGCCAGGACAAAGCAGCAGGGGGCAGGAAAAGGTACCTCAGCAAACCTTGGGGAGAACACTGAACACACCCTTGGGGAAAAAAAGAAAGCTCCAGAGCGAAGAGCCCCTCCGCTCAATTTTACAGATGACGAGGATGAAGATGATTCCCTGCCATGCTCCCAGCCAGATCCCGGGAAGAATGTTTCAAAAGTAGCAATTAATGGGAACGTGCCAGAATCTCTCATCCCATTGAGCACCACCTCATCCAGCACAGATATTCAAATATCAAAACATGTCCAGGAGACAGACGATGTCACTGCTCACAGCTCTGGTCAGGCTGCCAGGGGGGATGAGATGCTTGGTAATGATAATTATGACGATGAATGGATGCAGTACACTCAAACAGGGGCCATAGACATGGAAATGTGCTCTCAAATGGAGGACGATGGAGATGATTTTTTCTACACTCAGCGAGATCCTGTAGACATGGACATTGATGAAGACCTGCCAGGAAACCTGCAGGCAGACCAAATCCATGTTTTTAAAAAACCGTCTGCACCTCCATCTGCCACTGTAGATGTTCAAAACGACAACCGCTTGTTCCTGAAACCAGGTATGTCTCCAATATCTGTGAGGAACGCCAAGCCATCCACCACCAAGATCTATGCAACATCAAGTTCCAGAAGTGCTTCGCTGGTGCAGGAGATGGAGAAGACTGCCAGAGCTCCGGGTCTGGCTGGTTGCGCTTCAGGAAGGGGCCGGTTCATCAGGCCCCCGCAGCCTGTCTGGAAACCTGGTGCCCCCCAACCTCACCCACCCCCGCAGTCTCTACAGGTGCCTCCACCGAATCAAACATTATATAAACCCCTCACACCAACAGAGAAAATAGCTCAACCACCTCTAGCACCACAGACATTAAATAGACTTCAGCCAGCAAACCGACCATCTTCAGCTCAGCCTATCCCACCTAGAACCCCCCCCGTAAGGCCTATCCAGATCCTGCATCCTGTCCAACCCCAAAGCTCTTCCTATAAGATTTACTCCAGACCTGAAGCCCCTGTAATAGCCAAACAGGCACCAACAAGGGACCCGAACATCAGCTTGGACCCCTCCGCCCCTATTCAGAACATTCTGAGGTGGAGCTACGATATGTTCACCAACTACAGCCAGTTTGGAGCGCCGACAGACCTGTGTGCCTTTCCATTAGTGCCAGTGGGCACACACTTTAAGTCATTTGATGAGTACTACAAGACCTTTTACCCTTTGTTGCTCATCAATGCTTTCGAAGAGGTGGGTGTTGTTTGTATACTTAACCCCCCCCCCCCCCCAAAAAAAAGACTTGTTTGTGTTCATGAATTCTTTTTGGAGATCTGTGTTCTGTAATTGAATTTAAAGTTCCGCTTCTTTGTCTTCAGCTTTGCTCTAATTGGCAGAAGAACAGCGGATCGAGACAGATAAGGCTCAAGTTAGTCGGAAATGACTTCCGCAACGGTGTATGGAATGTCACTTTCAAAGGTAACGTGGAAAAACTTGATAATAGTCTTTTTAAAGTTTCAAAACTTAAACCCAATGAAAGCCATAATTTTATTCCAGTTATGGCCCCAATCCAACATTTTCAACAGTGTGGTACAACTTGGCCGTAGTTAAGAAACACTACTCATTTTTCAACGGTGTCTGTTCTGATAGTTATCGGAAATGGCTAGGAATGGTGGCCTTCAAGCAAAATCATTAATGTGTTCTGTCCCATGCCTCCTTTACCTTCACCTTTCCCGTCTCAGCGGGCCTCACTCCAAATGAGGAGTCCCGTCAGCTGTACCCTAAGGAGGATGACCTTGTAGTCCTGTGGCTGCCTCAGAACACTGGAGCTTTCTCTGTACGCGAGCAAGACCAACAGGAGCTTAAGGCGCACTTTGGTTGCGTCCACAAATCCAACGTCCTAAGCGAGGGTGAGGAGGATCTCTTGGAATGTTAAGGGACAAAGTTCTAGTCGCCCCTCGTTTCCCTCCTTAGTTGTGCTTGCCTGTCCCTTAACTGAAGTATTTGTGTCCTGCCTGATCTGTCATCATCCCAGACCAGCCCTCCATCTTAACCTTGATCGTCAAGACCTGTGGCAACGTCACGTCTGTGAACAAGGCTCCAGTGCTGTGTGAGGTGGTGGGTTCACTCATTGGCACCCTGCGAGAGTTCAGGGCCCTGGTCAGTCTGAAGAGCAGTCCCCTGAACAGGTCCCTCCTAGCCCCCAAGATCTCCTACTTCACCCCTGAAGGAGAAGTCGGCCCCACCCTCAACTTGGCAGTGAGTTGTTTGCTTTGTCATTCAGTCTTTCATCCATTCAGTTCCATTCCGGTGTAGGCTACCAGGCAGTAGGGAACCGTACAGTTTTTCATGAAGTGGATTGTGTGTGTGATTTTCCATTACACAGAATTGACACGTGACAGTAACTTTAAAGGTTTTGGTTTATTATGTGGCATGTTATGATTGAACCGCGTTCGCTGTGGCGTATTCTCAGGAGTATAACTCAGATCAGCTGAAGGCTGTGAGGAACGGGGTGTTTGCAGTTAGGAATCAGGCCAAGGGCCCCAAGGTTTGCCTGATCCATGGACCTCCAGGAACAGGCAAGAGCAAGACGATTGTAGGCCTGCTCTTGAATCTCTTCTCTGGGGTAAGACTTGTAATAGTGCTGGGCGCACATCTTCATAGACCCAGGTGTTCTATGTTCTCCGGGCATATTGATAGTTACGTTTTTTTAAATAGTAGGTTTAACATGATGTTTAAATGAAATGATTGCATGACAACATCATCTTTGACTACATACTGAATGTGATAATCACTTGCAGGGTGCACAGAGTATGGCCCCTCCTGCTGCCAACCGCCATTCCAAGCCCCGCCTTCTCAGGGTCCTCCTATGTGCCCCCTCGAACGCCGCCATTGACAGCCTGATGAAGAAGCTCATTATTGCCTTTAAAGAGAAGCAAAACGTCCCGCAACGGCCCCAGGGTACCTTTCTTTCGCACGCGCACAGACACAGTAAGATACCGGGGCTGATGATCAGCTTGCGGTGAAACGTGTGTATGTTTGTGTGCAGGCAATTGTGGGGACGTCAACTTAGTAAGACTGGGCAGCGAGAAGGTCATCAGTAAGATGCTTGCTGACTTCAGCCTGGACAACCAGATCAAAAGACGAGCAGGTGGCACAAACGCATGATGTTATGTAAATGTGAAAACAACATGAGAAGATAAACTCTCGGAGTGTAGAGCTATCGCTGACCTGTTTTGTGTGTCCCACCTGTAGAGAAGGCCATGTTACTGAACCCAGACATCCATCGGTACAGAGCTGAGCTTGAGGACAGGATTGACAAGATATCCAGGGAGATCAGTTGTGAAAAAAAGGACGGTCCTAAGGTACACACATACACACACACGGAAGCAAAAGATAAAGCACAATTCGGACATGCACATCCCTAAAATACCGATCCCAAACCTTGTGTACCATCTTTCACCAGCGGGGGCCGCCAAACCCCAGTATATACAATACCTCCGCTCATTTGATCCACAGGGCAGATACGATCAATCCAATCCAACAGCAGCAGAGTATAGTACAGCACTCAGAATAGCAGTTCAAAATACAAAGTGCAAGATACAGGGAATCCTATCAAATAGGGAGATAAGGATCTAAGAATATGAAATGGCATCGATGAATATAAGTGAGAGAGAGTTAAGTGTGATTTATGTGAGGTGGCTCCTGCCATGAAAAAGCAGTGAAGTAGAATAAGTAGTCCTTATATAGTATAGTGAGAGGGAATTTAGGGTATACCTTTTTTTACTACTGATGTATTCTTTTTCTGATGTCCATGCAGTACAGGGAGCTGCTTGAGAAAAAGGCCACACTGGCAAATGCGAGACAAGCCCTCAGCAGTGAGCTCAAGCAGGTGAGAGGCTGTTTTATACCTCTAACCTCATGAACATACACACTAGTAACCTAATTATCAGACTAAAATGAAAAATAAGTCTTAAGGGCAAGAAACTTCTAGAAATAGCTGTTTTATCATCTCTTGTTGTCTCCCTTGCCTTTCATCCCCTCCTCTTTCTCTTCACCTCTCCCAGAGTCGTAGCAGGAAGCAGGAGATGCAGGCTAAGGTTCTCAATGACGCTAACATTATATGTTCAACGCTGAGCACCAGCGGCAGCATGGTCCTAGAGTCCGCCTTTCGACGCCTCGGACACGAACCCTTCAACTGTGTTATTGTGGACGAGGTCAGATTCCTCAGCTGCAGGCTTAGAGAAATGAAAGATTTTAAGATTTTAAAATAAAAATCATCTGTAAGAGAATAAACCAAGGGGCTTGACTCAACCAAGCATTTCGTTCTCCACCTCCTGTTCACGAAAAACACTTTACCCAACTCACATTGCACCTGTGTGTTTGTGTCATTTTGCGGTTTCCATGATGTCTAGGCTGGTCAGGCCACAGAGTTGGAGACCCTGATCCCCATGCTCTACCGCTGCAGCACGCTCATCCTGGTGGGAGACCCCAAACAGCTGCCCCCTACTGTCGTCTCACAGGTACAGCAGCGCCGAAAACGAAGCCGGTTCAAAAACCAATGCATTTAACGTTTACATTAATTCATTTAGCAGACGCTTTTATCCAAAGCGACTTACAAGAGTGAGCTTTACAAAAGAGCATCAGTCACAAACATAGCGAGTTTACAGATTATGAAACATACATCGTGAAAAACAATAAGTGCCAAGGGAAGAGCTATAAGAGCTTTTAGCCGAACAAATACAACATTTAAGGTGGGTCTCTGACGGACAGTTGTCTACCTAAGAGATGCGTACAATAAAGCAGCTCGCACAATAAAGCAACAGCAGTAGCTAGTTTCCGCACAGGGATTAACAAGTAATTCTGAACAACAACAACAACAGATTATATTTCTACGTGCCGTATTTCTATATGTCTCGGAATAAGTGAGTTTTGAACCTTTTCTTTAACAAGCCGCACTGTCAAACACCTCCCTCCTCTCTCTCACAGAAAGCCAAAGAGCTGGACTACAACCAGTCTCTCATGGGCCGGCTGTGTCAGTGCCTGAGGCAGCTGAGTCGGGATCAAGGCTGCCCCAGCCCTGTGGTCTTACTCAGGAAACAGTACCGCATGCACCCCGACATCTGCGAGTTCCCCTCCAAGCACATCTACAACAAGGTGCTCGTCACAGACAGGTAGGTCCTCTGACGTCTCCTTTGACGCAGGCAAATTAGTGGATAACTGAACCCTTCCTCTACAACAGGGCTGTCCAATCCTGGTCCTCGAGGGCCGCTGTCCTGAAGGTTTTTAGCTGTTTCCCTGCTCCAGCACACCTGATTGTAATGAAGGGTTGTTATTGAGCCCTGCGGAGGTGTGCTGGAGCAGGGAAACATCTAAAACCGTCAGGACAGTGGCCCTCGAGGACCAGGATTGGACACCCCTGCTCTACAAGATGGATAAGGTTGTAGTGGTGGGTCTTACCTGGATTAGCTGCATTTGACTAGTCAACCTGAAAACAATGGGTGACGAACGTCTTGTAGTAGCCCGAACAGAGTACAGCTCTACAGCATTGACCGTGGAGGATAACCCTGGTATGTGTGTGTCTGCAGTGCTACAGGAGAGGAGAGGTGTGCTGTCAGTTGGCCATTCCAACCCTACCTTCTGTTTGACGTGCTGGACGGCCAAGAGCTCAAGGACAGAGAGTAAGTAGGGGGATAGATGGCTCAACGGGTTGAGGCGTTGGCCTCATGATCGGAAGGTTGTGAGATTGAACCCCGGCTGTGGCTATGTGACGTTGTGTCCTTGGGCAAGGCACTTCACCCTACTTGCCTCAGGGAGAATGTCCCTGTACTTACTGTAAGTCGCTTTGGATAAAAGCGTCTGCTAAATGAGTAAATGTAAGTAGGAATCACCGTCCACTCACTCAAGAACGTTCCCTTAAGTGGAGAGCCGGCTGGGCCGCTGGATGGACGACTAGTTGACCGGCTGCGTCTTCACGTGTTTCAAAAGGTCGTTCCACAACGAGAAGGAGGTACGGCTGGTAATGCTGCTGCTGAGGTGGATGAACAGCAGCGTGATGTTGGTGGCGAAGAAGCAGGCCAGTGCATTGCTGGACAAAAAGCAGGTGAAGGTGGGCGTGATCACGCCGTACAACGGGCAGAAGGATCGCATCAAACGAGAGTTGGCACGGGAGGATTTCGCATATGTGCAGTGAGTCTAGCGGTGCACGCACACATGCACATTTAGACACACACCTGTTACAGAGCTGTTGGGCTTGTGTATGTATATAAAATACGCCTTAAATGAGGTTTGAATTGGAAGCTTCTCGGTTCATTGTTAAAGAATGTAAGTACCACACATAACAATGCTAGTTAGGCCAGGAAAGTGGGGCTTTAGAGGAATGCCTGTTTGCCTTAAAGCAGACCACACAGCTTATCTTTGGGGACAATTTACCATTCGGGGTAGAAGCGTCCTGGAGCATCATGACTTCCTGACTTGGAGACATGAACTCTGGGTGACAGAGTTCTTATCTCCTGGGCCAGAGTTTTTGAGACTAGTCTAGTCAGGTCTAGAGTTAATGATTGGATTATTTTAGGGCACTGGTTTCAAATCCTGGTCCTGGAGGGCCACTGTCCTGAAGGTGTTAGATGTGTCCCTGCTGGAGCACACCTGACTATGAATGTGTTGTTATCAAGCTCTGTGGAAGCCTGATAAGAACCATTCATTAGAATCAGGTCATTTGGAGCATGGAAACATCTAAAGGACATTTCCGGACAGTGGCCCTCCAGGACCAGGATTTGGTCATGGTCCAAATACACAAGAGACATGGGAGAGCCACATTGATTGACGTATAGCAGGGGTGTTAAACCCCAGTCCTCGAGGGCCACTGTGTTTTAACATTCGCATAAAGAATTTGCATGAATCCGGAAATCGCAACAATCCACCTATACAGAGTCATCATCAAACTTCCAATACAACTGTGCACATACACATAGCTTTCTCTTTCCATTTCTCTCTCTTAGCCTCTCTCCTTGTCCTCTCAGGGGCGATGGTGTTTTAAACGCTGGCTCCTGTTGTCTTTTGTGTTGGCTGCAGGGTGACAGTGGACACTGTGGATGGCTTCCAGGGCCAGGAGATGGACTGTATCATTGTGTCCTGCGTCAGGGCAGGACAGGATGGCATCGGGTGAGGAGACATTTACATTACATTTATTCATTTCATTTAGCAGACAGGGGTTATGACAGTAATGACTTAGCAAGTAACAGAGGCTGCCCCTCTGTGTTTCTGTGAAGGCTGGCCCTGTCTGTGAGGGTGAATGTCAGCCATTCCAAGTTCATTTTTAGACTCATGCGCTGTATAACATTCATGTTTTGCTCTTTCCAACAGGTTTCTGGCTAACAAGCAGCGAATGAATGTGACCATCACACGAGCCAGGTGCAGCCTGTTCATTCTGGGTCACCTGCGCACGCTCAAGGTTGGTTTTTGCGCTCTTAAAAATAGGTGTGGGCGTGGCTTACAGACGCACCTTATTGACATTTCCTATCCAGTCGATATCGGCCCGACTTGCAGATGAAGTTGATTCTGACCCGTTTCAACGTTGCCTTTTTTGCTTCCTATATAACATGCAAAAACCAGTGTGACAGTGACTGGCGTGCGCTAATCAACGACGCTAGCAGGAGAGGCACCATTGTCCTTGCTGAGGAGAAGACCTTGAACCGTGCCGTCCAGAAGATCTTCAAGCCTGTTCTCTCCCTTGGCCGGAGCCTGTCCAACCCCGGTCCCAACTCTTCATCTGAAACAGAGGCCTCTATCCATCAGCACCGCTCCACCCCTTCTGTGCCGCCGTCCTTCCAGGCCAGTGGCTGCTCCCTCCAGCAGCACCCCAGCAACCCCTCCCCTCCCCAGGATGTAGCGCGACCTGTTGACCCTCGGCTGGCGGCGAGAGTTCCGCAACATGCCCGAGAGTACAACCGTAGTAGAAGTCACAATGCCCTCCTGCCAGGGTGCAGCGAGAAGGACAAGCACTCTGTTTCAGGGGTAACGCCCCACCCAACTCCAGGGGACCCCCGATTGACTCACCCTAGACACAAGGTCCACTCCCCCCCGCACCCCAGCCCCCCCACACACACCTCTAAGGGACTAAAACGCTCCTTGGACCAGAACTGGGATCCCCCCTCCAGTTCAAAGAGAGGAAGGAGATGAGTAGAACATTTTAGTTTGACTCTTTTTATATTGGTTTGTTCAAAGGAGAACTTGAGAAGATAAGATGAGAAAGTTCTTCTCAGTCCAAAATGTCAGCACCAGGCAAGCTTCAGATCCGATCTGCCTGATAGAGCTAGTTCTGGACAGTTTTAGTTTGAATGTAAAGCGAAGGCTTAGACTGCGGAAGATACCAAGTGTCTGTTTGTAAGGGGAGGGTCATCTGTTATGGGATGATTGTTTAAAGTGCACGCATAAATGTTTATTACGTAGCTTCAAGCGGTGCACTTCAAGCATCTGTCCCTTCCGCTGTGTACAAAGTACCAAACAGCCTCATTATATACGTGATGTTAATACACACAGCATATATATATATATATATGTATATATATATATATATATATATATTGTGTGTATCGTATGTGTATTTTTTTTGTAGAATGTTCTTTTCACTGATTATATAGAATGTGTTTTTGTACTAAAGTCTTTGGTTTCTCATCATTTCCATATCCTGTTTGTAACTGTAATTCTACTCAAAACTCAGACCTCAGCTAATACCCTCTCTGACAAGGTTGGAAAAGGAGGCTTCTCTGGCTCTGTGCCGACCAAAATACATTTGGAGTGAAAAGCACCAGACAGACTTTTGGAACTGTGGTTTGTTCCAGTGAAGAAGGGAGAGAGAAGTCAAGGGGATCCTGGTTGAATGAGTTTATGAATGTTGTTCAAATCATCTAGTCTCTCTCAGGGATATAGAGAGGCCTGTACAGCGTCTCTCTTACTTTACTTTTGCATCCAGCTGCTGCAAAAATGATGTGATCACTTGGTTATCTGCAAAATCTACACATTTTGTTTCCCTTTTTTCTTGTATTACAGTCTTATTTTGTAGCCATGTAAAGCAGGTCTTAAACTAGAGACCTAATGTGGATTTGTTTTTAAATCTACCAGTGTTCTACGTATTACGTTCTTTTGCATATACTAAATTGGTTCCCCTTTTGAAAGGATATGCAAATCAAGACCACCTTATGAATCTTGGACTAGACTATGTTCAAGGCTTTTGTTTACTTTTTCACAAGATTATAACAAATTAAAAGTAAACTTTGTTGACAGACTCACGTCCATTTGTTGATCAATTTCCCTTCCTGCTCCTTCCATGTCACTGCCTGGTGTGTACTCTATAGCACATTTTCAGTCGGTATTGTCAAAACTATTCCTTTTCTGGTTGACCTTTCTGACATGCCCGGCATCGTAGATCATCCGAATAAACGTCCATGTGCAGAATCCAAAATACAAGCTAACCGTTTCCAATTCCTCACCTCACAGATGTTCAGTTACTATTTTAGATATGTGCGGATTTTCATTGATGCAGCAGTCCTGCAGTGTAGCAGAATCAGCCAAACTGTGTCCTCGTATGATTTTATTGATACTTTATTTAAAACGGTTTCTGTAAACGATGTGTTCTCGAAGCCTACAAGTACATTGGTTTGGTCAAAACCACCGTTTACAAGTTGGATTCCATGGGGATGGTCAGTGTCCCAGCAACAGCAATTATCTCTGGTTTGTAGCCATAAAAATGTGTCAATATTGTTTACTTAAAGCTTTACACTCAGTTTGAATGAAATACTGTAGCGGTAAACCGGGTGGTGTTACAGCTCTCATCAGACACGCCACTCTTAAATGGTAAATGTCGGCTTTGCTTGATAACACAGTAATGACAATGCTTTTTCTTGAGAAACTGAGTGACTCAATAACATACGAGCAAGAACAAATAACAGTCACATTTACTGTAGGTGAACAGTGTAATAAAATGCTGATTTATAGCTCATTTATTATAACTCCAAACAAAAATAATCTCTACAAAAAATATTCAAATAATGTAATATAATATCGATACTTTGATAGATCTTTTACTCTCTTAAAATTTCTGATGAAGTTAAAATTCTGTTTTTCCTGAATACTGCGTGAAGATTAAATCTGCTAAGTGTGGCAACAATCTCTCATTCCTATGACGACCATATTAGTGACAAAAATTGTATTATTCATAACCTGAAGAGTATAATAGGTAGAATATCAGCATCAGTTAGTGGGCACATGAGATACATTGACAGACAGAAGATAATAATACAAAATGCAGCAGAAAGGAAAAGGTGGAAATAAGGCTCATTTTAAAGAAAAATGAAACCTGAATTGACGTTATTCTATATAGGCCTCAATAGCGGATGCCCCCGCCCCCCCTCCCCCCGCCCACACACACACATTCCACATAATCCCCAGGTAAGCCTCCTCAAGACCTGCCTTCTCCATCCAATCACACAAAAGAGAGAGCAGTGCCCCCACCAAGGGGCATTTGACCCGACCAATAACAAAACTGGAAAACAAAACATCTTTACATTTCTTCCCGCCGCACATCCCTTCCTTTGTAGTGAACAGCAGTGACTAAAGTGTTCTCTTTTGTTTATTGGTTTTTGGTATGAGGTTGCTCCAGCTTGTTTATAAAGGGAGAGAAATGTACTGTGTATAGAAAGAGACACTGATTAGTTGTCTGATTCTGCTTATTTTACTCACATTCTCTTTCTTTCTCTCCCCATTACACACACACACACACACAGGACCTGGTCCAATAACAGTCCAGTGAGGTGTGTGCATTCGCATCTTCACACGTGTGTCAATAGTACTCAAGTGTGTTCAAAGGGTCCATTGGTGTACTGTGGGTTGCACGTTCCCTATACACACACGGAAAAACACACGCACACACCCCTCCTGGCTCCGGGAGTCATGAGGGGAGGGTTAGTGTGCAGTTATTAGGGCCAGTAGATAGGGTAGCAGGATGCAGAGTAGCAGGGAGACCAGCGGGAGGTGGGGGGTCCAGGCCGAGCTGCAGTCTTTGCCTCCCTCGCAGCGGGACTGTTGGCACAGAACTCCCTTGAAGTCCGGAGGGCAGATGCACTTTTGGTTCTGGTAGCAGGTCCCTCCGTTCTGACATAACCGCATCTCCTCGTCACACACATTGGCTGCAAGGGAAGATGAGGGGGAGGAGAGGGGGAGGTGGGGTTGAGGGGAGGTAAGAAGAATACGTTTATGAGCTTTGCCGTCACTGTCAAAGTAAAGTCTTTTTTTTCTCTCCCTCCTCTTGCTTTCCTTCATCTGTGTTACACTGCAGGGTCAAATGAACGACCTCTCCACTCTTAATTCAGATGATTCTCAACCGTGTTGATGCTGCCTGAATAAATAACATAATTAAAAAGCTTTGAAAGACATTCAGGGAAACACAGACGTACTTTATGGCGTGCATGATACTTGACCTAAAATATTGATGAGGAAGTCCTTGTGTGTCTGTGGGCAAATTAGTGTTTGTGTATTAAGAGCGAGGGAGAGGATGTTATGGGAGACTTTGTAGGGCACGATGACGTGACAGAATGCATCTTTATTATTGATGCGACTCTTTAGCTGAAAGAGATAAAAATGTCTATGGGAGCTTCTAGAGTTCCAGTCTGGGCTGTAACCCCACTGCTGTTCCCTTACAACAAACATAGAATTTCTCCTCTAACAGTCCCCCCCACCCGACCAACACCACCATCACCTTCATCTTTTGTTCTCTCTCTCCCTCTTTCTTTCCTGCAGACCCCTTTTTTGTTGTCTCCCTCCCTCTTTCGCGTTCTCTCTTTTCTCTCTCATGTAGATTGGAGGTGGTGTGTTAGTGTGTGCCGCTGACTGACCCAGTTCGACAGAGCTCCGCAGTAAATAGAGGTTCCTTCCAAAAACAGCCTCTGATACGGTGGTACGACATTGGGGAGGGGGCGGGGGGAAGAGGGGAGGTACGCGAAGAAGAAGAGCGCAGGTATGTGTGTGCGGAGGTGCGCCCATGTGTGTAATGGGGTTAAGGTGTGACAGGGTCATCCATTAACGGAACAGGTGAGGTATCTAATGAGCTGCAGAATCCAATCCGGAAGAGGAGGAGGAGAAGGAGGGGGCATGCAAAGATTTAGCAGTGCTATGCACTGGTAACTATGGCTCCGCGCACACCATAGCACCTTCCACCAGTGTTTGACACTTGAGGAATGGTCTTGACTGACTTGCACAACACACACAGCAAAACTCCCCCTCTCTTAAGCACGCGCATGGGATGCCGAGGGCAGTCTCTTGCACCGCATACTCACGGTAACACCCTTGTTTCCAGTAGTACCCTGGGACGCAGTCGTCACACTTGAGGCCGGTGGCGCCTTCTTTGCACTGGCAAAACCCAGTGCCGTTACAGCGATCATGGACCGAGCCCATCTGATTACAGTTGCACTCTAGAAAGAGGGAGAGAGATGGATGGGGGGAGATTAAGAGGTAGAGAGAGGGGCAAGAGGAGGAGGAGTGGGAAAGAGAGCGGGAGTTAGGAGGGGATTTGTGGAGGAGGTAAGGAGAGAGAGAAATTATTAAATACACAGAGTGATGTTGGAAAAGTTCAGAAAACATAATGGTCTTCGACTATTTGTGTTGCGTACCTTTTAGGTCTAAATGAAGTATCAGAACGAAAGTGAACTGCACAACTGTGTGGAAATGTAGGTGGAACATTCGGGTGTGCATGCTCATTCTTGTTGCCATGAAGCTTATTACATGTTTGTGTCTGTGTGTGTGTAAACATGCTCCAGAGAGCCTGCTCTATATAGATTCGGTGCCATGTACAGTGTGCCAGTGGTCCCGCAGGCAAGCTAATGGGGCCTCATTTGTGCTGACTCCAAGGCCTGGCCCTGTGTGTGTGTGTGGCCCCCTACCCTTTGCCCAGCATGGGAAGTTCACCCTCCCACCCCCTCACTGGCCATCTACATATGAAGCCCTACCAACACCAGATGTATCTCCATGGCTATAGCCATGCCCTGCCTAAACCCATATGGCTCCTCTCAGTACAGGGCGATCCGAGGCACAGTTTGTGTTCAAAGGTTTAAATGTACGATCGCTAAGGTGCAATCCAGTGGTGGATAGTCTCCCGAATTCTCAGATCACAGCTCATCAATGTGTTTGTTTATAGTCGCTCACACGCACATGCACACACATGCTTCCCCCAATGAATCCCCCACCAACCAAACACCTCCACCCCCTGCTATCCCCTGTCTGTACACACACAAACACACAAACAGGAGCACAGTCACCCGCACAGATACACAGACCCACCACCCCCACTTACCGATGCAGACGCCTTCGTCATCCAGCTCTGCGGACGCGTTTCTGAAGTAGCCCACCCTGCAGTGCTGGCAGTTCTGGCCCCGGGTGTTGTGTTTACAGCTCACGCATGTCACAATGTTCAGGTAGTCGATGTAGCTACAGCGGTTAGAATGGCCGTAACACTCACAGTCTAAGGGAAGAGAGAAACAGGAGGAGAAGGAGGTTAGAGACACATTTTGGGGGGACGGGTGATCCAGATGAAGGGAAGAGAGATGATGATATGCGCAGACGAGAGTCAACACATTTATAATGATTATCTCTTGTATACTGTGTGTTTGACTAAATCAGTAAAAACGCACCTCTCTACCTTCTCCCTCCCCCCTCCTGTCGCCACCTTTTCCTTCTACCCTTTCACCTCTCCCTAGAGGTAACGCTGACTGTGCTATACTCAGCTCTACTGATGGGAATGTTTGTGTGGGTTTTGAGGGAACATTAAAGAGTCTTATTCTAGGAGAGGTAAACATTGTTTTTATTTTATACAGGATGTGTCTATCTATCTATACTGTATATCTATATCTATAATATATCTATCTGTCGGCAAAATCAATGTACCGGTAATTATAATCTACATGTATTTATTAAGTAGATGCTTATCCAGCACTTACTGTACATAAGTATTGTGCAGAAATCAATGTCTGCACATTCAAGCTTTTCTGCATAACACTAATATGGATTATTTGGTATTGTGAGAGTAAGTGTGATTCCCCATGAGAAACTAAAAGTAATTATCATGAATGTATGTAAGTTTTGAGTATATCAAACAGACCTATGCAAGCAGACACTTCACATGCAGAAATGAGGAATAATAGTTTGATAATTACATATAGTTAATTTGATGGCGAGGAGAGGAAAGGAGAGGATTCTTGATTCTTTAGACTGCGGTTACTACCTAATAAGGTTTTTAGTCATCTATAGAAGACTCCTGCGCGTGTGAATGCTGAGAGGCATTTGTCCTCTATAGAGGCATGTTTACCTGCATGTTTATGCAAATACACATTTAAATGCACGTAAAAAGTTGACGTTTAGCTGTTTAATCAGCCGTCACATTATTATTTTAGTATTGTTTGGTTGAAATATTTATGCTCAGCTTTAAAGGAGGCAGGAGAGGAGCATTGTAAAGTGCGTCCCTCAGCAGTTAAGAAGAGATAGAGAGATATCGAGAAATATAAGAAGGAGAGAGAGAGAGAAAGAGGGCGTGGGAGGGAGAGAAGTAGGGAGGGGGGGAGACTAGCTAGTTAAATATAAATGCCCAATTAAAGTTCAGACAGAGTGTGGAAAGGGACATCGTCTCACATGTAAATGCAAAGTCAAGATGCTGCCGTATGGAACTCTGTCAATTGATTACAAGCGGGCTTCATTAAACTGTGTAACAAATGAACCATTAAAATGACAGTTATTCTGTTTTATTAGCATGCAGTTGGATGGGGGAACTGCTGTCATGTGGCACCTGGGGAAGGAATATATTTAACGTGACACAAATCTTTCAAGAATCCGTTTGACGAGAGTCTGAGAGAAGACATGGAGAGAACAAAGACGAAAAGAAAGATGCTCCAAGAAGAGAATTGCAACACATAATGTCTAATTAGTAATAACAATGACAGTAAACACGGTGAATGTAAATGTGATTATTTTAGATGCTTACCTTGGTTTTGAGCCAAACAAAATCAAAGCAGTAGGGGGAGGTGTGATTAGAAAAGATGTGAACAGACAGAAAGAATGGATGAGAAACTATAACCCAGCAACGTTTCATATGATTCTCCCACTGTATTTTATCACTGGTCTACTACATTTCCAAATTATAAATTTTTTCTTCTGTAAAACTCCCTCTAAATGTCTTTATATGAAGACTCCGCTGACCTAAGCCGATAGAAAAGGAGGCCAGCTCCTGTCCTTTCCCTGCCCCTCCACTTCCTCCCCGCTGATGTCTGTACCATCGCTGCTCTATCTCTTACCTTTGAAATCATCGTACACAATCCCAAACAGGTGTCTGGCCTGGGGCTCTCCTGAGATCAAGAGCTTGAGTAGGCCTTGAGGAGATGAAGGAATCTTTGTTTAAAGACAGGCGATCAGGATCCACACCGCTGTGCACCACTGCCAAGCTCTGGGGTTTCATACAGAGCCTAAGGCTAATGGAGCCTGGCTTTGCTGCTGGTAGCTATGACATATGCCAACACTCATTCTGCTAGCATCTATAGGGCTACTTAGCTAATGTTGCCCAGTTTATCTAGCTACAGTAGGTTTACACACGACAGAGATACCTTACCACCACCAACATGCAGACTGCTAGTGCCTACAGCATGGGGCTACTGGCTAATGTTGCCTAGCCTACCCCGCTACAGTAGGCCAACAGCCTTACCAGCACATATAGGGGAACAGAGGCAAAAGGCCAGAAGAGGCCAGGAGACAGGAGGTGTATGTGAAGAGAGAGGAAGATCGCTGGACTCTACAAGGGTGAATTCTCACGCCAAACACAAACTACTGTCGCTACTGACCAGCTAATGCAGCAGTGACTCTGCTGTACCTTTCCGTTTTCTCGTTTTCTCAATTTCTTCCTCATTATCCTCCTCCGTCTCTTCTCTCCTTTCTTCCTCTGCGATGTCCTCTGGTTCCTCCTCCTCCTTTGTTCGTTCCACCTCTTCCTCCTCCTCTTTCCCTAAAGGGCCTTCAGGCTCTTGGCTCACAGTCCCTTTCTCAGGCTTTAAAGACTCTGCCAGCACCACAGAAAAAATGTCACCGTTCCCAACGATGATCTACAAGTACAAGATGATCTACAAGTACACTCAAGCCAGCAGCTCATTCACCCCTCAACTCCACAGACCGGCTTTTGATGTCTGACCAGCTGAAACAAAGTTGAAATAGTGCCATTCTTTCCACACACTCCTACAGTACACTACAATCTACAGATCAATATAGCCTACATGTCCTTCACATCGCTACACCAGTCACCTTCATCTGCAGTTCCTGTTTCTTCTCTGCCCTTCTTTTCCTCCTCCTCTCCCTCCCCCTTTTCTTCAGAGGGGTCCGATGACTCCACCGACTCAGATTCGGGACCCTCTGGTTCGGAGGGGACTGTGAACATCCCAGCCCAGAATCACACACCCACTCTTCTCTCTGTGTCTCCTGGAAGTATCCATGAAGGCTACCACTTCTGCAAGCTTAAGAAGCTTCCCAGAATCCCTGTACAGTGAGCTCACACTAGGCTACGCACACATTGATACCTTCAGCCTCCCTCCTCGCCTCCTTCTCTCCCTCGTTCACCGTCTCCCCGCCTCTTTCTTTTCCCCCCTTCTCTTCCTCTCCTTCTCCTCCTCTTTTTTCATCGGGAGGTTGTCGCGTGGTTGCCGTGGGCTTCTCAGTGTTCAGGGCCTCGGGTTCGAGTACAGCTGTGAGTGGCAGGAGCCAGAGAGAGTGTTGCGACACAGGAGCATCAGCAACCTGAGGGGTGTGAAGACATGACATCCTCTTCCTTTTATCTGCACGGTGCAAAGGGTTTTCTATTCTCCAAGGTCTCGCTTCTTGTCATTACAGTAAAGGGCACGCACTCGTTATAGCTGGTGTAGAGAAAAGTCTACTCTACAGACTTCCACAAGCTTAGGAGCGGGACAAAAGTGAACTTGTCCGCCCAGTAGCATGACACGCACTTGGGATGACTTTCAAACTGAGGAAAGCGGAAAAAAAACTTCCAATCGATTTGCCGAAACTACAGTTCCCACAGATACTTGTCTCAGACTACAGAACTCCAACCTGCTAGCCTGTCACCTTCTTCAGTCCTTCTCTCCTCCTCCTTCACTGCCTCCTCTGGTTGCTCCTTTGCTGATTGAGTCCCGCTCATGCCGCCATCCTCCACTCTTTCACTGACAGCTGAGCTAGCTGCCCATAGACATATCATATTGGCACGTTGTTATAATATGGCCGACTGTCTCGCTATATGACTGGCTGGTTGACTGTCTGACTACCTGTCCACCCCTGTCCTCACCACTGGGGCAAGAATCCTGAAATTCTGCGACTTCTCCAGCTGGTGTAGAACAGCACAGAGATAATGAACATGTTTGAGCGGAGTTAACCACAGTGCCTTGTGGGAGGTTTTTGTTGTTGTTGCCCCCACCCCTCTATCCCTGTGTACACCTTTCTGATCTTTTACCTCACACCCTTACCCTTGTGTGCTTTTGCGAGACTGTGTGCCGTTGCTGGGAAGGAGTTTCCCCCGGGATAAATAAAGTAATCTGAATGTGAATGATCTGAATTTGTGGTTCCACAGGCATTCATGTCGACCTTGCTCATCTTGTACTGTCTGAGTTACACCCTTAGAGCCAAGCTGCACTGGCCGACTACAGGTTCGGAAAAATAGAAAGAGAGAGAGAGAGAGAGGGTGTGACAGTGATGGAGCTGCAGATAATCTGCCCTGGTCACTAGAAGTTTGATGGATAGCCAACACACTTGCTAGCTGTCCAGGATGCTGACAGTGCCAGTGATTTCTCAGGCCCAAATTCCTTGACATGGCTCTGCAAACTCTGACACACAAGTTAGCACACACACACATGACAATTTTGGAAGGGCCAGCTTGATGCAGTCCATGTTGGATGTCACCAAAATATTTCAGATGTCGCCTGAAATATTCAGATGTATTAGTTACATGACTATTCATAGATTCGGGAGCAGATTATGAATGCAAATCTCGTTTTTCCCCCGGTCTTGGCAAGCTACTGAATCTGACCACTCATTTTCTCTTCTTTGCTCATCTCTTTTTTTCCTTGCCCCTCTCTCCATACCTCCTGCTGTATCGCTGTTTGTTTCGCTATCCTCCCCTCTCTCCCTACCCACTTCTGTCTCCCTCCCCTCTCTCTATTTAAGGGCCAGTGACTCCATAGGGACTCTGTCTCTGAACCGTGTAGACATCTGTCTAAGTGAACCAGGACCCATACTAGCATAGCCAACACTCTACCCCCTCTTCCTCCCTCCATCCATCACCCTCCTTCCCTCTCTCACTTTCTCTCCTCCCTCCCTCTCTCCTTGTTCTCTGCTCCAAACACTCCCTCGCCCATTTGTAACAGGATTTCTGTGTCGTTTGATATTGTAGTGAAATTGAATGAGCAGCTCTGACAACCGACATAGTGTTGCGTCCTGTAACGGAATTACAGGATGTCCAGCACCATACTCGGCTTTCCAGTCCGGATGGCGCCATGCCACAGACAAAATCATGATTCAAGAAAGGATATTTGACGTGTTCTACTGGAATGGAATCGTAGCGCTATTTCCTGTAAATGTCTACGTTAACTAGACCACACCTCTAGAATTATTGAACACCTCTACTGGTTTAGAATCTAGCCAACACTAGCTCTAGCTATGGGGTGAGTCTTACCTTCACTTTTAGGCATTGCCTCAGACTTTTCCGTAGAGGGCGGGCTTGTAATGGGGGGGGAGTTCTCAGCTGGAACGGTTGGAGAGAACTTCTCCTCCACAAATGGTAGAGAGGTTGAGGGCTCCACAGGGAGGGGATCAGGGGGGTCGCGCTCCTCAGGCTTTGTCTGAGGAGGTTCGGACTCGACTACAATTAACGAAGACGACGTAGACTCCTTTCCTATGAGTGTGGAGGACTCCTCAGCTATTGGCGGAGATGATGTGGGAGAGGGCTTTAAAGTGTCTGCAGTAGTTGATTCCACCGAAGACTGTTCTGGGGGTGGGGTGGTGGGGGGCAGGCTGTCTGTGAGGGAAGACTCTGCCTCCGGGGCCGGGGGCTCTGTTGGGAGGATGTCAGCCTCTGGGGAGATGGTGTTGGCGTAGGGGAGGGGCTCTTGAGATGAAAGCATGCAAGAACAATGAGGGATGGGGTAGGGTGAGGCATTAGCATATGAGATGCTGCCTCAGATTGTTTATCCAGAGAAAGCCTAGCTTTCCTTTTCTTTCTGCAACACATTCACTCTCTCTCACACGCACACACGCACAAACACACATTCACTCACCGACCGCACACACACACGCTTAAACAGACATTCACTCACAGAAACATACACACACGTACACAGGACTGTAGAAGTGAGGACACACTTAGGAGTGTAGCTTCTCTCTAAAACAGGCTAAACTCTAGGTTGTGTCTGGTTGACACTTTCTGCTCTAGGAAACTGTATCGGTGTAGTGACAATTAATGCGGAGGCTGTTTTGATTTAGCATTCAGTGTGAAGTGAGACTATCCTGGTAGGATTGCTTTTTAAATGTGAAACGTTTGTATGTGTTTGTCTTCTAAACTACTAATATATGTGTGAATGTTGCAACAAACAATCGATAAAGGCTACAATAGAAACAAACTAAAGAAACAAATAGAAACAAACTTGCGAGGGTTCTGGGGAAATTGTGGGGTGTGATTTTTCAACATAAATTGTACAACTGATATTTCTGTATATTTTATACAAATGCATGGTTATAAGTTATATCTATAACATATATGTAAACGCATACATTTGTTGCTGCTCATTTGCAACTCAAAATACAAAGAGTGAAGAAAACAATGAAAGTAAAATAAATTTAGTGACTAGTCTATCAGTTTCCTACTACAAACTAGTGACTCATCTACCTGTCCCCTATACAGTGAACCCTCGTTTTTCACGGGGTTAGGTTGCAAAAAGAACCTGTGATAAGTGAAATCCGTGAAGTAGAAACCTTTATTTTCTTTACAATTATTATACAATTAAATACTACAAAAAAACCTTTTTACAGGCCCAAGCATTTGTTTAACAAATAAAAGTACTGTATACTGTAAACTGAAACTTTATTGATGCACAGGTTTGTGTTGGAGAGACTGTCAATCAGAATGCAGCCAATCAGAATGCAGAACACAATGCACGATGCAAATCCGTGAAGTAGCAAAAACCGTGAAAAGTGAACCGTGATATAGCGAGGGTTCACTGTATACTACTAGCACGCTGTACTAGTGTACCTGGAGTCTGTGTGAGAGATTGTGGGTCCGGTGAGCCTGGCTTTCGGTCACCTGCTCGTGGTGTGCTGCGCTCTGTCAGTTAGAATCACATACAGGCTTAATCCTCCAACATAAACACACACACAGTTGAGGAGAGGTACACTTACACATATGAATGCGCACCAAGACACAACCACTTACCCAAATATATCTACACACACTCATGGCCTCCTCATCCAGCTGAGATGCTTTTCACACAGCATATTCTGAGCCCAGGGCTATCCTTAGCTCATGGCAAAGAGTTGACCCGGGGAAAAAGTAGCCCCTTTTCACACACGCATTTCGAACCCAGGGTGAACCTAAAGCCTTGTTTCATATGAATGCCTTGTGTTTGGAGTTTGGTCAATTTTTCAGAAGATAACCCTGCAAATTTGGTGCTAATCCTGTTCCAGAGCAGGGCTAGAAGGCTATTGGATAAAGTCAGGGTTAGCCCACATTTAAATGTGCAAGGATTGAGCCAGGGGCTAACAGCTCCTTTAGCCTGGGGTTAGAAAGGTTCTAAGAATACTTTTAGCTCTGGGCTAAAGTGCAGTGTGACAAGCCTGTCCACAGTCTCATCCCATTGTCACTTCGGCACGCTGAACTGTAGAGTTACATAATCTGGTGACACGAGCAAGTCTGTCAGCACAGATGGATCTACTATCTACAAACTTTCATCCCAGGCAATGCTCACCCATCACACATCACCCACACATGCACACCCACACATACATCCCCCCCCCCCCTACGCACCCACCTACACACTTAAATGAACAATCATCCATGAACCCCCAACGTCCACATTTATCTGTTTGTATTTTTTGCCCACGTCTCTCGCGCAAGCATGTTGACATGTAATGAGATCATTTGTCGACGAAACTAATGCAGCCCAGATGAAAGATAACGGTAACATCCGATGCCCCCTGTCAAGTCTCCCCGTCCCCTTCATTAGTTACCTCGGCGATCCGGTCGCCACTAACAACGCTGTTGTGATTCACCAGAGAGGAGTGAGACAGAACCTCTAATGACACCCATGTGAGTGACAGGAGGAAATATCTCGCCTGGTTTAATACACCTAAATAAACATGAGAGAGGTGCTCTCTTTTTGTCACTAGCTATTCCATAATGGCAGAAAAACCCAGGTTTGGGCACAAGACGTAATTGCCCTTTTTTATTGTCAGCTAATGTTTAAGCAAAATGCTAATATCACCAGACCAGGAACCACCAGTAAAGGGGTCAACCTGTGCGAGGATGGAAACCGTTGATTATCAAAATAGGGTGTGTGTACTCGCGTTGTGTTTGTATACAGGTCAGAATATCGGTGTATAATGTCTTTACTCTTCCTCTGAGTAGAGGGGATTCTGTCTAACCTTCTAAGCAAGACATGGGTCTGAATGAGCAAAGAGGAACAGGGGTCGCGCAAGGGGAAGCAGAGGGCGGCAGGGGGAGCAGAGGTGGGCAGGGTGGAGCTGGGGTAGAGTGGGTGGGAGATGGGGTCCGGATGGGGTTGGGCGGGATGAGCCAGACAGTGCATGGCAGGGAAATACAGGACGGCAGTGGGGTTGGGTTGGGTTTGGACTATGTTATTTCGACCACCCTTCCCCCTAGATTCATCAACCCAGCAAACCAATCATCAGAATGCTCCGTGGATTAGGGCCGCTGGCCCTGTAATCTCCCCCTCTGGGCATGCTCACTGAGAGCAAGGGGAGTGAGAGGGGAAGGTGGGAGGCGGAGGGGAAGGGGAGGGGAAGGTTAGAGAAAGAGCGCTGACCCAGGATAATACCCAGATTAGATCATGCCCTGCGCGCTCTCCAGTACTCACACTCACTTGAAATGTGAAGTGTGTACATTGTGGGAGACCCAGAGAACACAGTCCCACACACACTTACATCATCCTCATATGTAATAGTTGATACAGACCACATTAAATAGGTCTGGGGCAGCCCAAGGTTGAACCTAGTTGGCTGGGATTGAGGCAGCGATCCAGTACAGACTACTGATCACCGACTCACTACGTGTGGTCGAGGGAGGATCTGAATACTAGTTTGTCTCTGAACGAAAGGTTTCTAAAGCCCAGACGACCCAGCATGCACTGTTACCTGTAGGGAGATGCTGGAGAGGTTAGACCCTTAGAGGGAAGGGTGTGTGTGTGTTTGTGTGTGTGTGTGCGTGTTTAAGAGGACCTCAGACCTCGGATCCCTAGGAGGAAGAGAGGAGGATGAGGATGATTTATGGGGATCGCTGAGCTGCGCCATATGCCAACCATAAATCTACACGCACGCGTGCACAGACACACCCACACACCCTTAAACACACACCCGTGCGCAGACACATGCACGCACACACACCTAAGCGCACACACGTGTGCAGACACGTGCACGAACGCATCTGAACACACACACAGAGCACAGACACATGCACACTCTAAAGCACATAAACACACACACTTCGATACAAACACAAACCCAGATGCACACACACACACAAACCTCTAAACACACACACCAGACTGATCAAGAGACATAACTCGCATTGGGGTCATGTCCAAGCCAGACAAACTACCATTTTCACAGAGGCACACATTAAATGAGGATATACGAGCATTGTCCAGTAATCATGGCTACAGTCACTGGCAAGGTAAGTAGTAATGGCCCTACCCTGCCCCCTTCTCTAAACCCCGGTGTGCACATTGGACTTGCTGCAAGTCGCTTTGGACAAAAGCGTCTGCTAAAGGAATATTTATATTTTAAGTGGATAGGCCTTGTCATGAACATATCCCTTTTTTTCTCAATCAAATGGAACGTACTTCTACCTGAGATGGGTTTCTGCCAGTCCCTGTCAGAGGCCATGGTGAATCCAGAGGACCTGTGTGTTTGTATCATCTGAAGTGTGTGATGCTGGCTGAGGGCCGGTCGCCGAGGCGCTTCTCAAAGCTCTGTGTTGGATTTGAGGTTGTAAATATCCAGTCAGCGCCCCTGTCAATCAATCACCGCTCGTCAACAGAGTCTTCCACCCGGGAACACAAGTGCTTTTCACTTTTCAAAGGAAACCATTTACGGAAATGGATTTCCTTAAAAACTAAACAGCGCTCCTGAAATGTCTCTTCCTCCTCCCCATCCCCATCCTCCCCCTCCTTGTTTTCTTCTCCTTCCTCTTGCCCCTCCCTCTCCTCTTACACCCTTCATTCTGCAGTAAGTGCTTTTTTTCTTCTTCCAGGAACACATTGCTGCAGCCAAGATGGCAGATTTAAATTTAGCCTTGGTCAGCTCAGGCCCTGACAGGTTCTAAGCAGCACTTTCCATCTTGGTCTGACAGACACCGTTTGTACCTGATCTGGGTTCCTCAGACCCAGTCAGTCAGAACAAACCGGGCTGGACAGACCCTCTCCCCAGTGGGACTGCTGGTCCAGAGCTGACAGCCCTGTTCCAGGGACGTATAGACGGACGTCAGAATATGTACAGGTGAAAAGTACCATTTAGGTATTCAACCCCCATCCTCACGCACATACGCACTGACATGAATGATCACAGACAGTATTTGGATCTGCACACGCACGTGACTATGACCTTGAGGGTTTAGGTTGCTTGAGGGGCAGTTTTACGGGCATATGTGAACCCATTTGTGACATTGCTTGATGACCTACCCCGTACACACACTCACACACAGGTGCAGGTGTCTACAGGTACAAGCTACCATAGTTCTACTGCTCACCTTCTGGCAGGCTGGACCCCTGGGGAGGTGAGGTGGTGGGGTTGGGTTTTAAAGTGGGGTCAGAGGTCAAGGGGGCAGTTTTAGTCACAGCCTTCGTTGGAGCAGTGGTTGCGGTCACCATGGTAACAAGCGCAGGTGTCTTAGGTGGCCGTTCTGAGAGTGAGCAAAACAATCTAACCTCCAAACTCGATATCACTACTGGAAAGGCAGATTCGCTGTAACAGCTTTGGTATTATGCACATCGTGAGTTGCGTTGCATTTCGATTCCAAGCGGAGCCCTGCAGTCAAGTCCCCCTGCAGCTCCGCAGACCAGAGGATCTGAGCAGGCTGTCAGCTCTGGCTGCTGCCACTTTGCCCGTCGTCTCTGCCTAACAGCTCGGAGCTCCGAGGCGCTCCACAGAGAGAATCCCTAATCGTATTCCCTTTCATTCCCGCCTCTCCCAGCCCCTCATTCGGAATCGCACAGCGTTACAAGACACTTAAGATTTGCCCATCCCTGTTTTTCCCTCTCTCTCTGCTTTTGCATGTTGTCTCGCCTCCTCCTATTCTTCTCTCTCTCTTTCTCTCTCCCCCCCTGCCCCCCCCCCCCCCCCCCCCACATCCCTGTCAGGCAGTCTAAACAGAGTAAGCAGCGGTGGAAGGAGCCCCCCCTGCGTAAGTTAGTGTGGTCGTGATGAAAGGACGAGACCAACGGAAAGACACCATGAATAATGAAGACACCGGGAACCTTCGTGCTGCAACACTGAGAGGGAAGAAGGCGGGATGAGGATGGAGAGATGACTAACTGAAGAGGGAGGCAAGGAGGGACCGACAGAAGCGACTAACGAACGACGCCGGGAGGCAACTTAGAAAGAGAAACAGAAAGAAGGTAACAGAGGGAGAGAGAGAGAGAGGGTGAGATCGAGAGAAAGTGATAAAGACTCAGAGAGAGAGAGCGGAAGAACGGGAGAGCTAAGATGTAATTTCCAGCTACTTACTGGAACCGGAGGATGACCCAGCGATGGCACCTGAGAGAGAGAAGAGAAGAAACGAGAGAAAAGGAGATGAAGATCTGCTTATGTATTCATTTGTCTAAAACATTACTCTGCTGATTCATCACAGGCATATTGTGTGTGTGTGTGTGTGTGTGTGTGTGGGGGGGGGGGGGGGGTATAGTTAGCGTGTGAAGCATCCAAGAACATAAATCAAAACAAATTCTCAGATTTTGGAACACAACTCACAGCTTTGCCCCACCCTGCCCAACCCAGTTGAGGACTGGACTACGGGTGATGCCAGTAAGGGTATATATATAAAGATTTTAAGAAATAAAGATATTAAGAATATAAAGATATATATGAACCACTGGGGAGTGGTAGGGTGGAGGTGAAAAGGGATGGAAGTGGCACCCGGGAGGTGGGAGGTTTGCCCTAGATTATTATTTTATCATCTCCTTGCTAGCTGGTTCTGTTCTCCAGCATCTACCCTGCAGTCTCTGCTCTCATCGACTCGAAACTCGAAAGAAGTCTGTCAACCCAGTCTCTATTTCTATCCCCTCCATTCCTCCTCTCCCCCCCCCCCCGCCATCCTTTTCTCTCAGTGCATCGCACGTTCTCTTGATCTTAGTTTCACATCCACGACCGCTGTTAGAGAGCTGAAGAGGTCCCACATACTCATATCTGATATGAATGAATGTATGAATATCTTTATCGCATCTTATTGAATATCATCGCATCTTATTCAAGTCCATGTATGTTCAATGTTTGCTCTATCCTGCCGCAGTAAATTATGTGTTTGTTGTAGCTTTGCATGGCGAATAAAACGAATTCTGATTCTGAATGTTCCATATTAACGATGAGGTAGGGCGGCGGCTATACAAGTCGAAAAAGAGGACTGGGTCCAGGCATGCAACGCGCAGCAGAAGATCTGGTTTGCTTGATGTTTCTTGCATGACAAGATCACGCCAGATCTTCTACTGTAGATTGCGCAATGGTTGTTGTCTGGACCGAGTCTGATTGGGTATTAGGTTCCTCAGCTGAGATCAATCACTAATCTGATTGATCATGCTCTAGTTAGTGCTCCAACTTAATAACTATCGATTACTGTAGTATGGCCATACACATAAAGGATGTTGATTTTGGATGTGTTCTGTAAGTGCCCTTGTGTCGGAAATAACATCTAATAGCTAAGATGATCTCATATCCATAGAGCCCAGATGTCTTGTGAGCGTCTCGATAGGAACAAGTTGATGTGCGAGCGTGTCTCCAAATCCCACGTGATAATGTGCTGTAAATGAATGAACGTCAATGTCAAATGAACAAACGTGCTGTTTAGACAACATAACGGCCGTACTAACATTCATTTGGGGAGCCGTTGGGCGCGGGCAGATAGGAACCGGCCTTCCAGGACTTGGCCTTGTAACCTCTCTTGCAGCGCTGGCAGTCCTGGCCCGTGGTGTTGTGTTCACACTGGCACTGCAGGTTCCCATCCTGCAGCAGGCACAGGGAGGCGTGCAGGTTACACTTACACCTGTGGATGGAACACACACAGCAGGGGGTTAGGGGGCGGCATGGATCAATCGATACAGTATGTGGACCAGGGGGTGGGCAATCCTGGTCCTCGAGGGCCACTGTCCTGAAGGTTTTATATCTTTCCCTCCTCTAGCACACCTGATTATAATCAGCAGGCTTTCACAGAGTTTGATAACGACCTGTTCATTTGAATCAGGTGTGCTGGAGGAGGGAAACATCTAAAACCTTCAGGACAGCGACCCTCGAGGACCAGGGTTGCCCACCCCTGATGTAGACAGATAAATACATAGACAGACAGACAGAAAGACAGACAGAGAGATAGTCTTTATGTGTGTGTGTGTGTGTGCAGAGCCCAGGTGGGCCGGTCCAGAGGCAGGCGTCATGAGGAGCAGATGAGGAAGTTATGGAGCGATGGCAACATCAAATTATAGCCGCTTCAAGATGAGCGACCAGATTTCAATCCAGTTTGTTCCGGTGGAGTGAACAGCAATCCGTCCACATCAAATATTCAAAGAATGGCCCTGTACGCTTGGAAAAGGACTACCTCAATCTTCCTGCCTCCTCCCTCTCTCTTTCCCACCCTCTCTCTGTCACTTCTCATCCCCTCATCCATCTCTCCAGGTTCTGGGTTCTACCTCGCCTCTGCGTCACCAATCCACCTCAATGGCAGTGCCCTTGCACAAAACAGTCATGCACAACCACATCAGCATAATAAATCAAAACAATAAATAAATAAACACAGTTTCCCATGGCCAGCTGGTTGTCGAGATGTTCAGGGTCTGCTTAACGCTGACAGATCCAGGCGAACATGACTCTAACTCATTAGAGATTCATTAAGATCCGAAATTGCTTCAGCGCTGAGGAACAAACATGGAACCACTGTGGTATTCCACTTCCTGTTTCAATTATAGTGCAGTGAGACAGGACATGACTTGACAAAACAGACTCGCCAAAATGGAACGCAAGCTCTCCAACTGGGCGAGCATCATTTTAAGTGAAGCAGGTCTGGGAATCCCTTACCCCCCCACGGTGCCTGATGCCAGGCTGAGAACCTGAACCAGGCTGAGAACCTGAACGAGGCTGAGAACCTGAACGAGGCTGAGAACCTGAACCAGGCTGAGAACCTGAACGAGGCTGAGAACCTGAACCAGGCTGAGAACCTGAACCAGGCTGAGAAGCTGAACCAGGCTGAGAACCTGAACCAGGCTGAGGCCAGATCAGAGAGGCTACCTCGTCTACCTTCTGTCTCCATCACTTTCTTTCTCTCTGTACTTCCTTCTCACAAGCAAGACACAGGTCAAGTCCACTATTACAATGAGATCAGTTCAACAGAGTTCAGTTCCATGCATAAAATGTCTGAGTTCACGTGTGTCACGTGTGTGGTGCTGTCAGTGTCCCCCCTGACCATTCACCCTTGACTCCAGCCGTACAGTACAGGGGTGGGGAGTGGGTGGGGGAAACACTGGCCGCCTCTCGTCAGCACGTATGAGTGGATGTGACACTCCAGCTTCTGTGAGCCGCTGCTCAGTACTTCCCCTCTGCTCTCACCCTATCCTGTCACACACACAAACACACGGACACACAGACCGCGTCTCTCTCTCCTGGTGACAGCTTGTGCTGGGACTTCTCCCATTCCCTCTCCACAGTCCCACTGCACACAAACTATAGGTGGCCCCAATCATGTGTTTAGGGCGCAAGATGGCCGCCCCTCACTGCTAAGTCATCAAAGCGGGAGTAGCAGCTCTTAGCCGAGACAAGTTAAGAACGGACAGCTGCATCCATCAGCTCTTTGTTGATTCAGATGTGTGTACGTGAGTGTGTGTCCCTGTGTGTGTGATGGTGGTTGGGGGCTGATGGTTGGCACACTCCTTTCCCTGTCCATTAAAAGGCCCCCTAACCGAGAGAAAACAGTGTATTGATCAGCAGAAAGAGACTGTTTTCTATGATCACAATTTGGAATTTCGGTCCATCTGTGTGAGTGAAGAAGAGGAGAGAGACAAGGACGGGAGCGCCTACTTCTGCACGAGAGAAAGATGCGGCAATTGCGAGGATAAATAAAACTACAGATAAAAAAATATCAAGGGAGAACCATGAGGAGGAGAGGGGGAGGAGAGGAGGAGAGGAAATAAGCAGCTGGAGGCAGCAGTTAAAGGCACTCTGTTTTCTCTCAGTCTCTCATATTTTTTTTTCCTTCTCTCTCCCTCGCAAGTTCTCATCTGTCCAGGGATTACACTGTCTGTCATTGCAGTTTCTCCCCCCCCCCCGTTTTTTCCCGTATCACTCTATCTTCCCCTTAACTTTCTCACCCTGTCCTCGCCTCTGTCTCTCCGTTGCACCCTCTCTGCATCTCTATCTCTCTTTGCTACTTTCTATCCTTTCTGGAATGGAGGTAAGTCTTGGTCTCTCTCCCTCCTCCTCTGTAGGTGCTGAGGGGATACAGGTGGGGGGATGATGCGGGGGAAGAGGGTGGGGGAGGTGAACCTGTGCGGGAGGGGAAGCTTTCGATTAAATTACGTCAATCAACCGGTCTCCACGGTTACCGAGGGGCACTGGCGGGACAGCAACCTTGCCAGGGTCCAACCCAGAGGTGACACTGTGCCTCACACACACTTCAGCAGCTCTCTCTATTTGATCAGCTGTCACACACACACATACACACACACACACACATCAGTCCTTGCACTGCCCCTCCACAGTAGCTGCTACTCCTCAACAAGCAACAACAACTCCTGAGGCTAACTATGGAGGCGCAGACACACAAAGCACTACACACAGGCACCTCTGGAGCACCTTCTGGCAGGCAGGCGGAGTATCGGTGAAACGCTTCGCTGAGTCCTATCAGACAGGAGCTTTGCACACAAAAGGCTGGTGCGCGCTGCCAGGTAAGGCATTCTACAGCAGTGTTGCGTTCCCCCCTCCTGTATCCAGCCTCACTCAGGCTGGGGAACGTGCCCTGTCATGGCCTGCAGGGCTGTGGACTTGAGGAACAGGCACTGGTGCGGATCACAGAGGTAAGAGCACTTCCGAATTCAGGTTTCGCATTCGATGGTGAATCCGACTGATTCAGTAACAGCGACAATATTTTAAACGGCATCTTACGGTATAATGGTACGATGTCACATCCTATCATAATCAGATGAAGTTAGGCCGTATCGTCCCCCTTCAGCCAGCTTACCCCTCTGTCCCTGCTGCCGAGCCCAGCGAGGGAGAGCGTATAGCGGCCTGCGTCTGGCACGAAGCGTGGGTGACTTTCCAGATCCACGTGGAGCCGGATCATTGATCAGCCTCTCTTATTGGCTTGTTCCTAAAGTCTTTATCACCGCAGCCCCCGCCCCCCCCCCCCCCCCCCCCCTTTCCGCCTGCAGCCTCGTAAATTCGCCAGAGCTAATTGGACATGACTGCGTTTGTGGCCCCGCTTCATAAATTTCATTCTCTGAAGGAAGAAGATCGATTTTCCTGGAGCGCAGTCTCCTGGAGCGAGTGTGTGCGTGCGTGTGTGTCTGAGTGTGTGTGTGTGTTTGTGTGTTTGTGTGTAATCCCCTTTGAGCCTTTCCTTCCTCCCAGTCGTTTTTCTCCTCCTCCTCCCTTCTTTCTCTACACTGGTGAACAAGTAATCCATATGTGGAGATCTTCTTGTAGCTTGTTGACCAGGAGTTATTATATTATTGTTGTAAGCCTATTTAGACTCTCTCTACTGCTGCTCTTCAACCACTTAGACTCACTTACGGACGATTGATGCTTTTTCAAGTACATCGTCGAATGAACCAGAGAGCAAGTAGAATCCACCCACTGTACGAACTCGGACAATTTTTTTAAAGCCTGTGTTCGTGTGCGTGTTTGCATGCGTGTGTGATTGTGTGTGCGCTTATGGACGGAGTTGACGGACACAGTGTGAGGCTATGGGGGAAAGGCCGGAGGGATGTTTTGGGGTAACACACAAACACACACACACACACACAAGACACATGCACAACATATAACAACACACTGAAATCGGCTTGGCTAATTCACTGATTTTATTTTGAACTCTTATTTTAAAAACCGAAGAAGCAGTAGGGCACAACATCCAAGAAATATTGCTTTTCAGCCATTGAAATGACCTTGATTGACTGTGAGCTGTATGGTGTGTGTTTGTGTGTTGGTGTGAAAAAGTCCCTGGTGTCCTACAGTTACATTATGGGTGTGGTCCTTACGTGAGGGTATTCTTAATAAGTGCCTGTGTGTGAAAGCACTGGAATGCACGTCTATGTGTAGATGTGTGTACCCACATGTGTGCAAACTCTCAGGACTGCGCTACACGCGCGTGTGTGTGTTTCCATGTGCATGTGCAAGTGTACCTGTGTAAATTATTCACAGAGAGAATGCAGTAAATGGCTTGTGCGTGTCTAATGTTAAGCCCTCGGTGAAGACCCTGGAGGTAGAGGAGAGGCAGGGTGACAGGGCATCAGAGGCAGGCAGTGTAGAGGCAGGGTAAAGGCATGATAGAGATGGGGTGGAGACGGGGTGGGAGCAAAGTAGAGGCATGGAGGAGGCAGGGCAGAGGCAGGGTAGAGGCAGGTTAGGAGCAAAGAAGAGGCATGGAGGAGGCAGGGCAGAGGCAGGGTAGAGGCAGGGTAGGAGCAAAGTAGAGGCATAGAGGAGGCAGGGCAGAGGGAGGGTAGAGGCAGGGTAGTAGCAAAGTAGAGGCATGGAGGAGGCAGGGCAGAGGCAGGGTAGAGGCAGGGTAAAGGCAGGGTAGAGGCAGAGGGCAGCCAAGGACTGTTGGCTTAGTCATAGTAAATATCCGGGAGAGTGGGAAACAGCACATATACCTTTATCCCTCCCCCTCTATCCCTCCCTCTCTATCCCTCCCCCTGTATCCCTCCCCCTCTATCCCTCCCTCTCTATCCCTCCCTCTCTATCCCTCCCCCTGTATCCCTCCCCCTGTATCCCTCCCCCTGTATCCCTCCCCCTGTATCCCTCCCTCTCTATCCCTCCCCCTGTATCCCTCCCCCTGTATCCCTCCCCCTGTATCCCTCCCCCTCTATCCCTCCCTCTCTATCCCTCCCTCTCTATCCCTCCCCCTGTATCCCTCCCCCTGTATCCCTCCCTCTGTATCCCTCCCCCTCTCCTCTCATCCCATCCTCCCCTCCACCTGATCAGTCTGTAGATCAGACTACAGTGTGGATGTGAAAGGCCTTCGGCCCTACAGGGCTCCAGAAAATGAATGGATTTTAATGAACGTCGCAGACCGCCTCCTCGTCTGAGGTGTGTGTGTGTGTGTGTGTGGGGGGGGGGGCGCAGGCGAGAGAGGGAAGGAGATGAGAAGATTGGGGGGGGGGGGGCAGATAACAAAGACATGAAAAAATGATGAGGGACACAAGCTGGGGATCACAATGGTTTGGTGGGACGCCTCCTAGTTGCCTGGGCCCCCCAGGGTGACTGGGGCTCCCCACGGGGCCTGTGCTGTAGTGGAGAGGAGCTGTTTGCCTGCAGGGGCTGGGTCTGCGCAGGTGTATGTGCGTTCGTATGCCCGGGAGCGTGTGTGTGTGTGTGCGTGATTGCCTGTGTTTGTGTAGCACTAAATGTATGCGTCTGCAGGTGTGTAAGTGCGCGGAGCAGCCTGAGTTCATGCGCGGGTGTGTCTTACCCAGAGGGATTAAGAGGACGGACTGGGACAGGGAGAAGTAAACTGCAGATTTCCAGGCTCCGCCCACCTCCCCCCCCCCACCTCGAGACAGTGTGCCCTCCATGCAACCCTCGGAGATGGAATTCAACTGTACCCCAATGAAACCTGAGACACACAACCGAACTAGCCCTGGGGCTCACAAACAAACACATGGAAACACACGCGCACACACACACACTGTCTACGGTTGTGAAAGAGAAAGGGAGATAGAAGTCCATACACGCAGGTGTGTGTATGTGTGTCTGGGTAGCGCAGGAAGCAGGCCCAGGAGCTGTACCACAGTTGATTTGGGATGAGGGTGACACGGGTTAATATAAATATCCTGCTAAACCTTGACACAGGGAGAGCTTCATTAGTCACGGCAAGAGGAGAGCTACCTTAGCTTTCGGGGGAAAAGGAGGGTGGGTTGGGGCGGATTCGAAACACTGGCACAGTTAGCGAGGCAATTAGTACAAGGACTAAATCTTGGAGGTCTTTAGTAAAAAGCAGGAAGATGATTGTATATAAGGGCTGTGACCCCAAACGAGATACAGCCTTGTAGAAGCCCCTAGGACATCCACTATGACTGAACGCTTCCTCTTATGCCTGGCGCTGTTTAGATATTGAGCCAATCATATTCCCTCCTGTGTGCTGCACTATAGTAACCTTGGAATTTGCGTGGAAGTAATAGTGATGTATAGTGATGTATGTACATCAAAGCACAACAGCCTCTTACTCATCATTGGTCCAGGCTGGTTGCGGGCATGTCTATGCAGGTGATTTTAAGGGTGTTCATTTACATGCCTATAAACTTATGATAATGCAACAGTCTGATAGTAATTAAACGGCGCGTGTCATGTTTGTGATAGTATGCTAATTAATATGGCTCACGTGGAACAAATAGCCCTTCCAAGGACACGCTGCCTCTCCTCGCCTTCCCTCCTCTCTCTCCCTCTCTCTCCTGCCTCTCCTTCCTTCCCTCCCTCCCTCCCTCCCTCCCTCCCTCCCTCCCTATCCTCTCCACTTCCGCCCTCTCTCCCTCTTTCATGCTGTGCGCTGTTCGGTTCTGAAGCTGGGAAGTGATGGGAGAACCCCCCCCCCCCAACACCCACCATCACCCCCCCCTCATTGCCAGCAGCTGTGAGGTGTGCTAAGCAGGAACCACCTAGGAGAATTCTTTATAGTGTTTGTGCATTTAAAAGGATCTTTAAGGGAAGAGAAGGAGCGAGGAAACGGAGGGAAGGCGGGGGGAGGGGAGGGAGGAAGGAGAGACTGGAAGGAAGCAAGGAAGATTGGGGAAAAGGGAAAGGCGTGGGGAAAAAGTGCCTCTGTGAAAGAAGGAAAGGGGGGGGGGAAGGGAAGAAGAAAAAAATTACAGGAATTCGCTGACTTCAACGTTCCCCGCTGCTCCTCTGTGAAGATATAAACAGTGATTATCAAATCAGTTACAAGCGAGCTGTCATAAATCACCGCGGGTCGGTGACGCGCTGCTGACTGTACGGGCACAGCTCTCCCTGCACGAGCCTGCGCCCGCACATCAATGGTGTAGCAAGAGATCCCTTTCCGAGCTGGAGCTCCAGGGGACAGATGGCTTCTGGACAGTAACGCTTAACGGCTTGATTGACTGATGGACAGTTTTGTATTCAGAAGTTCTATACTGTATACAGTGAACCCTCGCTATATCACGGTTCACTTTTCACGGTTTTGCTACTTCACGGACGCATTCTGATTGGCTAAACAGTCCCTCCAAAACAAACCTGTGCATCAATAAAGTTGCGGTTTACAGTATTCAGTACTTTTATTTGTTAAACAAATGCTTGGGCCTGTAAAAAGGGTTTGTTCTTTGGTTTTAATATATAATTGTATTTAATTGTAAAGAAAATAAAGGTTTCTACTTCACGGATTTCACTTATCACAGGTTATTTTTGGAACGTAACCCCCGTGAAAAACGAGGGTTCACTGTACTGATATGACAGCTGGACTTCCTGGAGTTTGAGCTCACGTTACTCGTCTTATGCCATGGAGAACTGCCAGCTCAGCTTTAACCTCAGGGTCTCTCGCTCCTTCCTCTGCCTTTGCTCTTGCTGTGGACGTCTCCACACGGTCGTGTTTACACAGCATCGCGCACACCCATCCTTCATCAGAGAATCACACACACCAGTCCCATGCCACTGGAAGTTCATCTATCAAACTTTTTCGATTTCTCTGTCTCTCTGTCTCTCTGTCTGCGTCTCTCTCGCTCTCCCTCTGTCTTTCCACCTCCCCGTCCGCTAACCTTCACACACACTAAAGGACACGACATCAAACTTTAGTTTAATTCACCACGGGGTGGCAGTTTCCAAAGTCAAAGTCATACAACATCGATAATCGCGACCAAAAAAAGAAAGAGGGAATAAGAGAAAGAGAGAAATCTGCAATCGCTCAAACGCCGGGAGGAGAAGAGAGAGACAGATGGAGCCTTGAGACCAGAAATCAGTCACTCAGCTAGCTAGGACCTGTCACTTCTAAACAAGCTGCCGTACTAGCACGTGCTAAACCTAGCCCCAACCCTAGCCTTTACTAATCCCAAACCCTAGCCCTAACTCGAACCCTAGCCCTGGTAGCTTTCGTAGCTCAGCCCTTACCTAACCTAGACCCAGCCCAAACAACATCTGGTGGGATGGCAGGCTGGATGGAGAACAACAAGCTCCAAGCACATTATCTCCCTCAGCAGGAGTCCACAATCACGGACAGATAGAAACACGGGTCTAAGGACGCGCAGGCATGAAATAACATGCCCACCCGAACACGTTCATCTATCAAGCCCTTAGCAGCTATCACAGACTGGCAGCGCTTGCTTCCACTTACTCTAGGGGGGGGGGGGGGGGGGACACGTGTGTGATAGCGTGATTGTGATAGTGCGTTTGTGTCTGTTGGGGCCGAGGGGCAATGGGTTGTGAATGAGCACATCCAATGCAGAAATGCACACGCACAGGCGCATCCAGACACATTCTCGCATTCACACACACACACACACGCACACACACGCTTCCTCCCTTAAATGTCTTTCCCTTCCATCAAGATGGAGTGAATCGAACGAGCCGGTGGACTTCAGACGCGCAAACGACCTGCCGCTCTCGAGGATTACCGGCAGATGAATGTCCTTCCTCTCCTAACCTCCTCTATCCTGTCATCCCTCCTTCCTCATCCCTTCATCCCTCAGCATAGGCCTAATCCATTTACGTGGCTCAGCCTGAGCCTATAGCTTGCCCTTCATTCTATTATAGAGACCCACTCTTCGGCCTGCTGCTTATTCCATTACACTGGCCCAATCCACAACCTGGCCTAATCCATTATACAGTCTCCGGTACCATGGTGGTGCTCAGGCCGTTCCACTGTGCTCCTCTACCCAGGGATGGCTGCTGACTGCGGGGCCAAGAGGAAAGGCGAGGGGGTGGAGGTGGAGGATCTGGAGCCGGGGCTCATGAGGGAAGCTTCATTGTGAATGTGATTTCACTAACGTGAATGGTGATTGAGAGTTGAGGCGGTGGTAGTAGCTTCTCTCTCTCTCTCACACACACACGCACACACAGACACACATTCTACCTCTCTTCTTTTCTCTGAGGCTGCATAAAGCCTTTATCAGGCATCATGAGTTTAAAATGTTGAGGTGTTGTAATAAGACACTCCATGGCCACAACAAAGCAGGCTTGTATGCTTGTTAATAATTGCCTTTATTAACAACATATTGCGTTGTTCTTTTGGTTGAAATATAAAATGGGTTATGTTGTCAGGGTTAACAAGGTGATTGGAATGAATTCAGGCCATTTCTCCTTACATGACACTGGCTCTCCTCTCTTCCTCCCTTTCCTGACCTCCAGTCCGTCTGTCACCTCCGTCCTCCCCTTCTCCTCCTCTCCCCTTTGCCTTCGTCAACTCTGTCCTCTATCCAGCTTTTCTTCCCATCCCTCCATCTGTCTGTCCTCCACCTCTTCCTCTTTCTTTTTTGCAGGGCACTCCCCCCTCCCATTCTCCCCCCTTCTCCCCCTCCCATTCCCCTCTCCCTTGCTATCTGTCTGTCTCTCATCCAGTATGCTGAGTGATCTCAATACGTCCACAAATCTAAATTTACCTCCGCTCCCTCGCCCCCTTCTCCCTCTTTGCGCTCCTCCCTCTCTTCCTTGCGTTTGCACTTAATGGCCTATCAGATAGCAGAGTTATTGATAAAACAGCAGTATCGAGGCCTGAGTACCTGGCTTCCCAAATACCTACGCCAGCTCTTTGCAGCCTAGCCTGTCATTCTGACAATGGGGGCCCAGAGAGACAGGCAGGGGAGGGATACAGGAGGCCCAGAGAGACAGGCAGGGCAGGGAGACAGGGAGGCCCAGAGAGACAGGCAGGGCAGGGAGACAGGGAGGCCCAGTGAGACAGGCAGAGCAGGGAGACAGGGAGGCCCAGAGAGACAGGCAGGGCAGGGATACAGGAGGCCCAGAGAGACAGGCAGGGCAGGGAGACAGGGAGGCCCAGTGAGACAGGCAGAGCAGGGAGACAGGAAGGCCCAGAGAAACTCCTCATCCTCTTCCAAATCGCCTCCCTTATTCCCTCCCTCCTTCTTTTCCTAGAATGAGAATGTCCACCTCCTCATCTCCTTACCCACCTTCGGCTCTTCCTCCATCTCCTTATCCTGCCCCTCCCCCTCCACTCCCCTCCATGTCCTCACCCTCCTCTTGCTCTCTTTCCTTCCACGGACACTTGAGCCCACCAGGAAGTGACAACAACCTCTCCCATCGATATCGCCAGCCTATCTCATTACCGTGGCGACCCGAAGTAGCGAGACGATCTGCCTTATTATATAAAACCCATTTCACCCTGCTGTCCCCCGTCAAGCACCCGGGAGAGAGAGAGCGGGGTTGGGGGGTGGTTGATGGAGAGAATTTTCATTATTCAAATTTAAAGCATTGGAAATCCCAGTCTGTTGGCGGAAGAGATGAGATGAGATGGCTTAGCCCTTTTGTCCAGGAAACGTTGACTAATCGCCTGGCCCCCTAAAATCAATTTCACATCGCAGAGCATCAGACACCTCTCATTGTACAGTAGCCGCCCTAGACCCCCCATCTACCATCACCCAATAGTCCTGCTGGCCGCCCAGAATAACTTTATTGATTAGTGATTATGTTACGGGAGGTGTGGAGGGCAGGGGCGAAGAGGAGGGAGGGAGCGGGCTCCTTCCTCACTCCGCGAGGGCTAAATCGGGGCTGGCTGACACCTGATCCAGCCCCAGATAGTGTCAGTCACTTCCAGAGCTCAGGGTGGGGGTCGGGTGATGTCAGAGCTGGGATGGAGGGATGGAGGATCGGTGTCTCCGGTAAAAACAGAAAAGGAGGTGGAAAGATGGTTGAACGGTATATCACCGGCACGGATAATGTTTGGCTGGTCTCTCTGTCTGTCTGCTGGTCCTGGGTAGGTCCTCTCTTTCTCACCCTGTCCTCTCTCTCTCTCTCTCTTTTCCTCTCTCTATCACCCTTGTCTTGTCGTGCTGAGATTCAGAAGTGAGCCTGGTGATCGATACGTACACATCTTCTCTTTAGAGCTGGTGGGTTGAAAGGGAGGGGGGGAGGAGGGGGGGGAGGGGGTGCGATGCTGTGTCAGCATTCACTCAGGACTTCATCAACCACTCCTGGATCCCCCCCGCCCCCGCTCCCCTCCCCCCCCAACACACAGGCAGGCCCACGTCAGACGACACCTCTCCGTCCGTGCCCCCCCTTCGCAACCGTGCGCATAAGCATATTCCTAACTTTCCGTTTTCACCTGCTTACGCACAGCCCAGCACCCCCCCCCAGCACCCCCCCCCCTCCTCCCCACACCAACCCAGCAAGGATGTTAAATACCACTCAAATGTCACCCTGCTGTATTGATTGGAATAATAATTCTGAGAGGTAGGAGAGATGGCTTGTTGATGCTAAGCAGGCGTGTAACAGCGAAACCATCCCTCAATGTCACAAAGTTGCCATGTAAGGGTTCCCGCCGTCTCTCCCCTGCAGAACGAGGGGTGGGGGAGGGGCGTGGGGCGGGGGGGGGGGGTGGTTGGTTACCTCGGACCAGCAGGGGCCGCCTGTTTGTGTCGTTAATCATTGCTCACGTCAACCGATGACAGGTGGCGTGGGATCAGAGGAAGGCGAGCAGGGGGGGGGGGGGGGGGGGGGGGGGGGGGGTGGCGGGTTGGAGGGCAGGGGTTTAGACTGCCGTGGATTAGACTGCGAGCCTCTGAACATGTGTGCATTCGGAACATGTGCGTGTGTGTTTATTCCAGCGTGTGAATGTGAAGAGGGAAAGATATTGTATAAAAAATGAACATACAAAATACATTTCATTCCATGCGTGGTTATGAAGTGTGAATTGATCTGTCAAGCAGTTTTGCCCGGGAGTTAATCCGCTACCCGTGAAAAAACTGCTTCCTGTTCTGTCTGACGTTCTCAGACGGGTCATGACCCGCTCGGCCTTCTGGGACGTGAACAACCGTTAAACGTGACTCTGGGATAGAGTTTGCCTTTCGCATCATGGACCATTGCAGTGGTTCATGTGGGGATCCCCCCCCCAGGTATGCTCCGCACCGATTGGAAATGGGATGTGGAGTGGGCTAAAATGGTGCTGGAAGTGGTGGTGGTGGGGAGGGGGGCACAATTAAATAAGGGGCTGGTTGGCTGTGTGGGGTTAAAATTCTTGAGCATGGGTTTGCATCCCATCCACCTGGGTCGGAAGGTCTGCGCTCGTCAGGGTCGTCTCCCACATGGGAACCCCCCCCCCCCCCCCCCCCCCCACTCTGCATCACATGAGTGTTGTTTGACAGTGAAGGAGAGTCACTCAGCATCGACTGCGCTGCGGTTAGCATTCACCTGGCGAGCATTGGAACCTGATCCCGTTTTCCCATCAATAAAGACTTTGAAGTAGCGTTGAGGCACCACTTCATATCATTTTGATATCATTTTCAACTCTAGAACTTCTGTGATTGTCTTGGAACTCTGCTGGAACTCCCATGTAACTTTTCTGGAACTTACCTGGACTCTAGAACCCTTGCTGTAAAGCCTGCGCACCACTACTCACCGTGCCTGCACCTCGATGTTAGAGATGGCGTAGAAGTATCTCAGCAGGTTGTCCCTCTGGACGTACGTCCCCCCCAGGGAAGGTTTCAACAGCCGCAGGCGCAGGTTGGTGAAGGTGAAGAAGTCTCTCAGTCCCTTCATGCTCTCCATCCTGGTGTACAGGTTGTCCATGTTCTGCAGACGGGGGCCCGGCGAACACGGCAAAGCGGCTCCGCACCTCGAACTTGACGTTCTTCTCGTTCTTGGAGCCGACCCAGCGCGAGTACTCCTCCGTGCAGATCACCCTGGTGATGTTGGCGGCCGTTAGGTCCGTGACGCGCTTAGGCGGAATGTTGAACGCCTCTTGACAGTCGTCGGCATAGAACTGCAGCGGTTGCCAGGAGCGACCGTTGTCCATGGACTTGTCCAGGACCATGATGGTGGGCCGGCCGTACTCGAAGGTGATCTGGATGTCGTCGCTCAGCTCCAGGCTCTTGTTCCAGGACAGGGAAATGTTGGCCAATAGGGGCTCAGGGTAGCGTGACCACGTGACCGTCTGCCAATAGGTGATGAGGCCGCCACGCTCCCGGTCTTGCATCAGCTGGGGGGGGTGGGCCAGGTCGGGGTTGGAGGCGTCACACTCGTCGCTGCAGAGGTAGGGGTTCTCCTGTTGAGGGGGGCGGGGGGGTGGGGGGGAGGGGAGGATTGTTAGAGGTTTGGGTCAGTCACTAACAGCAAAACCGCCACTTTCAAGACACTCTAAATCAGGGGTCTCCAACTCTGGTCCTCGAGGGGTGCTGTCCTGAAGGTTTTAGATGTTTCCCTGCTCCAGCACACCTGATTCAAATGAATGGATCATTATCAAGCTCTGTAGAAGCCTCATAATTTACATTTATTCATTTAGCAGACGCTTTTTATCCAAACCATAAGGACCCTTTATTGTGTGCTGGAGCATCTAAAACCTTCAGGACAGCGGCCCTCGAGGACCAGGGTTGGAGACACCTGCTCTAAATTCTTAGCGTCAAGAGTTGTAACAGGTGGTGCTGTGCTGCTTTCGAGAGCTCTGAGACTTTGAGGCATCTCTCACTACACATTAGGAGCCAAAACACACCAAAAAACTAACCAGGATTGATCCAACACTTCTTTCCTTACATATTACTGCACAAGCTTTGCTTGGGCTGATTCAAACCTGTGTCTTCTGAATGTACCGTATTTTCCGGACTATACGTCGCACCAGCCAAAAAATGCATAATGAAGAAGAAAAAAAACACTAGTTGCACTGGACTATGTCACATGTTTGGGTGGGAAATTTATGAGATGAAATCAAACATTTCACTTTGATATATAATATTTTTTATATATACAAATAATTCAAAAGAGTAAGTTGCAGGACCAGCCAAACCATGGGAAAAGGTGCGACTTATAGTCAGAAAAATACAGTAATCCTTTTACAACACTACAGAAATCTGACCAGTCTGTCAACCGCATTCTGAGAGTCTAATAACAATAAGACAGAATTTGGGAGGCTTTTTCATGAATCATCAGATTTTGGGTGACATCAGGAGAAATGGAGAGGAGAGGGCAGAAGAAGAGAAGGGGGGAGGGGAGTGTTAGGGGAGAGGAGGGGTGAAGAGAAGAGAAGGAGAGAAATAGACTCAACAGAGACATTCTAGTACCATGGACAGGACTGCGATGATAATCAATGTGAGATAATAATCTCTATATCGTTTTCACACACACACACAAACACACACACACACACACACACACATACAGGGGAGATATGCACGGCTTGTTTCCTGTCTGATAACCTAATTATCATTCCCTCTCTCAGACACAACACAGATCAGATCATTGTCTGACCAGACACACACAGTGAGCGCCTGCTTGTCTATAAACAACCAGAATGACACAGACTTTAATGGTATGATATGGTGGGATAGAGAACTGGAGTGGTAGGTGAATGGATGGATGGGAAGTGTAGTTTCAGAACACCATGGTTCATGTTGTCCAGATCCATGGAGGTCAGGTGGCTGAGCGGTTAGAGGGCTGGCCATGCCAAATTATTACTATACTATTCATTTAGCAGACGCTTTTATCCAAAGCAACTTACACCAAGTACAGGGACATTCTCCGTCCTACCTTTATCATTCCTGTCAGGTAGGGTGAAATGCCTTGACCAAGGACACAACATCACATAGCCACAGCTGGGATTCGATCTCACAACCTTCCGCCAACGGAACGCCTTAACCTGCTGAGCCATCTGACCCGTTATTATGTTGTGTCCTTGGGCAAGGCACTTCACCCTACTTGCCTCAGGGGAAATGTCCCTGTAGTAGCTGTAAGTCACTCTGGATAAGAGCATCTGCTAAATGACTAAATGTAATGTAATGTGACCGGAGCTTCATCCGGGACCACGGCCCTCCATTAGTTTGCAAGGAATCGCCTACACTACCCTCCCTCCCTCCCTCCTTCCTCCCTCTCTTGCCTCTTTCAATCCCTATCCCCCCTTGACTCTTCCCCTCCCCCTCTTCCACCCTCTCACCCTCCTCTCCCCAGCACTTTCCCTCACACCTCTCTGTCGGTATTTCGTTGCATTTCTTCCCTTTATCTTTCGTCCTCCAGCGCCGAACCCCTCACTCTTTCTACCGCTATAAATGTGTTACCGATTCCCTCCGTCCCTTAACATTGCTCTCTATTTATCACCACTGTCTCCAGACTTCCAGACACACGCAAACACACACACAGAGGAAGATTAGTGGACTGTTCGTCATAAGGTGAACCTTGACCTAGAAATCTCATTGAAGATGATCACAAGGTTAGAGTCTTGTCCTAGTTCCACGCGTGTTCCACAGTGTTTGGAAAAAGGATTTAGGAACTAATGATGTCATTACCATGGCCTGAAACTGCAGTTTAAAGTCTCGACCAATTTGACCAGGGCTGGCTCATAGCACTCGTACAGACGGTGCTATTTTCCCCAAAAACTTTTTGCAGTTCCCCACCCCTTTTGTATTTAATACAAAAATGATAGAGCCAAAACAGTGTGTGTTTGTGTCCAGGCATGCACATGTTTGCCTGTGCGTGTACGCGTGTGCTTGTCCAATGTTGGCTTGTGTGTCTGTGTGTGGGTACGGTGCTTGTCTGCATGCAGTGTCTGAGATCACTCTTACTTTGGGATGGGACATAAGCCATGTGTTGTCTCTTCCTGCCTGTCTGCCACACAACCCCCCCCCCCCCCCCCCCCTTCCCCAATGAGCTGCAAGGATAATCATAGGATTGTGTTCTATTGTTTGTGGGGGGTGGGGGAACATGCTTAAGCCTTTCAAATCCCCTGGCCCCCTATTCCCCCTCCTCCCCCTCACACACACATACAGTACACATACTTTACAACGTTCGTACTGTATATTCTACATTCTTCCACATACTATACCTCCTGCCAACACACACACACACACACACACACTGATCCTGGCCAACTGTTACGGCAGGTGGCCTACACCGCTAAGCCCCTCCAGCAATTATCCTCGCTGGGATCTTGTCGCCAACCACTGTGGGCACCATATCGCTGAAACTCTGTCACCATGTCAACATGCTGCGTGTCGCTGTGATAAGTGGGTTCCCCAGTTTTGGGCTAAGGAACATCCCATGTGGGACAGATACTTGGAATTTGCTAGATAAGCAGACAGGCAGGCAGGCAGACACAAACAATAATAATAATAATAATGATACCTAATTTAGCTGACGCTTTTATCCAAAGCGACTTACATTAAGTACAGGGGCTTTCTCCCTGAGTCAAGTAGGGTGAAGTGCCTTGCCCAAGGACACAATGTCACATAGCCACAGCCGGGGTCCGAACTCACAACTCACAACCCCCCCCCCCCCCCCCCCCCCCCCCCCGAAACAAACTCAAAAACCTGCCTGTCTTAAACTTAAAGTATGTGCAATGTCCTTTTCACAGGCCTGTTATGGAACCCTTTTTAGCACCACAAACAAACTACTTCGAACATATTGTAGAAAATGTCCTACTCTGTTAATGGACCTTGTTGTACCTCTGACCCAAAAAAGTTGTATTTCACTCAGTTTCCATTAGGTTCCTCTCGTTCTCTCACATGCCGTCTCTCTCTTTTCGTTATTTCACTTTCTATTTCTGTCCTGTGTCTCTCTCCCTAGTTTCATGTTGCTGGGTTTTGCAGTTCTGCAGGACTTTTCTTGGTATTGCTGGCATGGGGAATAGAGAAAGAGAGAATGAGAACACAATTTAGTTTGTTTACAGAAACCCTGGTCAGAATGCCCCCCCTCCCCTTATAACAGAAAGGGGATACTACACCGGGATATTGCTTTTCAGCTGGGTTTGATTTTCTCCTGAGATTGCCATTTCTAAACTATATATGATTGCCTTGTCTTTGAGTTATGTGACAATCAATTTTCTTGTGGGTGAATTTGTATGTTCTTAGTTTAATGTTTATCTGGGAATGTGTGTGTGTGTGTGTGTGCATGTAAGGTACACAGCAAGTAAGTTCACGTAAGTGTGTGTGTGTGTGCGTGTGTGCGGTAGTGTGCATGTTTGTGTTTTTAATAGAGAGAGAGGGGCAGGACAATGAGTAAGAGAGTGAGATTGACTGTGACGTTCTGCTAACTATTTTATATACGGTTAATTACAGGCTCAGACTCCATAGGGAGTTCCCTGACAGGAGAATGTATGTGTGCATGCATGTATGTGTGTGTGTGTGTGTGTGCGTGCGTGTCAGTTTTCTCTTGGAAAAGCAAGCCAGAGGACATGAGACAAATCCCACAACTGGCAAAGCAAGAGGGGGGGAGAGAGGGGTGAGGAGAGGACACGGTCGTCAGGGGGGGAGGGGCGTGAGGGGGGCATCTGGTCGCTACACGGTCCAGGACAGCCTGTTCTCAGATTAGTGTGTGTGTGTGTGTGTGGGGTGGGGGGGTGGGTGGGGGGGGGTAAGGGGGCTCATTACATAAGTGAGTGTCACGGCGAAGAACAACGTGATGTCATCTTTCTTCAGGATGCCATCGCCCCTTGTTCTCGCGCTGCAAACGGACATCCTTTTAACCGTTTTGCATGACCTACAAAGCTCACACTCACACACACACACACACACATACACACACACACATACACACACATACACACACATACACACAGTCCTCAATTCGTTACGAGCTTGCAGGTTCTGAGAGGTGAAGGTGGTGAAGAAGGAAGGTAGCTGGCTCGCATGTCAGATCACTTCAAGGTGTCTGAGCCAGTCACCGACAATCCCCCTTAGTCTCACACTCCTCCTGGCTAAGACTCACTTACAACTGTCCGCTAACCCACTAACCCCAGCAGATCAAGAAGCCCCAGCCCAACACCATGAGGTGAGAAGGGTATTGCCTTTACACTGGGTGAGAGAGGCAGGGAGAGAGAGAGCGGGGAGGAAGGGAGAGGCAGGGAGACATGGATAGAGATAGGTTAGAGACACAGGGAGACGTAAGGGGACAGAAAAATGGGGAGAGAGAGGGAAGAGAGGGGTAGAGCAAGAAATAAGTAGATTAAACGGGGGGGGGAGGGGGGGAGGGGGGGAAGATATAGAGTGAAGGAGAAAGAAACAGGAAGTGAGGGTGTGACAGGATGTCAAAAGTCAGACAGAATCCAGCCGTTGATTCCCACACGGGTCCCTTCCTCCAGAGAGGGCTGGGCAGGTGCAAGGTCTAGTTGCTGAGTATGATCCATAGTAGGAAGGATGTGCTTGGCCCTAGACAAGGCAGGCTGCCTGGGTCTGGGCTGGGGGGGAGGCAAGATGGCTCCAGGCCCACACTGGGAAGCACTGATCCACCGATTCATGCTACCAGCTGCCATCTTCTTCTCTTTCCAGCAGCTTCTCTTCCGCTGCTGCGCTGCTATTCTCCCCCTCTCCCTCTCCACCCCCCTCCCCCTCTGACTCTCTCTCTCTCTTTCTGCCCTGGTCTCTCTCTTTCTCTCCCCAATTTCTCCCCTCTCTCTTTTTCTTTCTGCCTTAGTCTCTCTCTCTCACTCTCTCATGGCTATTTTTAGAACTGGCTCATTTCTACCTTCTAAAAAGGGTAAATCTGTTGTGGAACAAGAAGGTGTCTTTGTCTTCCCTTTTGATTTATACACTGTACACACACACACACACACACACAGTCACACTGGACCCACATACATGACAAACGAAATTCCATAGCTTTGCCTTTTGCATCTCACACTAAGACGCTTCCAAAACACGCACTAAAGTCAACCACGCACACAATTACAGCACATAGACAAATGTACACACACTGTACATACATTCAGTAAACACACACCCATCCGGGGTCATGGGTCAATCTATTACAAACTAGCTCAGCAGTGTCTCAAGTAACGCCCCACGCTTTCCCCCTTCGATCTATTCTTTATCCCCCCTCTTTTTCCTCTCTTTCTCCCTCCCTCTCTCTCTCTCTCTCTCCCACCATCCCTCCCTTCATCCCTCCCTCTAAGGCCATGCTCATGCGGCGCATCTTCCTCTCTCCCTCTCCCTGACCGTATCTTGACTTGGGGGGGACTGCTGAATGAGTAAATGCAAATGTTCTCCAATTAGATGAGAACGCTGCTTCTCTGAAAAGCTGGCAAATCTGGAGGCATGAATGAGTGGGGGGGGGGGGGAGTGTGGGGGGCGGATGTGCTGCATTTCACAAAATGAAATGATCTGTACCGATATCTCTTCTAAAGCACTGACACAGGCGCGGTCATCATTTAAGGTCGCATGAACTCCAAACACAGTCAGTCTGGACTCCAGGCGTCTACCCCTGCCCAACCTTCCGGCTACTTCCACAGTCCGGTGTGCTGAATGTGTGGCATTTACATTCATTCATTTAGCGGTTTTATCCAAAGCGACTTAAAGCAAGTATAGCGATAGTCTCCCTGAGGCAAGTAGGGTGAAGTAACTTGCCCAAGGACACGATGTAATGTAGCCCAAAGCCTTAACTGCTGAGCCACCTGTGTTGCTTGATAGCTGATGGAAATACGCTGTGGCGTGTGTGTGGATATGCTGCGGCCTGATGGTGTAGCACGCCAATATTTTAGAGGGAAACTCGGGGGTCAGATTTGCACAAGATCAAAGACTCAGACCAAGGTCACTGCGGAGACTGGTGTGTGGGAGTGCTGAGGTCCTCTGGTCAGGAGCCACACACAGACCTGCCTCTGTGTTCCTTCACTGAGACCAGCAGTGGTGACGGGATGGACCATCCCCACACACGCCTCTCTCCCAACTCATCCCTCAGCTTGCGTTATAGACAAGATTCTGAGGAAGCCCATTAGGCTTCTATCAATATTTCATGCCTAAGGAACATAGTTGCAGGACTTTCCAGAATCAGGGCCATTAAGGGCAGGTGTCGATACAGGAAAACAAGCTTCCCAGCCTCTCTCTCTCTTTCTATCGCTCTCTTTTTCATTTTGCAGTTTTCTTTTCCACTCACCTTTGCTCCCTAAGCCTCCTTTTCCTCTACACCTCCCTATATTATGCTTCACTCACTTTCTTTCTCTTTCTCTCTCTCTCTCTCTCTCTCTTTCCTATCTGTCAGCAATTTCCGCTACCTCTACATTAAACAAATCATTAACCATCAGCTATCCAGGGACAATATCCTCTCCTGATCCTGTAGTCAAGCAACCCGCGAGTCCTGTGATTAGTCTGAGTGTGTGTGTGTGTGTGTGTGGGGGGGGGTAATCTGTGAAAGGGAATATAAAGTTGAACTTCACTGCTTCCTCCAAGCTAATGGGTTCCTAGAAGACACATTAATATTGGAGCATCTTCAGTCTGCCAAAGTGTTTCACTTGAAGTTGCTTCCTTTCTTTTACACTCTCTTCATTCATAGAGAACAAGACATCCTTTATCAGAACTTTATCTGAAGAATCGTAGGTCAGACAGATTCAATTTGATTGGCCAGCCCATTGACAGATTTATAACTATGTATTACATGTAAAATCTGTAACTTGTACAACTTCAGTGTCTTAATGCTTAATGTCATTTACATTGGTTAGTCGACTAACTTTATCTCGCTCCATAACCTGGAAGGGAAGGGGCCCGCTTGCACAGTAATGCGGTGACTTTTTTCCGCAGTTCTCTCGCCCTTAGTGCCCTTGAACAGGAGGGGTCTTACCCCACTTCCGCCGTGCAGTTTACCAAGCGAAATTCGAAATCCCTGCAGAAAACCCAATCAAACCTGATGACATCCTGCCAACACCGTGCCACGGTAAACAACACCTCCATACCACTCAGTGAGAAGCGGGACCGTGCCAAGTCATTTTTACCCGTGTCATGCTTTTCGGTTTTCCCGCGACACAGAGGCCGAGTCCCGCTCACGTGCACGACGCATAAGAGGCTTGGCGCTCTGACTTGGACAAACAGTGTTAACTTCTAAATCATTTTACATGGTGTGTTCTGATATTTAATATCAAAGACAAATCAAAGTTATCCCGATACAATATTTTCAGCACGTTAAATTAATTGTAGGCCTAATACAGAATAGGTAGAATTTCAGTGTGAACTTCAGAAACCTTGAGTAAACTTACCAGCGTGCAGAACCTCTCCGGTGGGTTCCCGCACGTGATTCCCGGCGGGTCCACCTTGATCCGCATGTAGTCCTTCATGCTGTCCGTTTTAGGGTGACACGCGTGCTGTTCCCACACCGCGCCATCGTCCGTGCTCACCAGAGACTTGCACAAGTTGTACTGGCCGCGCGTCACGGCGAGGCACTGCAGCAGCAACACGACCAGGTGGCGCATGACAGGCGGGGGAGCCACGGGAGTGGTCCGAGAGAGGGGCGGCGAACGGCGAGGGGGGCCACGGTAGTCAGAGGTGGGGTGAAGAGGGTGGAACGCGAGGTGTGATCACGCGCGCACATAGATCGAATTCGACTGTTTTCCCCAACGTGCGTCCTCGCGCGCTCTGCCGAGAAAGGTGGAAAAGTTGAGAGCGCGGAAAAGTCGGAAATAAAGTTAAAGAACTCACCGAATAAAATGTCAACGTGGTAACCTATAACGTCTAGCTCTCGTGAGAAATATTCACGGCTTCCGAAATGCGTTACACTGTATTGTTGTGACCGTCGACAAAAAAAGTGAGTGATGGATGTGGGGTAGCTGAAAGTTAAAAGTTAAAGTACGGAGAGCGCGCGCGTCAACTTCAACCATAGTGCTGCGCCTGACGGAGCTGGAGGTCAGAGCGGGAGGCCGAGCAGCGCAGATTCAGAGGCGGACAGCGACGACCTTTGTCCTGCGGGGACCGAGAAGAAATGTCTGGTGACGATGCCTCAGAGGTTACGGTTCTTTATGTACATCCATTGAACTTGCATGGCGGACGGCTGCTGCTTCTGTGAACGTCCTGTGCCAAAAGAGGTTCAACGTTAGGGAGAGAAAGCGAGAGCGTGAAATGACCATCCATCAACACATCTGACATTGAAATGTTTTGGGGGGGACATGTTATATGACTTGTCTTAAGCCAGGGCCACGCAATGATACTGAAGTACTATATGGTTACATAAATCATGACCATTATGAGAATTGTGAGTAAACAGATGTTCGTGAGCCGCGTTACCGTGTGTCATGTCAGTTTTTAACGTTTTGCAGCAGACTTTTGAGATACGCATGAAAGGTCCATGATCCCAAGTTTCCAAAGGTGTGTGTGAGTGTCTTGCTTTTCTTAAGAGGGGGGGTTCAGTCAAGTCAGAGATCGCACTTTTCCCAGGATGTGATTGACGACCATCCGTCACAAATGTGAGCTTCTCTGGGTGACAACTCTCAAAGTTAAGCTTCAATCAATGTAAATTTGCATTTAAAGTGCAAAATCACCATGGTACATGGTCTCAATACACTTTACAAGTGATAGTTAAATAGGCCAACGTACGGCTTTCAGATCTTACAATTCCTAATCTGTTTTAAATTCAAAATTTTGGCTGGCAGCATCATCTCCAAATGACACCGTCCAATCATGTGTCTCTCGCCCGCATAACAAGTCAGATTGCGCGAGCACCGCTCGTGCGGACAGTAAGAATCGCTCCTTTTCAGGTGGAGACAAAACGGCAGATGTCTTAAAAGTCGTACTGCACAAAACCTTTATGTTCGGTCACCCTGTCAGTCTGAGAATGTGTGGTTCATACGCACGAAACACCCCATAATGTCGGCAATGGGACACCGAGGACTTCATCGCATAGTTTAGAAGTCATCAAAGCGGTTTTCCCGCACTGATAGCGGCATAGGGGTGTGTCAAACTGCAACAGCCTCGGCGGGGCAACCATTTGGGATGCGCTGTACCGTGCCTGTCTAAATTGATTTATTTGCCAGTATTAAAAAAAGTCCCAACTTTCTTATTGGAGGAACATTCATGTGTAATGACGATCGATTTTTTTTTGACTAGACGAACATTGCGTTTTAGATTTGCCTAGAATGACAGATGGATTTCACAGTAATACACTCTAGGAGATTCGTGCAATAAAACACTTACTTTTAATGTCCATCCGGGCGAGTGGTTATGTGTCCCGTCGAAAGAACATTTTGCTGACATAAGCCCTCGATTTCATCCACGTACCGGGCTTCCGTCGAGGTGTAGCCTACTGTACTCCCGTTATCGGTACGCGATCTCGCTATTTGTTTGCTCCTCTGTCGGTTACTTTTTTATTACACCGAGGATGGCGGCACGGTAGATCGGTGTCCTAGATCTGTAACGGCAAAGGGGAGCGCGTGAATTCCAAAGTGAAGGGGTATGAGAAGTAAAAAATATTTACTTTGTGGAAGCGCTTGTGCTCACTCTTATCTTCATACAAAAAATCTTTATGGAAAATCTCCCTCTCTCACACCCCACCCACCCTCTCTCTCTCTCTCTCTCTCCTCTCTCTCTCTCCTCTCTCTCTCTCTCTCTCTCTCTCACTCACTCACTCACTCACTCACTCACTCACTCTCCCTTCCCCCAATCCTTCTCTCTCTCTCTCTCTCTCTCTCACTCACTCACTCACACTCCCTTCCCCCCTCCATCCCTCTCTCTCTCTCTCTCTCTCTCTCTCTCTCTCTCTCTCTCTCTCTCTCTCTCTCTCTCTGTCCCTCACTCTCCCAGTTGCACTTTCCACCCCTCCCCTATCTGCCTTTCCTCTCTTTCTAATGTATTTACAGTAGCTTCAGATGGAGCACTGCAGCCATGTAGACGTTCCTCTCCAGCAGGGCCTGTAGAACACAGCGGACCCTGCAGAGAACCTCTCCCCAGAACCAGCCCAGTTCTGTACCCTAGCACATGACCAGCACTGGCTCAGGTCAACTAGCAGACCTGTCCGGTCCAAACACTACAATCAAATACTTACAGTAACAAATAATGAATCTGTGCTTTATTGTTTTTGAATGGGTCAACCTCACTTTACCTGACACTCAGGTACAATTCAAAATAAAGTTAATTGTTTTAATTTCAATTTAGGTGTTTCTGGGTGCAGTTCTCTTTTGTAAGAGGTCAACTCCCCAAAGGATTTTCCTTCCCGGTGGAGGTGGGTGAAGTCCTGACTCAGGGTGATACATTCCTTCCCTGTGTTCATGGGAATCCTCCAGGGAACCCCCTGGTGTGTGTGAACATTAGCAATATGACTTTAACAGGGTGAACACATTACTCATATCCTCCCAAGTCAGATTTGGGGTTCACATTTTGGTTCCTTGGGAAATGTCATGTGACAGTATTTGATTGGAGCCCCCATTTAAAATACTTTTATTGGCTACTAGAATGATCAGTTTTTTGACAGAAGAGGACCTTGTTGAATCGGGCACACGCATATTTGATCGATCCAATAACAAGTGTGTGTGCGATATATTTTCCGGGTAATTGTTAATTGTTGCCGGTAAGGGGCAGATGTTGATTGCTGACAGCGATGATGTCTCTAAAACCCTTCTGTCAAGCCTTGGCTCAGAACGGACCTGTGTGTTTCTGATGTCATTGCCACTTTCTAGGCTTGGAAGGGACTTCTTAATCTGGTTTGGTTTGCAGTTAGCCTCTGTCATCTGGCGGAAAACATTGTGTACGTGCTAAGCAGCTCCTCAGTATCGATATCAATGTTTACACTTGCATGCAGATTTAGGAGCAGTAACACACCTGGCCTTGATAGGTTGGACTTTGACCCAGACCCAGTTCAAGGTGGCCGGGCGGAGAGAGAGAGCAGAGGAAGGTGGGGCTTCTTGGGGTCCAGCTCTGCAATGGCACCTGATCGACACAGGTTACGCCTGATTAGAAGACAGACTAGATGAACACACAGCTGTCCTGTGCAGTTCCCATGTTCTCTCTCTGTCTCTCTCCTTCTTTCTCTCTCTCTACTTCTTATAAAAAATGCTCCCCCCCGTCTCTACGTCAGCCTCTCTCATCTGACAGTGTTCCCTAATGGGGGTCTTCAGAGTGTGCATTATCACGCGCTGTTCGAGGAGCTCATTTGTGTCGTGCTGTCCCTGGCATGCGACTACCTTGGAAAATAAACAAAGCACCTGCTACCTCCTCATCCCGGAGACTGGCCTCTCTGGTTCGAGCTGTTATTCACTGTTCATCTCAACTCAAAACATACATCACTTAAATACATGCCACCAAAGAAGTCGGCTTGTCAAGCAGCGGGAAAGGAATGAGAAAGAGTGTGTGTGTGTTTGTGCAGTTGGATATGAAAGACTGTTTGCGAGCAATATAAAATTATGTAAATCTCAAAAATAAAACACACAAAATTGCACAGAACTATAAGTACAGAACCAGCAGAAACATATTTGAAGGTGATGTGTCATAAAAAAGGGAGGTATTTCTGGATGGACAAACTCCATAGGCCTGATAGTTTACTTCTAGCTGCACTAAATATGTTGTCAGAAAGAGATGGAGATTTGCACATTACTATGAACCTGCTGTATCAGGGAACACTGACAGGATACGGCTGAAAGCGGATCGATACTTTGTCCTTGCTTCGCCTCCTTTCTCTCTTCACATCCCTCCTATCAGCCGTAACCCTTTCACCACCTGGGTGGAGGAGTAATATCTCTCTGTCCGAATAATGAATTTACTCCTCGATGAAAACCTGTTCTGTATTGAAAATAGGATTTCAAAGACCTGCGCAGTCAAGCGCTAGAACAGGGGTCGGCAACCCTGGTCCTAGGGAGCCACTGTCCTGAAGAATTGAGATGTTTCTCTGCTTTAGCACACCTGATTCTAATGGAGGGTATATATGAGGCTTCCACAGAGCTTGATAACGACCCTTCATTAGAATCAGGTGTGCTGGAGCAGGGAAACAGGCTAAATTCTTCAGGACAGTGGCTCCCTAGGACCAGGGTTGACGACCCCTGCGCTAGAACAAAACGAACAGTCCTTGTAATTAATCAAAGTTATAGAAGGTGTCAGCTTTCTTGAAGTACATTTCCAGTTTGATGATTGGTGAAGTTCAACTTCTGCAGGCCACTTTGTGGGTAAACAGCTGATGAATCTGCTGTGACTTCCACGACGTCAAATCTCCATTGACAACTTACCTTCATTTTGTCAGTGATGTTTATTGGGTTTAATTCCATGTGGCTGTCGTAAAGTCCTCAAATAAGTTGATATTTTAAAGGAGGAATACTTTGTGTAATACAAGGTTTTTGGCTATTTAAATAAATCTGAAATAAATCTTGGAATCTTTCTCTTCAATGTTTGTCAGAACAGTATTTTACACTATGAAACATGTATCCCTTTAGTAACGTTTATGCAATTTATAATCAACATTTGATTGATCCTTTATCTCTTCAATGAAAGATGCCCAATCAACCTTTGATTGATGAGAAAGGAAATGCATACTGTATTTACAATTGCTGTATTAGCTGAGTGTTCAAGCATCAATACTGGCCTCCATCACTGCTGGTGATGTTGATGAATGGGTGGTGTTAGATTGTGAGATTCAATTACATGTCTCTCTTACACCAACATCAATAACACTATAATGCCTTGTCTGAATCCAACACACACACACACCTTACATAAAACCGATATGTCTACTATAAAACACACACACTTAAGCATACACACATGTTTGTCAGCCAGGATAGTTGCTGTCACACCACACATAATCTTTTCAGGATATCTAAGTATGCTTAAAGATTTAAGATGAAAGAAATTCATATCAAAAAGCAGAAGAGTTTTTTTATGTGCTGACCTGCATACAAGGTGGCCAAACAGAGTGAAAACTTAAAATCGTAGAGTAGGGTAAACTGTTCTAAATAGGCCTAAATACATAACTTAATACCTAGCAACCAGGACAGTGTCCCGCTAACACAACCCTTTTTGTGTGTGAAATTATGTCAAATCTGCTTTTTTCGAAAATAAATAAACATGTTTATTGCAAAACAGGTGGAATTAATTGCAATACCTTTCTATGAGAAATACTTCATTTTATGGAAAACGTTCAGCTTTTTGTAATGACTGTATTTTAATCCAAAATGATTGATGATTATGATTGTCATTTGGATCATTTCCTGTTATAACTGACCCTGGCCCTGGTGAAAAGTCAATAAAGCGCTGATCTGAGGAAAGTGTTGATGGTAGGGGAGCACCGTCTCTGTGTTTGAGTTTGGCAGAGGGCTAACAGAGTATCCTGGCTGGCAGACCTTGATAAAAAAATATACCCTTCATCGAGACTACCAGCAGAGTTTGGACAAAATTCAGGATAGCGCTCTCCCTTCCTCCCTTCATATTTCTTTCTCTCTCTCTGTCTCTCTCTCTCTCTACCTACCTATCCTCATATACACTATATTACCAAAAGTATTTGGTCACCCATCCATCTGATCATTTGGATGGGTGACCAAATACTTTTGGTAATATAGTGTATGTATACATAGATATTTCTCCCTCTCACTTGCTCACTAATGCACAGTTTATCTTACTCTGCCTCTCCCTCCATCCCACACCTCCTTTCTCTGTCAGTTTGCTGAAGTGACGTAAAGTCAATTTGTGTGGGAGTAGTGCCCGTGCATGAATCAGCCTATGAATTTGGGAAGGCCCCAAAAAAAGGGGGTGCATGAAATCATCGTCTCCCAAGCCTTGCCTGTAGACACATATGCACATGCATGCCGGCACACACACACACATACACACACACACACACACATTCCCACATCTTTATATAATGGATGCACCCTGAGGACCTTGTCTTCAAACCCAGAGGTCATGGCAGGGTGGGAGGGGCTTGGGATGAGATGGCATTTGTGTACGCACGTGTGTGTTTGCGTCGGAGTCATGTGGCGCAGTTGATTAGAGTGTCGGGTTAGTAATCAGAATGTCCCTGGTTCGAACCATGGCTGTGTCAACATGATGTTGTATCCTTGGGCAAGGCACTTCACCCTAATTGCCTATATACACCCACTGTACTTGCTGTAAACTGCTCTGGATAAGAGCGTCTGCTAAATGACTGAATGTAAATGTGTTGGGGGGTAATAGTGGTGTTGAGCAGGATTGCTAGAGACGTTTTGCAAATGAAAGAAATACAATCTTACTGCAGTCCAAACAAATGTTGTCATTGTCATTCCCCACACAATCATCTGAATACTGTCTCTGCAGCCGTACCTTTCATGGAACAAGGATTTACGTGTTCTAGCCCTCCCAAAAACTGTTGATGTCAGTTAGTATTCTGGAATGTCTATCAACTTCAGTCATGTAGGGCTTGAGTACTTTCCCTCTCCCAGTTGTGTTCAGGTATTTAGGTCAATAAGACTGGTGTGGTCACTGTAGTTTGTGACAAAGGCAATAGATCATTTGTCATGTTGGACTCATTGGGTCTCTTAAACCTGGGTTGCAAGTCCACACACACACACACAGCTTGTTTCCTCATGTGTAGACCAGGCACATGTGCACACACACATTCAGCTTTACTTCCACTCTATATCCTAGCCACCCATAGTTAGCGGTTTCAGGACGCCCCCCCCCCTGCCTCCCAACCTGCATTCGTCTCTCTTTCGTCATCTATCTCTTTCTTCCTCCATACCTCGTTCTTCATCGCTTTCCCACTATCTTGATTATTTGGTCATAGTTTTTACCATGTTATAAATTACCTTCCTGTTTATATAGGAGTGTATTTTCACCCAGATTCTTTGCTACTTTCTATAGTTTCTGATTAAGTAGCCATTTTTGGGGAGAGATTTGACCAGGATTCTGCTAGATCCTTCAACACTGCTTCACATTGGTGTTCTAAACCACGATTTACACTGTCCATGCATTTGTGTCTGCGTGTGCACATCTGATGTGAGTGTGTGTGCACATGCAGTGCATGCCCACGTGTTCACATCCAATTGTGTCCACAAGTGTATGAGGCATTAAGGGTGGTGTGTTTTCCACTCAGCAGCGTGCGCTTGAGTGGATCTTCCAGCGCTGGCCTTGTGTGCTCTGTTGATCGATGCGATGCTCTGGAGGTGCCTTTCGCACACATCTCTCCCAGACTGCACAGCGTTCGTCTGCACCACAATGAAGGTTAGTCTCTCCCCAAAACCAGTCATTTACGAACACTCACTCTCTTGCTCCCTCTCACTCTCTTGCTCTCTCTCACTCTCTTGCTCCCTCTCACTCTCTTGCTCTCTCTCACTCTCTTGCTCCCTCTCACTCTCTTGCTCTCTCTCACTCTCTTGCTCCCTCTCACTCTCTTGCTCTCTCTCACTCTCTTGCTCTCTCTCACTCTCTTGCTCCCTCTCACTCTCTTGCTCTCTCTCACTCTCTTGCTCCCTCTCACTCTCTTGCTCCCTCTCACTCTCTTGCTCTCTCTCACTCTCTTGCTCTCTCTCACTCTCTTGCTCTCTCTCACTCTCTTGCTCCCTCTCACTCTCTTGCTCTCTCTCACTCTTGCTCCCTCTCACTCTCTTGCTCCCTCTCACTCTCTTGCTCTCTCTCACTCTCTTGCTCTCTCTCACTCTCTTGCTCCCTCTCACTCTCTTGCTCTCTCTCACTCTCTTGCTCCCTCTCACTCTCTTGCTCTCTCTCACTCTCTTGCTCCCTCTCACTCTCTTGCTCCCTCTCACTCTCTTGCTCTCTCTCACTCTCTTGCTCTCTCTCACTCTCTTGCTCCCTCTCACTCTCTTGCTCTCTCTCACTCTCTTGCTCCCTCTCACTCTCTCGCTCTCTTTCCTCTCTCTCTCTCTCTCTCAATCTCTCTAGGCCTGAAGGAAGGAACAAACAGAGATACTAAAGCTGCCGTTGTCATATTGCAGTTGAAAAAGAAGTTACAAGCTTTTTACACCCCTCCTCTCTCTCTACCCCCCGTCCTATCCTCCTTCCCTCCTCTCCACCCCCCATTGCCACCCTCTATGAAGGTTAAACACCCTCGACACACACACACAGTTCCTTCAGCAGGCATCCCAGAAGTTGATCAGCTATGTCTTGAGGCTTCCCTGATGAGGTCACAGTGCCTCAGAACCCTCCCCCCTCATCACGCCACCTTCTGTGATAACCGGAGGGCTAAAGGTCCTTCTCAATCCAGTCTTGATGAAAAGCAAGATGCAGCCAGTCAGAGGAGAGAACGCTCAAAACGTTTATGGATGGGTTCTTTCCCGTTGGAGTATCGAACGCTCGGCGCTTTCAAAGGCGACTCTTTCGCATGGAAGATGTGTTTGATGTCTGGAGGTCATCCGCTTGTTAAACAGGGACTGGTGGGATTTGTGTCCGGATTTGCCGGAGAGAAAGAGAGAGAGAGACTATAAAAGGACTTGAGTACTTTTGAAAGAGGGAGAAAGAAAGAGAGGCACGGTGACCTACAGAGATGTCTTCCAGTGCTGGAGGTCCACTCCATCCTGACGTTGACATTGGGAGGATAAACCTGTGCGGATCAATAGGCAGCTTTAGGCCCCCTCATCGATCGGTCGGACTGACCCCTGCCCCCGCTCGTTCTAAACCAGCTTCCATCATGCTGACCCCTGACCCCTGTTCAATCATTTATCTACATATCTATTTCAGCATAAACAATCAATCTCTTTGCTGCTCTGAAACAGCTGCTTAGTCATGCTATCTGTTTATACTCAGCTATTAGCCAACTGATACAGTCACATACTTCAGGGTAAAGACACAATGGAAAATATCTGGATGATTAGGTACCATACAACGCACGTCAACGGGGATGTTGAGTTTACATGATAGTCCATTTTCTATTTTTTACATCTGTGTGACCTTGACTTTCGCAGTGTCACATTTCTGGCTCTTGATCAAGGATCTTGCTCTCGCCTGGACAGCAGAAGCAGTGGCAGTGATCATTGTGTATTTCTGTCCGCTCCTGTGGGGGTAAATAAGACCCCCCGCTCTCAGAGAGGATTCTGGGAGAATCTCTTTGTAGATCTTGTGCAGCAGGTCAGAGGTCATTGTCTTGGAGATAGTGGAAATGGATACCCTGAAAACTATTTATATAGTTCCTGTTTGTGGCTGTATTACTGACATGACATGGGGCCCCCTAACCAAAGATGGCCTTGGTACAGTTTAGATTGAAATGGAGCACAGAGAAGACTGCTGCCTGGCCCCAAAGGTCGTCAACCCGCGGATCTGGAGCCCCATGCGGCTCTTTAACCCTTCTGCAGTGGCTCCCTGCCACTTTGGCTTTCAAACGGAACACCTCAGTATTGGAGGTGGATGTGATTCTGTGACAATCACATCGTTTTTAATAAGCGTTTCAATATGCTGTCAACGAAACGACGCGTCCCATCCTGCAAAGTCTATTGCTGTCTTTCTCCATTGCCGTTGGGATATTGCATAAAACAGCCAGCTAACCATGGATAAATCCTCCAAAAATAAAGGTTTCAGAAGAAAATAGATACCGTAATTTCCCGACTATTGAGCGCAACCAAATATAAGCCACCCCAGCTAAAAATTCAAATAAATATATAATTTTGTCACATATAAGCCGCACCGGACTATAAATCCAGTTCATATACCTGAACTAATTGTTGAACAGTGCCTTTAACACGGCAGTAAAAGTGCTGATCAAACAAAACAGAAAAGTAATCGATGGTTTCATTCATCTTCCTCCTGTGCACTAAAACCAAGTTGCTTTATTTTTCTTCGTCTTGCGTACTGAAACCACTGTCACTTTTTCTTCCTGTGCACTGCGAAAGCTTCCTACAGTACATTATTTTCGGTCATAAATGCTTGCCATGTAAATGTAAGCGCAACTTCGCAAAGTCGCTTAATTCTCCCGTGCACTGAAGCCACAAGTCACTTATTCATCCTCCTGAGGGCTGAAGAAAAATTCATAGAAAAGCTGCGTCTCTGTATTAGCCGCATGGTTCAAAACCTGGGAAAAAAGTAGCGGTTTATAGTCCGGAAATTACGGTTTAATTCTGCGAGGACAAATTAATTTGCTTTCACTGTCTACGGTACTGACTTATATGTGGGCTACAATGTGCTTAATATCTGGCGAGAAATGATAAAACAACGTAAAATAACGCAAAAAAACATTCTACAACACGCAGCTTTTGCTGAAAAGTAAAAGGCTGGACATGAATGAAAAAGAGCGGCTTTGGAACATCAGCGGAAAGCTGATCAGAGCAAATACAACAGTTAGTTTGTTGTTGCCCTTTTTGTAGTTATGTCTTATACATGTTAAATGTATTTTAGGGGTCAAATGGCTTTGCGGCTCCAGATAAATTTGTGTTAGTGGGAAAGGGGCTAAAATGGCTCTTTTGATAGAGACGGTTGCCGACCCCTGGTCTAGCTGATTGTCTACCAAGGTGTTTTCTTGTCATGTTCTTTGGTGTTTTGTTGCAATGCTCCTAAAGTACCTGTCTGTGTTTCGTTTTCATCCTTCCTAGGAGTTTGGCTGCAACTGAAATCAGTTGTTCTTAGTTCTGTTTCTTATTGATACTGTAGCGACCTATGGGGGGGATTGATGGGGAGTTGTGGGGGGAAGGAGTTGCCCTAGTTCAGCCTGATAGGCCAGTTTGGGTTATGGGGCGGGGCCAGCATGAGGAGTGGGAAGTTGAACCAAGTAGGCGCCAGTTCGGGAAATAAGGCAGAGATAAAGACACGCTCCTAGTACCATCGACAGTTAGTTAAGAAGCCACGCCGCTACCAACCGCAGTTAGCTATAACCACTTTGTTGTTTTGGGCACTCCTCCAACCCCGGGGTTAGCCTGTACACTAGGTACAATAAAGCCTGGTTCTCCGGTTCAACGTCAGCTACTCTGTGCCCTCGTCATTCCGCTAGCTAGCCACCGCGGTGTCGGGCCGTCAACGCTACAATACTTTGAAGAATAACTATCATGTAACTACATCACGCTGCCTATAGTAACCACGGGCTGTTGCTGCATATCAGTAGTTAAACGGTTCAAAGGTCTTTTTTAAAGCTCTCTCTTGTAAGTCACTTTGGATAAAAGCGTCAGCTAAATGAGCTTTTTAAAAAAAAAAATATTATACCTAAACCACTTACCCTTAATACACAGCAGTTGTACATTTGCACATTTACTTCATTTAGTTACAGCAATTTCTGTGTAATTGCAATGTTTTCACCATGCGTATTGTTATAGTACATCACATTTTCATGGCCCTTACACACTCCTCTTGTAACAGCAGATTGTAGGCAGGGCTTCTATCCAGATTGACCCGGGGGGCGGGTTTGCTAATTACCATGAGCTAACATGCTTACGACCTAGCTGCTAACGAGACCCCACTGATGAATGTTTGCAAGAGCTTAAGTAAACCAGCCCCATCATTCACCTTCTGATGTGATCTACCTTATTTGACCCAGACTGATAACCACAATTCCTCTGCTCCCTCCATTGGATGAAATACAATGTGTTAGAGTCATGGTTTATGGCTGATGATTGCGTGTGTGTACTAATTACTATATATCTGCTCAGGGTGTGTGTGCAAGCATAAGTACGTTTGTGTGTCAATAGGAAGGTGTGTGCAAATATAGACATATGCTCAGTGTGTATCTGCATCTGACTGTGTGTATGCATTAAGTGTGTTTGTGCGCATTTTCCCACAGCATGCAAGCTGGAGGTGGGGCTTTGGGGGGGTTTTCAGTCAGGGTGGGAATGCAGCATTGAGTGGGTGGAGGTGTGGACCAGGGTAAGCTCCTCTCTGAATGATGTGATCCCAGAACGGGTGCAGCGAGGTGGGGCGGGGCTGGGCTCAGGGCCGGTCTGTCTTCCTCAACACTCTCAGCCTTTCAGCTAATGTAAACACAATCAATGTGTTTGTTCTGAAGCCCATGGAAGTACAATAAGAACACAGGCCAGCTAGGCTTAACACCAGCTCTCCTCATTCTCTACTTTGACTACGTTTTTTGTTTGCCTTTCTCTTACTTTCGGGTTTCCCATCTCTCGCTTTCTCTAAAGATAGAAAAATACAAGTGATCAAACAAAAATATAATTTGTGTACATATATGAATACCCGTAAAAGTAGATCTCTACTTCCTCTTAGTTTTTTCTTCACAGTTTCTAATTTGTCATTTTTTTCTCCCTGCTTGCGTACAAATTCTTTTTTTTTTCATGCCCTTTTCGCAATCCCCTGCAAGAATCTTTCTTTCCCTCTCTTTCCCTCTCTTTTGATTTCTCTAATACTCTCTATATCACCCTCCCTCTGTCTGTTTTCCTTTACCCCTCCCCTCTTCTCTGGGTCAGGTTGGGGGATACAGAGTGTGTTTGTGTGTGTGTGCAAGTGTTTGTTGGAGGGAGGGTGGAGGTTGCACCCTTGTTTGGCCCTCTCCAGTGTTATCCAACATTCTCTAAAAGAGGAGAAATCTTCTCCGGTTTCTCCAGACACAATCAATGAGCATCAATAAACATGAATCCAGTATAAGTGTGTGCTCAAATGCATGTGTACGCCCTTCTGTCAGTGTGTGTGTGTGCTGGCGTGTCTGTAGCTCCTTGTTTATTTTCCCCACTTCACACACCGCCATCTTGTTGTCCGGCTCTCCACTTTGTCTGTGAGTCATGTGACCTGCAGCGCCAACAACTTCTGACCTGGAAACCCTTGATAGCCTGCATAATTAATATCCTGGTTCTGGATCTGTAGGGTTGAGGGCACAATGGTGGGGTGGTTCATATTTCATAAGAGTTCCAATGTTGAGGTTCTGACTTTCGTCTATCTTCTACACGATCTACACGAAGTTTGGACAATTTTTGGTTTGGCCCAATTTAAGGTTTATACTCAATATCATTGAATCCCCTCACTTTCTCTCAATTTCCCTGTTTCTCACATTTTTTGGGCTTTCTACTTTCTTTCTCTCTACTTTTTTCCATCCAACATAGACCCTTTTAGTCAAACCGCCCTTGGGGACCAGAACAAATATATGTATGCCGATATTAAGACATCTTGTGAAAGGTTTTTAGAGAGCATGTACAGAGCAGTATGAGGATTAATCCATTCAGAGCTTTGATAACATTTTGTACAGTTGCATCTCTTTCCTTTAGCCTTCTTTCTCGATCTCCCTCAAGATCTTCCCCCACAGTCTGTGTGGCTACTGGACATATGGATCTTACATTTCCTGTCCAAGAAACCCGTTGTCACTCTCTCCCTCATCTTTGGTTATAATGCATCCTGTTGCCTCGATCAAGAGTACTTTCAACAGTCTGACCTTGGTACTGTTAGACCCATAGACTCGACAATGTATTGTATTACTGATGAAAATAACACTATAAAATAATATTTATTATTGCAATATTTCTCAATTGTTGAGATACGTTAAAGAAAGCGGGCCTTTATCTTCCTTATAATCTAACAATCACAACAGTGGATTTTTTTTTTATTGCAAAATAAATCATACATTTTCTCGCTGCTTTCACGCAATCTGCAAATTCTAAGCACACATGTCAACATACCAACTGACAAAAAACTCCATGTATCAGTTTATTGCGAACCTCTTTTGATTGTGTGCTTTTGACTGTGTTCAACCAACATAAAAAATACATTAAAATGTATTTCGCCCTTTTAACAGTCAATGTTCCCTTGAAATTCTCTGCTTTCTTGCAATCATTTCTTTAAACTGTGAAATGGTGCAGCCATAGAAGAGGGTGAACTACGTTAGGGTAATTTGACAGTTTGTATTTGTTGGTGCAGTAGATGCCAGGGGAACTTTGAAGGAGTTTGTTTTCAGTCTTCCACCCAGGGGCTGGATGTTAATTGTAAAGGGAATACTGTTTGTGAGAATTTGCTCCAGCAATTAGGAAAAGCAGTATTAGTATTGTTGATTCAGTAATATATATATGCAAGGCTTATCTCCAGAAATATATATATATATTATTTTTTTTTTATGTGTTTGATTTGTTTTAAGTGGATGCCAAGAGCCCTAAATCTCGCTCTCCCTCTTTCCTTCCATCTCTCACTCCCTCTCCGTTCCTCTTTCTTTCTCCTCATCTCTGTCTTCCCGTCTTCTTCTCCCTCTCTTTATGGTGTGCCTGCTTTTGGAAATAGCAGAACGTACTGTAATCTCAAATACATAAATTATTTATTTATTACTTTCCCACCCCTAAAACTTTGTCAATATTTGGACTACATAGACAATGCACATGTCAAAATGTTCGTCTTGCTTTCTATTGAGTTGTTTGTCATTTTATTTACATTCCGTTGCACACGTTTTTCTGCCCAAAATAAAAGTTTTTATGCATCTGGGAATTCACTGCTAGCGTAACGTCATTACGTTGGTGCACCTTAGCAACGACACATTTTGGACGTTAATAAACCCCTTGTTTGTTAAATATTTATTCTTAAATATGACGGGAACACATCACATGAACAATTCTAAAACACCCGCCACACCAAATGTTGTCTTTTTTTCGTCAGGCGTCCCTGAAGCTCAGCAATTCTGAGTCGGAGTTCCGTTGCAGTGCGGGCATCAACTAAAATATCTCAAAAGTCCCAACTGGATAACGTGAGCGGTTTTCACAGTCACGTAGAGGAGAATTTACTTAACAGATTGATATCAAGCGCTAATTCGAGTGATTGTTTCATCAATTAAAAAACTGATCCTACTTTTGACTCAAATATTGGGAGTTCGAGTCTGTCTGTGACTAGCTATCTAAACTAAGGAATTCCCCGTAGTGATGGTAGCGAGGGTGTCTGTTGTAGAACACAAGACAGTGGTTGTCAACATCTACAGCATTGGATGAATGTGTCGTCTAAAGAAGGAGTTTGCCTCTAATAAGTGTGCCCCCCCCCCCCCCCACACACACACACACACACACACACACCTGTCATAGAACCGACTGCTACAGCTCCTGCAAGTTTACTGAGGAGACCCTTTGAACGTTGTTTACCTTTATGTATATTTGAGACCACACATTCGTGTACATTTCCACTATATGTTAGCAAATTATAAACTCACCATAGGAGGAGAATAATGAGACAACTTCTCATGTAGGGGGTGTTGAATTACATGCTACTACAGGCCTGCCAGCTAAGATAACTGACTGACATCAAAACGCCTGCCTGTGCCCACTCCCATACACACACACACACACACACACAGACACACATTCCAGCAGTATATTTCTATCTCCTCTGTGCTGTGTGAGTGTCTCTTCGCAGTCACTAGATCACTGTCAGATTACCCGCCCTCGTTCCCCCTGGCTAGTCAGGGGGTGCCCCCGTGTGTGTATGTGTATGCGAGGCCCCAGAGTGTAATGGCAGGGAACACGGTGATTAACGTGAGGCGTGCGACTGCCCCCGGCGCTGGCACAGGGGTGGTGGGGGGGGTTGGGGAGGGGGAGAGTGCTGAGCCGTGTAAGCACCTGCTTTATCCCCTCCCAGCCAGACGACAGCATGAAGACATCAAGCGGTCCCCCCCCCCCAACACCTTACCACATCCCCCACATTCTCTCGCACACTCACGCACGCCGTCACGTGCGCATACTCACACGTTGACACTAACAGCACACTCTCTCTCTCTCTCTCTCTTCTTCACATTCACACACATCCCTCCTCTCACCCCGCAGCCGCACTCACACAGACTGACTGGCTGGCTCTGCAATGTCTGGGGAAATTTAGGCAGCTTGGACTGGGGCCAACCAGAAGGGAAACATCAGACCCTCCCTCTCCCGGCACCGTCGCTGTGAACCGTCTCTGACCCACACCGGCTGCCCCGGTGCCACAGCGCCGGAACCAGCGTCACCTTAAATGGGCCATTACTCAGAAACCAGGGCGACCCTGTCCAGGCTTTGTCCACACAGGCCTCTGGCTCAGGACCAGACAAACCAAACTTGGTAGATATACTAAACATATCTGGCTCTTAGTGGCTGGCAGCGAGGAGATAGAAGTCAGGGATACAGCACACACACACACAGTGGGGAGTCGTCCAGCAGACACAAGCACACAGAGATACGCACGCATACTGGGGCGACGTCACAGAGTCATGCACACATGCTGTGAATACCTCATGCCCACACTGACCTGGGGTATACATCACAGGGTACAAACAGACCAAAGCTTGATGATGGTGGTTCTGAACATTTCTTTCTTGATAGACGAGAGCAACAACAGGGAGAACGCAAACAAAACGAGACAAGAGAGAGACTCGCAAATTGTCCAATATACTATGCCAAAATCCTCTTACACGGGACCAAACTGGAACAGTTCATCCATTAAATCTGTTGCCTTTTGGTTCTCTTTACAGTTCTTTTTTTCTGCTTTGAAATAATCCATCGAATGACCCTTCCCTCTTGTGTTTGTTTGCGCTTTCTCTCTTTAGTGAGGGTCTACCGCTCTGTAACTGAGTAACAGAGACTGTGTGTCCATGACGGAGAGAGTGTGAACGAGAGCAAGAGAGAGAGAGAACAACGGAGAGTGAGAGACAGAAGGAGAGTGTACGTGTGAGTCTCAGGTCTCAAGTCTCTCAGGTGTCGTCTGCGCTGTGGTCACACAATTTGATCCAGCTGAAGAGGCATCCCAGTTACACAAACACCACAGAGCTCCATGCTTGGTCCAGACCAGCCATTTAGAAGAACCTTCCAGGAACCTTCTCAGAACCTTCTCAGACCCAGCCGATGATGCAGATCGCTCTGATCATCTCACCGGTATACAGGGTCTTGGTGATCGTCATCTATAATAGTAATACCTCATTTAGCAGACACTTTTATCCAAAGCGATTTACAGTGATTACAGGCACCTTCTCCCTGAGGCAAGTAGGGTGAAGTGCCTTGTCCAAGGACACATCATCACATAGCCACAGCCAGGGTTTGAACTCACAACCTTCCGATCATGAGGCCCACCTTAACCCACTGAGCCATCTGACCCTCTATCTAATAAACAATATATTCCCAGCAAACAATCTCTCAAAATAATCTTAAAACATCCAGTCGGTTTTTGCTATGAAAAAGTCTGGTTGAACTATCGGTCCTGTCAATGGAAGGGATAAGCAGTAGACTGCCATCCTGTCTGCATGCATGTGGATGATGTCTCGCAATCACTCATCCCTCATTATAATTCTTAGCCTTTGTCCCTGTCAGTCAGAGTATTCTGTCAGTGTGTGTGGGTGTGTGAGGGTGTGTCTGAGTATTTCCCTGGACCCCAGAAGGTCACTTTGCCGTGGGCCCTCCTCAGTGCTGCCTCCGTGCAGAGACACCACAGCTAACATAGCTTTCTAATGAGAACAGAGAAAGCGAGGAGGGGGGAGAGAATTGGACAGACAGGGAGAAAAGGGGAGAATGGATGGCGACAAGGAATACATAGAAAGAGGGGAGGGAGATAAATAGATGGGAGAGCTGGAAAGAGGACAGAGAGAGAAATGCTAAGGAGAGAGGGGACTGAGAAAAAGAGAGTGGGAGAGAGAAAAAAGAAAGTGATGGATTGATAGAAAGAAATAGAGGGAAAGAGCAAGAGAATAAAAAAAACAAAGAGAACCAATCTGGTCTTGAATATATAACCCACAGTATGAATGAACATCCGTGCTGTTAGTAGTACGTTTCATGTTGGGCAGGATCTTGTAAGCAGATGTCTGCTGACTAGGAGCACCGCATCCAGGCAACTGGATTTGTGTCACCACTCTCCATTAGACTGCTGACAGTGGACACAGTCCCACCATTGTTTCCTAAACACTGATTAAAAGGTGGTGATTTGCCTGTGTGTGTAACTGTGACACACCTCAGATGCTGTTGTGTGTGTGTGTGTGTGTATGTGTGGGTGTGTGTGTGTGTATGTAAGGGTTGAAGGTCTTTTGATGTGTATGTTCATGTGTATGTGTTGTCACATTCAGAAACTGTTGGCTTTAATCTTCTGTTGAAGCTCGGTGGTGAGCCTGCCCTGTATCACACCCACACTCAGTGTGTGTGTTTGAGTGTGTGTGTGTGTAGGTGTGTGAACGTGTGTGTGTGTAGTGCTGCTGTGCCTCTAACGACCCAGGAAAGCATCTTTCTTGCACCTTAATGACATGGAACACAACCTTCCCTGCTGCATCTCGACATGGTGTTAGTTTAATAAGCTGCTCTGTCACACCAGAGTAAAGTATAGCTGACGGAGAAAACTAACAGCAGCGTCTCGCACATGAGGAAGAGGAGGACACAGGTGTCTAGAGGAGGAGAGGAGGAGGAGCTGGAGTTGGGGCCTACTGCAGAGGCCTAGTGAGGAGCCGGGTACCCACCTTTGATGGGCACAGGGCCTACTGATCTGATGAACATGAATGAAGAAGGAGGGAGGGAGAGAGAGAGATGGAGGAAGATGGAGGGACAACCGGTTCGGATAGAGAGTGAAAGGGATTGAATGAAGCAAGTGTGTGTGTGTGTGTGTGGGGGGGGGGGGGGGGGGGGGGGCAGCAGGCGGCGGAGCGAGAGACTGAACAGTGAAAAGATCTCCGTTTGTTTTGTTTATGCATTCGCCGGGCCTTAATTCCTCATTAAGTCGTCTGGAGTCGACGGGGGCTCTTTGAAAGCGTCTCCACTTTGTTTGCCTTTCTCCTTCTTCTCGTCAGCCCTCATCTGCTCTCCCCACTGTGTGCTGGCCACCGCCACAGGGATAGCACACTGATCTGCCTCATTTAACATGGAGCTTTTTTCAGAAAAAGGCATCATTATTTTGTTTGCGTAAGTTTCTTCCCTTGCCCTCTGTCTTTACACACTGCGTTCCTCGCGCATTCTTGTGTTTGGGAACGCTCTGTAATGCGTTTCGATGTTCCATCCTCCCGAGGGTTGGGTGGTGTTTTGATAGGGTTGTCATCAAAACCTTGTCCCTCTCGTGGGATTGCATATTCCCATTGTGTGTGTTGGTTGGTTTGTTTTAATGTGTGCGTATGTATGTTTGTGTGCACGTTTCCTTTTGGATCAGTTTGTATATGTGTTGGTGCCTTTCTGTGTGTGTGTTTCTGTTTGGGTCAGAGTGGGTGTATGTGTGTTTGAGACATGAGCCCTGCCAGTGGCTCGGTCTCTTCTGAAACACTACGTCCATCAAGCCCCAGACTAAGTTCAACTAATTTCCCCAAACCAGAGTGAGTTTAATAAAGGCAGTGAACAGGCAGCGAGAACTGCGAGTGTGAGTGTGTGTGTTTGTGTACACGTGTGAGTGTGGTTTGTGCACACGTGTGTGTGTGCTTGTGTACACGTGCGTGTGTGCGTGTTTATGTGTGTGTGCTTGTGTACACGTGCGTGTGTGCGTGTGCATGTGTGTGTTTGTGTGTGCGTGCGTGCAAACGTTAATTTCAGCAGAGCTGGTTTCATTAAAGCCATACTGTCACATACATGCATCTTCTTGCTCAATCATTATGGCTTCAAATCCAAAATGAGTTTCTGGCAAGGAAACTGTCTCCTTTCGTTCCCGGTTCCCAGGGAGCCTGATTAATGGGGGCCGGACCCAGGAAATACCACAACCTCAATTTCATCACCTTTTTTCAGTTTGGAGATTGATTTTTTTGTACTCCATTGTTACTCCATTACTCTGACTGGGTCTCCATTCCATCCAGGCTTCTTAGTCGCTGTCCATCCCTTGCTCTCTCTCTCTCTTCCACTCTATCCTCTGTGACTGTATCCAGTCCTAACCTCTCTTCCTCCCTTTTTCTTCCAACTTCATCAGTCCCTTCAACCCATCCACTTTTCTCCCAATCTGTGACGTCCATCTGCCTTTTTAGACTTGTCCTTTGTCTTACATCCCGACTCAAGTTCTCTCCCTTTATCTCTTTCTCTTGTTTCTCCTCAAACATTTCTTTGAACCCAACTCATTTCAACAAACTTTCCACCAATTTCATACACCTTTCACAGGCTCTGTACGTTTCCACTTTCAGCCATGCAGGCTATCTGTCTGAGCTTTTTCCATAGCTCTCATCAATCCCTCGCTTATCATTTCATATCACCTCTTCATGCGCAGCTAGGAAACTCACCAGCATGTCTCTTAAGCTTAAATATCTAAAGATCTAAAGATCTTTTTACCTTTTCAGTGATGTGTTGACTTTTACCGTGTACAGTGTGTCTCTATTTGTTGAGTTTTTACCAATTGTTGTGTTGTTTTTACTGTGTATAGTGTGTGTCTATTTATTGCGTTTTTAATATTGCTATGTACTGCACTTTGGTCAACTGTGTTGTTTTAAAGTGCAATAGAAATAAAGTTGGATTGGATGTATTATGTACTGTATATATTATATCTGCAACATATATGAATACAGGATATGATACAGTATAGCTTAAAAACACACAGTGCATCCATAGTCAAGCACACAGCACATGCTCCATGCTCCATGCTCTACAGTGCAGAGGCCTGGGCACCCCTCCTCTCCTCTCCCTGTCTCTGGCCTACCTCTCACTGGACATCACGTCCAGTCTAGCAGGCTTTGGTCATTAGCCCGTACAGGAGGAATCAATCTTGGGAGTGAATTCACATCACATACCTCACATACATCAGTGACCTTGACTGCCTGCCTGCCTGCCTGGCTTTCTGGCTGCCTGTCTCCATGCTCGGTCCAGCCTGCTTGTTCACTGCAGAGGGCTGATGGTACAGGGATGCAGTTTCCTACAGTACTGCATATTAACGATGTGTTAGAGGGTCTCTACTGACGAAAGCTGCTATGTTGACTAATTCAACATTTTGAGTGGGCTAGTTCAGAAGTGAAGTATCATAACTCACCTAATAAGTTTGTGTTTGTATAGAGTATTCCTTGAGGGAATTCTGCGAATTTATTTGAATTTCAATGGAGTACTAGTTACAAAAAGAGGGCTCGGTGAGATGTAGAATTTCATTCAAATTTCATTTTTTTTTCATTATGAACACGATCCCTTGGCTTCATGCAACTTTGAGTGTCAAAATATCCTGAAGTCTCCGGAAGTTAGTGCAGACCAAAAGTTACAGATACAATCATGGGCGTCGTTAGCCCTGTTTTAGGGAGGCTGAAGCCCCCCCTAAATGTTCTTCAGCCCCCCTAAATAATTATGGGGATTATTATCGGGCCGCCGAAGAAACACGATAATTAATAACAATATTTTATTTCGAAAATTACCGGATGCTCTCGGTTAAATGTCGGTCACTTGAGCGTCAAAAATTTAACCCACAAGTTCGAAAAACGAGTAAAAAACTGACGTCTTTGGGAATCGCTGGCTAGCTCGCATCAGACAGAGCGACTACACCCCCCCCCCCCCCCCCCCCCCCCCCCCCCCCGTCGACAGAAAATGCTAAGCCCCCCCTTTCTTTCAATCCTAGAAACATCCCTGGATACAATGCTTCTATATGTATGCTTCTATATTGTATGCATGTTTCTGTATTCTAAAAGGCTAGTCTGTTCATTTTCTCAGTTAGCTAGCTGGGCTTTTAGCCTCAGTAATGCTCTCAGTGCAGCCATGCCAGTCAGCATGTTCAGTGCTCTAATGCTTCATACGCTCAGAATTACACTGTGACAACATTTGATAGGCATAAACCTGCACACAGTCATTTGTAAAACAAATAAATGTATACATTAAAGTCCAAAACGCACTAAAACAGTATGGAATGTATATGCACCCTTCTGGTTTTAGAGTTTAATTGTAAATTAAAGAAATTGTCCTTTTTGCCCATTAATCTACACTCAATTACCTTTTGTGACAAAGTGAAGTGAAGTTTTTGGCCGGTTTTAGAAATGGTTAAAAACGGAAAAACGCACTACTTCAGTACTACGTAGAAGCCCCTTTTATCTCATGACACCAGTTCATCTTTTCCTCATGCTCCTTTCAAAGTTGCTTGAGAGCAGCCTGTCATTTAACTTTTACCCCAGAGTAGCTCCTGTTTCTTCACTCTACCATGAAGACCTGATTGATGGATTGCTGTTGAGTTTCCGGCAGTTTCCCCCTCCAGCTCCGTCGAGGGCTTCCAAAGCATTATAGAGCACACCATTTAAATCAATAAACGACATTAACCTATTTTGTTTATAAGTTGTTAACGTTCTTCTAAATATGCATGTGTATGTATGCTCCAATACAGTCTAATACTGTAGCTGTGGATGGAGTGTGAATGTGCTGTACATGCTGTTAGATTCAACTGTGTCGTGTGTACTGCATGTGTGTGTGTGTGTGTGTGTGTTGTTGTGTATTTCAGATACAGTATGTGCTGTGTAAGTAAGAAGAGAGAGAGAGAGAGAGAGAGTCGGAGCCAGCAGTTCTGCAGCCGGGGTGCAGGTGCTGTGATCCAGCTAGATGAATGCCGCTGTTTCATAACTGAAGTCTAATAACTATCCATGTGGGCCAGACCTTTCTCTGCAGCATACTGAAACCCGGCAGAGTTTCAACTAAAGGGCGCGCTCTCGCTGGTCTGAGTGAAAAGAGGAAATAGAAGAGAGCAAGGGAGGCAAGAGTGAGCCAAAAAAATAGGAAAAGAGAGATGTGCTCTCCTTCTCAGGCAGGGATTTAGCTGTTGGCAGTGGCTTCAAATATCTCTCTTCTTTTTGTTATCACCTCTCTCCCTTCCTCTCTCCTTGTCAGGCCATTCTGTTGCAGTGGGGCAGGAGAAACCTGCTTCTGCTGGAACAGGAACATTTGTTTATGTATGCAGTTATTCTGGTTATTTATTCACCTTTTAACTTATTTATCTACACATTTTGTTATTTGAACATATGATCCTTGCGTCTGCAGCCTGAGCATGCGTAAGACCTGGGCCTGTTTTAACTAGGCTCATTAACTGCAGAAAGCGCCCGGTTAATTAAAATAATTCTCCGTTCTCGCGGCTGCTTTGGTCAGCCAAACGTTACCGAGGGAAAGCTGCAGCACAGGCTGCTCTCGCTTGGCGAACACAGCGCCTCCGACACGGATCGCAGCTAATTAGCGCTCGAGGAGGAATATTTTACCACGAATTAACATGCCGCGCTACGGCCCGCGCTTTAATTGACGAAACCCGCGTGAGGGCGCAGGGAGGGAGTAAGGGGAGGGAGACTGCGGAGAAATAGAGGAAACGGGCGTTCGGCGTTCAAGAGACGCGAAATACGCATAGAATGTTTAACCATTTCCTAATTACCGACTATCAGAAAAGCTGTTTGTTTAAGAAATTTGCAGTGATTTTCGGGGATGTATATTGTAAACTCTTAAGCAAGAGGGATTTTTTTCTATGCTTTTACATGACTATGGCTTTCACAGAGAAAAGAGGGAGGCTAAATTAAAACGTTTAGAAGTTCACAAGTGGGCTGACTGGTAGAGATGCTGCCTTGGCCAAATTAAAGCTAGATTTAAAATAACATTTCGTTTCTGATGCTACTGAATTTGATGAGGATTTAAGACTTTTAAAACGTAAAAACAACACGGTAAAATGTCCAAATGCTTCCTTACGAATTACGAATTCAAAAGTTACCAGTGTGAAAATATTAACCAGGCTTACCAGTTCTTAAACATTATTAATGCATATGGGAGACCCATTACAACCACTGATGCATCTTGGGTGATGCATTTTCACATTTACATTTTTGTCATTTAACAAACGCTCTTATCCAGAATGACTTACAGCACATACAGGGGCATTCCCTCTGAGGCAAGAAGGGTGAAGTGCCTTGCCCAAGGACACAACATCATGTTTCCTTAGCCGGAAGTCGAAATTGTGACCTTCCAATCACTAGTCTGATGCCCTAACCACTCTGCCACCTGACTCCCTATTTAAAGCTTTTCCTTTACATGGAAATTTCAGATCCAAAGTTCAAATGAAGCACCGCCCAATTAATTGTGGACTCACCTGGGTAGACCAGTCTGTTTACTAGCCTGTGAGATTTGACCCTGTTTAGTAGTCTTTACACAAAAATACGATGATTATCATGCAAAGCTTTTATTCTGTGATGTTTTCAGAAATGCAAAACAGGGAGAGTATGTGCATACATTATAAATAAGGGTTGGTTTGTGAAGTCAGATTCCCCATTTTATTAGTTGCAGGAAACACCTGTGCAATATACTAGCACACTAACAACAAAGTGAAGTGTACTGTTAGTACACGTACCTTAACTCTGATCCAAAACCTTTTTTTAAGTACCTACATTTAATTAAAAACATTTGGAATCTGCGAAATAATCGTCAGCTGATTTGCCAAGAGAATCTCTGTGTAAAAGCTCCTATATAAAGTGCTGAAGAATGCTGTAGATTGCTGTTCCCAATTTCTCTGTCTTGGTTATTTGTTCTTGTATGATTTTAAACTAATAGTCAACACAATAAAACCAAAATATTATTAGACTAGGTGGCTATGTGTGTATATATGTGTGTATGTATGTGCATATATGTGTAACTGTGTATGTATGTGTGTGGGGGAGGAAGGGATTGTGTCAACCAATGTTTGGTCAGAGAGCGAATGCAGAGCCATAATGCACACTTTATGTGACAATAAAAGAGTGGCAGTCATGTGGATGAGCGGTTAGGGAGTAGGGCTAGCGATGAGAAGGTACCTGGTTCAAACCCTGGGTGTGCCAACAAAATGTTGTGTCCATGGGCAAGGTGATTCTCCCTACCTGCCTCAGGGGGAATATCTCTGTACTTGTACTAATACACGCACAAACACATTCGCACACTTTCGGATACATTCAGGAATTACACACACACACTTTTTGATGAACACATACACACACAAGCTTTTGAGCCCACTCACTGACACATGAAAGCAGACAGAGAGTGCAGCCCGGCTTCCCAGGGCCGGGGGGAGCTCTAATGGCCTTGTACAGTGCAGTCAGGGAGAGTGAGGGTGAAGAGCAGAGCAAGGTGAAGGCATGCAGCTCTTCTTCCAGTTAAACACACTCACACACAAACACACATACACACACTAGTCATACTACCCACACTGTAGACTCACACATGCACACACTACCTAGTACACAGTAAACTCTCACACACACACATGCATACACACAGGATCCAGTACACACTGGACTCACAGTGTACCTACTACCCATTCTGTAGACTTACAACACACATACATACATACATACAGGGATGCCCAGCATCACTCCAGTCAAACAGGCCTGTCCTGATGAAGCTGCCATTTCTAAAAGGAGCAGAGCATGAATTATGCAGCTTTGTCTTCACATGGGGGATTTTTCTTCCTCTCCTCAGTACTCGTCTCTACCAGCTGTTTTTGCCCTCCTCCTTGCTCCTTCCTCTGCTGCCTCCTCGCCTTCGCTCTTTTAACCTCTTATTTAATCTCCACAGCGACTGAACTCTCTCCTTTCCACTCTTCCCCTCTGCCTTGTGTGTGTGTCTCTCTCCGTCCTTGAGGTTACCGCTCTCTCATCCATACCCCTGACCCACCCTTTTTACACCCTCTGTCTCTTTCTGTCTTTTATTTCCTTTCATCCCTTGTCACCACCTAGTCTTACAGCACAGCTCTTCTGTTGCAGAATGTAGACTCTGGAGAAGGAGATGCAAGACCTGCTCTTACGTACCCCTAGCTTTCCTTCCAGGCCAGCCCTGACCCCCTCTGACCCACCCCTCTGCTCTACTCTAACCTGCTCTGCTCTACTTTAACCTGCTCTGCTCTACTCTAAAATGCTCTGCTCCACTCTAACCTGCTCTGCTCTACTCTAACCTGCTCTGCTCTACTCTAACCTTCTCTGCTCTACTCTAACCTGCTCTGCTCTACTCTAACCTGCTCTGCTCTACTCTAACCTGCTCTGCTCTACACTAACCTGCTCTGCTCTACTCTAACCTGCTCTGCTCTGCTCTAACATGCTCTGCTTTACTCTAACCTGCTCTGCTTTACTCTAACCTGCTCTGCTCTACTCTAACCTGCTCTGCTCTGCTCTAACATGCTCTGCTTTACTCTAACCTGCTCTGCTCTACTCTAACCTGCTCTGCTCTACACTAACCTGCTCTACTCTACTCTAACCTGCTCTAACATGCTCTGCTTTACTCTAACCTGCTCTGCTCTAGTCTAACCTGCTCTGCTCTACTTCAATCTAACCTGCTCAGCTCTACTTCAATCTAAACTGCTCTACTCCAATCTATCCTGCTCTGCGCTGGTATCCGATTCTCATAGGGACATGAAAGTGGAGAAGCGGAAGCCTGGCCTGGCCTTGTCAGCCTCCTCCAGCTCATGTTCCTGAGTGAGAGTGGCTGTGGTCCATTGTAATTACCTACACAGGTTGCCCCAGTGAACGTACTGCAGTGTGTGGGTGCATGGTTGTTCCTGTGTGTGTGTGTTTGTTAATTCAATCTTGTGTGTTTAATAGTGTGTGTGTGTAGGAAACATTTCTGGAAGCTCACCAAGACAAACAAGGTCACCTCCTCCTAAAGCATAGTGGGAAGTCACCATTTGGCCAATCAGACAATGTGTCCCAGTTAGGGGTGGTGGGGGGGTCGGGGGATGGAGGGGGCTGTGTCCTTGTGGGATTGATCCAGACTGGCGTTGTCGGGTCGGTTCTGCCATGGTGTGGCATGAAGACGATCACACGGCCCGGGCATCCTTCAGGTTCCACTTTCCTGGAGAACCCTGCCAGTTTGGTCCCCTGCCAACTATATAACATTACCCTGTGTGTGTGTATGTTTGTCTGTATTTGCGAGTGTGTATGGTCATGTTTGAATGTGTATTTGAGTGTGTGTTGTTGCGTGATGTGAGTGACCTTCCAAGTTTCTATGAGGAAGCTCATCTAGAACACTCTTCATGGTCTGCATGTGGGCCTGGCTCTCCGGGACCTTGTGACATTGCATATAGCGCCTGTTCCCAGGGAAACAGAGTCTGAGACATTGTATTGTAAAGTGTATTGAGACCATGTACCATGGTGATTTTGCACTTTAAATAATAAATGGATTGATTAGGAACGTGGTCGTCCATGCTACTCAACTTTTATGACATCATCCTGCACCTAAATCATCCTGCTGCACCAGCCTAATCTCTGATCCTGTGTAATGATGTCATACTAGAAATTCTGTCACTTAATCTCCTGCCTCATCTCGCCTAACCTCTAAAACCCACACACACAGTTATACGCACACATGTATACATGTATGTAGACATTCTCATGCCCACCAACGCAAACGCAAATTCACACACACACACACACACACACACACACATCATACAGAGTCCTGTAGAGACGCAGATGAGGTATAACCTTCGACAGACAAGATTACGAGGCGTGTCTTCCTCATCTCTACTCCAACCTCGGGACTGCATCCCCATCCTTATCCCTCTCCTCTTAACCTTCCCTCTTCTTCTCTCGCCCTTTCTCCACTTCTACCTCTGGTCCCATCGCTTTGTTCACTCAACCCCTCTTCTTCCTCTTTATCATTTCTGGAAACCTTCCTGGCCCCTTCCCCATCCTCCCTCCTATTTCCACATGACATCACTGTCTGCCTGTGTCATTTTGGGTTGCGCAATTGTGATTTTGTTTCTCCAGCTCCTGTAGGGACATCTCTTGGTGTTTAATCGTGAGAGATTGAGGGAGATTATGCCAGAGATTACTGACAGATGGATTACCCTGACCCCAATGTATCAAGGGGAGGGAGGGGGGGGAGGTTGTAAGGATGATGAGCGGCTGAGGTAAGGTTGGCTACGATGTGGGGAAATAAATACGTGGGAGGGAAGAGAGAAAGTGGTTAGGTGGAAACGAGGAAATGAAGTATAATGCTGAAGATTGGGAAGCCAGATAACTTGCAGTTAGTTCTTACACAGTTAGGCCACAGCTCAATCACACATGCGCGCACACACACGCACGGGTTCATGTCAGACCAGCATAAGCATGTGTTCATTAGTTCAGGTGTCGTTTCTGCTTACCCAGGCCTCATCCCATTAGGCTTGCCATGCACTGCTTTATTGCATGTCACTACAGTTTCAGTCTTCCCTTGAGTCATTCTACAGAAGTTAACTGAGAGGGAGAGAGAAAGAAAAAGAGATGAAGGGAAAGAGGAAATGGGAGAGTTAAAAAGAGAGAAAAAAGGAATATAATATCTATCGCATTTGTCTTCTTCTTTTTCTCTTTCACTGCCTCTCTTTTCCTCCCTCCCCTCCCCTCCTGTCCCCTCTCCTGTCCTCTCCACAGCTCTCCAATCCTTTCTTCCTCCCAGTCCCTCATGTTTACTCCAAATCCTCTCTTTTGCATTAGACACCATCCCTTGACGTCAACCATCGATTGTCAGCAGTTAGTGAGATGAGCAAAATGCCCTGATTAGCATACAATTAGGATTGACCTGCTACCCCTGGGAAGGATGGACGGACGAAGGGAGGGCTCAGGAGAGAGAGATGAGGCGGGATGTATGGACGGAGGGAGGAACAGACATCGAGGGAAGGAGGGAGGCGGGGAGGGAGGGAGTAGAGAGAGAAAGATGGAGGTAAGGATGGATGGAGGGAGGGCAGGTTGGAAGGACAGGAGGCTGACACGGTGGCTCCTGTTTCTGCTGACACGGGCGGGACAGACCAAGGGTCTCAGAGGGCATTGTGGGTTGAGGTGTGCCAAAGCCGTATCGACGTCTGGGGAGGCAGTGTCTCTGGCCCGTTGACGGACGCCAGCGTCAGGCCTTAATGACCCTGTGTGTGTATGTGTTTGTGTGTATCTGGAAGTGAGTGTGTGTGCGTGTGTCTGGGAGATGGTCGTACGTATGTATGCAAGTCTTGGGACCTTTAAACACCATCTCCTTGTTTTTCAGCACCCCCAAACTGCCAACCCCAAAAAGCTTTATTTGAATTCAGTGTCTCACTAACTACACAAACAAGCACACATACACACAGAGACAAACTCAGCATACACTGTAATTTGAACCCATACTTCGTTACGGCACAGAAAACAGACAGACAAGCACCGCAAGAATGTTTAAGTTTCACTTACTGTGCTGAATTTTAAAGTTCACTGACCATTATGCAAACAACGATGGGACCACCCTGAAGGACACATCGACCCATAGGACAGACTCAAAGGGATGATCCAAATGTCTCCTCCTTGCTTCAACCCTTTCTCTTCTGCTCTTTTCCTCTCCTTTTTTTTCTAATGTCCACTCCTCTCCTCCTCTCCAGACCTTTCCTTTCCTAGTCTCTCCTCTTCTACTCTCCTCACAGGCATACCTTAACAGGCTAATGTAGCACGTACTATGGGTCCTAGTCAGTAACATGTATCAATGATATTGAGTGTGATGGCCCCAGGTGACCTAGCCAGTGTGATACTGCATTGATGCTGTATTGATGGACGCAGGACAGGGAACCGAGACAAATTAAAATGTCAGAGGGGCCAAAGGTGGGCCTCGCCTCCTTATCCTCAGCATGTCCTTAAGGTGGGGCATCGGGACGTCAGTTGAACGATTCCTAATAAAATGCTGACATCTTCCACTCCCTCTCTTTCTATCTCTCTATCTCTCTCACACACAAAACGTAAATACACGCACATGCACACACTCACAAGGACATTGGAGAGAGTTTGAGAAATAGGGGGAGAGGAATATGAAGAGACAAAAGAGAGAGAAGCAACAAATGAGTTGACACAGAAAAGGCTGGAGAAAGTTTCAGTTTCAAGGTCCATTTGCCAATTTTTTCCCCCCCAAGTAACGGTAAGGGTGCGTTGTAATTCTTCACTCCTGCTCTGCTTGACGATCCTGTAAGTTGGAAACCTTAGCACACTTAGTTAAGTTTCTACGAACCCGATGCCCTTCAAGCGGTTGTTCGAATTTTGAGTTTTAATGGGATTGTTATGTTGCTACTCAGGATGACCTCTTGGTGTACATTATGCATCTACGTTCTTACCCTCCTATTTTCCTTCTGTTTTGATTGTCCTCTCCGCTCTCCTTCCCCCATCCTTTCATCTTTCCTTCCCCACTTCTCCGCTGCACTTCTCCTCCTTTCTCTTTTTTACCCTCCTTTCCTCACCTTGCCTCCTACCTTCTTCACTTCCCCCTTCACCTCTCCACTCCCCTCTTCTCCTTATCTTCTCTCTTCTTTCCTGATCCCTTACTCTGACTCTGTTCTTCTCCCCGCGTCACCCCTTCCCCTCCTCTTCTTCTCCTTTATTCTTCCCTTCTCTTCCTCCTCCTCTCCGGTTGTCATGTACTGCAGATGTGTTTGGTGATGTTGACGCCCAGAGAGCTGACAGCCAAATGTCCTGACAGACCGGAAGGCTGGAGGAAGTCCGGCCCCAAAGGAACCCATGCGGCCAACCAGGGTCAAGGACAGTCTTTGATTGACACTTCTGCTTCCATGATATCCAGATTAAGTCACTGGGTTTACATGACATGCATTCTGAAAACAGAGGCTCATTTAGATCATTGATCATTTTAAATACATTATTTTAAATATACACCATATATATGTATATACCTTATATATAGTATATAAATAAAGTATATAGATATACCATACAATCATATTGCGTACTAGTAGTGAATATTATTGTGAAGGAGGGCCTTGTGTCGCCTGACAAGGTTGTTCTGATACCAGAGAGAAAGAGAGTTAAAGAGAGAGAGAGAGACAGAGAGAGACAGAGAGAGAGAGACAGAGAGAGAGACAGAGAGAGAGACACAGAGAGAGAGAGAGAGACAGAGAGAGAGAGACAGAGAGAGAGACACAGAGAGAGAGAGAGAGACAGAGAGAGAGAGAGAGAGAGAGAACTAAAAAGACTAAAATCATGGTCATACAAAAAAAGCCCAAATTACAACAAAAGAGGCACATATTCACATTGGGAAACAAACACAATATAGAACACAATGACTTACACATACTAAGGCCTCCAAATGAAGGAGGTAGCTTCTGTCTGGCAGGGAACGCGCTTAAAGGAAAAGCTTGTAGAGCCTGCAATGCTATTAAAAACACATTTGATAAAATAACCATTCCAATCAAGATTTGGGGTAAAATATTTGACAGCACCATCAAGCCTAATGCCCTTCATGGAAGTGAGATATGGGGGCCGCTCAGGCACCTCAACTTCAGAAAGTGGGACAAGCACCCAATAGAGACTTTCTATGCTGATTACTTCAAAATAGATTCAACATCCAAAAGAAAACATCAACTTCATGTTGTTCAGAATTAGGCCGATTCCCATTAACGTTAGATATCCAGAAAAGATCATTACAATTTTACTCCCATTTAAAGTTGTGCGCTTACTTCTAAATCCCTTTCAGTGAATGAAGTTGACACTGAGAAGAGCCAGCTGGTTATGAGACTAACAAATCAGCGATCACCTGGCACATCTCCATCACCCCTTTACCAGCGCCAGACAGAATCAAACGAATTACAGCTCGTTGATTACAACAAATCAAGCTGAGCTGATTCATGCAGGAGATTCCGAGACCTAGTTGTTACTAGCATCTTGTCATATCAGGCGATCAGGGCATACCTTCTTAGCAGGGCAGGTTATTTAATAGGATGTTGCTGCACTCTGCATAGCTGGTGCGACACAGGAAGCTATCTGTTCAATCTGCTGCCTGTGCTTCCCTGACTTCCTCACTTTGTTCTGTGTGTCTCCTTCCGTAGGGGGAACGCGTCGCTGCTGTCTAGATGATGTCTCTGTTGGGTGCGGCGGGGAACCGATGCAAGCAGAACCACTATGCCAAATCATGTATTACAATAATCCATTGTATCATGTGTAATAAATAGGTATCAAGTTAATATTACTTCCTACCTGAACCTAAAACTCCTATCTAGAACATTGGGAAAAAGAAACCAAAACACAAACAGATGAGATTGCTATTGGGACCTAAACATAAACTATTAAATTGCAGTAGCCAGAAAAAAATTTGATAGCCTGAACATGAGGCATACATTGTGAGAAACCAAACAAGTACCAAAGGGAAGTACCACAAGAGCATTCAGTTAAACAAATTACAATTAAATAACATTAACCTCAAAACATGCAATAGTGTAGCTGTAGGAAGGCAAGTAATAATGATATACAGTAACTCACAGCAAGAATTTCTAATTGGTTAGAACTGGGCAAGGTAGGGGTGGGTAGGGGTGGGTAGGGGTGGGTAGGGGTGGGTAGGGGTGGGTAGGGGTGGGTTGGGGTGTAGATGGATGTAGTTGGGTGTAGTCCCGTTCACCACTCGAAAGGTGAGTACCAGGGTTTTGAATCGCATGCAGGCCGCAATGGGAAGCCGGTGGAGGGAGATGAGGAGCAGGGTGACACGGGAGCGTCTGGGTAGATTGAAGACCAGGCAGGCTGCTGGCATACTCTTTGGAGGGTTGCTATTATCATGGCAGATTTGCCAGGCGCACGCCAAGAACGCTTCTCAGCCGAGGAGACCTGCGTCCTCGTTAGAGCCATGAAAGAAAAAGAAGTCACACTGTACAGGGATGGGAGAAATCCACCCAAATTATCTTCAGTTAAACAGGCGTGGGAGGAATTTGCCACAAATTGTTTCAACTGTTGGCAACCCCATTTATACTGCAACTAGCTTGAATAATACATGCGAGATTCATGCATTGTGAAAGTGAAGTTGTGAAAAATGCACAAATCTAGTGTAAACTTTTACTGAACTTATAGGTAAGGTTTTTCATTATCTACCGCTTATTATCGGTGCCGCTTATTCCCATTAGGGGTCACGGGTGACTGGAGCCCATCCGAGTTACTTTTGAGCCTTAGGCAGGGTACACCCTGGACTGGGGCCAGTTATTCACAGGGCTATCACACAGGCAAAGAGACAACCATTCACTCTCAGTTATGCACTAAGGACGATGGGAGGAAGCTGGAGTACCAGGAGAAAACCCACAGTAACACGGGGAGGACATACAGACAGCTAGCCGCACTGCCACCGTGCACCCCAGGGGTAAGGTTATAGCATATCAAATATCACAATTATTTCTTGTAATTATGTTTTCAAGAATGGGAACTACTGCATCTGTGTAGACAAGAGAGAGACAAAGAGCATGCATGTTGTGCATAAGCTACATTGTGGCCAAGCCTGCGCCCTTAAAATACCTTTTGAATAACGCGCCACTGACATTTAGCTACCTTTTGACTACTGTATTTATATTTATTGTTTGCACCATCCTGCCACAGTAAATTCTGTGTTTGTGCAAAGTACATGGCGAATAAAAACCATTTCAGATTCTGATATAGCTCTACCTGTCATGCCAATAAAGGATTCTGAAGTGAACTGAGAGGAGAGGGGGTGGGGGGGTGGGGGGGGGGGGGGGGGCACAAGGCACTACTGTCTGTTCTTGAGATTCTTATCTCTTCCTTCTCATCCCCACACCTCATTCTCTTTCCTTAAATCCCCCAAAACTGTTCTTCAGATCCCTCTTCCTTCCTATCCTCGTCCTTCCCTTACCCTCCTATCTTTTTTACCATCCTTTCCCCCTCTTTTAACTCACGTCCCAAACAACTCCTGCGCTCCCCCACCTCCTCTCCCCAGGTACGGATGTGTTGGGACCACGGGTCACTAGACGCTCTGCCAGGCAGACAGACCAGAAATGACCCAAGACTAGAGGATCACAATAGGAAAGGGAGAAAAGGAAGCCAAGAGATAAGGGAAGTGAGGAGGGACACTCGTAGGGATACAGAGCAAAGAGAATAAGAAAAGAATTGCACTGATACGATTGCATATTCACGTCACCTCTCAAGACTTAGATTGCGTCATCCCGATATCTGTGGCATTTTCACGTTAGCCTGGTGGATTGCAGTCTTGCTCCCTCCTTCTGTTAATCTCTCTCGCTCCCTCTCTTTATCTCACTCCTCTCTCCCCTGCCAACACCCTTCTCTCACCAATGGCAGGTTCTGAAAATACAATTAATTGTAGAAAGAGTTGAAGAAAGAGAGAAAAAGAGATGGGGTGGAGGGAGAGGGAGAGGGAAGGAGAGAACGAAAAAGACAGTGTGTATGAGTGTGCGTGCATGCATGCATGCATGCGTGTGAATGTGTATGCGTATGGATGTGCATTCATTTGTGTGTGTGTCTGTGTGCAGGCATGCATTTGTGTGTGTGTGTGTGTGTGTATGTGTGTGAATGAGAGCCAACAAGACATGTCTGACAGCTTGTGACGCCACATTATTCAAACGCTGACCAGGAGTCACCTCCCAACCCCACTCTACCAAAATCCCCAGTATCTGGAGAGGAGAAGGAAAGAGGGAGGGAAAGAAGCAAGGAGGGTGAAGAAGTGAAAGACAGAGAGAAAAGAGACAGAAAGGAAGAGGAAGACAGAGAAGGGCCATGCTAATTGGGACAGAATATTGGGGTCAGGGAGAGAGGACCATGGGAAAAGAGAGAGAGAGAGAGGAAAGAAGAGTGAGAGAAAGAGTGAGAGAGATAGAGAGAGATAGAGAGAGTGGTCAGGCCCTCCGGTGGCCGGCTCTGTCTAATGATGCGTCTATCTTGTAATTAGCAGACGGTAATTAACAGCAGGATCACCCAGGTCTCTGAGGGTCGAGCTGCTATAGCGCTCCACCCTGGCTTCCCTCCGTGTCTCCACATATATGCAAACAAACTCATCCCTTGTCTCAGTCCCAGGTCAAGCCCTTGATCGGAAACACACAGCTAACAAGAGCCTTGTTGTCATCATTGTGTGTACAGTGATCCCTCGTTTTTCACGGGGGTTACGTTCCAAAAAGATCCCGTGATAAGTGAAATCCGTGAAGTAGAAACCCTGATTTTTTTTACAATTATTATACAATTCAATACTCTATTATATATTAAAACCAAAGAACAAACCCTTTTTACAGGCCCAAGCATTTGTGTAACAAATAAAAGTACTGTATCCTGTAAACCAAAAACTGTATTGATGCTCAGGTTTGTGTTGGAGGGACTGTTTAGCCAATCAGAATGCAGAACAATGCACGATGCAAATCCGTGAATTAGCGAAACCGTGAAAAGTGAACCATGATATAGCGAGGGTTCACTGTACATCTATGTCTGTGTTTCTGTCATGAGTTTTGCTTGTAGCTGTCTTTATGTCTGTGTCTTTATGTCTGTCCATGTATACGAATGGTGTGGGCTTCAGATGGCTCAACGGGTTAAGGCATGATCGGAAGGTTGTGAGATCGAACCCCGGCTGTGGCTATATAACGTTGCGTCCTTAGGCAAGGCACTTCACCCTACTTGCCTCAGGGAGAATGTCCCTATACTTACTGTAAGTCACTTTGAATAAAAATGAATAAAATGAATAAATGTAAATACGGTAATTTCCAGAAGGTTTCATTGGAGTGTTTGTTTTATGGATTTAAATCCTGTAGGTCTGACTCTGCAGGCTGCACATCAGAACAGAACCCAAGTCAAGTGGTCCAAGAAACTCTGTTACCTCCATGATCAACTTGATGCAAGGCAAAGACCAAGGCAATGGAGATCAAACCCTTTCTAAACCTTCAAGTGTTCCCAAGAACACAGAGACCGGAAAATTGTGATCCGGAAGACATTTAGAACCACTGAGACTAAACTAAGGAACTGGGTATCAGAGCATCTAACTGTTACTCTAAGACAGCCTTGAAAGCCCTGTACAAAGATGAAATTAGATTAGATTCAACTTTAACGTCATTACACACGTACAAGTACAGGGTAACGAAATGAAGTTAGCATCCAACCAGAAGTGCAAAACAGGTAGCGTAAGCGGAATATACAGAGTATGTACAAGGTCTTCAAAGTGTTTTGTAAGTACAAATATACAGATGTATTGTACAGAATTCTACAGTATTTTTTACAGGATTTACAGTGTTGTATGTACAGATAGTGCAAAACGGTACCCTATGATGGGGGAACCTCTTGGAAAGATGACCACCTGAACAGAGCTCCATCGATCAGGTGTTTGTGGCAGGCTGTTTAGAAGGAAGTCCTGAGGAGAAGGAAAATTACAATGGCATGAACATGTGTGCTTACACTGTCTCTGTGTCCAGGATTTGCATGTATGTGGTGAAAATGTGGCCTAGCCAGTGCCTGGGTCTCGAGCAGTCTGTCATAACAGCGTTAGAGAAGAACTCAACCTCCAGGCTGGTATGAATATTAAGAGAAAGCGATGGCTCTGCATGCATTTTTCAGGACAGTTCGTCATGCAAAGGGAGACTGGGTACAAGTTCCAAACAAAATAAGCACAGCACGGAAACCACCGCAGTGAAAACCTCACACAGACGGAGACTTAGCATATATCACACACACACTCTTTTAAAGATGACCTTTAGGTGTCAGGATTTTGGAGGCAAAAGAGAAAAGATGGTTGGAAACCATACACACGTCATACACACACACACAGGCACAAGCACATGCACACACTCTCTCCCGGGTCTGTTTTTCTCTTTCTAGCCGTCTTCATCGCCCGCTCACCCCTTTCACCACTTGCAGCCCAGCGCACACACACACACAGTCAAACACACACTCAACAACACACAACAACAAAAAAACACACACAGATGGTCGCACACGAGACAAATATGCCTTTGTTGGCTCTCACCCCTCCTATTAATAAAGCATAGTGTTGCATGGTGTTGAGGAGGCATTCATTTTACAGCGACTCATCTCCAAATACCACTCCGTCGTTAATAATACAGGGAGGAATTCATCCCCCTTCCCTCCTCTTCTCCGTCATGCCCTCGTCTCCGCTCGTCTGTTTTCTCCTTCATACCTGAGGGGGCATGGGGGGTCATGTTGAGTCTGGGCCCTCAGGGTGGTGAGGTGCAGTCGGATGTCATGGGTCTCCATCTCCTATTAATTGAATTTTAAAGTGACCTTGGCGTGGTATTGATCTGCATTATTTTTTTTTGGGGGGGGCTTCTTCTTTCCTTCTTCTCTGTCTTTCCTTCTTTCTTCTTGTTGCTCTTCTTTTTGCTTTTTCGACCCAGAACCTTTCACCCCCACCCCCCTCTTATTCACTATACGCACTCTCCCACCCCCCCATCCTTCTGTCTGACAAAAAAATGTATAGTACGCAGTAACTCTCTCTTTACACAGGCCTTCATTTCTCTCCCTTTCTCTGTCGCCCTGCAAACCCTGCAAACCCTAGGTTTGTTTAGCAGAAGATGGTCCCAGATCGGTTGTGGCAACAGGCGTTGCGGCTGCGCAGAGGGGGGATGGTGGCAGGATAAAAGGGGAAGAAGAGGAACAGGAGGTGGAGCAAGAGCAAGACTGAGGAGGGAGGCGAGAAGATTGAGGTGTTGAATGTTGAAATGTGGATGTCCAAGGAGCAGGGGAGCGTAGGAAAACACATAAAGGGAGTCTGAATGTGTTAGGAATTGAAAGTAAAGAAAAAGACAGAGACGAGAAGCGAGAAGGAGGGAGGGAGAAAGGGGGGGGGATAGAGAGAGCCAGAAAGAAAGCGTTAGTCTTCTGACCTATTTTCCTGAGGTGGGATGTTCTGTGGTCCCAGCACACTCGCCACAAAGCTCCCTCTACTGTTTAGATCTGGAACTTCAGCTCGGAGCTGGGTCGTTCCTTCTTCAAAGAAGTTTAGGATTCGGACGCCCGAATCCACAAACCCAGCGAGCATGATGGTATAAGTTAACTGTTAAGTCAGCTCCCGAGAGTGAAAGAGAGGTGTGCATGGTCTCTTCCGAACTCTGTTATTTGTTGAAATCTTTGCCGTCTGCTGTCATCATCCCATCCTGGGTGCTTGCCTACCAGAAAGACTCTGATTCGTCCTGATAGGAGGATCCAGAGAGGGAAGAGTCCCCTCCTCCCCCATGGGAGGCTGACATGAGAGGAAGAAGCGTAAGAGGAGGACAAGAAACGGGGGAGGGAGATGAGGAGTTGATGGCTGGGGGAGCAACGTCAATAACCGTCCCTCGCTTTTTTATTCATTCATTTTTTATTCCATCGTGCCTCGTCCTCTCTCAGTCCACCTCTTCTTAGTGGCTGCATGGCGATAAAGAGAGACATTAATTCCTAGGCATCCTACATGTTTTTTACTCTACGTTTCTTGAAATGAAACACAGCGACAGCTGCTCTCAGTTTGACAATATATCATGGCATCATGTTTGTTAACTTCTAATCAACGCCAAGCCTAGTTAGCTAAAGTTCAATGCAAAAAAAACAAACAGGACATGACAAATCACATACGACAACCTGGTACAAAAGTATTCTATGAAAGCTCTTAAGTTTGTTGGAGTGTATTGATCTTTAGGGTTTGAACAATTTGAACCCACACGTATTTCTACCCACACCACACCCCCCCCCCTCCCCCTCCCCCATACACAGATGCACGTCTCAATTGATGGCACTTCGTAGCTGAATGAGACAGCTCAGTAGCTCATAGATAACCGGTCATCTTTGCTGTCTTCGTCTCTGGTGTTCCCGTCTGCGTGGCACTCCTATCCAAGGGTTAATGGCAATTGATCAGTTGTTGTTAATCACTGGGCTTTGAGATTACCTGGCAGGGCGGTATTGATCGGCCATCGAGCGTTCATCTTCGGCCTGTCTCCCTCCGCCTCTGAGATCACTGTCGTTTAGCGCTCGGACGAGATAATAGGGCGTCAACCATGACACTGTCGCCCGCCGCATGGCTCTCTGGCAGTGCAGTCATTAGGCTCTACACACGGTGTGTGTGTGTGTTTGCAGACGCGCAACGGTCTCTAATGGTTACGCCAATTAGTCTTGACACTCTGTCCACTTAGATCAAACATCATTTATGGAACTCCGTTTCCAAAATGTTTTTGCGGGGAGCCGGTGGTGAGGTCATCCGGAGCAATGCTGGGCTGTGTCTGCATTTCAACTAGCGCAGTGAAACCAATGGATCAGTCCTCCGAGGGTCAATTTGGGAGACGAATCAAGTGCACCTCCAACAGAGTGGTTGACCCAGGTTTGTTCATGGTGCTGAGAGTCTCTGGGGCCCCTCTTTCATTCTCTCCCATCTCAGAAGTCTATGTGATCCCCCACCAGAATGAGGTATGACATGGGGACAAATCCACCTCTCTCTCTCGCTCTCTCTCTCTGTCTTTCTCTCTCTCCACTTCTCACATTCGTGTCTTCTTTTCTCTTTCTGCGTGTTGGCATCAATTCCAGCCTCCATTAAAAGCCTGTCTAAAGTAATTAGTTGAAATTGTGAGCTCTTTGAATATGTGAGGGAGAGAGAGGGACAGAGAGAGAGGGACAGAGAGAGAGGGAGAGAGAGAGAGAGAGAAGTGGCGCAAAGGACCTACTTGTGTGTCCAAAAGCTTTGAGTATGGCTGCCTTGGGGTGTGTGTGAGTGTGTGTGTGCGTACTCTTGCTTTGAGGTATGCTTTGACAGATGTGAATTTAATAAGCAAACGTTAAAGGTATGGAGAGTGGGCGAGAGGGTTGGGGATTAAGGGGTGGGGTGGGGGGGGGTCTTTGCTTATGAAATATGAATGACTGTTTCTGCATTTTCCTCCGCGCGCCTGATAATATCTCTGGTTTCCAATTCCCCTGACTCCCTCCGTCTCTTTCTCTCTCTCCCTCTATCTGTCTTTCTCCCTCTCACCCTCTCTCTCTCTCTCTCTCGCCGTCTTTCCCTCTCTCTCTTTCACGCTCTCTACCTCTCCCTCACTCTTGGTCTTTCCATCTCCCCATCCTTCTCTCACTCATCCATCTATCTCTTTCTACATATAAATATATATAAATATATTTATAAATCACTTTCTCCATGATATCCAGCTTGGATATCTGAAGTAAAAAAATACATGAGGCATGAATATGGATATCTGTCTTTGACTTGTCAAACCACAGTACTTTCAATAAGTGCCTGGACAGTCATAACAGTCATAACAAACATCTCAGAGTTCCAGTGTTGGTAGTGCCCAGGGTGGTTTGTCCTGAAAACTGTGGTGGCGCTGTACGGGATCTGGGCCGGGTTAGAACCGAATTGGGACTTTCCACCTCTACCTCTCCTTTCAATTCTGTAGTCTGTCCTCCTCTTCTATCCTCACCTACCCTCTTCCTCTAGTCTCCTCCTTCACTTCTGCCTCACTCCTCCCTCCTTTATTCTCCCTCCCTTCCCTCCCTTCCCCTTTGACCCTGCCCTACCACCTCTCCACCTATTCTCAAACCTCCCTTCCACCATCCCTCCATCTCCTCCTTTATCTATTCCTCTCCTTCTCTAGCTTCCCCTCTCTCCTTCTACTCGTCCACCCCCTCCCCCCCATTTCTCCTCCTCTCTCCTTCCCTCCCTCCTTCTCCCCTCAGCCCAGCCTCAGAGTCTCTTTAGATGCCTCTTCTAGTAGAGCACAATAAAGGCAAACAAGGTCATCCAACAATTAACTTTCTTTGTTTTTGTCTCCCATTCCTCTGTTCCTATTTATTAATTCCACCCCCTCAACCCTAAGATTAGATTCCCTCCATTCCATAAGAGGAATCCCTCCCTCCCTCCATCCTTCCATTGTTCCTTTCCTTCATCCCCGACATGCACTGTGAGCAGGTGATGAAATTCAGAGGAAGAGGGGGGGGGGGGGGGGGGGGGAGAGAGAAGTATCCATCATTCTATTACATAGAACCTCTGCTTCCCACCCCCCCCACCCCCCCCACCCCACCCCTGTCTTCCTTAGTCCCATAACATTTAGTTTAGCAACCTCTGCTCTCTCCTCCTCTTTCTCTTCCTTCCCCTCCTGTTTGTCCCCCCCTACTCCGTGTCCCCATCTCTTCTGTCCTCCTCCCTCCTATCCTTTTCCGGTAATTTGGAGAACTGGCAGAGTGCCTGATAGGCCCATAAAGAGGATGTAAGGGGGGCTATACCCGCGCACGCACACTCTAGCACACAGTTAAGACTGCAACAGCTCTCATTAGCAGTTTCACACTGAAAAGGGAGCCCCTGCACCCCTGAGTGTGTTCCTGTGTGTGTGTGCTTGTGGGGGTCTGCGTGTGTGTGCGCCTGTGTGTGTGTGTGTCTGCATGTGTGTGCCTGTTTGAGTGTGCCTGCATGTCAACATGTCTGTGCCTGTGTGCGTGTGTCTGTGTGTGTGTCTGTGTGTGTGTGTCAACATGTCTGTGCCTGTGTGCGTGTGTCTGTGTGTGTGTCTGTGTGTGTGTGTGTCGACACGTCTGTGCCTGTGTGCGTGTCTGTGTGTGTGTCTGTGTGTGCGTGTGTGCCTCACATTATCATCGAAACAAATCTCTGAGCAATTATGCTTATGTGTTTGTTCAAGAGAGGAAACTGAAGCGATCTGGATGTTGGACTTGATGATGCCTCCGTAAAAAACGTGTAGGCATGTGTGCATGTGTGTCTGTGTGCGTGTGGAAGAGAGTGGGTAGCAAGGGCCCTCTTGATCTTTTCTTGTTCCTTTTAGATAAGTCAGAAGCCCCCGCCTCATATCCGTGCACACGCGCATGCTCGCCGCTGATTGGATGTGACCACGAGCGAGCGTGCAGCCTTCCTCTCAGCTCAGGCCAGGGAGGTTTGAGCGCTTTTGAACCGGCTGGAATGCGAGGCAGCCATGACAGGCAGGACATCCCTTGATCATGGTTAATTACAGAGCTGGAAGTGAGACTCCCTAACCAGCCCGGTGCTGGGGCTGTCGCTCATCACCAGTGAGTGTGTGTGAGTGTGTGTGTGTGTGTGTGTGCATGCTTTGTTTGAGTCTCTACAAATATATGGCTAAAACATATATTCCTGTGCCAAAAGAATAGTTAGTCATATGGTTGGCCATGCGCACACACACACACACACTGTCACACACATACACACAGAAACATTTCTCTAACAATCCAGAGACATGTGAAGACGACACTGGGTGTTTCAAAGCCCAGTACAATAGATGATTTCACAGGAAGCAGTCTGGGTTGCATCACCAGGAGCAGGAAGCCATCTGTATTTAGACGGGCTAGATGATCCCCACCGTCTGGAGAATGAGACTTAACAAAAGGACCTCGCCACACTTTCACTAGCAAGCAGAACTCCTCTGACTTTGAAACTTTGGTTGGATTTGGTCGTTATAAAGCAAGGACACTGACACTGTGAGGCCCCTCTTTGGACATCAAGTCCCTGCATTAGAACAAGGGGATGTTTGAGGTTGGAAGACCACCTCGTTTTAATTAGTTTGACATGAGAAGAAAGTCTCCAAAGCGTGACATGAATCTCACAGACTTCATTTGAAGCCAATGTCTGATCTATGATCTGAAAGTACAGGACAGCACGCTACTTCAGCTCACCAGTACTGTTCCACTTTAATGGTGTGGTTCCAACCCCCTGGTGCCAAGAAAATGATTCCACATGGTTCCCGGAGCATGATTCTACATGGTTCCATCACCCTGGTTCTAAGACTGTAGATGCCTGGCTGTGTTTAGTGTTGCTTTCATCCAAATGCACGATGCAGCTACTCTTCTGCAACATCGCTCATCTCTTCTTTACTCTTCTGTAACGCCCTCACTTTTTTTTGTCACAGTAGCAATAATGTGTCATTATCCAGGCAGCGCCGCATCTGCATAGAGTCGATAGGCGGTGTGACAAGAATGGAAAGTGCCGCCGTCTCCGCGGTAGCGAGGACGGACGGACGGACACGTTGAGGGACGTCGAAAGCGTCCTTGGACTTCGGCTGTCGATGGCGGCTGTGACAGATCAGCAATAAGACAAAGAGCTGAACGTTCCCCAGAGAGGGACCAAGAGAGACGCTGAGGCCTTTTTCCAAATCAAAATGTTGACACCTACATAATGCAGGAGAGACAAGAAGCAAAATCTTGCCCAGGGGAACCAGAGGGAGAGAAAAGCTGGCGTCTTGTTATACACCGAACCATACACTTCTTTCTTTAACTGTTTTCCTTCTACATTTCCCTGTCAAGCAACATTTTGGGCAAAAGTTGCGAAATATATCAAATAGAAACATTAGTACAGATAATGTTTGAACAACTGAAACCATCCATCCCACAATATGTGAGAGGACGTTTTCTCAGTTTCAAACGTAATCCCCCCCCCCGTACTATATATACCCATCCTTCTTGCACTAACTCATTATAGTTATATCTCCCCCCCCCCCCCCCCCCCGCACATCTAGTGCCCACTTTCCACTTTGTACATGTTTATTTTTACTCCTATACATGTTCTATGTTGCTCTTCTATGTCACAGTTAATTCTATGTTTGTTAATCTTGCATAGCGATTAAACCTGATTCTGATTCATCTGTTCATCTCCAAGGGAAGATTAGAACGGGCACCCAAGACTACAACCCACACCTCGCTTACCTTGCCCTGGACACGTGGGCTTGTGTCACGTCAGTGTGTCATTCTTCTGGCCCAGGCAGGAAACCTGATTAAGGCTTTCTCTGGTTATCACGCTCCCTCACATGCCAGACCAGCAAAGAGGCAGGGCTAACTCCACCTGCAACAAGGTCCATGAACGAGAGGATGGATGAACGATTGGAGATGTTGCTCTAAGATGAGATCATGGAGGACGAGTGTGTGTATGTGTGTGAGTGTGTGTGTGTATCAGAAAAAAACAAGGACATTGGTAGCATTATGCTGAAATTGAAAGAATTGATAATTTCTGTGAGTTTAACACATAAAATAAATTGAGAGCTATATCTATGTAGTAGCTAGAGCTATGGGGCAAGCGAGCTACCCATCTTGCAAAGTCTTATTAAGTTCCTTGTTTGCTGGGCATCTAAAATAAAGTTAGTTTGCACCTCTCGCAAAGTATAACACACGTTCCATTTGAATCCCATTATTTTTTTTTTATCTTGCGAATTTCAACCAGTTGACCTCAAAGTGGAGTTTTATCCACCACAGCTTGTGCGCACATGCTCATACATACTTATGTTTCATGTTTCCAGTGTATCTGATTGGTAGAGCTTTGTTGAGGTTTGAAAATCAAAGTTCAAAATAATGTTGTCCCTGTGGTATATGCAATTCTTTTTTGGGGGGGACTAATGCAGCATTTTCCAATATTGAGGGGGACATGTCCCCCCATCCCCCCCGGTTCCTATGCCAATGGATACAGCTTCAGGTCCATTTCTCCTGACTCTTCTTAATTACATGGACTGAGAGTACGGACTGTGTGTGCGAGTGTGTTAGCATGTGGGGCTGCGTGTGTGCAGTGTGCAAATTTATAGCTCAGCGTGTTTGCATACCTCGTTGTGTATGGAGAGAGGGATCCCGAGAAAGAGGGAGAGATGGAGAGATGGAGAGATGGAGGGGGGGAGCAGAGAAAACAGCACTATCAAAGGAAGGCTTCAAAGACGATCAGCTCCGTCTCCTGGGTAATTTGCGATCCTGCATTCTTCTGACTTCAAAGAGTTGGCTGTGTGTCGGAATGCTCTGCGAAGGGGAGGGTTGGGGGGAGCGTGTATGTGGTGGTGGGGGGTAGGGGGTTAGGAGAGGAGGAAGGGAGGATGGAGGGGAGAGAGGGGCGAGGAGAAGTAGAGGAGAGAAGGAGGATCGAGGGAAGAATCTGATTTCTCTGCTAATAAATGCTGACACCAAACCTGTTTGATAGTAGACTCAGGGAACTGTTTGATTTGTTATTGCCTTTGAAACCATCCGGACGTCCTTCAGAGAGGTGGCCGAAGAAGAAGAGAAGAGAAAAGGAAGAGTTGAGGAGAGCATGCTACGTCCATTGCCTAACTCAATCACCTCAATTACTGTATTCAACCATGTACAATTTAAGACAAGTTGCCTAATGTTCTGGATAGCATTACATTCACTGAATACACCACAGCCTCACCCACCCACACACCCTCCTACACGCATACACACATTGCCAGAGTTACTCCACCACCCCAACTCCTTCCTCCCAAGAGACACTGGACTTTGCTAAGCTGCGGAAGGCTGAATGTATTTACTCATATTTGAACACGCACACACACACTTCCAGGCACGCTCACGCGGAAACACACTCACGGACGTGAGTAGATGCAAGGTGAGTGCACCTGAGCCCCTGCATTGGGCCCTGGGGGACCCCGTGCATGTGTCAGATCTACAGAGGGATTGATGTTTCGGTACAGATGGGTTAGTTAATATGCACACGAAAGCGTCCAAAGCTCTTATGATCTCCAGACTCGTGGTGTTGCCTGATGAGTGGTGAACGCTCCGCGGAGGTTAAAAACACCTTGACGTGCCATCGATGACATCACCTCCTGTCACAGGGGCTCTTCATCCATCTCCTTTTCCTCTGCCGTCCTCGCCGCCGCCTTGTCACCCCCTTCCCCCCCCCCCCCCCCCCCCCCCCCTCCGAAGTTGTATTTCAGTGTCTCCATTCATCCCACAATCATTGGTTGGGTCATCTGTTGAAATGTCGCTCTTCTGCTCTCCTCATCTTTCTGTGACCGCTGAGGCGGGCGGAAGTTGCCGGAAGACGAGACGACATCTCGTCGAGCGCATGAGATGAACGCTCCCGTCCCATGACACGATGGGCCCGGCCATCATCTGCATGTACAGGCATGATTCTCACTAGGGTGTTTTTGGTGCGTTGGCATGCTGCGTCCTGTCTGGTGATGTCCTCTGAGATCAATACACATATGAACGCCTAAGCCAAGAACGGGGGGATGAGATGCGGTCAGCAGGATTTATATTGTCTAATCACTTGCAGATGTGTCCCCTGACGCTATGCTGAAGCACCGGGATACATGTAGAATATTGTCATGTCAAACCAATGGATTTGTGATTGTGCGTCCTGTTGTGTGGGTGGGTGTTTGCGTGTGTACGTCTGTGTGTGCAGTTGTGCATTAACACCTTGCGTGCGCGTGTGTCTGGGCATAGGAAGATTCAGTTTTGTGTGTGTGTGCAGGTGACCGTGAATCCGTGTGTGTTTGTGTGCAGCCCTGGTAGTTATGACAGGCTGTCTCCCAGGCTCCCAGGGGCCCAGTCTGAGTGTTAGCCTTTAAGCCAGGTGCTGTTAGTCCTGCTGCTGTTCAAACAAGCTCTGTTCCTGCTGACAGAAACATCCCCCTAAAGCCTCCCACAGTGTGTGTCTGTGTGTGTGTGTGTGTGTGTGTGTGGGTGTGTTTGTGTCTGCGTGTGTGTTTGTGTCTGTGTGTGTGCGTGCTTGTGGCTGGTTATCCCGGCACGTTTATGCAGGGTTGGGTGTATGATTTCATGCGTATGCCTGTGTCTGTCTGTGTGTGTGTGTGTGTGTGTGTGGGGGGGGGGTGTGTGGGTGTGTTTTTGTCTGTGTGTGTGTGTGCGTGCTTGTGGCTGGTTATCCCGGCACGTTTATGCAGGGTTGGGTGTATGATTTCATGCGTATGCCTGTGTGTGTTTGTGTGTGTTTGTGTGTGTTTGTGTGTGTTCTTTCTCAAGTCAGGGCCAGCTGTACGTCCTTAACCACCTATATGCAATCAAGGACTTTTCTTTCTGGAAACATCCATTACTCTTTGCACTGTTGAGTTGCTTTCTTGTCTCGTCCTCTGCTCTGCGAGGTGATGGAGATTGATTTGATTTCTGCCAGGGATCAATGACAAAGCTATTTTAGTTATGCTAGCTTGCCAGGGCACACCTGATCAATGAGGAAGCTATTCTTTGCGTCGAGCACGGAGCGATGTAATGCTATTTGAGAGAAATGCCTGGTCAACAGAGTGTGGATCCTCAAGGCCTTCCGAGAGTTTTACCGACGCATGCTCACATGCGGACTCACATGTAGTTGCAGGTGTAGCTAACATGATGTTGGCGATGATGGGAAGGATGACGATGAACCTGATGATGACAATGATGACAAAATAAAAATTATTACGATGGAGATGTGATGGTGATGATGGTGGTGATGATGAAATTGAAAATAATGGTGGTGATGATGGAGAAGTGATGGCGATGATGGTGGTGAAAATGGAGATGATGAAGAAGTGATGGAGATGATGGTGGTGAAAATGGCGATGATGATGGAAAAGTGAAGGATATGATGGTGGTGATAATGAAATTAAAAGGATGGTGGTGATGATGGAGAAGTAATGGAGATGATGGTGGTGATGATGAAATTAAAAGGATGGTGGTGATGATGGAGATGATGGAGAAGTGATAGAGATGATGGTAGTGATGAGGGAGATGATGAGGGAGAAGGGATGGAGATGATGGTAGTGATGATGGAGATGATGATGGAGAAGGGATGGAGATGATGGTAGTGATGATGGAGATGATGATGGAGATGTGATGGTGAGGATGGTGGTGATGATGGAGAGGATGATGGAGAGGATGATGGTTTTGGATCATTGTCATTCTCGTCACGTCGGATTCTTCACCAACGTCTAGGAAACGGCACAGTACCAATTGCCTCACAGCCCGGTACCGGTCTGCAGCCTGGGGGTAAAGGATCCCTGCTCTGATTAACCATCTCTTAGCTCCTCCCCCCTCCTCGGCCCCCCTCCCCTCCATGGCCTCCTTCCAGGACTGCAGAAAGGATGTCTGACTGCTGAAGCGTCAGGCTGCCTGTGGTCAGTCCGACCAACATTCAGACCCCCCCCCCCAAGCCCCCTCTGCCCCCCTCCCTCACACACACCCTTGCCCACCCAGTGTCTCCCGCATGTTCACACTTGCAGGGCAGATCCACAGTGACAGGTGAGACCTCAGTCTTACTGCCCCTCAGCCCCTCCCCTGCAGAGAGGCCGGAGGGGGCGTAAGTGTTGGCCTGGTTACTGCTGTTACCCCTGCACTTCTCCTGTCCATCACTGTGATGCCTAAATCAGTCAGCATCAGTCAACAACAGGATCTCAGCTGTAATCTCCTCAGAATCCTGGATCATCTTTCTTTTAATTATTACCTACAGCCAATCGTCTTTCCTTTCTTTCTAACTATCTCTCTCTCTCTCTCTCTCTCTGTTTCTTTCTCTCAAGATGCTGATTAAGAATCCAGTTATTCTCTTAGACGTTCGTCCAACCTGTTTGTTTTGTGGTTTGAACCCACAAAACCAGTTAGCCAATTTTACGTGCGTGTGCGCGCATGTGTGTGTGCAGGGGGGAGGTGGGTCGATCTGCAGGGCGCAGGACAGGTTGCTTGAGCATAAGTACACATTTTGTTTAATTCAACAAGGAGTGGTGGTTTAATGCTTTCTAACCTTGAGGGGAGCCCCAGGGCCTGGTGTGTCTGGCTGGGAAAGAGGGGAACTGGAGGTTGGAAACAGAGGCTCGTCAACGCTGGTGTTCAATTGGAATGCAACGCCGGTGTTGAACAAATTTAGACCCAATGTCAACTGCAATTCCTTCACTCCTTCCCTTTCTCCTTTCCTTGTTTTCTCCTTCCTTTCTCTCTTCCTTCCTTCCCTGCTTCTTTCGTTTGCTTTTGGTTCCTTCCTCTCCTCCTTGATGTAATCTATGATCTAACATGATTGGATAGGCGGAATCGTGTGTTTCTCCACTTAGCTGCTGCTGGTCTAGATGGGGTAATCAATCGTGGGGCAGGAGGGAGAAGGATGGATTTAGTGTTCAGGACGAATGAAGAGGACCCCTTGCTCTCGCTCTAGCGCTGCCAGAACATCCAGTCCGTTTACATTTTTAGATATTTCATGCAGTAATGTTGATTATTGTTCTATTTTAAGAGATGAGTTGAGCATGATTCTGACAGCCTTGAATGAATTTACAGGTTTTGGGGAGGTGGCTGAGCAGTTAAGGCGTTGGGCAAGTGATTGGAAGGTTGCGAGTTTGATTCCCGGCTGTGGTAACACGATGTTGTGTCCTTGGGCAAGGCACTTCACCCTACTACAATCAGGGGGATTTTCCCTGTACTTGCTGTAAGTGGCTCAGGATAAGAGCGTCTGCTAAATGACTAAATGTAAATATAATGTGAAGGTAACTTGAGCATGGCATTTCATTTAACTTGAGAGAGGGGTGGATGGGGGGGGAAGTGGGGTGATAAAATGGCAGCCTCACTCGGAAACTTTGTTTTTGTAACTTTGCTCTGCCCTTACCTTTCCGTGTTTGCTCTCCTGCAAGCCAGGACAGAACACATGGTTTGAAAACGCACACACACATAGACAAACACCCAGGCACATTGGCAACCACATACACCCCCCCACCCCCCACCCTCCCCCCCCACACAAACACACACATACACGCACAAAACCAGCACAAATACACACACACACTACACACGCTACACACACTACACACCACCTTCTCCCGGTTCTACTCCACCACTGCGACTCAGCAAATGCAGCGGACAGGGTTTAATTTCCCGACCTGCTACAGCCTCATGCATTTTTCATCGCCACCCTCCTGCCCCTCCCCTTCTCCCCCAGCACAGCCCCCTTCCCCCACCGCAAAAACACTAAACCGCTGCCTCACACAATGCAATCGATTGGCCGATTAAGCTGTCCAACTACTGTAAGGAGTTTAATATTTGAAAGGTGTTACTAGTTGTTTTTTTTTCTTCCTTGATTTCAGTCATGCACGAGGGAAAAGCCATTCGCTTCCCCGTAGAGCATCATTATCCAGTGGGCCAGACCAGCTCAGGGATCCTGTTCCGAAAAGTTCTGAGGTCCGACTCGACGTTGAGTTATGTAAAAACACGGTTTGATGTCTCGCTAATATGACAGTGACGTTACAAAACCATCCAGGACAGACAAGAGTGTTCCTGACTGATCGCCCCTCTTGGTGACACATTAGCAAGTTGCCTTGACTGAAACAGTTCTTCAATTACATAAAAAAAAACATTGATTTATTTAGCACACCTTTTCAACACGATTCATTTAGATAAACCTTAATTTGTCCTCCAGGGGTAGAAATTGCACTCTTTTATCCAAAGCGACTTACAGTAAGTACAGGGACATTCCCCCTTGAGGCAAGTAGGGTGAAGTGCCTCGCCAAAGGACACAACATCATATAGCCACAGCCGGGGCTCGATCTCACAACCTTTCGATCATGATATCGTTTTGAGATTCTTTTTTCTACCACAGCTAACTCATGTTCAAGCGTCCTTAATCTGCTTCTCTAGTCTGGTGTCGACCCAGACGTGCTCGCCAAGCTGGGTCCCCGCTGTTCTTTCTGACGATGTGCTGATGGGTAATGTTTGGGGAGGGGCCGGGGGGGGGGAGGGGATATTCATTTCGTGTAACTAATGCTGTTCGGTCCTGCTTTCTCACCCTTCTGTATCAGCAAATGATGAGCCAGGCAACGCAAGCTATTTTCAGACATCCAAACCCCAGATCAAGAATTAATTTCATCTTGTGTTTAAGGTTTATGTCATACAGGCGCACACACTCACATACACATAGTTATACGCACACGATGTACATATACCCACATATACTGTATATACTGTATATATGTAGCGTTACCCTAACTGTCAGTCCCTGGGGAACTTAGTCTAGTGTCTATAATTAGCTTGGAGGAGGTCTAACTAAAATGGGGGAGTTTTGGTGTGTGTCTGTGCACACGTGTGTGTGTGTGTTCTCGTAGCAGACTGAGACCCAGACGGCTTTCACAGTGTCACAGGGTGCCAGATGAGAGGACAAAGGTCACGGCCGTTGGCGTGCGAACGAGGAAAGTCGGGAAGCGTCCTGGGACATGGGAGAGGTGAGAATGGACGCAGTGCTTGTGCGTGTGGGTGTGTCCTTTTGCGTGTGTGTGTCTCCACTCCTGGACTTTGGGGGGGGGGGGCGGTTGAAAAGATTAAGAGTAGTATGGAGAGGCATGGTGGAAGGACAAGAAATGAGATGGAGTTGAAAGGGAGGGGTGGGGCAAAAGTGACCTTCAGATCCACCACCATCTGAGAACAAGGTGAACACGCTGAATGACTCCCTCAAACAAAGTGCAATCAAACACCGGTTCACCTTCTAAATAAGCCAAGGCCGCACTCACACACGCACACACAATTGCACACACACAATACCTGGCTTTACAGAAACATGATTTAGCCGCTACTCATTGACCATGGCTTCGCCTGGAACCAAAAGAAACACCCTCAACGTGAGATTTACGATTCAATTTCTTCATTTGTTCCCTCTTTGACTGTGTGTGTCTGTGTGATGGTAAAGCCTATGTTAATGTTGGTCTTTGCTTTGCGCTGAAGTCATTGCAGCTTCAAGATCCCAGGGAAGCCTGAGGAGCACGCTTCACAGCGTCCAGGCTTACTGATCACCTGTGACAAACCGCCCCTGTGCTCAATCAATAACCCTTCCCAGGAGGGTGTACCTGCTGGGCTTCTTGGAGAGGCTGTGTGTGGTCTGTGGGTGCGTGAGAGAAAGAGAGCGTGCGTGTATTTTACGTGCGCGTGTGTGTTTGACAGAGAGAAAGAGATACCATTTGTGTGTGTGTGTGTGAGATAGAAGGAGGGCGAATGAGTGTGTGTGCCAGATAAAGGGATGGAGAAAGAGAGTGTGTGAGATAGAGGACGAGAGTGTGTCTGTGTGAGAGATTAAGGGAGAGTGTGTCTATGTGTGGGTATAGCTCTAGTATAAGCACCAGTGGCTTTCTACTTCTTGAGCCTAATCTGCTTCTATCTGCCACTGATATGTCCTTCTCATCCCACCTGCTGATACAGAAGAACTAAACCCCCAGACTAGAGGACTTGGTGAGGTTCAGTGTTTGCCTACTGGGATCTGCTGTCAATTGATCTGTCAGGATTGTTCACTATGAACAATCTCTTTCTTCCTCTGTATGGACATTTAACTACTTTTCTCCCGGGCGTTATGGGAAGGAATGAAGGAAGGCAGGAACAAGGAATGGAAGCAAGGAAAAAATAAGGAAGGAAGTAATAAGGAAGGACTTAATTAATAATGAAGGAAGGAAGAAAGGAATAAGGAAGAACAGAAGGAAGGAAGGAACCAACCACCTTCCTTAAAAAACGAAAGAAATGTATCAAACCAGGCCGATACGGAGGCTGAAGAAGAAAAAAGTTTGGGCGAGAGAGTGAAAGTGAGTGCTGTAGAGGAAGCTGGTAAGTGAGCCAGTGTGTGGGAGAGAAAGAAGGCAGGGGGGAAGAGGAGAGCTGGTTATGTGTCTGCTCCAGAGGGAGACTGTTCACAGCTCCAGCATATTAATATAACTCAGAGGGGGTAGTTAGATTTGGCCAAGTTTGTTTGGGCTGAATTAACACCCCCTTATCATGGTAATAGTTCTGTCATACCAAGAGAAGCTTCCAGAATTTCAGTGTTCAGTGAGCCTTTCTCTGTCTGACGAACTGGTTGCACGATGGTCCGACTCCAAATGATTTGCTCATGCGTCAAGTTTGGATGGTGTATTTTCATGATGGAGATGGAGTTTTGGGATTGACACGTACACACATGCAGACACATCCAAATGAACGTCTTCATTAAACTCTTTTCCCTTCGCATGAATTTACTCCCTCTCTTCTCATCTACTTCTTCCTCCCACTCTCCCTTTGAATCTCCTTCCTTTCTTTGTTCTTTCTCTCTCGCTCTCTCTCTCTCACTCTCTCTCTGTCCCAATTTCAATTCAATCTTCCTCTTTCTGCTGGACTTCAAGCTGTGACCGCCATCCCCTGCCACCCCTCCAACCACCCACACTGATTTTCTCTTCATCTGGTCGTAATATACAACATTTGCTTGCCTACACCGCCTTACACACACGTTCTCACACACCCACACTGCCCTCTACCCAGCATGGTGTCATGGCTGTTAGGACGGTCAGGACTGCAGTTCGGTGTCTCATTATCGCTGTGGACACCGCAGAGTCTTGGTTTTATTGGATCTGAGGACACGCCCCCCTGGTTTGGAGCCGGGACTAACCAGACAGGTGATTATCATATAGTTCAAAGCTCAACATGGGTGATTGTTCATGTGCGCAAGGGTGGTGGTGAGGTTGTCTCTGTGTGTGTGTGTGTGTGCTTGTCCGGGTGGGCGGGTGAAGGTGCATGTGTGTGCTGCCAAGGAGGAAAAACAAATAGTAGCCTTTCTAACCCCGTGGTAACTATGGTTCAACTCCTGTGCACAAGCTTTTTATCAGCACTTGGCCTTCCTGCCTCTCTCTCAAGCCCGACGGCTAAAACGAATATATCTTAGTAGGAGTTTCTGTACAAAGTGCGTGAGTGCTGGGGGGGGTGTGGAGGGCGGAATGTGAGGTCACAAGGGCTGTGCGGGGTATTTTAGGGGAAGGCATCTGTGTTTCTGTGTGGGTAATGTACTGTGACTCTGCTTTCTTGGCCCTGGCTGCCTTTGACAGGAAGCAAGTGACTGGCTCCTGACAGCCAATAAATTAGTCAGATCGTACCCATGTCGTCGGGCGATCGCGGCCCTGTGCGCATGTGCGAGTGCGTGCTGGGTGACAGGACAGAGTGTGAGTGTGAGCGATGTCAGATATGTAACTGTGAGGTCTGTTTGGGAGAGAGAGGGGGGAGGAGGGGGGAGGGCAGATGCTGGGGGCTGCCTTACACATGCCCTCTCGCAGATGTCATCGTTATCCTTTCCTTCCTCTGTTTTCCTGTTGTCGTCCTCAAAGTCACCACCGTCTCTGCCATCACCGTCATCACTGCCATGACTGCCATCACTGCCTGTACTACCACCACCACAATCACCACCATCACTGATCATCACCACCATCACTGCCATCACCACCATCACCACCATCACTGCCATCACCACCATCACTGATCATCACTACCATCACTGCCATCACCACCATCACTGATCATCACTACCATCACTGCCATCACCACCATCACTGATCATCACTACCATCACTGCCATCACCACCATCACTGATCATCACTGATCATCACTACCATCACTGCCATCACCACCATCACTGATCATCACCACCATCACTGCCATCACCACCATCACTGCCATCACCACCATCACTGATCATCACTGCCATCACCACCATCACTGATCATCACTGCCATCACTGTCATCTCCACCATCACTGATCATCACTACCATCACTGCCATCACCACCATCACTGATCATCACTACCATCACTGCCATCACCACCATCACTGATCATCACTACCATCACTGTCATCTCCACCATCACTGCCTGTACTGCCATCACCACCATCACTGCCTGTACTACCATCACCACCAGCACCACCAGCACCACCAGCACCATCATCACTGCCTGTACTACCATCACCACCATCACTGCCATCACTGCCATCACTGCCATCACTACCATCACTGCCATCACTACCATCACCACCATCACTGCCATCACCACCATCACTGCAGTCACCACCATCACTGCCATCACTGTCATCACTGTCATCACTGCCATCACCACCATCACTGCCATCACTGCCATCACCACCATCACTGCCATCACTGTCATCACTGTTGTAGCGGGGAGCTAACTGGTAGAGAAGGGTACTGCATATCTTGTTGAAGTATCGAATAAAACGGGGCACCACCTCTATTTTGGAAAGGAACGGAGGAAAACCTTATGTGTAATTAACGAATAATAGCCTTTTGATCAGTCTCTTTAACTTAAAGTCATGAAGTTCCTTAGAATTAGTGCAGATCCGATGACCGAGAATTGTATACAGAAGGTTTATTTAAAGCAAATGGAAAACAGACAGGGGGAGACAAGGAGAAGGGGGGTTATTGGCCTAGGTAGACAAAGGACAGTTATGCTAAGATATGCTAAGAATAGGAAGACTAAACTTAAATCAGTTACAGTTCACCACACTTATGCCAAGGCCTACGCGTAAGAAATTAGCTTAGTAGCAGTTACTGTCTGTTGAAGAAAGGTAGAGTTGATCTTCCGTGTGGTGTCCAAGAAAAAGGAAGTGTTCCTTAACTTCCGTTATGGTCCTTGGTTCCGTTGAATGGTAGTTTGCTCAATATAACAGACCACCCGAGGTTGTTCCTCAGAATGATCCAGATGAAAGAGGATTGGTTGCTCAATATAACAGATAAATCCAGAGGTTGCTATCCTCAGAATGATCCAGATGAAAGAGGGAGAATAATTCTAGGTTTGGGGCTTTTATACTAGCTAAGACAAAGGGGGGTTTGTGCTTCCTTATCTGAAGATGGTCTCATGCTGGGATTGGCATGTAGTTGTGACAGGTGCTCTGGAGTGGGTATCTTTCCAATGTCAGTGGGAGCTCGCAACTTCCATAACTAACAATTGTAACATTCAGAAATGTCATTGTTAGTTTTGGCCGATCATCTAGATACCAAGAATGAGTTATTTGTAACAAAGGGGAAGGGAGTTACATTAAACATCACATTACATCAAACACAGCATTTAAAGAGGAATTCACACAGTTCCAATCCTTTTAGTGTCCAATAAGCAGTATTGTCTTTGTGAGATGTTTGTAATCCATTAAATATCTGTTTTGGGATAAATCCTCTGTTCAGACTTGTGAACCAGTTATTCCAAGGCCTGCCAGGCCTTTCAGCACTGGTTTGGAAATCCATAACCCTGGTTTCGTCAGTGTGTCTCACTGACCAAATCCATAACCCTGGTTTCGTCAGTGTGTCTCACTGACAAGGGAATGGTTGTGGAGACTCTGCTACACTGTCATCACCACCATCACTGCCATCACTGTCATCACTGTCATCACCACCATCACCACCATCACTGTCATCACCACCATCACCACCATCACTGCCATCACTACCATCACTGCCATCACTGCCATCACTGCCATCACTGCCATCACTGCCATCACCACCATCACCACCATCACTGCCATCACCGCCATCACTGCCATCACTACCATCACTGTTATCTCCACCATCACCACCATCATTACTATCACTGTCATCACTGCCTGTCCTACTATCACCACCATCATTGCTATCACTGTCATCACAGCCTGTACTACCATCACCACCATCATTGCCATCACTGTCATCACTGCCTGTACTACCATCACCACCATCATTGCCATCACTGTCATCACTGCCTGTACTACCATCACCACCATCATTGCTATCACTGTTATCACTGCCTGTAGTATCATGCCCACCATCACCACCAGCACTATAATTGTTGGCGGCATTACAGCATATGGAAAGAACACATGAAAACCTCTCTGGTTTCTAAATTCAGGAAGCCTGAAGGAGAGGTCAAAGGTGATCAGCTCTGAGACTGAGATCAAACAAGATAAAAAGGCATTCATCCCCTCAGCTCCAAAGCTGTAACATTTTAGGTTGTGTTTAGTAGGACAGAATGTCATGAATTATACTTTAGATATGTTTAGATATGTTTCTTATTGGATTGGGCCCTTGTATAATGTATAAAGATGAACTGTACGTCAAACACTGTGACAATTTCTTGTCGTCATCATCAAGCCTTTTTAGCTGCATCATTATCAACTGCTGTACAACAGATCCTGTTCACCGCAAACATATGACTGACTCTCATTATCTCGCCCACAATAATGAGCTGAACAGACGCGGATAAACCAAGAGTATCCACGCTGACATCATTCTGTCTTTGTGATCTCCGCTCTTTCTCTCTTTCTTCCTCTCTTCTCCATCCTTAATTTCTCATTTTCGTCCCCTCCTCTCATCTCCTCCCTCCTTTCTCTTCAGGACACTCGCCTCGTCCGCCCGACCCTCCTGACCTCACCGGCCTCATCCCTCCAGTCAGCCTTAACTTCACTTCTCTCACGTCTTCATCCTGAGAGGAGGACAAGAAAGTGGAGGGTCTGAGGTCGGCGAGGGAGCTGGTAAGGACCTGTACGTGCGCGTGTGTGTACTGTATAGAAAGCCAAGCGAGGATGTGTGTGTGTGTGTGTGTGGGCGTTGGGGGGTGGTTGGTGTCTGTCCTGGGAGACAGATGGCGCGTGGAGCCTCTCTGTGCCAGGCGGGCGCTGGCGGCGTTCCAGCAGCTCTAGCGGGTAGCAGGTCCTGGGGCGGACGTGGGCGGGGCTCTGATCCACAGCTCTCCTCAGGCGCAGGAGTACGCTTCCCCCGCCCATCTGTTCTCAGCACAGCTACCGGTGGAAGATACACACACACACACACACCGACAGGCTCGCGGGAAGAGCGAAGGCACACACAGTCTGAGTCGCACATGCACTCACTCATGCTTACTCCTTCACACTCGCATATTCAGGCACATACGTCAGTTTACCCCCAACTAGTCAACAGCGCTGGGTTCAGCTGCAGTGCATCATACCCCCCCCCCCCCCCCACACCACCCCCCCAAAAATCATCCTCCTCATCGTTCAGAATTAGCCTGCAGCTCTGACCGTCTCCTTCCCCTCGTCCCTTCACACGAACACACACACACACAGCAACCTGTTCCCTTAACGTGAAGTTGTTTTCTATTACCAATTTTACCAGATACACGACTCTCCCTCCACCACCTCCCCCCAAATCCCCCTGGGGGAACTAGTCTGTGCTGATATCCACATTCTGTGACCTAATAGGTTTTTTTCACCTGCGAATAGGAAAAAGAAAGGAGAGAAGGCAGGAAAGGAGAACAGGGAGGAGGACGAGAGAGGCGCTGGGAAAGAGGGAGGAGAGGGGCATAGGAAATAAGAGAGAAGAGAAATAGAGAGGATAGGAGAAAGGACAGAAGGGAAAGCAAGGAGCAAATGACGAAGAGAAAACAGGTGGGTTTGAGAGGAGAGGACCTGCGAGGTGTCGAGTGAAGAGGAGCGGGAGAGGGGGAGGAGGGGGCGGCAAACGGGGGTGGGGGGGAGTCAGAAGCTCCCTCGTGTTTGGAAGGAAACATGGGAACAAACGAACACCATAAGACAGAACCGTCTGACGATGACGCTCTCCCATCACTGACGTCCGACCCTAACAACAGGATATGAACTGTTTCCCCCCCCCCTCCCTGACATACTGTTGGTTCCTCAAATACGTGTGAGTTATGCCCATGTTAAACATGTGTAACCCGTTGACTCTAAGCTGAGGAGTGGGGTGACTGTCAGGCAGGAAGTAACTCATCGAGCTGAGAGATCGAATCAGGGCGCAGATAGGGCCAGTGCACAAAGATGTCCCGCTCTCTTTGACATTGCTGGTGGGTGAATTGATTCAAGCTGTTTCATCTAACCAACTTAGTACCATGATTTACATTTACACTTATTCATTTACCAGATGCTTCTATCCAAAGCAACTTCCAAGAGAGAGCTTTACAAAAGAGCATTGGTCACATACATATCAACGTGGTAGTCCCCAAACATAGCGGGTATATAGATTATGAGACATAGATGGTGAGAAGCCAGTAAGTGCCAAGGGATGATACAATGGAGGAGGAGGATGATAGGATAAGAAAATCCTTTATTTGCCCCACAGTGGGGAAATTGCAGCTTACAACAGCAGCAGGGCACGGTATAGCAACAGGATAAAGTATACAAATATAGTAAACGCAGTAAAAATACAAAGTACAAGATAGGGATCTAAGAGTATGAAATAACAACATCGCACATAAGAGAGAGAGAGTTAAGTGAGAGTTAAGTGAGATGACTCCTGCCATGAATAAAAAGTGAGTGACATACAGCCAAGTTATCGCACTTAAAGAATATTATACTTAAGAACATAGTTAAAGAATATTGCATGTAATACTTGCACGCAACTGCATGATTTTGCTAAAATAATGTTGCACGTCGTAGTGGTTATGGACGTGGTTCAGCAACAGTGTTTATCAGTGATCGTTCCGGAAGGAAGGAAGGACCTGCGGAACCTCTCCTTTACAAACCGAGAGTGAATCAGCCTATTGCTGAAGCTGCTCTCCAGAGCAGACAGTCAGTCCTGCAGGGGGTGTGACTCATGATCCAGTATAGATGTCAGCTTTGCCAGGACTCGTCTGTCACCCACCACCTGCACTGAGTCTAGAGGGCAGCCCAGGACTGAGCTGGATTTGATGACCTTGTCCAGATTCTTCCTTTCCCTCTCAGTGATGCCGCTGCTCAAGCAGACCACACCGTACATGATGGCTGAGGCCACCACTGAGTCATAGAAAGACTTTAGGGGTGCCCCCTGCACTCCAGAAGACCTCAGTCTCCTCAGGAGGTAGAGCCGGCTCTGACCTTTCCTGTGCAGTGCGTCAGTGTGGTGAGTCCAGTCCAGTTTGTGGTTCAAGTGAACACCCAGGTACTTATAGGACTCCACTCTCTCAATGTCCATTCCCTGGATGTTCACCGGTGAAGGGGCAGTCCAGTGTCTACGGAAACCCACTACTATAATAAGATATATTAACATAATACTAACATAGTGTAAGTATAACCATTTATTTTGCGATTGATTCTCCTACAGGCCATGCCACAGGAACAAGGAGGCTCCCTTTCCTTCCCCTCTGCTACGTATTGATTGTTAGCTGAGTGAAAGTACTTCTGTGGTGAAGAAACATCAAGGCAGTTGAACATTTGCAGAACACACAGGGACTATGCCCCTTATTTACGACCTGATTTTCCCGACTGGTTGTTCCGATGACATTCCTTGGAGCGGTGGGCCTGAAGGGCTTTTAGAGCGAGGCTCTCTTTAGCCGTCTGTCTGAACGCCAGTTAGAAAAACATTAGAGTTGAAATATTAATGTTGTAATATGGTGTTGCTGGAAAGCTGTGAGCTGTGAGGAGGCATATTTGTCACACTCCAAAAACCTGCTGCCGCTACGAAAATGTTGGAGAGAAGAAGCAACTTCTTTTCAAGTTGCAGGACCAACGTGCAGAGCTTATCCTCCTCCTTCTCTCCCCCTTTTCCTCCCCCTTTCCATGTTCGCCCTCCTCCTCGTCGCTGTTGACATCGTTACCATCATTATCTTCATCGTCATCACCATAAGCATCATCATCTTCGCAGACTGACTGTGACAAGCTACACACAGAGAAGCAACTATGTCTCATTATTTACCTGAAGCTTTTTGTGCTTGTATTTACATAATAATATACCCACCAAAAACAACACCAGTATTAAACGTAGATCTAAGATTAGGTTTGCTTAGTATATGCCTTTGTACAATCTCTCTATCTTCCCTCTCTTTCTATCTCTCTCATTCTCATCTTTGAGCAACAGATGGCCGAGGGAGAGTCAGCGACACGTTTATTTTCTCTGTTCTCGATTTTAACATGAATTTGGCTTAATTGGATTGCCTTCTGAACCCACATATTCCATATCTCCGCTCCAGCGAAGATATTTTCATCTTTGTAATCATGCAATGACCAAAACATGATGTAGTTCTTGTTTTGCTTTGAAAAAAGGTTTAATTTCCAGCCCAGATATGTGAAAGAAAAGTTCTTGTTGCGACACCCACAGAGTCAGAACACTGACAGATACCATTCAGGAGATTTTTGGACAAAAACGATCAAATGCATTCACATGTTTTTTGATGTACCGGACTGTCGTGGTGAAGAAGGAGCTGAGCCGCAAGGCAAAGCTCTCGATTTACCGGTCAATCTACATTCCTACTCTCACCTATGGTCATGAGCTTTGGGTCATGACCGAAAGGACAAGATCGCGGATACAAGCGGTCGAAATGAGTTTCCTCCGCAGGGTGGCTGGGCGCTCCCTTAGAGATAGGGTGAGGAGCTCGGTCACACGGGAGGAGCTCGGAGTAGAACCGCTACTCCTCCACGTCGAGAGGAGCCAGTTGAGGTGGCTCGGGCATCTGTTTAGGATGCCTCCTGGACGCCTCCCCCGGGAGGTGTTCCAGGCATGTCCCACCGGGAGGCGGCCCCGGGGAAGACCTAGGACACGCTGGTGGGACTATGTCTCTCGGCTGGCCTGGGAATGCCTCGGGATCCCCCCGGAGGAGCTGGAGGAGGTGTGTGCGGTGAGGGAAGTCTGGGCTTCCCTGCTCAGACTGCTGCCCCCGCGACCCGGCCCCGGATAAGCGGAAGATAATGGATGGATGGATGGATGTTTTTTGATTGACAAAGTAAATCTTTTCTCTTTTTTTTAAAGGTCATCCGGGGAGTCTGGGATGTGATTGGACTGAAATACTCATTTCCAGGGGCGTTGTTAGACATAAAGCACGAGCCCTGCTTACAGTCCTTGTTTTTTTCTTCCAAGCTTGCTGCACTCAGTGCACTACAAGGCTGTAGAAACTGCCCTTTCTTAACCCCCGATACAACCCGATCAATAGTTAATGCCAGCATGCATATTTTTCCCGCATTCATCGGAGCGCAAATACTGTTTTTAAACTTCATGTTATATTGGTTTTATGTTTTAGACTAAACTAAGATGATCGGTAGGCCTCTAATTCAGAAACTTCCTGTCGTTTTTGTAATGTTTTCTAGAACCTTCCTCAGTTCTGACCTGTGTGATGAGTCGCCTGGACTTTAGTGTGAGTGCTGCAGTGGAAAATTATGGGATTATCAATCAAAATTAATTCACCAAATAATAAAGTAAATTGTTCAAAGTCAAACTTTAGATTTATACTGGGGTGTGTGCCCTAGTAAAAAGGGTCTGCCTCTGCTTGTATCGGTGGCTGGCACTTGTGTCTCGCTCTGACTGCGTATCTCTCTAGCTTTGTCTCTCTCTAGCTGCGTCTCTCTCTAGCTGCATCTCTCTCTAGCTGGGTCTCTCTCTAGCTGCATCTCTCTCTAGCTGGGTCTCTCTGTAATGTGTCTCTCTCTAGCTGCGTCTCTCTCTGACTGCGTATCTCTCTAGCTGCATCTCTCTCTAGCTGCGTCTCTCTCTAGCTGCGTATCTCTCTAGCTGCGTCTCTCTCTGACTGTGTTTCTCTCTTGCTGCGTCTCTCTCTAGCTGCATCTCTCTCTAGCTGGGTCTCTCTGTAACTGTGTCTCTCTCTAGCCGCGTCTCTCTCTAGCTGCGTCTCTCTCTAGCTGCGTATCTCTCTAGCTGCGTCTCTCTCTAGCCGCATCTCTCTAGCTGCGTCTCTCTCCAGCTGTGTCTCTCTCTAGCTGCGTCTCTCTCTAGCTGTGTATCTCTCTAGCTGCGTCTCTCTCTAGCTGGGTCTCTCTCTAGCTGCGTATCTCTCTAGCTGCGTCTCTCTCTAGCTGCGTCTCTCTCTAGCTGCGTCTCTCTCTCTAGCTGCGTCTCTCTCTGACTGCGTATCTCTCTAGCTGCGTCTCTCTCTAGCTGGGTCTCTCTCTAACTGTGTCTCTCCCTGCGTCTCCCTTTGCCTTGAGTTTTCCTTGTCAGGAGACCTCTCTCTCCTGAGCCCTGTTATATCCACTTTAGTTGTGTGAGGTGCTGATTTGCGGAGAAGGGTTGAAAGAGAGAGGGCCTGGGTCGCTGTACCTGGTTCTGAATCACATCGTACAGGACACTCATTAGTTGATTCTTTCTCATCTCCATTCTCATCACAGCGTCTTTCTCATCCCATAATTGCTGGTTGGCGTGGTGACTGCCATTTTTGGTTCTCTTTCATCCAGATGCTGATTATCTAAAAAGAGCTTTGTTAGAGTCACTTTACTGAACGGCGGTAAGAACTCTGTCCTTAGGCCTGTGAGGAATACAACAAATACACACTGCTTTATCACCCTTTCTCACTCTCTCTCACACACACACACACTTTTCTCTCTTCATCTCCATTTCTCTCCCTTTCTGTCACTCACATTCTTTCTCTGTATTTCTCTCCATCCCTCTCTCTCTCTTTATATCTCTGTATCCCAGCCACTTCCGTCCTCTCAGTCTTTTTCTCTCCGTCTCTCTCGCCTGTCTGCCTGCCTGTCTACCGCCCTGCCTGTCTAGCAGCATCAGTAATGCATTACTGTAAGTTAACCTTGGAGACGCCCTGTGGCAGTTCAGCTACGGAGAGCAGAGCTGGCATTGATGCTGTAGCCGTGGCTCCTCTGTCTGCCTTACTCTACAAGGAGGGAACCGGAGGTGGGGGGATGGAAGGGCAGGGGGTGGGGGCCAGTGATGGTGAGCAGGAAGGGGTGTGCAGCATTCATCAATATCATTACCGAAGTTGAACCTGGGAGCGTTCGGCACCCAAGTTCGGCACTTTCCATGAGTGTGTGTTTGTGTGCGTGTTTGTGTGTACAAGCAGGCCGCATTGGAGTCAGGGCCGATCTTGACTGAACTGGGGAAGAAATGTCAAATATGCCATCGGCGCCACGACGACTACGGCGACAGAGAAAGTGCTGCAGCAGGTCAGCTCAGAGGTCGGGGGGACCGGGGAGAAGGGGGGGGGGGTCAGCTTGTGTGTGGAGGGGGAGGGGGGGCAATGATGTGAATTTCATCGATCCCGGGCTTCCTGACAGGTGTTCAGTGATTTCCTGTCCCTGGCAGAAATATTGCGCTTGTTAATCCATTGGAGTCAGAGAATCAAGGGACTAGGGAGGTGGGGGGGCTAAAAGGCAGAGGGGGGGGGGGGGGGAGGAGAGTGGGTGCAGGAGGGGGTGCATTAGTGAGAGGAGAGGAAGGTGGGCGCAGGTCAACGCTAACAGGATGCTAATGAGACCGGGCTAATCAATGTGTGCTTAATCAGCCCTTCAACTCAGTGCAGACTGAAGAGAGGCTTAGAGGGAAGAGAGGTGGGGGTAGGGAGGAGAGGGGTGAGGAGGGGCAGGAGGCTGGAGGGCGTGCGGGGGGGGGGGGGGGGTGTTGAGAGGAGTTCATGAGAAAGTGCAGGTCCAACCTCTGATTCACACCACTCACTCCCTCCCTTCCTGACTCTCCCCCCTATCCTCTCCTTTTCTCGCATGCTGATTTCGATCTCAAGGCTATCGCAACAGTCTATCTGACCCGGAGATGACGCTGTACGTTTACCCCTCCGCAAAGACACAGAGGACCACAATGACATGTCAAAAGTTGATGGCCATTACTTGTCAGACAGCATTAATGATATACCACTTGATTGCATCAGCCATTATTCCCTCTTTAAACTTTAAAAACACATTGGGCCTGTTCTCCCCCTTCAACCCCTAAACTCCTTTATTTCTTTTCGCCCTCTCTTTTCTCCTTTACCTTGCCTCTAGGACACATCGAACAGGGCAGGTTTTTTTTCCTGTGGGAAAGGTTTCTGGTGTTGCGCATTAATCCTGTCCTTTACCCACTCAGGAAAAGGCCACAACTCAATCAGTCTCATGTCCCCGATGCCGGCGCCCTGTAAAAAATGACTTGGTTCCCTGAGTTGACAGGCCTGAGATGGGAAGAGAGGAATTAATCTCACGGAAAGATCCGGAATATAAAAAAAAGGAAAATAAACTAGAAAAGGAACAAAAAATACATCAGGAACAGGGGCAGGCGCTTATGTTCATCAAGTGTACACACACACACAAACATGCATAATTCATATGGACGTGCTCATACACACATTTGCCGAAAATACACAAATACGGTTGTCCACACAGTCGCTCAAACTCTTCGGTAAATAGCACATACACACATTCCCCTAGACACACACACACGCAAAAACGCATTCACCAACACTCTCCTGCACGCACACACATACGCAAGGCGTCGCAGTGTGTGAAGATGAGTGCACACCGCCAGCTGTACGGTTACATCAGTGTGAGAGAGAGGGTAGGGATCAGGCCACATCACGATCTAATCTGTATCGCCCACTGCAACCAGGAAAAAGGGGGCTTGAGGGGGGGGAAGGAGGCTGGAGCGGTGGGGGGAGGGGGGGTGGGGGGGGTCAACATGTTCTGTTAGCCGCGGGATAAATTCAGAAACATGACTGAGGTGTGACTATTCCACAGCAGGTCAGGTCAACAGGCGACGGGAAGCTTCCCGCAACACGGATGGGCAGGACTCTCGACCCGTTGCTTGGCGTCCGCCACTTCCTGTCCTGCCTGATGAAGCCTGATGCAGGAGACTCATGGCGAAGGACAGAAGAGGCATGGGGAATGTGTGTGTACTTGTTCTGCATTCTTGTGTGTGTGTGTGTGTGTGTGTCTGTGTTTGAGGGTGTGTGTGTGTGTGGGTGGGTGGGTAGCTTGCTGTGAGTCTCACTGTGTATTCATTCCTGGCAGGGTGCCAAATCAATGCTCCCACCAAAAGAATGTGTCTGTGTGCCGCAGTGGGGTCTGTATCTGGAGGGAGAAGAGAGAGGAGAGAATCCGTCACATCACAGTGGAGAAATGGAGGGAGAGATAGATTGCTATATCCTTGCCAGAAACTCTGTTCTTGGGAGAAATAGCCAAAGAAGTGGTCCTGTCTCTCCTTCTCTCTTTCTGTCTCACTCCGTCTCTCCATCTGTCTCTCTCTATGCTTCTCTCTCCCTCTTTCACTCTCGCTCTTCCTCTCTCTCTTTGCCTCTCCTTCTCTGCATGCAATAATCATGAACGGAGATCAATCAGATCAGATCTCATCCTGCTGTGGGTCCATGGTTGAGGCTTGGCTTGTCATCCTTACAGTGTCATGATAAAACTGGCGTCAACATCATGCCCAATCTAGCACCGCATCAACCAGCTCGCTATTGAGCCTACATGTTCTTCATCTATGGCAATGCCTTTTCATCCCATAATGCACGCTGCCTGGCGAACCCACAGTCTGTAGACTGACCGCAATCCGATGATGTCATACACCAGACACGGGTGTTCCTGTTTGTGGAGGAATACCAGCCATGATCGTGGTTGGCTGGCTGTCTGGCTAGGTCGGTGACCCCACAGCTGTCTGGCTGTGTAGCTGGCTGACGGTTTGGCTGGCTGGGAGGCTAGCAGGCTGGATGGCTAGCTGGCTGGCTTACGGCTTCGCTGGCTGGATGGCTAGCTGGCTGGCTGGCTAGCTGGCTGGATGGCTAACTGGCTGACTGACGGCTTCGCTGGCTGGATGGCTAGCTCGCTGGCTGGCTAGCTGGCTGGATGGCTAGCAGGCTGGATGGCTAGCTGGCTGGATGGTTAGCTGGCTGGATGGCTAGCAGGCTAGATGGCTAGCTGGCTGGATGGCTAGCAGGCTAGATGGCTAGCTGGCTGGCTAGATGGCTAGCTGGCTGGCTAGCTGAACGGGTGTCTGATTAGCTGTTCGCCTGTTTTGAATTGCTGGCTGACTCGCTGAACGTCTTGATGGCTGGTTAGCTTGCCGACTGCTTCCCCGTCTGTCCCGTCGGTTCTCGTTTGTGTTGGAGTGCGGCGCCGTCATTAGGCTGTGTCCACACACGCCCACCGTCTCTAATGATGCGGGAACGTGCCTGGCGAGACCCAGAATCAGCGTTTGAAGATGGCGATTAAGGAGAAGATGGGCGGCAGGAAAAAAAAGGTGAATGGTTTGAAGACGACCGTGAAAAGAAGGAAAAAACATGCGTGTCCTAAAGGTGGAGATGATATTAGAGCAGAGGGAGGAGTGTGTGTGTGTGGGTGTGCAGGAAGGATGGGGGGGGGGGTGGACATGCAGTGTTACTTTTGTGGGTGTGCGTCTGTCCATCCAACTTTAAACCATGTCTATGGGCACATGCATCTGGGTGTATTTCTGTCTGTCTGTTTGTCTATCTGGCTGTCCGTCTATGTCTGTCCATTTTCAGTTGTTTGAAATCCTCCCATTGTTGCTATGGAAACCTTTGAGGGTCTCAGGGATCACCAAGCACATCCAGGAGTCAACTCCTTTAAAGAAATGATGTCATTATCTCCAAACTTTTAATCTGTGGTTGACAGGGTGACAGAGGGCAGTACCGGTATGTTCGGAGCTGCCACATCTCAGTCAGCTATTGGCCCAAAATGATCAGTTGGAAGACCCAGGACAAGCTGGAGAGACCATGTCTCTCGGCTGGCCTGGGAACGCCTCGGGATCCCCCCAGAGGAGCTGGAGGAGGTGTGTGCTGAGAGGGAAGTCTGGGCCTCCCTGCTCAGACTGCTGCCCCCGCGACCCGGCCTCGGATAAAGCGGGAGAAAATCGATGGATGGGTGAATCGTTGGTGTTGGACAGCGTCTCGAAGCGTACACCGCTTAGCTTAAATGATGCGTCGCCATGTCTCAGGGGCTTACAGTATGTGCAGGCGTCCATCTTGCGCAAGTATTAACACGCCAGTACAGCAGAGCAAGGGCATTCTGGTCTTTTCCGTTCGGCTCTGCATTGGAATGAGAAGGGGAAAGATATTAAATATTCTGTTTGATTGCATATCCAGCTGCAGTTTCTCACAGAGGGGAATTTTGCTTTTAACTCGCTGTGCTGTACACAAGCACTTTAGCGCTTTAACAAATATTTTTCCCCTGACAATGTCTCAGCCCACAACCGCTTCATCATTTACGCCCAGTAACAAACCCACCGCCGGCTTCACCCAGGGTGGGCGGAGAGGAGCCACCACCCTCTTATACCCCCCTAAAAGGGAATTATTGACATTGTTAACTTATGTGTTTACTGTATGGGGGGGGGCTGTTTGTACAATAAACAACTATTTGCACGGACCCCCCCTTCCCCACTTACACCCCCCCCCCCCCCCCCCCCCCCGCTTCCTCTTACATAGACGTAAATCACTTGACAACGATGAATGTGACCTTGGTCCCTATGTACGTGGTCATGGACTGGTGCCGCTACAGATTTCGAAAGGTTTCTTAAGGCAATGCGGATCTTTATTGTAGATGCTGGATCCAGGGATCTCTGAGTTTGGCTGCTCCAACCCCCCCCCCCCCCCCCCAGGTCTCACTGAGAATCAAGGGTCCGTTTGAAAGAGCCTGGCTCTCCTTATCTCTGGCTGGGGTTTTGAAGGCTCATTAGGCCAGGAGATCAAAAGGGGTTGCAGGGCCTGTGGAGGGCAAACTGGATGCTGCGGGCTGTGTTTATCCCCCTGCGCTGCCATCTTGGCTCTACCCGCTGTCCGTCCGTCCCTCCGTCCGAGGCCCAGATCTCTTGGCACTTTCTCTCTGTTCGGCTGCCATTTTGGGGCCATCCCTCAGACCCCAAATCTATCCTGCGCAGAAGACTTGCTTCAGATGGCCTGCCCAGTCCTGCATACACCCTTAAGAGCACACACACACACACACACACACATGGTCTGATACACACACACTCACACGGACACACACTCGTGCATACATCAACACACAAAAAAAACACACACCACACACCGTTGACAGGCCAGCTCTAAACTGAAGTGAAAAATACAGAAACACAAACAACAATTTCATCAGATGAAAAATGGGACGTTCCGAGTCTGACCCAATAATCCTTTCTCTTGGATTATAGCTGCTAGAAGCGCTGCTGCTATAGGGGATTACTCTGTTGTTTCTATTAATTGTGTATTTCTGGTTCTAGTTTTTTGATCCATGTCTTCATCTAGCTGAAATTATAATCTGTCTTTTGTCCATGGCAAGTAGGTGGTTGCCCCTGAAGTCATTAGATACCATGTAGGACAAACACAGACATAAAATCCGTACAATCCACACACACCAATATATACTCCAGCTATTAGAGCAGTGCAGCGAGGGAGACCGATTCTTGGCTTTTATCAGTGTCTGTTAGCGCAGCGTCGAAAGCTTTTTACGAATACTATAACGGTCAAGTCGATAATGTATATAAAGCAGAGCAGCACTCAGCCGTTGTGTGGGCCTGGGTCTATGGAAACAAACATACAGCTGATCCCTGGATGTGTGAACTGAGGAGAGGGGGGACAGACTGACGAAAGACCGTTTCCTGTAGGTCAGTCATCAAGGAGGTCCGTTCTCCAAGCGACAATGACCAGAGAGAATGGATGGAGGAGAGAGCGAGCGATCCTCTCACCGCGCAAACTGTAAACACACTTTAAAACACATTTTCCAGCGAGACAGAGCTTTTGTTTACTAATGAGGGGTAAACTGTCGGACAGGCTCCGCTTCTGAATTTGAATGTCTCTCGCCATCCTTCTATCTCTATCTCCCTCCGTCATCTGGTACATGGGAAATAATAATACGGAATTGGAAGGGAATAAAGAAGGAGATTAATGAGTCATGATTGCCCATGTGCGTGCGCGTGTTGCTGTGGAAATTTAGCGACACGCTATGACGCTATTTAAATTGATAAGTGAGGTAAGCGCTGAGGCGTAAACAGCAAACATCACTGTTGGCAATACGTGTCATCTGGTGCGTCTGAAAGACCTGGGAGTTGCGTTTAGTACAGCACACCAGAGTTCAGCAGTCACTCTGTCACAGTTTAACAGATGTAGCTTCCATGACTAAATCGTCTCCTGGAAGGCTGTCAGCACCGGGCTGCCAGAAACGACAGATCCACTTCCTGTTTGGTACAGTTTCTCTTTTGTGCCTGTGTTTGCTCAGTGACTGAGGGGACTGATAATGAGAGAGAGGGTGGGGGGATGTGTCTCTACTGTCTGTACCACACTCCCTCTCTCGCTTTCTGTTCTTTCTGCTATGATCTCTATCTCTCCCTTTGCCTCTGTCTCTATCTCTCTCTCTCTTTCATCCTGTATGTGTGCAGGTTGTGTGCTTCTGCATGTATGTATGTGTGTGTATGTTTGTGCCATACAGCCTGGTGTGCCATAGAGTAGGACTAGGAGGGCACAAGTCAATACCAAGGTGTTTCTGTGTGTGTTTCCTAACATGTGGTCGGAGGGCGTGTGTGTTCGCAGGTAGGGCAGGATCTGCATTAATGATAACCTGTCAGGGTGTATTTTTTGGCGGTGGCGAGAGCGATTAGGCCTGACTTGCTCTCTGCATGTGACAGTCTGCGCTCCACATGAAATACGTTGCAGGAAAAAAGCTCTGCTTTCATTTCTCCACTCTAACACTTCATGAATTCATAACACACACACTCTGCACCAACACCCCCCCCTCCTCTCTCTCTCTCTTAATCTCTCTCCACCTTCAGCTTTCTCTCTTTCTTTTTCTCTCTTTATTTACCTCTTTCTACCTTTAGCTCTTTCTACCTCTTTCTCTCTTTTTCCTGCTCTCTCCCTTTAGTTTTATTCCCTCTTTCTCTCTCTCTCTCTTTCTCTCTCTTTTCATCATTCCACTTCAACATCAAAGGGCAGAACACGTCTGTGGATGACATGTAGATAAAAGGTTGTCCTCATTTCATCTCTGACAATCACTTCATCAATAATTCATATTTAGACCATTCAAAATGCTTTTTTTTCGAGGAACTATGTGGTGTCCATCAATTGTCTATTTATTTAAAGTATCTTATCTTCGGGTAGAATGGCCATTTAATACATTACATACAGTCACATGCTCGTACTACATACTGATGTCCATGTGCACACACATACATACATAGAGGGTCCATGAAGGTCTCTTGTGTATATTTTAAAACTTTCTAAATGAATTATGTGTTTAGGATGTAAACGTGTGTAGATTCAGTATAGACTTGACCTGGGCCTCAGGCCTCCCTTGCTCCAGTACAGTCCAGGTCCAGGACGGGCTTTATCATAGGATGGGGCCCAACCTGCGTGTGGACCTGTTCAGCTCCGGTATGGCAGCAGGAGCCTGAGGTGTTAAGTTCCATGACTCGACCCCGTCACCCCATTAAATACCCCCGTTCTGCAGAGCTGAATAGAGAGGATGAATGAATGACATTTAGTCCAGGAAACTAGCGGATGGGCAGAGGAGGCCTACCGCTGGGATCGGCCTATGAGGCTGCACCTTTCTTCTCACTCACTCACTCACTCTCTCCCTCTCTCTCTCTTGCTCTCTCTCACACACACACTCTCTTTTTCCCTCTCTTTTTATTCATTCCTTACCATTATATAAATAATACTACTTCTTCTTGAAACCCCTGGTCAACGGGTTGGCCTCTTCAACCCAAGGTTCAGTCCCCTCCTGGGAGGTTAGAGTGAGGTTGTGAACCGAAGTAGAGCTGTAAGGGCTAGTGTGTATGTATGTGGAGGTGTGGGGAGGGGCCATAGTCAGAGCAGGAGGTAGGGGGGTGTGGACCTCAGACCTCAGAGCGGTCTCCTGTGGCTGGGTTCCTTTCACACTCACTACCCTTCCCCGCTCAGCACTCTGGGTAAATGTCAGCCAGGAAGACTGGGGGGCCCAAAACAGAGAGGGAGAGAGCCTTTCCATAGCGAGGGGCCCGACCCCACATTTGAACACTTCCAGAAGTGGAAGACAGGAGAGAGAGGAGAAGAAAGAGTGAAAGATCTGAAGAAAGTAAAAAGAGAAACAGTTAAGAAAAGTGACAGAGCTAGAGGGAGAGAGAGAGAGAGAGAAGACTGACAGAGCTAGAGAGAGAGAGAGAGAGAGAGAGAGAGAGAGAGAGAGAGAGAGAGAGAGAAGAGTGACAGAGCTAGAGAGAGAGAGGGAGAGAAAGAGAGAGCTAGAGGGAGAGAGAGAGAGAGAGAGAGAGAAAAGTGACAGAGCTAGAGGGAGAGAGAGAAGAGTGACAGAGCTAGAGAGAGAGAGCTAGAGGGAGAGAGAGAGAGAGAGAGAGAGAGAGAGAAGAGTGACAGAGTGAGCGAGCGAGAGCAAGAGAGAGAGAGAGAAGAGTGACAGAGTGAGCGAGAGAGAGCAAGAAAGAGAGAGTAGACAGAGAGGTGAGAAGACAGCTGCGCTCTCAACAGAACCAGCCGTACCTTTTAGCGCTCCAAAGAGCACTACAACAATGCCTGGCTCAGCACATAAATAATTCCCAGCGTTCAAACTGAAATGTGTGTTTGGTGTGTGCGCAACTTTTGTGTCCAAACGCATTCAGACAGCACAGTCCTATATGTGTGTGATGGGTAGTGTAAAATATGATTTTAACCTTTATGTGTCTTTGACCGTGTGTATAGCTATAGACAGTTGATTCAGCAAGCCTTTGACTGGGAGAGATTGCGCAAGTGTATGTGCATATGCGTGTTCATCAGAGTAAGGAGTTTCCATAATGCTCCGGTCGTCTGATTTTCCAGACCTGACCTTGCTGGTGCAGGCATGTGTGTGTACGTGTGAGAGTGGCGGTGACACAATCCTCTGTTGCCCTGAAGTATTGAGTAGGTTGTGACCCTGGCATTATGTCCTGTTTGACCGCCATCGTCACCCCTCCAACTGCCTGACTTTACCGGCTGAGGTCACACAACACGCACAAACAAACACACGCCCTCAACCGTTCGCACACACTTGCACTCTCGGTCATAATTCCGTCTAGCAAAATGCTCTTGAAAACACAGCGGCCGGTGTGTCTTCGCTGAAGTGGCAAAGACTGAGGAGTCAATTTGTTGTTGAGGTGCTTTTCCCCCATCGCTCCCCTCGTCAATGTATTCAGTTGTTTAAGCCCTCCTGATCCTTCCCTCGCTCGGCCCCGACAGACTGGAGGAGGACGGAGTGTCCTCATCGCTGGCCAAGGTTAACCAAAGCCTAAACTGTGTTTGAGCTTGCTCCGTTGCACGCCCACCACTGCCGAGATCAAACCGCAAACCCTTTAGCTCTCTCCCTTTCTCTCGTCCCTTGACACATATCTCTCTTCGCCTCTCCTCTCTCCTGTCTCTCTCTTTCATTTTTCTATAACATCTCTCGTTCTCTCTCTCTCTCTCTGTCTTTGCTTGGTCTCCCCACTCACTACAGCTCCAAAACCGGTGGATATCTGGCGCAGGTGTGGTTTTCTCTGGGAAACCTGTCTTTTTGCCGGAAGCATGGTTAACTAGCAGAACTAAATATTCAGAACATTTCGTATTGTGAAGCTTGTAAGTTCACAACATACTTCCTTTTATAATGCTTTGATTGAGGTTAGTTGGAAAAATAGTGAGCTCATTCTCACTCCTGCTTCACGGGAGACAAGGTATTCCGTAGCTCTGCAGCGCCACCCTGTGGATGGTTCATTAGCAGGACGTTGGGATTTTCGGTGTTCTGGTGTCACTACCCCTGACGTACATATACTTTTACCCTCTAGGTGTCATGTGCAATGGAAAACTACGCTTTGCAACACGTACCTTATTTCAGTTTTTCTTTATTTAACGATTAACTGCGTAAACTTGCGCCTTATCCATAAATAGAATATAGAATAGAATATAAATCTTTATTGTCATTGTCACAGGTACAACGAGATTGAAAGTGCTTCTAGTCAGTGCAATATAAAATAAAATCCTAGTGCTAGAATGACTAATAAGTGTTAAATGAACTAAAATAAATAAGAATAAATATACCTGAGACATTAAAACGTACTAAAATAAATGAGATTAATCTAAAATATTTCAAATAAATACTAAATATTGGGGTGTCGATATTCAGCATTCGATATTCAGTCGGGCAGATGGCTCAATGGTTAAGGCGTTGGCCTCATGATCGGTAAATTGTGAGATCGAGCCCCAGCTATGGCTATATGATGTTGTGGCCTTGGGCAAGGCACTTCACCCTACCCCCCTCAGGAAAGAGAAATCCCTGTACTTGCTGTAAGTCACTTTGGATAAAAACGTCTGCTGAATGTAAAATGTAAATCTATATATATCGAGGGGGTCAATAATAGGTTAGCCTATTGGCTATGTTGCTTTTTTGTCCTGCACATACAGCAGTCCTTAATGTAGCCTAGATGGTAGGGACAATGTAGGCTACACAACTGAGAGAAAATCTCACTTTTAAAAATCATTTTGTCTATGTTATGTGACTGCAGCAAGTATCTGTACATTCCAGTCATTCTAGCCAAGGCATATTTAAAGCCACCACCACTCACCAAAAATGTGATTGAAAAGTGCAGAGTTAGCACTCTCAATTTATTTTGTTCAACTAGTAGGCCTAGGGTAAGCGCCTGGATTTTTGGGGGGGCTGTTTTATGTAGCTATAGACTCAGACAATGTAAGTTAGCCTACAATGAAAGAAAATAACACTTTTTTAAATGACATAATTTTGTTCATTGCTGGTGATATATTACTGTGATTGAGTAGTGCAGTGTATTTTTATACTGTTAATAAATGACAAGTTTGGACGTATTTCATGTGTCTGTCCTGTCCTGATTCCAGTTAAGTCATTGCATGGCTCAAGGGATGTTGTTTTAAAGACTTGCACAGTTGTATCGAAAATACTGAAAAGGTGTGTTATCAAAGGTTGTGGGCCGGTCTGGTCCAAAATAATAGGGCCGATTTTTGGTCCCAGTCCGCCCCTGCCTCTCGGCCAAGTTCGGTGCGCGAACGCATCGACTCCAAGCGGAGGTCTGGCCGACGCAAACAGATCTACCTGTGCTCGGCCGAAGCGTGCCCAGATCAGAGACGGAAGGACTCAACCTCCACTCGTCCTCTCTGGGGCCGCCCCCTTGACATCAGATCCGCTCCCTCGTTGAGCAGACCTGGAATGTGCTGAGCTCTCAGGGAGCGTAGGTGCGTAAACGCCCAATTCAATGCGTGACAACGCAGAGATGGGAGCGACGGGAACCGCTTCCTCGTCGTCCTCCGAGGCAGAGATCAACTCGCCTCCCTTTACCTCAAAGGGGAACAGGGGGGTTGATCGCAACGCGTCAGCGAAGAAAGCCTCCACAGGAGGGTCCCAACCAGACTGTTGCGCAACGTCAATCTCCTCGAGGTGGTCCTCTACTCTGAACACTCTTCCTCAGAGAGTAGAGCGGAGACAACATCCAGTTGAACATCCTCAATGCTATATTTATAATTTCTATGGATCATGGTTTGTACATGTGTATGTTTGTGCTTGTCCGCTGTAAGTCAACAAATGCTAGTTGAAAAATATTACTCTGTATATTTTTTGTTTCCGTAAGGACCTTCATCACTTTGATGAATTCAGTGAACCTGCAAATAAACAGCACGATTGAAGTATATTCCAAACTTGAGATGGAATTATGAGGTATGAGGAAATATTACGCTTGATTTTTTGGACCCCAAAAATTACGTAGAGTTTAAATAGTTTCATTCTATTTGCAATGACCCCCATTACAACAGATATCCAGTATAAAATCTATGATGTGCATAACTATCACCGAGATGCGATTTCAACAATAATCTAAATGTACATTTATTTATATGACAGCACATCTGTTAAGATTTCAAGAAACAATCATACTTACAGTTCTAGTTAAATAAAAGGGGACAATAACAAAGTTTAAAAAACACATGGTTCTGAACAATGCTGAACATGTAAAAAACAATGTTTACCCTGTCATACTCACAATTCACAAAACACAGATCAGGTCAAATGAGCTACAAAACACAAAGTTGCAGAATACACAAACTGTGGACAGAGTTGATGACATTCCTGGTGGTGGAATATGCAACAGGTCAGAAAACAGAGCCCAAGACAGAAGACAGAGCATAATGCAAACTATTCCAATGGAGATACCTCAATACGAAGAATATAGGAAGTAGAAGGCTAAATCTGTGCAAATGGGTGTTTACATTTTTTTTATAGTTTAAGCCACTGGAAACATATAGATTTTTCCCAGGGGCGTAAATTTGGTCTGGGCATATTGGTGGGGACCAGGGGTGGACTGGCCATCTTAAAACCAGACTCGGACAATAATAAAAAAAAATATCCTGACAAATAATCTAAATAGAAACATATTACAGACAGTAGCAGTATTACAGCTGAAACTCACTCAACGGTGACTCAGTCATTATGAAACCATAAATAGAGAATTGAGAAGAAAAAAATATATACAGCTGTGTGAAAAGTCATGGGTTACAGGTCTGAATAGATATGTTTTCTCATATACGTGTATGTGCACAAGTATGTATTGCCCTACTTCCTCGTCCGCAGCCAGCCGGCTCTGCTCCTCACCAAATTTATGACCTGCAAGAAACAGCAAACAGAACTTGAACTCAGTATCTGCGTACTGACAAGTATATGTAGCCATGTAGCCTTTTTGTGACGTAGTGACACTTAGTGAACAAATGTATCTGTCATGAAGGATTACTTAAGTCTCAAAGGAGCCCTAAGGCCTACCTACATAATTGTTTATTGAACTTAAAAGATATGCAAATGTTTGAAATTAAAACCATCAATAAGAAAATATTCAAACAGGAAATAATCATAATCAAACCTTTTGTTTCAATCTGAGACAAAACAAGTTGCATAATAAACTCACAAAGTCAAGAGGAAGCTCTCAGATATGATGGATGACTCAAGCATCATAGAAGAACTTCTAGCAGGTCAGGAAACCCTGTTTTACAGGAAGTAATGGTAGCAGAGTTACCAGAGTTGAATTACCAATTGTCATTTCATCACACTATAGTATGTTTCTTCACATAAACCTTTAAACATACACATATTGCATTCCTCTCACCACATTAAATGAGTTCAGGTACCCAAAAGTGGCCCAGTGAATGCTGGAGGAGACAAAGCAGATCCTCAAAAGGGGACAGAGAAAAAAAACGTCGGCTCTCATGTATAGGGTGGCCAACCTAAAAGAGACATGGCGCCCCCCGCCGCACCCCCTGCAAAATGATCTAAGTTGGTCGGTGTACAAGGCGCAGCCAGTCACGTTGGTCGTATGTGTCAGCGCTTCAGTGGTGAACGGGATTTAACCCTTTCTGCACTGCTAGGGGAATGAGACGTTTACCTATCGTTTTTATTTTATGGAAGTGGCCAAATAATATTGATGCGCGTTCCCAAGGAGAGAGTCGTTGTATGCGCGTCCCATAACCGAGCGCCTGGAAGCCGATAATCGGCCATATTTGTAGTCCACTACCACAGTATTGTAGTTGTTTTTGTTTAATTAATTATTATATATGATGTTATTGAATGAATTTCAAAGGGAGCTGCTTCTGACTTGGAATGCTGTCAGAATATGACGTCATAAACGCTGCAAGTTAGTTAGGTTAGGTTCCCATCAGTTAAGAAGACTCATTTGAAGAAGAGACACTGAACGACTTGTTGGAAGTGATCGAATCAGCGAAGGTGATGGAAGAGAAAGTTGTTAAAACATCTGAAGAGATGGATGTCACCATCCACAGGCAGAGGAACCACATCATCAACCAACAGGTATCTCATCATCAACTTTTAACACACACACACATTTATTTATATGTTTGAAAATGAAAAATATGAATGATCGACTGATTGGGGTTTGACTCAGGAACAACTGGATGAATACAAACACGCCATTGATTCCTGCTGTCAGGACTTGGAAAAGGTAGGATCTGTCTCGTATGTAATATCAGTTTCTGGAAGAACTTTCCTGCTCTGGCAGAGTCCTGCATGTGGTTTTCTACTCTATGTTATTACAAAAAGGGTTTGATGTCTGTTGCTGTTTTATTTGTAGAGATGGATGGACATTGAACACTTGCAATGTTCAATTGAAGTACTGCACACCATTATACAGGTACAGTTTAATTTTTTCATTGCTTTTCTTTCCCATTTATATTATGATGAACGCTTTGGCACTTTCATTCTGTGTGTTCACTGACCTTGTGTGTGTTCAGGAGCTGAGGACCAAAAATCTAGATCTTGAGGTCCAGCTGGAGAAGGCTGTGATGGAGAAGCCTCACTCATATGTAAGTGAAACCCTCTGTAATGGTCATCTACCTCTCTCCACCTTCCTGTGGCAGTGAGTAGCACTACAGAGAGCTTTTTGTTTAGCCAATAGATCACACATCCTTGCCCCTTATACCACCATAGTGAGCAAACCATGAGAGTGTTCCCTACCTTAAAGATTAGCTTAGTGTCTTCCTTATCTCAGCAACAGTTGGTCCGGAAACCTTTGCTGACAAGTCTGGTAATTCCGTAGGTGGAGTTTTCTGATGTGAAGGAAGTAGAGGAGGAGAAAGAGCAGGAGCCCAGCTTCGTCGTCCAGACCAAAAGGTGCATTACCAGTTCAGTGTAGAAAGAAAGGGTGGGAGTTCATACTGTGAGAGAAAGAGAAGAGATGGAGTCCAAATTCCTGGATCACTTGCCCTGTTGTCCTGTCTGTCTTCAGAGGACACACCCACGTTGCAACCATCAAAACCACGTTCTCAGTTTTTTTCCACTGTATCTCTTCACTTCCTGTTCCCGCGCTCCCTCACTTCCTGTGCCTTTGTCTCTGTCCCCAGCTGGTGGCGTCGGCAGGTGAAAAAGATGGGCAAGGGTATGGGCACCTTCCGCCTGCGCCTCAAGAGCTGCCTGGGGGTGAAGACCATTAAGACACCTGTGGCCAGGCTTATAAACATCGAGCCTGTGAACAGCACCATGAACATTGGCATGCCGCCTGTGTCTGTGTAATGCAGACATGCTCCATTTCCCCCTCTCCCAGCTCTCCTCAACCCCCACCCCCCCCCCCCCATTTAACCCCCCACACACACACACCCCTCCATCTACCCTACACTGTATTGAGAAATAAATACAGTTTGCATTTCAATTCAAGGGGAGCAGTGTCTTTTCATATTTTGTTGAAAGTTTAAACTGCATGTGTATGAAAGAAAATAAGGAAATACGCAGTATTTTTCTCAAATTTGTGTTTGTCCACGTTTTGCATTGTATGGACATAAGTGCTTTACTTGTTAACTCAGGCACGAGGCGCAAACTCGGCCTCAGTAATAGTCTTGCGAGATGTGGCCGAGTTCTATTGCGTTGTCAGAAATGGCGACTGGAGGGCTGGGATTATAAAATAAGACACTTTTGTCATGCATTTTCAAACTATTTAAGTTAAAATACCTACAGTTTTGTTGTATGTAATGTTGTATTTATGGCTCTGGCCACTGTGGAAGAAATAGGCATTTCCTGTGTGCTAACATTAATCGCTAATCAATAGAACTAGACATTGGACACTAGTTGGTATATTTCTCATGTGAGCTTGCAGAGTAGATTGTATTTATGTGTCAGGGTTAATAAAGGTTTGGGGTCAGGAGAAAGAGAGCTCCAACCATGATCTCTTGTCAGAGAGTGGTCATAAATTTGTAGCTGTGAATCTTTTTCTCTGAGGCTGTTGTAACATCATCACTGCTTGACTGTCACTATCTATGTTTACATTCTTGTGCCTTATAAAAGATGTTCCTCCAGCTCTCAGAGGTAGAGAGACATGATCGAGACCTAACCTGGTGTTGTCTTCATTTATTGCCAGGGGTCTGGTTTTCTCTCCTAATCTGCAGATTGAACTAGACTCAACTAGACTATATTTTACTATAAAAAAAGGACTTTGACGAGTGATGTTTTTGGGAGAAAAAAAATACGCACTGCTAGGTGAACGAGACGTTTACCGATCGTTTTTATTTTTTTGAAGTGACCAAATAATATTGGTTGGGATATAACAATGATTATTGGATATTGGTGGGGACACGTCCCCTCCGTCCATGCCAAATATACGAAAATTCACATACATCCATTTCCATTTGAACATAGAGGCCAAATCTGTTGAGGACACAAACAAATGTGTCCACTTTCATGGCGATGCATGAATGACAGCAAACTCCTTTATTTAGGCCACAAGATGCCGATGCTCTTTGTAAAAGCTCTCTCTTGTAAGTCGCTTTGGATAATTATAAATGAATAAACGTAAACGTAAAAGAACACATCTGTTACATCAACCTCTCCTTTTTAGCACTGCAGATGTTGCAAAACTGTACCCCAGGAATCTGAAATATAACAAAGACAAGTTATATACTGTACACTACTGGGCTTCTCACATATTGTAGGAACTTACTGTTCCTGGAGATGGTAAACACTCCTTGTGTCTGCAGTGGAAGACCACCACACTAAAAGTCTGGGCCATGTCTAAAACACTCCCTGGGACTCCCTGTGAGAAGATGTAGCCCAGTGGAAATTTATGAATATTAAAAGGACATATGTTTAAGAAAATAAGTTGATTTCATAATAAATAGCAGTTAAGAGTGAAGGTTGGAGTTCATGGTTGGTAAATGTCAGTTAAAATTATGTAAATAAGTTAATCATTCAGTAAAAGAAGCGAATGTTGAGTGTTGTTATTGGTTTACTGAACTATGCATTTCATATGTTAATTATTTGTTGTTTATAAATGTCTGTAATTATGTTTAACTATAACTGAAAGTACAGGAAGACATAGACACACAAATGGTTGTGAAGGTATTTTATTTTGGAAGGTATTTTATTTTGAAGGGTGTGAGTGAGCCTATGGCTGTGTCCGAAACCACTCCCTAACCCCTATATAGGGCACTATATAGGGATCACGCCATTTTGTAGTGGTGTCCGAAACGTTAGGGATCACCAGGTGATCCCTATATAGTGCCCTGAATGTATCCCACAATTCACCGCGAAAAGTAGTGAGCATCGGATGGTCACTACATGAGCAATATAACCCATCATGCATTGCCAGAACTTCTCCGGGCAAAGTTACGAACCGGCAAAGGAACGTAAATATGGCAGATGGACGGGAGACTGTGTACAAATGTATGTATTTTAACGGTGTGACTATTCTTTCGGCGGATGGATGTAAGGATGAGGCGCGAAACAAATGAGTTGCGGAGCAGTACAACAGTCACGAGCCAGTTTATTCTATTTATTGGAGTCCACATTTTAAAACAAGGCAAATTAAATGGCTTTCTACATTCATTGAAAAACAAAATGTTAAACGAACAGAATATATTTAAACATTCCAGTCGATTACTCTGTAACTCTGTTACTAAAGAGCCAAGATAATACAATATGAAAATCTGCTTAAATAAAAAACAAAATACGGAAAATGAAACGTACAGGACAGTAATCAAAAGACTCTAATTTAATAAAAAGGCAGTCGTAAATGGACAAGTACTATGTACATGAACAATGTACTTATTGTAAGTCGCTTTTAGATCCCTTAAAGTCCCTGCTAAATTATATTTATTTATTTCAGACATTAATGTGGTATGTTTTAATTGTGCGACATTGATGACGTAATTACGGGCGCCAAAAGAAGTGTCCGAAGTTTATTTTCTGTTGAGCTCACTATATAGTCCACTACATTTATTTCCCTATATAGGGAGTAGGAAGTAGGGAATGAGTGAGTGGTTTCGGACACAGCCTATGACTTGTGGGAAGGGGGAACAGAGAAAAAAAGAAAAAAGAACGGTTGGGCACGAGGCGAGAGTAGTGTGACGAGTGAAGAGAAAAGAGACTGTTGTTAAGTAAGCATCTGTTACCAGGGTCAAATAAGTGTTCGATTAGGACTCTGAAGAAAGACTTTGTGGTGACTTTGGGGTGGAGTGGATAGCTTACCCCGGAAAAAGTGAAAGAATTGAAGCTAGCGGCTAACCAAGTGGCTAGTTTTTTACATGGACTTTGCTAACAAGCTAGCGGCTAGCGACCCTTATGGCAGAGTCCGTGTGAACACGTGGAACACGTGGAGCTGCGGACAACGGAGCCTAGTCACAGCGAGATCAACAGCACCTCCTGTCCTCCAGTTGGATCATCTTCCCCTCTCCTCCTGCTTCAGCCATTCTTCAGCTCACTTGGAGGCTACAACCCACCTGAACTGCATTCAGAACTGCATTGGATGACCGGTATTTTTGAACAGTTTATGGTTTTATTTTTTATGCCGGCTATTTTATTTTCATGGGGCCCATAAATGTATTATGCTGATATAGTATTATTTGAGACGGTTTTTGATAAGGTGTGTGTACCTGTTGAATTTCATTTGGTAGTAAACATTTCATTTTGTATTTACACTAAGCAGTTGTGGTTACTGAGTTGAATATTTTAAGTTATTAAGGTCAATAAGAATAATTTAGAAACGTGATTAACAAGTCTTATTTGTTAAAAAAGTAGTTAAGTTGAAAAGAGAGTTAAATTGAAATCATTTATGTTCTACGTTTATTACAGAAACCCATTTTATTGATAGTTAGTAAAGAGATAGAAAGAAGAGCTCAGGTTAGCCACCTCTCACTATAGTTACCCAAACTAGAGAGGCGCTACAAAGAGTTACTGTAACTCAATGGGACCTTCCTGGTGAAATAAAGGTGAAAAAAAAAAAAACACAGAACAAGAAACCCATGAATGCACAACAAAGTCTGGTTAATACCAAACATCATATACACTATATTACCAAAAGTATTGTTCACCCATCCAAATGATCAGATTCAGGTGTTGTTTATCAGGAGTTGGGCTTGGCCCCTTAGTTCCAGTGAATGGAACTTTGAATGCTCTAGAAGCAAAACATTTTGGACAATTCAATGCTCCCAACCCCTCTGGGCCAGCAGCCTTGTGCGCGTTGATCCGGCTCAGTGCGGTGAGGACGGCTGTTGGGTTGAGTGTTAGGGGTTGGTGGTCTGTAGATGGAGTGATTGCAGTCTCTGTTTTTCCTGTCAAAACGAGCGTAGAAGTTGTTCAGCTCGTTCAGGAAGGAGACGTCTGTGGATGGCGGGGTGATGGTGTTCGACTTGAAGTCACTGATGGTCTGGATGCCCTGCCACATGCGCCGGGGGTCGGAGTTGTCAAAGTGCTCCTCGATCCTCAGCTTGTAGCAGTGCTTGGCCTTTTTGATGCCCCTCTTCAAGTCAGCCCTGGATGCACTGTAGGCCTGTTCGTCACCTGATCTGAAAGCGGCCTTGCGAGCCTTCAGCAGGAGCCGAACATCCCTGTTCATCCATGGCTTTTGATTAGGGTACAGGGATAGATAGATGGATGGCTAGAACGATATTTTAGGTTTTTACATGTACATGTTTTTGTCATTTTAAAATTATGGGTGGGTGGGTGAGTGGTTGGGTGGATAGATAGATAGATAGAAGGATGTGTTTTATTGTGTTTTTGTACTTTTTCAATTACTTTGATAGATGGGTGGGTGGTTGGTTGGTTGGGTGGTGTGGGTGGATAGAGAAGGATATGTTTTTTTTTTTTTTTTGTACTTATTTACATGGGTAGGTGGGTAGATGGGTGGATGTATGGAAGGATGTAGACCTACATGTTTAAAAAAAATTGGGTGGATGGATAGATAGATAGAAGGATGTTTTTTTTGTTTTTGTACTTTTTAATTACTTGGATAGATGGGTAGATGGGTGAATGGGTGGATGGATGGGTGGATAGATAGAAGGATATTTGTTGGTGTTTTTGTACTTAATTTCTTTTGGGTGGGTGGGGAGATGGGTGGGTAGATGGGTGGGTGGATGGATAGGTGGGAGGACGGGTGGATGAATAGATAGAAGGATATGTTTTTTGTGTGTTTTTATATATTTGTTTTTATTACTTGGGTGGATGGGTAGATGGGTGTTTTTTTTTTCTTCCAAACTTTTAAGATTTGAGAACTTTGATAAAACTATAGAACTAACTGACATGTATGAAACATGGTCAAATTATGACAAATGCTTCTGAAGTAGGCTACTGTCAAGAAGAGAACCCTAGGTTTCGCGTAATTTCGCGTACTGTTGCATACAGGTCATAGGAGAGTGGCCGGCTATGGACAGCAGTGTTTAGCGATCATTAAACAGTCTGACAGCAGCAGGAAGGAAGGACCTGCGGAATCTCTCCTTCACACACCGAGGGTGAATCAGCCTATTGCTGAAGCTGCTCTCCAGAGCGGACAGTGAGTCCTGCAGGGGGTAAGACTTGTGGTCGATCATAGTTGTCAGTTTTGCCTGGACTCGTCTGTCACCCACCACCTGCACTGAGTCCAGAGGGCAGCCCAGGACTGAGCTGGACTTCTTGATGACCTTGTACAGCTTCTTCCTTTCCTTCTCAGTGATGCCGCTGCTCCAGCAGACCACACCGTACATGATGGCTGAGGCCAAAATATATACAAAAACAAGTAGTTTTAAGTATTACAAACTGTGTCCGCTCTGCCTTTGCATTTCCCCTCTGCATCTATGTTCCATGACCGCACTGTAGCTAACATCCAGGGTAATGAGCTGCGCATGTCCACGCGGTGTTGCCACGGATCAATGACTTATAAGCGTCTCTTTTATTTAAAATTGGATTAATTTATTTGTCCTTGTGTTATATATATATATATATATATATAGGCTATAGCCATACACACTGTCACACTCAGTCACACACTGCAGGCACCTTTCAGAAGTCGGTGATTGTAGACCTACTTCCATAGTAGGCTAGTTCAAATGGATACGTTTGTCACACGTACGAAAAGGAGTTGTGGCGACGATGCGTCGTCAGCACCAACCACTAAAGGTCCAAAACACGCAAATATGATGGTAGCTAGTTGACTGATGCCACCGTAAAATTACTTCTTCTTCCTCTTCTTCTTGAAAAAGTACAGAAACCTTCTCCAGGTGGAGGATGACATCCGGCTTGCGCTGTCTGACATTGAACCGCGAATCACGCTTCTTTGTAAAAACAAGCAAGCACAGGTATCCCACTGATAGGCCTGCCATGATGTCTCATGTGCTATACCATTATTATTATTATTATTATTATAACTATTATCATCACTACATCCCCACCATGCAGTATTACTTTTATTACATTACTTACGTGCAATATTCAAGTGTTATATTCAATATTCAATAGTGCACTATTTTCAAGTGTCCTGTCGTTCAATATTCCCCCATTGTGGTCTTGTTGTTCTTACGCACAACGTGCAATATTCCCCGTGGTGGACTTGTTGTTCATACGTACATTACGTGCAATACCCTGTAATTATCCTCAAGTACAATAACTGTCTATATGTCTACTACTTAACTAACTTATTTTTTATACTGTATTTTATCGTGCATTGTTATTGTTATATTACCCTGCAACTCTGTGTGCTGTACTTTACCCTGCTGCTGTTGTGCAATTTCCCCCCCTGGAGGACAAATAAAGGTTTATCTCTAATTTAATATCGTACATGATCCAACATACCAGTGTTCAACAGATATAATGTGTTAATACACCTAAACGGTCAGTAAATCGAGATGTGGGTGAGTTCAAACTGGGTGATGTCATCAGCAAGCAGCTTGACGCCAATATTGTGGATATTATTATAACATTTTACTAACACAAAATTATTACATATCTTAATAATAATAATAATAATGTGCACACGTGTTTTAGTATAGTTATGATGCAGTTCATTTACATAATGCCCCCAGGTGTGACTGTTCAAACTGATTTCAGAAATCCCAAGGGACCTGGTCACTGCTTTTCACTTCCCCATTCAAGATTGCATGGGATTATAGAATCCAGGCTATTTTGACCTTCACTACCCTTCTTTGAATATATAGACCCAGAGTCGTCCTGTTATCTAGATGAATGTTAAAGGGATTCATGAAGTTGTGTGATTAGTATTAAGTCTCAGGAGTACACTGCATTAACCAAGCTATGCTAGTTTTACCAGAGGAACAAACATCTGCCTCAGAAGTCTGCCTTTGCTGCATAAAATAAAGAATCAAATCAAATCAACATTTATTTGTAAAGCTCTTTATTAAGCAATGACACAAAGGGCTTCATACAGTATATGCCCATAGAACTGCCCCTCAACCAACCTAAACCCTCAAGGAAGACAAGGAATAACTCCCAGGAAAAATGGAAGAAACCTTGGGAGGAGCAATTCAGTGAGGGATCCCCTCCTCCAGAGACGGTTGGTGAGAGAGAGGCATGAGAGAGGCATGAGAGAGGCTAAACATGGTCGTACATCTGGAAAGAGTTCATTGGTCTTTGAAACATCAAATCCCTCGCCAATGCAGACAGTTCAGCTGGTTTCTCCCTGATCTGCGAGCCAGAGGCAGGTCCTGGGTGCTGAAGACACAAGATAGAGCTGCTATGAGTTTCATGTTGTGTGTGAATGTGGGTGCGTGAGTGTGTCTATGCAAAGACTGTGTAACCACACTGGTCACACTGGTCACTGTCCAGTCTGTACCAGTAGAATTACAAAGACTTCGGACGTTGGTCTGTCGTCCTCAGTGCTGGGAGCTGCTTCTCCTGGTTTCATCTCTACATGTTGCATTTAACATGAAGTAAAACCAGTTACTAAAGAGAAGTTCTGCACATCAAACTCTGTCAATTAAACATGCTTTATCTCATTTAAAGACTAAACAGAGAATACACCTGAAGTCCAATATAAATTTGGATGTAGCTGTTTGGTTTTACCTTGTACAGTTTCTTGAAGCAAGAGAGGAAGTTGATCTTTCTCCTCTTCTCTGGCTCCACCTGAACAAGAGATTCCTCCCGTTTGTCATCAAAGGTCACCCTCCTCGATCCTCCGATCTTGGTTGGTGGACTGGGAGGTCCCAGGAAGCTCATCCATGGCCTGGCCGTTCACTATTGCTATGGTGACACAAGATAGAGCTGCTATGAGTTTCATGTTGTGTGTGAATGTGGGTGTGTGAGTGTGTCTATATAAAGACTGTGTAACCACACTGGTCACATGTTTTACACTGTCCAGTCTGTACCAGTAGACTTACAGACAGTCTTCAGACGTTGGTGTATCCGTCCTCAGTGTGGCCAGCTGGGAGCATCTAATCCTCTTCCTCCTCCTCCTCCTCAACGAGAGGTTCCCCATGTTCATCTGCGAACGTCACCATCCTCACTCTATCGGGCTGAGAGGGCCCAGCCATCACCTCCATAGCCTGGTCCAGTATATTGGCCACAAGGATGCTGGCTACACGCTGGTAGGCGTTTGAGTCGCCCTGCTGGGCACGGGATGGTGCCTGGGGAGTGCTGCTCCCGGGGCGGTGGGGGGGGAGTGTGTCTCCCTGCTGGTCACCGGACGGTGCGTGAAGAGTGCTGCTCCCGGGGCGGTGGGGGGGGAGTGTGTCTCCCTGCTGGGCACTGGATGGTGCACTGGGACTGCTACTGCTGGGGCGGTGGGGGCCGACAGCGTCCTCCCTCTGGGCACGGGATGGTGCACCATGAGAGCTGCAGCAGGGCCGTTGGGGAGGGGGCGTGTTTCCCTCCGGAATCAGGGTGACCCAGAATCTTCCCACCGCATAACCCCTGGGGGAACTGGGGGGGAAAGGGAGGTCATACTCCCCTGACTCCTCCTCTGCGCTCCTGCTCCCATGCTCGGACACCTCGGTATCATCGCAGCTGTCAAAATGGAAACAAATGTAATTTCTACTATGCCATCTTTCTTCTGTCACTTGTCTCTTGTGCAATATTACTGATCCCTGAGAATCCCCCCATCCTTCATCACTGTAACCCCTCCCTCCTCCTCACTTCACTTGTTTCTCTACTCTAACAAAGTTGTTCACTGGCAGTATCTCAAGTTAAACTATACCATCTACTCTGGCCCTCAAAACAGAAATCAGCTTGAAATGTATTTTGGGCTAATATAACTAGTTTACCGGAAGCGATCATGTGTCAGTAACAACAGACACTGTCAGTCACATTGACACTCATATATGAGAGACAAGAATACAGGTTGGGCCTCACCATAGACAGGTTCACTAACACACCCAAAAAATTGCCTAGTAGTAGACCAAGTAAAGCTAGGTGTGGACACTGTATGACATGTTGGACATACTTACCAGGGAGACAAAGTACTGGTACAACAGCCCATCCTGGGTCTTGGTGAATCTTGTCTGCTTTAGAAGTTCTTCTGGCACATGTAGTGTCGATGAATCCAAAACCGTAATGAAGTCGGTTTCACACCTGACCCCTATTTATAGAGCAAGGCCATCATTATGATGTCATGGAACACCTGCCTTTCGATTGGAGGACTGGCTTGATGATAAAAATGTTCATGATGTCATAATAGAGCTTATTTTTGGGAGATCTGGGCTGATTCCAGCAAAAATGCATTGGCTGATATCTCTATACATCCAATATATATGTATAAACTCGTATAGCAATGGGTAGATTTAAAACTAAACACTAGATCACTCCCTATAACGTTTGTAGTTTTTGTTGTTTTTTTACTTACCAGAGGTTAGAGTTATGGTTATAAATGAATAAAGGGGCCAAAACTAAATAAATAAATACATGGATAAATAAATAGTTTAATGGTTAAATACTTGAATAAATTAATTAATCTATATCACAAAGACTAAATAAATGAGTCTTACTCAGAATTGTCCATACACATTTGAAATCTAAGACCATTTCACTTTGCACGTTTGTGTGGCAGAAATATTTTTGAAGAAAACCTCCTCTATTAAACACAACATATCCATTTGTGTTTTTAAATTGTCATTTATTGTCACACAGGCATGTATTTATCACAGCAAACAATGACACTGCACGAAAGTGTACATGTAGACAGCAACACCACTGGTGAAGCTGCAGACGACAAAATGGAAAATACCGATCCAAGTTAATAAGCGCAGTGAGATGAGTTTGAATAAGCACAGAGAGGTGTTTCACTTGTGTGGCCGTAACATCATGTTCTACGACGTGCTGCAACACAGTGGGAAATATGAAGTATTCATATAATACACTCTGGCTATTTTGACCTTTGCCTTCATCAGCCACCGAGGCCTTCATAGTCTATTCTCACAGTAGGCCAGACACCATCAGAATAGTCTGCATATTTAAGATTTTTTAAACAACATTTGAAAAAGGTATCGAGATCAGGTTGTGTTTGATTTCAGAGATAAGCCACTTCATATCATTTTATTTTACATTTGATTGAAAAGGAATAGGTTGCGGAAGTATACCAGACATTATTAGAAAAACCTGTTGTATGTTTGAGATCTTATAAATAAAAGCCACCACAGTCCCCAGACATTGCGGGTTTATAAATAATGAAACAATATCCATAGTGATGGTCCTATTTTAAACTGGCTCCTAATATTGGAGGTGAACTGTTTGCCGATGGTTTTGAAAACGAAAGTTTTAGACATGATCTCCGTGTGATCCGGGTAGACTGGCATCCCCTATCACATTCATGGTTAGCTGGCCTGTTTTCATGGTGTTTCATCTGGATTGATGTAGCTTCGTGGTTAAGAGCGCCAGAGCCCAACACAAGCTATTCCCCTGTCTGGCTCCCCATTGGTGGAATCAACTCCCCACCTTGGAAACACAGACTGTCTTCTCACCTTCAAGAAAAGGCTCAAAACTCACTTGTAGGTAGACTACTGTCCGTCGTAGACTCACCTTAAATTTGTAATTTGTTCGGCTAAAAGCTCTCATAATTCTTCCCTTGGCATGTTTCAAAATGTATAAACCTGCTATGTTTTATATAAAATGTTTTAACCTGTTTTTTTTTTCCCAAACAGGTCAGGGAGAAAGCCAGTTGGACTTTGTGAACCAAATTTAGGGACACTATTTTCGACCCAGAGAACCTTTTTCAACTATTTTCATTAAAACCATATTAGACTTGAAGTACGAGATGCCAAATCTCTTTTAATGAACATGCTGGGGAAAAGCCTTACACATACTTCGATATTTTGACAACTCAGAGGATCGTGGATACAAGGCTATTTGTCCCTGTACTTGCTGTAAGTACTGGATAAGAAGAAAAAGTTTTATAAAACATTATAATGTTGTTATTATACTTTCTAGAAAGCAAATAAACTGGTATTAAGTTTGTTATTACTTGTTACACTGTTATTAAGTTGTTGTTACACTTTATAGTATAAAGGCAGAGCGGACGCAGTTTGTAATACTTACACCGAGAGTACACAAAATATGCTGTGTCTAATTGTAATTTTTTCTTGTAACGTGAATTGTGCCGCGCCCCCCTTCCGATCTCTACGAAGCATAGAAAAGCTGACCCAGATCACTCAGGGAATGCAGATCGCCCTGCCAGTCACATCCATTATTCATGACAAGATAAGATAAGCAAGCCATTCCTGACATATAGTCTTGGTATTTCCATTTCAAGCTCACATGAAAAGTGGCATGTCTCTGTTAGCAACAATGAATTTTACAACCAAAAAAAATGATTTTCAGGTAAGAAAGTATTTTTTTCAATCCACATTGTTTTTTGTCTAGTGATAATTCTATTGTAGATGTAAAGTTGCAATTTATGTCACCTAAAGTAACCGTTTCTCTAGTTTAATTTGATGCTCAGTATTCATGCTAACTTCAAACTCACATACCTTAAACAGTTAGCTATGTAATGGCTGGTAGTTGTGGGGATAGTTGTAACATCTTACAACCATCCCCTTATGATGACACAAAATGTTATTTTTGGTGTACTTTTCACCTTTTTCCTAGCATGCCTAGGCAGTGGAAGCGTAAGCCAGTCAGGGGTGTCCCTGCAGACACTCTAAGACAGGCTGCAATAGAAGTCAGGCAGGGAGATTCTGTGAGATCAGTCGCCAAGGCCCATTCCATCTGTCACGTCACACTGTACAGATATGTTAAAGCCGCACAGAAGCTAAGAGAGGAGGGATCGAATGAGAAGCCCCATGTAGGCTACCGTAGTAGTCAGAAAGTCTTCAGTGAGGCACTGGAGGAACTCTTCACAGATTATTTAACAGAAGCAGCTGATCTCAGAATCAGAATCAGAATGGGGGTTTATTTGCTATGCAAGGGTTAACAAACATAGAATTCACTTTGGCAGGAATGAGCAAACACAGAACATATATGTGGCATACTAATAAAATAAAAATACAAATGAATACAATGTAAAAAAACACTACAGATATGATACATATAAACAAATAGTGCAAATGATACAAATAATACAAATGATGCAGTAGTACAAATGATACAGGTAACATGGAAGTACAAATAACATAGGTACAGAGTGGAATGGGTATATATAGTACGTGTGGGGGGGGGGGGGGGGGAGGTGTATTCACAGTAGTGTAAACAGTGTGCATCTGTTCTATGGGTTAACCCCTCAAAAGGTAACAATTAGATAGGCATAATAAAAAGTTACAAATTATCTCCATGATTACTATACCTATTATTAAGAGGTAGATAATTTATTTACAGCTATCCAAAACAATTATTGTGGCTTACTTGTTGCCCCAAGGTGTCATACATCATTCATGGAGAAAAACATGTTTACTGATCACTTGCTTTTAGGTCAGGAAGTTTGCATACAAGTTGGCACAGGACAATAACTGTCAATTTTATAGTGTGGATCTTATTTTAGCAAATTACCTTTGATTGTTACATCCATTCCCAGCTCCCAGCTGATGTTACATCTCACCCCAGTTGTGGCGTAGATTGTAACAACGGAACTCTTTGTATTTGACACTAACTCACATAATCTGTGAGTTACAACCTGATTGTTTAAAAGATGTCAACGTGAGTTATATTTATAGAAAACAGTTATAGGTAGTATGTATGAAAGTTTGAGAGACCTAGCACAAACAACAACTGAGTTACAGACGCTCATCCCGTTCTCCCCTATTTTAAACCCACCAGCCTCATATTTTTGACAGACTGACATTTTTAATTCCAGGCACCAGGGGTCGCTCTTGTTCGGGATGAGGACACCCAGGGTCTGGTCTGGACTCAGCGCTCCCTAGTCCACAACTGTGCCTGGTGAAAACTGCCTGGAAGACGGACAGCTCTGCATCGAGTCACGCCGATGTGTGCGGCTCCTAAATCTCTCGCCTTTACCGCTAAACTATATTCATCTCACGGACACACGGGTGAACAGACCATGCGGGAATAATCGGAGGAGACTCGGCGAGACTCGGATCGTTGTCGAACGTTTTATTGTTGATTTGCGAGTGAAGAGAAATCACTGCTGGCGACGACATGTCGGGGAAAATAGAGAGCAAGCAAGGTGAGCAGGGTCCGCTAGCCCCCCTACAGCTGTCCGCATAACGGGCTGGGTGTCCGCTCACACACTGGGGATGGGTTAGGCCTCACTGGGGTCTCTCACTACGGTCTGGTGGTCTACACATAATGTTACCGGAGCCTTTCTTAGCTGACTGCCAGCTTTGGTTTGGTTTATTCTCTGAAATACTGATGTTTCTGGGTTAGCTAACATCGTTATCATGCTAATTCCAGCTGCTAAGCAGCGGTCCAATAATGGGAAATAGCCAGCGAGCTAACGTTCACGTTTATCTGTCTAGACTACGGTGCTTTGGCTTTTTGTAATCGTAGTATTTTATTTATCCTTTAGACTGTAACTCAAGAAAAAATATTTGGGCTAAAACCAGCTGTTGTCGGGGTTGTTTTTCTTGAAATGATGAAGAATAGCGGGGTTTGCTACGGTAGGTAGACTGTTCTGTTCAACTGGTGTAGCTTGGCTAGCAGTACAGCCATTTAATCGGGACAACCCAGTGGGCACACCATCTCCCACTAGTCTAATAATAAATCAGTGAATAGTAAATAAATAAATATCCATTTAGTAAGGCACATCCTCACAGCTGGCGAGCAGAGCTGATCTCACCGGTTAGATATGCGACGCCGAATATTCGTATTATTTCTCTTCGTCGGACTCAGCTGTGCTTTAAAATGAACCCTGTTGACTTGCAATGCTGGCAGACAGTCTATAGACTAGACTTGGGTTAGGTAGTCTGCATCACGCCCCGTTTGTGACCGTAAAAGAACAGTTTTCCATTGTGCACGTGGCATATTTGCCATGACATTAAGTTGTGTAGTCGTTGTGGCAGACTTCTCTATGCCATGCAACGTGGGGACAACATGAACGTGTCCCTCTGACTGTGCTACAAGTCACCCATGTCTGGTTAGGAAATGAGAACTGTTCACAGTCTGCATTAGAACAGAAACCAAATCGTTGGCCGGTCTAGCATCCCACCCCAATCCCACCAGCTGTCTCCTCGGCTCCCTTTCTCCAGTCTATGGAGTGACACACTCCTTTTCCGGAAGGCAGTAATATTGGTGACCAAGACAGTATTTTTCCAGACATTGCCAGTGTGGCAGTGAGAAAAAGGCAGGGTGGGTGTTTGGCAGACAAGGAAAGTAAGTGTGTTGCCACCCCACTCCCTCCCCCACCCCTTTGGCCTGCCTGGTTGCATTTTACTGGGTCACCTGTTATTGAGTTGCTTGTGCTCCGCTCTGGTCCTCATGTGCCCATCGATCCCAGATACGTGTCCCAAGGGCGGACACTCTGGCTGGGCAGCTGTCAGCTGGAAAAAGGCCTCAGCTCCCTGGTGGCTCGGTCGAAGCAGGATGAGCGTCAGACAAGAATGAGAGAGGTCTAGTTTTATGATTCTACCGAGGCAGACAGACATGGGCAGGAGGTTTCATCGGCAGTTAAACAAAGGCGTTGTGTGTGTGGGGTGAGGTGCTAGTTGTTGTGTTAGTCAAGCCACAGTTCGTAACACACTCTTGTTTTTTAGTCCGAGCGAACTAAAACCATGGGAGGGTTGTGTGTGTGTGCATGTGCTCGCATGTGGGTGTGTCGTTAGCCTTCTGAATACAAGCAAACTCATCATCATGGCTAGTTGACTGTGATGTCAAAGGGCTGCATGCTTCCTTATCGCCATGGACACAGTGTTCTGCAGTCACTGTCTGGTTAGTCTCTAGGGAATGGCAAAAGCAGGAGGGGGGGGGGGGGGGGGGGGTTCTGTCACCTGTTTAAAAGTTGCTCAGGCGGTCTGCCTTTGTCTGTGTAGGATGTCACTTCAGAGGGCGTCCAGAGGACACACACACATGCTAACTCCGCTCTATAACTGGGAACGCTCCAACAGTAACAAATGCTGTGCCTCTGGTGTCGCCCAAGAACTAACAACAGCAGGAAGCCAATCTCACATCCTAACCTTTTCCTTCCACAGTGAGAAAATAAACCGGGGGGGGGGGGGGAGATTGTGTGTTTGTGTGTGTGTGTGTGTGTGTGTTTGTCTCGTCAAAGTATATGACATATCCATGGGTGTGCGAAGTCTTGGCTGTCAGAATGGGACCCACTGGAGGGGGAATCTGGTGTGGGTTTGTGGGGTGGCTGAAGAGCTGCTGTATGAAGGAGGGGCCGGTCTGCATTACTCCCAGTCACTGCCTGTACTTTTACTCCTAAAGTGTCCCATGTCCTCTAGAAAGAAACTTCCCACCCAGAACAAAACATTTTTTACAGACGAGCTTTCGTTGTCATGGCTGGTGCAGTGTAACAGACTGGCTTTGGCACCATGCTCACTTGTAGTTTATCAGAAGCCGCTTGGTTGCTCCATTCATGGCTTTGTGGTTGCGCATAGGTTTGTCGTTTCTTCCCTTTTTGATGGCGCACGCAAGTGTACGTGTGTGTACCTCAGCGTGGAAGTGGTACGAACCGCTGGTATGTCCGTGTATGTCAGAGGATATGCTATATTATTAGCTCAGTGACTTCTGTCTGACCGGATTGGAGTCAATCGAGCAGCTACATGCACGCACACACACACACACACACACACACAGGTTCCGCTACAGCGGAACTGATCCATCACTTCCTCATTACGGCCTCTCCCTCCCCAGCTGTGCTTGCATGCTCATCCATCCGCCCAGCCATGTGTTGCTGACAGCGATGTACCCGGTGACGAAGCCACGAAACCCGTTGTGAAATTGTTGTTATTGCTGTAATCACGGTCCGACCGCTAAGGCCCTCCGAGCGACGTCTAGCCTGACTGTGACCGAAGCCCCTATCGTCATCAGCGCTGCGAGCTGAGCGCCGCTGAGCGAGCGGTTGAGTTCGCCCAGAGGCATCAGTTTGCTCCACTCTGAGTGCTTCTCAAAGCAGAGTGTCTTAAGGGCCTCGGCTTGTGTTGCAATTTTGTGGGTTGATGGCTAGGAGTATTTTAGCTATCCGTTCGGCAATGAGAGGCTTGCCCTCACTATACAGGCCTGTGTGCGTTGTAATTAGGTTTGAGAGAAAAAGGGGGAGAGGCTGAGAAGTAACTCCAGTGGTGGGAACCGAATATGAGCGTGTGCCTCATATCTAGGAGAAGGACAGGAAGGCTGGATGGATGGATGAATGGATGAGCAAAGAATACCGGAATCGGATCTGAAGTTTTTCTGCCGGCAAGTAGACCTGCTTAAGGCCTCCCAAGACCCTCACCAGTCGTGAACATCAGTACGCTCTGGTTTTCATACAGAAACTATTACTGGACCAGTCAGGAAGGCGGGTTCTTGGCCAAAATAAGGTGTTTACGGAGCTTTGGCATTCTTGCCGTTTTGGTTGTCATGTGAAGACACACAGTCCCCCCCCCCCATCGTCTGGTTCCACGGGCCGGGTCAGAAGATCAGGACCAGCTCCGCAGTCGCCTGCTCCCCCCACCCCCCCTCCCTCGAATGGACTTGACACCTTCCTCTTTGGCGGATCATTTTGGACTCTCGTGATTAGCTCACCGTCGGCCTTGGATCTAGCGCTCATCTAGCAGGGCTATTTCAGAGCATATTCTTTGACTGTTTCTGTGGTCTGAGTCAGGGTGATGAGGGGGTGGAGGGGCGGCGGCGGGGGGGGGGGGGGGGGGGGGGGGGGGGGGGGGGTCATCATGAGATTGACTAACGGTACAGAGATAGACCGTTGGGTAAGAATGACTCGTTAAGTCCTTTTGGGAGGTGAACAGTCAGGCGTTAACTTAGTGTTCCACTTGTTGGCATTGCTAAGGTCTACTGTTCACAACTTTACAGTTCCTGGTTGTATGAGCTGAATGATTTTTGTATTCAAGTAGATACGGGACATTTTTGGGTACCTCACTTTGTTGACCCGGTTCAGAAGCAAGTCAGCAGTCTCAACATGAATGCAGCTTGTATGCCGGATCCCTAACCTGCCTGGCCAAGTGACCACGCTGGAAAGCCACTGGTTCTAGAGTTACTATCTGGATTATTCTCTCACCTTCTGCATTTTTCCACTGGTTTATTGGATCACCAGCCCATTCGCCTGTACCGGTTTCCAGGTATTGAGCAGCTATTCTGGGGTATGATCAAGGCCCTTGTTTCTGCTAAATGGGCAACGTAAGCTGGAGGAGTCAGCCGTCCTGCCAGGACCTGGCCTCTTCTCTGCCTGGAGACCTGGTGGATGGAGCAGGTAAACAGGGAATATGAGGTGCTGTTTGGATGCTTTGAAAAGGGTTTCCTTCAAGTAATTAGCTACAGCACTGATTGGAAGTGATGGGTTGTGATTGGTTGCGTGATTAATCAGATGGCTCAGCGGGTTAAGGCGTTGGCCTCATGAGCGGAAGGTTGTGAGATCGAACCCCGGCTGTGGCTATGTGATGTTGTGTCCTTGGGCAAGGCACTTCACCCTACTTGCCTCAAGGAGAATGTCCCTGTACTTACTGGAAGTTGCTTTGGTATTTATTTTATGAATGACAGGTCTGACTGTTTGGCATTGTGTGAAAGCGGAATTGGCTTTTTATTTGAATTGCCCTTCCTCTATTTTGGGACCGAGGCCCTCTATCCCCCCCCCCCCCCCCCCCCCCCAGTCTCTTCTTCTTTCCTTCTTCTTCTGCACACAGTCTTCTTGTTTTTGGCTTTTATGTTCAGGAAAAAACAGAAAGAAACTAGCAGAAGAACACAGAGGGGACATTCCTTCTTGGGCTGTCTGTGTCATGTGGCTTTTGTGAAGGTGCTCATTTCATCCGCAGAACCCTAGGCTGGACCCAGGGACATCCAGTCCGGAGACGGCCAGGGCCACAAGCTCCTCTCTCCCCTCTGTGTGATCCGTACCCTGGCAGTCTGCCGAATCTCGTCACCTGCATATTACCAAGCTGCTCGTTAGAGCTAGCTGTGTTTATTAGGCAGGTCTGTGGACTGAGATAGTTGGGAGGTGCTGCTTAGCACAGAGAGCAGCTCTGTAATTGAGGTTGTTGAGTCCATCATGAAGTAATTACACTGCGCCGGGTGCCGTAATGCCTTGTTTTGAAAACACACGACCGTGGTGTGTTGAGCCTAATGAGTCCGGTGCGTTTAACCCAGCAGGTGGTAAAGATAGTGCGCGTGTTATTGTGAGACAGTATGAAGTGCCATAACCCGCTCAAACACCTCAGCTGTGATGGGAGGGCTAATTAAGGTTGGTGTGTGTGCGCCTGTGTGCATGTGCATACACATACCAGCCATTCAGACTGGTTGGACATCTAACAACCATCTACTGTAGCCAGCTAGGTCTGAGTTTAGACACAGCTGATCCCATGATGCTGCAGTGTAGCGTTAAACACACACACACATACACACACACCAGGAGTGCTCTGCCAAACACAGCAACAAATGGGCTACATTTGATCCACAGTGAAACATACGTTGGCCTTGGCTGAGTTTGTGTGTGTTGATCTGAGTATAATGTTTCTGTAGCCTCAGCAGAGAGAGCAGAAATAGTCCCTCACTATGGAAGAGGAGGAGAAGGGAGATGAGCGAAGAGGGGGAGGAGCAAGCGCTGAAAACAGGCCGTGGAGAGGGGGAGGAAAGGAAAAGAGAGAGCGAAGGGGTGGGTGGGGAGGGAGAGAGAGAAGAAGCGATTCGGGGGGGGGTGGGGGGGACAGAAAAGAGGGGATAAAGGCAGGATGAAGAGGGGGGGTAGGGAGAGGGAAGAAGAATGTAAAAGGGTGTGCGGTGGGCTGACAGCCCGATGGAATGTGGAACTCTAGAGAAGAGTTCTGTTAAGGCATGTCAGGCGTGTGCGTGCGCGCGCGTGTGTTTTCCTATTCTAGAAATATCCTCTGCAGACAACACACTCGTCCAAACAAAAGCTAGCGGACTTACAAACCCAGACAGACAGAAAGGAGCCCCTCGCACACCACACACACACGCACCTAAACACACACATCTAAACACACACCACACACATTCAGCCCCCCTGTCTGGTATGCGTGTACAAAGTGGGACAGTGACACACAACCTCACTCCAAAATACACAAAAGGCACTCTATATTCACATTATCAGCCTGGCGTGGAGCATCCGTGGCCCGGAGGCAGAGCGTGGTCTTTCTGCTCGAGTACGCTTGCGAGAGTGGGACCAACATCTCCCCCCCCCCCCCAGGAACCCAATCCTGGCTCTGCCTCTGAAGGCCCCGCATGAAGCCTGAGACTTGCCTGGGACTCGTGCCCGTTTCAAGCCTCTCATCGGTGGGTAGAACAGCCCACTGACTGCCTACCGTCCAGATGTGCATGTGGCGGCTGAGAGGCAGGGTGGGAATAATAGACAGAGCTGTTTGTGTGGAGACAGCGGTGTCAGGCTCTTCGCAGTGCTTCGAAGGCCCGTCTTCCTCCCTGCCTCTGCCTCCCAGCCTTCCCCTCCCAGTCAAGCTGTCTTTAAGTGACTACTGCTTCAGTGGCTATTTATGTTCCTAGTGTCACTCAGCTGAAGAGTTTTACAACTGCTCGCTGTGTGTGTGTATGTGTGTGTGTGTGTGTTTACATCTCAACAAAAGTGTCTCTCTTCAGACATCGAACTACATCATCAATCTATGGCACGTGCTACCCTGGTCCAGACACTGCTGCTCTGTACTGCTCATATTAAAGACACAATAAGTACAAGTGGGAAAATAAACTAAACATAAACAAACATTCAAATTCATTGGAAGCACTAAATATCAGTGATACAGAATGCAGATGGCCGGCCTTGTCCTGCACCATCGCATCCACAGGAGAAGAGAGGGAACTGGCCTTGTTGTTCCTCAACGTCAGGGGGAGTCGGATGGCTCAGCGGGTTAAGGCGTTCGAACCTCGGCTGTGGCTGTGCCGGATGTGATGTTGTGTCCTTGGGCAAGGCACCCTACCCTACTTGCCTTTGGGAGAATGTCCCCTGTGCTTTTTGTATGGGAATCGGTAGCTGGCCACACACAAGGGCACTGAAATGACTGGAGCTTTGTGTGTGTGTGTGTGTGTGTGTGTGACTGCCTGTGTGTGTAACAGCCTGTGTGAATGTGTGTGTGTGTGTGTGTGACTGCCTGTGTGTGTGTGTGTGTGTGTGACTGCCTGTGTTTTGTGTGTGTGTGTGACTGCCTGTGTGTGTGACTAACTGTGTGTATGTGTGTGTGACTGCTAACTGTGTGTATGAGTGTGTGACTGCCTGTGTTATGTGTGTGTGACTGCCTGTGTGTATGACTGCCTGTGTGTGTGTGCGACTGCTTGGCCAGCCTAGGTGACTCAGTGTCGGACTTGGGAGTTGGCGAAGGGAGTGCTCAGCCTATCTGTATTGGGGGTGTGTGTGGTTTGTATATGTGTGTGGGGGGTGGGAGAGGCAGGTACAGGAAAGAGTGCGATTGACCTCTGGACGTCAGGGGGGAAGGAACAGGAGGGGGGCCTGACTTGAGGGTCACTTTTCATCCGTGAAAGGTCTGGGGTACACGGACATGCATTCCTTCAGCGCCACGAAACCATCCTGTAACATTGCGCAACTTCAGGCCACATGTTAACCAACAACACAGGGACAGCAGACAGTCAGTCTGTTTGTGGCTTTACTCAGCTCAGCTGTGTGTGAAATACCAGATCCCCAGGCCATGTTGACGCATTGTGTGTGTGTGTGTGTGTATTTGTGTGTCTGTACTTCTGTGTGTGTGTGTAAGAGAGTGAACGAGTGAGTGAATGAATGTGTATGACTCACAGGCAGTGTCGCTACCATAGACCGTCCACCAGAGCTCACGGGTCATCGAGGGCAGCAGGGCTCCAGCCTGATTCTGGCATGCGTGTTAGCGTGTGTGTGTGGTGGGGGGGTTGTGGGGGCTGGGGGGCCGCGGCATCCTTGTTGTTCGACCCAGCCCCGCGGCATCCTATTCTGTTAGCTGCCCTGCCTGGCCCATGAATAGTACAGGGTGTGTGTGTGCTGTGCATCCATAATGAATGACCTGGCCCGTGGGCATCTCCTACCCCCCCCTGCCCCCTCCCACCCCCCCAACCACATGCTATCCCGCCAAAGCGCTTTCATTAACACGCACATTTACACACCCCGCACGCCCGCGCATGGCCACCTCACTTAACTCGCACTTGGCTCTCGCTCGCTCGTGTACAATGTCGCTCTTTCACACTCTTTAAGATCCTTATCTTCCATATTTGATAGGAATCCCTGTGTCTTGCACTCGCTCTTGACTGCTGTACTGTACCCTGCTGCTGTCGCGAACTGCATTCCCCCACTGAGGAAGAAATAAAGGATCATCTTATTTACACAGACCTCAACTTGGATTTCTGTCCTCAGGGCCCACTGTCCTGCATGTTTTAGATGTTTCCCCCTTCCAACACACCTGATTCAAATAAAGGGTCATTATCAGGCTTCTGCTGAGCTTTATAAGGACCTAATCCTTCGAATCAGGTGTGTTGGAGCAGGGAAACATCTAAAACATGCAGGAGAGTGGAGCCCTGAGGACCAGGGTTGAGAACCACTGCACTAGATGAATGTGTGTAGCGTTAACAAGCTAACATGGCATTCCGCTGAGGCGAGTGGTCTGTCCTGGGGGCAGCCTCTCTGATGTGGAGGGGCTTCGGGGGGGGGGGTATTATCCCTGCATCATCACCACGACAGAACAGAACGAGTGAGCGTGGTCAGGAGAAAGAGAGAGCAGTGCCACAGAGCAAGGGAAGGGCGAAGGCATTCAAAGCGAGAGAGAGGGGAGCGCTTAGCCCCCCCCCCACCCCCCCCCCCCACCCCCCCCCCCCCCGTAGTATTGAGTACCAGACCACATTTTTGCGTGTAAGTGCTGTTAGTGTGCGGTCAAGTCTCCAGGTGCGTGTTCCACCTGGAGGCGTGAATGTGGGATGCGCCCTCAGTCACAGACCTGAGGTCCTCATTTCCTGTTTAGCATCTGATTAGGCTGTGTCAATGCTAGATGCGTGGCAATACTCGCTAGTCGCATACCTGCTAGTGTTACAGGATGAGAATTATAATAATAATAAAACCTCATTTAGCAGACGCTCTTATCCACAGCAAGTACAGGGACAATCCCCCTGAGGAAAGTAGGGTGAGGTGCCTTGCCCAAGGACACGACACCACGTAGCCACAGCCGGGGTTCGAACTCACAACCTTCCGATCATGAGGCCAATGCCTTAACCCGCCTGAGCCACCTGACTCCCACAGGGAAGCAGTATAAGGCAGTGAGAGACTGCTGTGTGTGTGTTGTTGTGTCTATCTGAAGTGGGGGGTGTTGGGTTAATAATCGGAAGGTCCCCCTGGTTCGAACCCCGGCTGTGTCAACAAGACATTGTGCCCTCGGGCAAGGCACTTCACCCTACTTGCCTCAGAGGGGAACGTCCCTGTACTTGCTGTAAGTCGCTGTGGATAAGAGCGTCTGCTAAATGACTTAAGTTGCGACCTCTGACTCATGAGATCCATCCTCTTGATATAGCTGTGGTTACTCAGAATGAGAAAACTCTGAATCTGGCTCCATCTCACACACACACGCACACACACAGTTTGCATATGTATACACACTCCTAGGTGAGTGAGTCACCATTCCGTCGGGGGGCAAGCATGTGTGTGTGTGTGTGTGTGTAGCTGCGTGCTGGCAGGCAGGAAATATCAATGTAGCTGCCGGCTCTTCAGCCAGGCTAACGGAGCATGGAAAAGAACACAGATAATCAATACCCCTGATCCATTATAAAGACTGGTGTGTGTGTGTGTGTGTGGGGGGGGGGGGGGTTAGGGGGGGGGGGGGTGGGGGGGGGGGTGTGTGTGCGTGGGGCATGCGTGTGTGTGTTCCATGTCTCACACCCACTCTGATCCAACCATGAGAGGAGGACACCGGGTTCCCTGTGGTCTCCCAGTGGGAAGATCAAGGTGCATCATGGGGGTTGTAGTTCAGAGGCTCCGGGGGACCCTGGATCGTTGGCCCCTGGAGAGAGGGATCAGTAGTCCAGTCAGCGATATGTGGTAAGGGGCTCCAAGGGTGCGGACTCCTTCAACACAACTTGACTTCCTGTCCGCCCCTGCGGGACTTCCTGTGGCTCATTGTTTCTGAGCGTGCTCAATGACAGCCGGAAAAATGGGCCACCCCTCTGGCTTCATCGACCAATAGGAAGGGAGCTGTCAGTGCTGTAGCAGTGCTTGCACATTTGGAAGTGGGAATATCCCTGCAGTAGACCAGCATAGGTTAGATTCATATGTGTTTACATTTACATTCATTCATTTAGCAGATGCTTCTATCCAAAGCGACAGAGAGAGAGCTTTACAAAAGAGCATCGGTCACTGAGCATAGCAACGTGATAGACCCCGAACATAGTGGGCTTTTAGATTGTGAAACATACATCATGAAAACCAATATTGCCAAGGAAAGAGCTATAAGAGCATGCAAATATAAGAGTTGCAACAATAGAGCAAGAAAAGCAACAACACTTGTGAGTCACCGACAAGTAGTTCTTAGCAACATCAAATTATATTTCTAATTGCCATTAAATGAGTGAGTTTTGAGCCTTTTCTTAAAGGTGAGTGGACAGTCTGTGCTTCTGATGGGGTGGGGAGTTGATTCCACCATTGGGGGAGCCAGGCAGAGGAAGAGTGTGTGTGTGCATGCTCAGTAAGGTGTATGGGGCATTTGCTCGCGGTGTGTGTAAGTGACGTTGCATGCAGGTGTGTGTGCGACTGTGCATGCATCCGAAAGGATTAGCATTTAGCAGGGCTCAGGCTTAGGGGGCCTCTTTTAATGGGATCTTTATCTGGGGTGTTTTAATGAGATCTAGGTCCATGGACTGTTCTAGCACATTGGTGCCATGCACAGTGCCATGTAATACGCATTTCCCCGCCCCTACACACACACACACGTCGCCCCCCAGCCTCTCATTTGAGTCGCGGACGGTAATCGCGAACTTCCGTTCAGCTTGTCCGCTCGTTCTCCACGCCTCGTTTCTGTTAACGTGGACTTTGAGGAAACGGGGGAGGAGGGGGTGGGGGGGGGGGATTCCGTCTCATCCAGTGCTGCCCCTCCTCCTCCCCCCTCCTCCTCCCCCTCCACTCCAGACCCTGACTCTGTACCCCTGCACACTCTCTCTGTTTCTTTTCCTTCCCCTCTCTGAACTCCATGTTCTGTATTTAACAACTGGCACCAAGACCTCGCTGACTCCCCCCTGTCGTCTTTTAGCGTCTTCTTTCGCCCCACACATGCACACACACACATGCACACGCACACACACACATACACACACCCTCACACACTTTGTATCACCTGACCCTCGCCCCCCCCCCCCTTGTGAGGACAGGGCTGGCTGCGTGCAGTTGTCCTGCATTTAGCACACCTGAAGTGTACCGTGTTTAAACGTTGCCAGTGGTCTTGGGTGTGTGTGGTGTGTGTGCGGTGTGTCCAGTCCATTGCAGGTGTCTGTGCAGAGGGGGGGTTGTATGCGATGGATGGCGGTCCAGGGCGCAGTGACTCCACCAGGCTGGACAGGCCTGCACCTGTACCTGGGTTAGCCTGCTTCTGTCTTACTGGCAGGTTCCTCTTCCAAACACAAAGACAGGGGAGGGAACGAGAGAGAGAGAAGGACCAGAGAGAGAACAGACAGAGGCTGAAAGAGGGATGAGAGAGGAGAGAGATATATAGAGAAGGACCAGAGAGAGAACAGACAGAGGCTGAAAGAGGGACAAGAGAGAGAGAGAGAGAAGGAGCCCAAGAGAGAGAGTGAGGATGTTTAGGCTGTTAAAGAGCAAGAGAGCTGGAGAGAGAGAGAGAGAGAGAATGTTTAGGGCTGTCACAGAGACAGAGACCAACAGAGAGAGATGGAGGGAGAGAGAGAGATGGAGAGAGCGAGAGATGGAGACCAAGATGGCTCAGAGAAGAGGCCCTCTCCGTGACATCATCCTCCCCACCCCTTGTTCCAGACACATGGTGACATCACCACCCCCCCCCCCCCCCACACACACACACGCACAAACACACACACACTCCCAGTAACCCAGGGCGACTGCAGCAGCTGGGGAGGGACTGTGAAGCTGGTCAGACAGGGAGTCGGTGGTGGGTGGTCAGTTCATGGTGACACAGGAAATGGGGTTCCACCCTCCTCTCTTTACATTGACATTTAGTCATTTAGCAGACTCTTGCTCTCTCATCCCTCTCTCCCTCTCTCTCTTTGTGTCTCATGAAGCAGCAGAGGAGGAGGGGGGCACTTGGTGGGGACAGGTTCGGCAGGTCAGAGGTCACGGCAGACAGAGGCACAGTGTTCTGGTGTGTTACTGGTGCTGGTAGAATGCCATCGCAGCCTAACCAGTGCACGCACACACACACACACAGGGCGAGTACAGGAGCTACACACAAACACACACATCACGTCTGCAGGAAAGATAGCTTTTTTCTTCTTTGGACATGCTCCAGGTGTAGGGATGGATAGGAGTCAGGTGGCTCAGCGGGTTAAGTCGTTGGCCTCATGATCAGAAGGTTGTGAGTTCGATTCCCAGCTGTGCCTATGTGATGTTGCGTCCTTGGGCAAGGCACTTCACCCTACTTGCCTCAGGGGGATTGTCCCTGTACTTGCTGTAAGTCGCTCTGGATAAAAGTGTCTGCTAAATGAATAATTAATTCATAATGATTAATTAATCAATTATTATAACCAGGAAGGGAGGAGAGAAAGGAAGTGGCATAGTAGGTGAAACTGAAAGTTAGGGTGAGTGCGTCTGAGAGACTGCTTGTGAGAGTTTGAGAGACTGTGTGTGTGTGTGTGTGTGTGTGTGTGTGTGAGAGAGAGATAATGTGTGAGGCGTGAAAAAGAGAGAGACAGAGAGAAGAGAGAGACGGTCTGAGCGAATCACCAGGAGGATTTTCTCAGTTTCTCTCCTCTTTCCTTTATCACCAGTTGGAGGACACAGTTAAATGACTCTGCTATTATGAAACTGCTCCTAATTAAGCAGTAAAAAGGGATATCCATCTCCTCTAAGCAGTCTACTCTCTGTGTGTGTGTCTGGGTGTGTGTGTGTCCCTGGATGTGTGTGTCTCTGGATGTGTGTGTCTCTGGATGTGTGTGTGTCCCTGGATGTGTGTGTCTCTGGATGTGTGTGTCTCTGGATGTGTGTGTCTCTGGATGTGTGTGTGTCCCTGGATGTGTGTGTGTCCCTGGATGTGTGTGTGTCCCTGGATGTGTGTGTTGTGTGTCTGGATGTGTGTGTGTGTGTGTGTCTGGATGTGTGTGTGTGTGTGTGTCTGGATGTGTGTACTGTGTGTGGCGTATTATGTGTGCCACCAGAGGAAGTGAATGGACAATGTGATAACCCATAGGATCTTTGTGCTAATCAAGCCTGTACAGACACTGATAACCGCCTGCTGGACACACACACACTGGCCTTGAACTGCAGCTTAGCAGTCACAATACAACTTTGTCTGAGTTTGTCTACATTGGTCTCTCTCTCTCTCTCACTGTCCTCCCTTCTTCAGACTCCCAGCGCTCCCACCTCTCCTCCTTCACCATGAAGCTGATGGACAAGTTCCACTCCCCGAAGATCAAGAGGACGCCGTCCAAGAAGGGCAAGCAGCTGCAGCCTGAGCCGGCCGTCAAGAGCACCGAGAAGCCTGTCAACAAGGTGTGTGTGTGTGTGTGTGTGTGGAGGGGGGGACACTCCCCACTTAGTCCTCTTGTTCTATTTTTACATGTATTTTTTATTTATTTATTCATTTTTAACATTTTGTATGTGTGTGTTTCCCCTGGTTTGTCCAGTATAAGAAAAAAGAAAAAATCTATAGAAACACAAACACACTGACTGTAAAACACCCAGTGACTGCAGACCGTGAGAGCTGAGAGTGCTAAGAGTGGCTTGATTCCAGACCCAATTCATTGATAGAGAGAGCTTTGCATGGCTCCATTCCAGACAAGTTCAGATACCAGAGAGCACTTACTTATGCTTGCTGCAAAAGCATCTTACAGCAATAAGTCTGGTATTCTGACTGTGTGTGTGTGTGTGTGTGTGTGTGTGTGCGTGTGCGTGCGCAGAAGGTGAGTCGTCTGGAAGAGCAGGAGAAGGAGGTGGTGAGCGCCTTGCGCTACTTCAAGACCATTGTGGACAAGATGGTGGTGGAGAAGAAAGTTCTGGAGATGCTGCCAGGATCGGCCAGCAAGGTTCTGGAGGCCATCTTGCCTCTGGTCCAAGCAGAGGCCCGGGTACAGCAGAGGTGGGTCTGGATACAGTCCTAGGTGCTGGTACTGGTGCTTTGCTTTGTGAACTTTCTACATTCCCCGTTTGGGTTTTGCTTTGGTTTAAAGCTGACCTGTACTCGATCTAGCCTGTGGTTCTGGTCTTGTCTAGACAGGAACATGCACAGGTAAGTCTAGACTAGAGAATCTCTAGGACAGGGGTGTCAAACTCCAGTCCCCGAGGGCCGCTCTCCTGAAGGCTTTAGATGTTTCCCTGCACCAAGGAAACCTTCAGGAGAGCGGCCCTCGGGGACTGGATCTCGAAACCTGTGCTCTAGGTTCTGCGACTGGGGGAATAGGCTTGCAGTGCAGGTGAGTTGGGTTGCAGTTGTTATGGTTCCCATGCAGACCTCTCCGGGGGGGAGGGAGGGGTTGTTGTTTTTCCTCTGGGAGGGTGGTGTAGGTAGGGGGGTGGGGGATGGCACAGGGGTAGGGACCTTCCAGTGAGATCTAGCTTAACCTGAGGCTTAAAACCAGGTCCTGACAAGAGGAAGTTGCTGTTTCAACACTTGGGATCCTGTTGAGAATCTCCTTAAGTATAGAGTCCTCTATGTTCCTCTTAGCTCAGAGGCTTGGAGGCACCAAAACACGGATTAAGAGAGCGGATAGGACGGATTGGAGGCTGGAACTTGTCTAAGCAGGTTGCGCAGGGCTCTTCCCAGACCACCGGCGGGAGAAAAAAAATGGGAATGCGAGGAATTAAACCCCCTCCAGCGGAATCTTCTTTCGCAATGACATCATGACATGCAGCGCCCGCAGGCTTCCTGTGTCGAGTCAAGGATGGCTCAGTTCATGTCATCATATCAGACACGTTATCTCCCCCCCCTCCCCCATTCAAAATGTGTATTGAGGAGGAAAGGGGGAGCAGAGTGAAGAATGTGTGAATAATGTCTTTCCGCTCTGGCGCTCCACAGCTGGAGCCGCTCCTCTCCGGAGGGACGAGGCGTCTCAGGATGAGGCTCTCCTGACGTGAGGGGGCATGTTTGGACTGCTCTCCCTCCTCCCCTCAGCCTCCCCCTGCCTCGCACTCCGTCATGTCTTGTGGGGAGTTAACGGTGTCCCTGGCATTGTCCCAGGCTCGTGTCGAGGTTTGCCGTTTAATTACAAGTGTACGGTTCGATCGCGGGAGTAGAGAGGGATAGATGGATGGGAAGATGGGCGGAGAGAGAGATGGAAGGATGTGTGTTCGGAGGCAGTCTTTCTTTCATCTGACGGATTGCCGATTATGTGACCTTGTCATCCCCTGCCCCAGCTACAACCCCTTCCACCCCTTACAACCCCTCCCACCAACATACCTGAAGACAAAGACCCCAGCTAACATCTAGAAACAGGAGTCAGGTGGCTCAGCAGGTTAAGGCGTTGGCCTCATGATCGGAAGGTTGTGAGTTCGATTTCCCGGCTGTGGCTATGTGATGTTGTGTCCTTGGGCAAGGCACTTCACCCTGATTGCCTCAGGGGGATTGTCCCTGTACTTGCTTAAAGTCGCTTTGGATAAAAGCGTCTGCTAAATGAATATTTATTATTTATTTATTCAATCGCTTGTAGCCTGACTGAATTTGGGAGTGGGGGCTAACCGCTAATCGGACTGCTAGCCTCTCCGCTAGTCTAAGCTACACCTCAAGCTAGTTGAGACATCAGCCTGTGTGGAAATGGAGGAGGGATCTTCCAGCTCGGGCTGAATCAGTGGCTGCGTGTCAGGACTGGCCCGAAGCACAATGCCCTAGTAGAGCCTCGTTCTAGTAGAGCCCTCGGCCCCGGCTCCTCAGCCCTCGGCCAAGCACCTCAGCCCTGCAGCTACGCTCTCTCCAGCCCCACCCCGCCCTCCGACTCCTGGCTCCTTCCTCTAGTCCTCCTCCTGAGGAAGAGGATCGTGGCTCTCGCCGTAACAGCAGAATGTCTCTGTATTCCAAATGGCTTAATCTAGAAAGTCTTAACAAGTCCCCCCCCCTTCCCTTTTCCTCCACCCCCCTCCAGCTCGGCGTTGTCCTCCTGTCACAACCGCGTGTACCAGAGTCTGGCCAATCTGATTCGCTGGTCAGACCAGGTGATGCTGGATGGGATTGACCTGGAGGACAAGGACAACGTGGTGACCGTCACCACGGTGATCAAGGCCGTGCTGGACGGAGTCAAGGTGAGGGGCGGGGTAACCGTCAAAGGGCGTCGATAGACCCCCTCACACACACACACACATACACACACACACACACACACGTAGTTCATAATCAGAATGGGGTTTATTCGCTATGCAAGATTAACAAACATAGAATTCACTGTGGCAGAAATGAGCAAACATAGAACATGTATGTGGCATACTAATAATAAAAAAATACACTGTAAAATACACTACAGATATGATACATATAAACAAATAATACAAATTATACAAATTATACAAATAACATGGAAGTACAAATAATTGTTGACTGTGGGTTTTACAGGAGCTGGTGAAGCTGACCATAGAGAAGCAGGAGCAGCCATCGCCCAGCGTTCCCATCAAGCCCCTTGCTGCTGACAGGTGGGGGGGGGGACAGTCCCCATGCATGCTGCCACACACACACACACACACACACCTTCAGACCAACGCTGCCACAGGACATCTCTCCTCAACAAATCTGAAATGCGCTCTCTTCCCTCTCACTCCCCCCCCCCTCTCTCTCCCCTCTTCAGCTCATCGGACCTGCCCCTCACGGAGCGGGAGAACGAGATCCTGAGTAAGACCACGCCCCCGGCCACGCCCAAAGGAGCAGCGGCCCACTCCGCCGAAGAAGACGTGGCCCCCCCCAAACCCCCCCTCCCGGGGGCCAAGATGGCGGAGCTCAGGTGAGAGCAGAAGAGAGAGAGCGACGGATCTGGGGCCCCCATTTCGAACACCGCTCCCTCTCCCTCTCACTGGGGTCTCCGACCGAACAAGGGAGACTGTTTCCCCATGTGATCTCTCCAACTTCCCACTTCAAAATGTCTCAATTAGTGTCATTTTTTTTCAATACTGGCCACGGTTCGCCGTGGAAACAGAAGTGACCCCCCCCCCCCCTTCCCCAGCTTCCTCTTGTCTGTGGTCACACAGCAGAAGTGTCTGGTCGTATCGTGCGGTCACGAAACCCTTTACTTATGCCACACTTCTTTTCTTGAGAAGTTCTCTCGCAGGAGCTTTGAGACAGGAATAGACGTGTGTCTGTTATAGCCGCACAGAAATAAACCATGATGAACAATCAAGCAGTCAGTTGAAGTGTGGACAGGGGGTGTTTGACAAAGCCACAAAGAGGAGGGGGGGAATGTGCTCGCTGTCTCCCGAGTTCCAATCCTTACCCCGAGAGAAGCTATCAGTCTTGGTGTTTGTACTTTGTGTTTGGTGGATGGCCTTTTTTGTTTCTCTGTTCTTTCTCTCTCTCTCCCTCTCCATGTCCCTCTCTCTCTCACACTCTCTCCCTCTCTCTCTCACACTCTTCCTCCTTCTCTCTCTTTCTCTCACACTCTTCCTCTCTCTCTCTCCATTTCTCTAACTCTCTCTCTCACACTCTCTCTCTCACACTCTGCCTCTCTCTCCATTTCTGTATCTCTCTCTCTCACACTCTTCCTTTCTCTCTCTCTCTCTCTCTCTCTCTCTACCACTCTTCCTCTCTCTCTTCATTTCGCTCTCTCTCACTTTCTACCTCTCACACTCTTCCTCCTTCTCTCTCTTTCTCTCACACTCTTCCTCTCTCTCTCACACACTCTTCCTCTCTCTCACACTTTTCCTCTCTCTCTCTTTCTCTCACACTCTCTCTCCCTCTCTCTCCCTCTTTTCTCTTTGTATCTGTCACTGTCTCTGGTTCAAATTCTTTCTTCATCATGTTCTCTGGTTTCCCTCCTCCCCCTGTGTCGTCACGGTAACAGAGCACAGTTGAGTGCTGATGCTGCCCAGAGGAGACCCTCCCAGAAGGACAAGTATGTCAGCCAATGGGATCACCCCCTCCCCCCCCCCCCCCCCCCCCCCCCCCGCATCATGATATCTCACCCCCTTGATGACATAACCCCCTCCCTCTCTTCCCATATTGTTTCCTGATTGGTGGAGTGCTTTATTCTGCATGATAGAGTCCTCCTGGTTTGCGTCTTTGCGGCGCACACCGAAGCACTTCCACCCAATCAGGAGCCTGATCAGTGCATGAGCGTGTGTGACTGACCAATTAGAATCCTCCTTGCCACCTTCATGGCCCATTCTTTTCATGGCTTATCCTTATGATCTGGCATATAGACTTGACCATGCGTTGAGGTTGGGTTTGAGATAGAAGCCTTATCTTGCCCATGACGATATAAGCCCAGACTCACAGCTATCATCAGGCTACCATCCAACTGTCTGTGTGTGTGTTCATGCGTGTGTTCATGCATATGTGTGCACATATGTACGATCATACACAACATGCTTTTCACTTAATTCCTCCATGGTCAAAGTACTTCTAGTCCACTCTCACCATGAACTATCCAGAGAATACGACAATTCTAACATTTTATCCCCCTCCCCTCTCCTGTCCCTCACCCCTATTTCCTCCTTTCCTCTCTCTCCCTTTCATCCCTGTCCCCATCTTTCCCTCCCTCCTCCACAGCCCTCCCCCGGCGCTGCCCCCTAAGAAGCGCCAGTCCGCCCCCTCGCCCACCCGGGTGGCGGTGGTGGCCCCCATGAGCCGGGGTTCGAGCCTACCCTGCAGCGTGCACCGACAGGTAGGACTACAACTCCCAGCTACCATCAACCCTAGCACACAGATAGGACTACACCTCCCAGCTACCATCAACCCTAGCATACAGATAGGACAACACCTCCCAGCTACCATCAACCCTAGCATACAGGTAGGACTACACCTCCCAGCTACCATCAACCCTAGCAATCTTCTAGGGTAAAATGCCACACAGATAGCTAGGACTGTGAGCCCACAATGCACTGCGGCAAGAACCACAACCCAGACAGGCAGGTAAAAGATGGCAGGTCAACACAGAATGCATCACCTAGCCTTTAATCCGTGGTTTCTATGTGCCTTGTGTCTGTTTTCTCTATTTAAATGTGTGTGCATGCGCGTGTGTGTAGCAGCAGGACTACGACCAAGAGTACCTTCAGAGGCGGTTCTCAGGGGGAAGCCAATCGTACGGGGGCGACTCCCCCCGGCTGTCCCCTTGCGGCAGCATGGGCAAGCTGAGCAAGTCGGACGAGCAGCTGTCCTCCATGGAGCAAGACAGCGGCCAGTGCTCCCGCAACACCAGCTGTGAGACCCTGGGTAGGCACACGCATGCAGCACATGCACACAGCACACGCATGCTGCACACGCACACAGCACATGCATGCAGCACACGCATGCAGCACACTCATGCATCAAAAGCACTCAGCACACTCATGCAGCACACGCTTGCAGCATACGCACGCAGTACACTCATGCAGCACATGCACACAGCACACGCATGCTGCACACGCACACAGCACATGCATGCAGCACACGCATGCAGCATACGCACGCAGCATACGCACGCAGCACACTAATGCAGCACACGCATGCATCACAAGCACTCAGCACACTCATGCAGCACACGCATGCAGCACACTCATGCAGTACACTCATGCAGCACACGCATGATTTACACTTATGCAGTACACTCATGTAGTACGCCCCCAGGCACTGCACTCAGTCAGGCTCACAGCCCCCCATACTTTGTATATAGTTACTGTACTCACACACACACACTCACCCTCCCAAGTAAAGTTATTGCAGGCAGTCGAACTCTTGCGTACATTTGGTCATTTAGCAGACGCTCTCATCCAGAGCGACTTACAGTAAGTACAGGGACATTCCTCCTGAGAATAGAATAGAATAGAATGCCCTTTATTGTCATTATACAATTGTACAACAAGATTGGAGACTTCTCCTTGTGCCAGACGAACAGGTGCAAAAAACACATACAAAAACATTATTGAGGCAAGTAGGGTGAAGTGCCTTGCTCAAGGACACAACATCATTTTGCATGGCCTGACTCACACTCACTCGATATCTGAAGAACTTTCACTTCCTTTTTCCCAGTCAAATGATGCCCTATTCAATATA